>JAXCHB010000244.1:1065000-1775000 GCA_036926305.1 Uropetala carovei | reverse complement strand
GAGCGATCGGGGCGGTGAAAGCATAGCAGCACAACGGAGGAAAAGGGAAAGGATTTGCAGTAACATAAGTTCTGAGGGCAAATGAACTTGAGAGGTTTTTCCGAGGTTTCTAAATGTAAAAGTGCGAGACTCGGGATATCACGTGGCGTTCTTACAAACATAAGGCTTCGACGGTATTCAGGTCTACATTACCGAAGGAGTACAAGAGAGCCACGATTCGTGCATTTCTAAAGAAGAAGCCCCGCAAATATCTTGAACAAAAACGTACCTTTTAGTTCGTTAATACGGAGAGACGAGCGAAAAACTGGTTACAAAACTACCACGACTGCACGATTTTTATCCTTCGTACGAGCGCTAGAATAAACCGCGAATTAATCCCGCGTGGACGAGATATTATAGTTTATTTTACAACGCTTTTGTTACCAAACTCGCCTCGAATTATGCGCCGTAAAACTTCCTCCGCGAGAAAAACAAAAACAAAACGCCTCCCGTTCGCGGTAAACAGCAAGGGTGACGTATTAACTGACACGAGGAGCATTCGCGATGAAGTGCAGCGGTAATAAACACGTCGAAAGTCGAACTTGTCATGTTTCGCTGTGGTATTTAAATTGCGAGGATAGAATACAGAGTTTCACCATAGGAGTGTTTTCCTTGGCGAGTACCTGTCGAACATTAAATGAGGAGAAACGGCGAAGATGAAAAGTCAACATTTCGCACGGACTTCCTCCCAGATAAACTACGTCCTATATTTCAATAATACTAAAGGTCCCGCGATAAAATGTTTCGATTGTATTTTCCAAATTGACGCCTAATAAAATTTGACGATCGTCTATTTGCTTTGCCGGCACGAAATCCTCGAAAAATAAACTCTTTTGCAATAACCGTATTATCTTTCCGCGACGTTTCGCAAGCTTAAATATTTTCGCAATTACCTTAATAAACTCTCGTGTTCGCTTCAAAACCAAACAAATGGCCTTGATGTAACAGTAAAACGTAAGGTGATTACGATAATTACGGAGACTATTTACTTTACCGCATTATATACATTTGGCCGATGATTTTAAACTTTACCGAAATGTGCAATTACTCACGCCCTTGTCATATAGTGTTATTTGGTAAATATCGCCATTGTAACGTAACACTTAATAATTTCCTTTCAATGCATGATCAGACGCATTTGGTATTGACCATGTAACATTAAAAACATCAAATTTTGGTTCAATTAAACTCCTCATAAATTTTGGCTTTATTGCTTCACCTCTAAAAGCGGATAACTAAGATATTAAAACATCACGAGTATATAAATTTTTTAAATTAACGACTCTGCACGGTTTATTAATTATTCGCCTAAAACCTACTCACGGAAAACATTTAGCGGAATTCAAAAATAACGTATCCATTGGTGTCATTAATTCATTCGACAAATCAGACGCACACAAAACGTTTATCGGAATTTATAGGTTAATAACTGGATTTTAACATTAAGGCGACGCAAGTTCCTACCGTTACAGGTCGGTACGGAATACTGCGTCAAAGGTGCAATACCGCCAATCAGCGAAGAGGCGCTAAATAGACTTTTATTTCCACCTCCTCTCACACTTCTAGAGGAATTTTATATCACGTTAAACATGCAAATAGGAGTGACCATTCTTTTTTTTTCGCGTACCGTTCGTAATGACTAAAACCTTAGGAGAATAGGACCGACGCGAGGAAGCCACGCTCATTACCGACCCCCTTAAGAAGAACGCCGCAGTGGAATAACCCGTTTAGACCCTGTTAGATCGATAGGGTAAGTATATAGGAATACCCTTCCCACTCTCGGCGTCTTCTGAGAAAGGAACTCATAGCGTTCTCTATCTGTTCAATAAGGAAGAGATCGCAACGCACTCCGTCATCACCTTCTCTTTATTTTTACTTTCTCCATACATAGTATGGGGAAAGTATTGTGATCACGAAAAAAATCGACTTCGAGATTTCAACGGAAATACACGTTTTGAGGCCCCTAGAACACATTTAGACTATTTTCGGAATGATGTATGTGTGTGTGTATATGTGTGTGTGGATGTATGTGATTGTGGGCGCTCTAACTCAAAAAGTACTTGTCATATTAATACCAAATTTCATATATAACACTTTAGCATGAGCACAAAAAACTGATTAGTTTTTGGACAATACCGGTTAACCGAAAGTTGAGGTTTATTCGAAACTCGATTCGGTTTTTACGATATTCCTTCGTTAAAACATCATTATTGTATATACAATTCTATACAAAAGTTATAGAGAATGTCATTTCCTACAGTTTTCATTTGAAACAATTTTCTATAGGAGTTATTGTTTAGGAATTATTTATAAACAATCGGTGTTTTCGGTTGCCGTCAAATATCTCCTTAAAAACGTCGTTATTGGTAATCTTCGTGAGAACCAAAGTTGTAAAGAATAATATTTCTTCCAAGTTTTGTTTGAAAGAAATTTTCGTAGAGCCATCCATTTCGGAGATATTTAACTTATTCGTAAATTTCCACCACCACGTAGCGGTGAATTCTGAAATCACATTTAAAATATACCTAATTTACGGCAATAAGAAAGACTATTCTTCTACGATACGAAATAATAATTTTGCCTTATAATGCTATTCATAATAATTTAAATATCTATACCACAAATATGGAGAAAGTCATGTGTTGGCCACATCAGATTTTTTCATTTCGTAAATGAATTCCACCGAGTTAAAAACGCCATCAAAAACTTACGTAAGGAACGGGATTTTGGTGAAGTAGAAATTTTTCGACGCCGACTTCGAAGGTTATCCTTTGCTTCTTTTTTCTATCTACCAAAACAACACCACACAAATTTCCTTTAAACTGCACGAGTCACAAAAGAATCTCGGAAATGCGATGCGAAGATAGAACTGCGCTGCGTGCATGTGTATCCGAGTGACTGGAAACTAATTCGATTTCGTGTATGGCTAATTAGACATGTTATTTATCCTTCACCTCAATAACGCCCGAGAAACTCCTCATATTACTTACTTTACCCAGGGCAACTTACCAAGGAAAACTCGGACAGAAGATTATCTTATTGTATTCATAGATTAATTGGGCACGTCCTTTAGTCTTCATCCCCATTACACGAAAGGAAATTATCAAATTATACACTTTATTCCGGTTAAATTCGAAGAAAAGATTCACTCGGTTACATTTTTAGCTTAATTATACGTTCTTAAACCTTCGTCCTAATTACGTCAGACCAAATGCTCAAATAATTGCTTCTGTTTAGACACTAACTCTTTAAACACCAGAATGTACTCAAAATTAGTTCAGCGCAAATAATACACGGAATACGTAAATTAAATTTATGTAGGAGTAATTTTGTGGAATTGCATATGGAAAACTAAAAGAAAAAATTTCTAAAAACATATCTATTAAATGATGATAAATCTGCGAGTCCTAACCATGGTAGTCTTTCATTTCGCAGTGGAACTTGAACGTATTCATATAATAAATTTGTACTTTGTATTTGTAACATATTTTGTGTTTAAGCTTTCAAGATACGAAATAGTATCTCAAACAAGCATAGGCACTTGCGCAAATAGCTCCATTTCCATTTCCGAGCTAAATAAAGTCTTTTGATCGTTCCTTGTTAACGCAAAATTCGACCTAGAAAGATTTAAAAATCCCTAACGTCACAAAAGCATCAACTTCCATTTCACGCTTTGATGCACTAATTTCTAAAATTAAAAAAAAGAAACAATTGTTCCGATTCCGCCAACCGTATAATTTACCCGCCCCTCCAGTGGTCGGTTAAACAATGACTTCATCCTGATCCTTCCCAACGATTTCAAGGGCAATACAATGTAACATCGATAGGAAAACATCTTTGCGCAACAACTCTGTAAACAATTACCGCATTCCGCTCGTACTTAATGGGACATGTACGCGTGTCTCCGGAATCTTACGGCTACAAACACCGCCATGCGAGTTAATTTCTCCCCGGAATGAAAGGGAAATTTTTGGAAAATTAAAAAAAAAATCTCTCGAGATATAAGATTTCTATAAGGTCGAAAAAACTTATTTCCGCGTCCCAAAAAAAATAAAACTTCGCCCCGAGAGTAGTTAATTACCTTTCACCGAAAACGCGACGAAAAGTAAATATAAGATAGAGGCCGTATTATTCTCCCTTCTGGAAAACGGGAGGTCCTTCACCCTACGCGTCACTCCTCAAATTCTGCGCAAAATATCGTCGAAAATAACGCGTAGGTTTCGCGAGTGACTTTCCTCGGAATTAAAAAGTCCTCTCCGCCATTGTTCTCCCGCAAGGTAACGCGTAATTAACAGGCCCACGGCAAGAATCTCCTTGTGATGAGAAGTTACGAGAGCACGTGACACTCGTGCTTTATGACATACACTCGTGGCCTGCGGCGGGGATTGGAATGAGCTTTTTAGAATTCTCGACTCTAAAAGGGATGTTTTTATTTTGTTCTCCGTGCTTATTGAGTCTCGAGTTTAGGCAGAACGAATACGTGAACCGCGCTGAACTCTCACTTGCTTTTGTTTCGGTTTTTAAGTTATTTAAAGAAGGGGTCACCAAACTTTTTATTGGAAGGGCCACGTGAGGCTTTATGTACGATAGCGCGGGCCACTTAAGACTTTTCAAATGACTGAAAACTTCAGAGCAAGTTTCGACCGCCCAACTTCACTTTTAAAAATTATCCAGAGATCCACCTAAAACGAGTTGGCGATCGAATGATACTTAATGAAAATTGCTGTTGGTGATTACACAAAACTTAAATAAATATATGAGGTAAGGCGGGCCAGGTTAAACCACTGCGCGGGTCGGATGTGGCCCGCGGGCCGTAGTTTGGAGACCCCTGATTTAAAGTAATGTTTTATTGTCAACGACAAAGCAAACTTAATCTAGTGCGTAGAGCATCGCTGGGGAATGATAGAATTTATCGTCATTTATACCAGATCATACGTCGCATAATTCTGTTGAGGCTATGAGAGTTCATGCGAAACGAAATATAAAAAAAATCTGATGTGGCCAACACATGACTTTCTCCATATTTGGGGTATATATATTTAAATTATTATGAATAATATTACTAGGCAAAATTATTATTTCGTATCATAAAAGAAGACACGTCTTTGTTGCCGTAAATTACGTATATTTTGAATGTTTACAGAATTCACCGCTACATGGTGTTGGCGCTGTAGGCTGGTATTAAGATAAAGCGAAATATATCCGAAAGGGATGGTTCTACGAAAATTAGTTTCAAACAAAACTTGGAAGAAATAATATTCTCTACAACTTTGGTCCTTACGAAGATTACCAATAACGATGTTTTTAAGGAGATATTTAACGGAAACCGAAAAACCGGTTATTTATAAATAATTCCTAAACAATAACTCCTATAGAAAATTGTTTCAAATTAAAACTGTAGGAAATTACATTCTCTATAACATTATTATAGAATTGTATATAGAATAATGATGTTTTAACAAAGAAATATCGCAAAAACCGAATCGGGTTTCGAATAAACCGCGGCTTCCGATTATCCGTTATTGTCCAAAACTAATCAGTTCTTTGTGCTCATGTTCAAGTGTTATATATGAAGTTTGGTAACGATATTGCATGTACTTTTTGAGTTAGAGCGCCCACAATAACATACACACACAGACATCATTCCGAAAATAGTCTAAACGTGTTCTAGGGACCTCAAAACATGTATTTCCGTTAAAAATAAGTGCATTAAAAGTTTTTAAAATTCAAGTTATAGAACTTCCAGTCAAGTTCGGCGAACAACTTCACTTTTCACTCTGCTGAAATTTAAAGAAGCATCTTCAGTTCGACTAATTCTACAATAACTCTCACTGCAAAGTAAAAAAAATCTGATGTGGCCAACACATGACTTTCTCCATATTTGGGGTATAGATATTTAAATTATTATGAATAGCATTATAAGGCAAAATTAGGTACTGTCCTGTTATACCCCCGCAAATAAACTGTCCCATAAAAACATTATCACGTCGCTAGGGTCACGATTAACAATTGAGGGAACTACGTTTTATTTGTAGATCGAGTTGGGATTGATACTTAAATATCAGACCTGATTGGCCGGTCTTGACATTTACAAACCCAATCACCGGACAACGGGGAGGGATACTTTGGTTCTAGCCGAGGCGAAGGGCGCGGTAGCGCCCGGAGACGACTACCCATTAAAACAAAGCGAGCCGAAGGCTCGTCAATATATCCTTCCATTTGCGGCGCAACAGTCAAGAGGATATAACATTCAAAGGATATTTAAGTATCAATGCTTGGAAGTTCATCTGCACGTTACTATGTTTCTAATTTTTTTAGCGTTTCCTTAGCGACGTGATAATGTTTTTATGGGACAGTTTATTTGTGCGGGTATAACAGGACAGTACCCAAAATTATTATTTCGTATCGTAGAAGAATAGTCGTCCTTATTGCCGTAAATTATATGCTGAATATGTTTACAGAATTCACCACTAGTTGGTGGCGCTGTATACTGTAAATTACGAAAAAGTTAAATATCTCCGAAATTAATGGTTCTACGAAAAATTGTTTCAAACAAACGGAAAAATTGTTATTCTCTACAACTTTGGTCCTCACGAAGATTACCAATAACGACGTTTTTAAGGAGATATTTGACGGAAACCGAAAACCGATTATTTATAAATAATTCCTAAACAATAACTGCTATGAAAAATTGTTTCAAATTAAAGACGGGAAATTATATTATCTACATTTTTTGTTATGGTCAATGTATACAATAATGAGGTATTATCGGAGAAATCTCGAAAAAACCGAATCGGGTTTCGAATAAACCTCGACTTTCGGTTAACCGGTATTGTCCAAAAACTAATCAACTCTTTGTGCTCATACCAACGTGTTATATATGAAATTTGGTAAAGATATGGCAAGTACTTTTCGAGTTAGAGCGCCCACAATCACATACACACACACAATTCCGAAAATAGTCTAAACGTCTTCTAGAGACCTCAAAACATGTATTTCCGTTGAAATCTCGAATTCGATTTTTTTCATGAAAATAATACTTTCTCTATACTACGTATATGTAGAAAGTAAAAATATGAGTCAGCAAGTATCGTATCGTTGACATGCCTGTTACACAACCGTCGCTCTATCAATTAAAAAATCCCATCCGAATTTTCAAAGGAAACAAGTCGCTAACGTATAAAATATGATCTCGCAAACATTTGCATTCGATATTCAAACAATTGAATTTGTATAATATTTAATTCGCCTTTAATATTCACTCAGTCCTATAAAATCCCCATATTAATTCTCCCGGACAGTCCAACCAGTATCGCCAACGCAATAACAACCTAAACCGAATAAACGAAAACGTGAAAATGTATGAGTAAAAATAATACGGCGTAAGTTTGGCCGTAATACCGGAAACTTATTGTCTACTATATCCTTTTATTGGCTTACTTCGGATCTCTCTCCCTTTTTATATTCCTCCGGCGTAAGTCTACACATAAGCTCAATACCGGGGCACGTGATATTTATCTCTTAAAATGCCTCATCTCTTGAGCCTGGTCCCTCATATTTCTCTCCATTATTAAGGAATCGTAATGGCCATTTAAGAGTGGCGTCTGTCGGAAGATGCCGTCACGGAAGCCGGAATTGAGGAATTGCGAAGGTAGCAATGAAGATGGGGTCCCCCTCCCATTGCTGCCTCCTCCTATGTCTGCACGGGTGGCCTCGGTGGCTGGCGCAACACCCGACATGCTCAGCCGAACCCGACGTAACCAGATGCGCAATTGCTCAATGACGCTATCACCTATGCGAGAGCAGGTTTGACGATTTAAAGAAAGAAAAAAAAGTTGAAATATTTTTTCAACCGCGTTTCGCTGATTTAGAACATCCGTGATGGGTTAAGTGGGGGTAACCAGTTAATTACGTCCGTGGGAGAAACGATAATTGGTAGTTTTTTTTTAAATATAAATGTGGTAACTCACGCTCAATTTATCTTATATTCAATTATGCAAATGTACCGCGGAAAAGGACGGCGTTAATCCCAAGGTGCACTGCAAAATAGGACGGACGGGGTGGAGAAGTGAAGATGTATACCTAATGACAGGGATGTGTGAATTACTGTTTGTTTTGAATAATAATTTTAACGACTGTAGTTTTTGAAATTTCGCCGAGATAAATATTCGGCAGAAAAAATATGCATTGCAAAAATATAAATTTCGATTTGGTAAAAGTATGTACGAGCAAATGAGCCCCGTTATCATCACGTCGTAGTAAGACTGAACTCATGTTTATGATTCTTCGTCACCAAATAAAACACTTAAACGTAGTATAAAATAGCAGTTTTAGTTTTCATTTTGTTTCTATGTTGCCATAATAAGTATAAAAAGATATTCGAGTACGAGAACAGTTGCAATCCTGAATTCGTTAAATATATCATTAGTTAACAAGGAAATAAAGTCGTTTGATAATAGTAGCCACTTTGAAAGGAATATTGCGTAGTTCTGTTTACTAAGCACGAATTCGTACAAAACTTTAAAATTAATCATTCCCTTCAATTTAAAAACTTTTCCATCCATAAAGAATTTATAAAAAGAAGCCATTTTTAATATTCCTTCGCCATGTTCGCAGAAATCTTTCTTTACGTGTTTCGGACAATTAAACGCAAAAACAAATAAAACTGACATGATATTATGACAAGAAATCATTATTGTAAAAAGATTCTCAGGCTCGAAATGAGCACTTAATATGAAAATTTCTCAAATCCATTTTAAAACAAAATTTGAAATGTTTACTCAATAAATTCATGAAGGGGTCAGGCAATATAATATCATTTAAAATAACATACACACCTATATACAAACACACAGACCTGTGGAAGAGGAAAGGTAAATAAGGATATTTAGGGCAACTAGGTGTTGAAGGAAAAAATACTTCTCTATCCGTTGCTGACGAAGGACTTCGGCCCGAAAAGCTTTCAAATTTGGTTGTTTTTCGTGTGTTTCTATTTTTCGTGTGTTTCTGTTTTTTGTGTCTCTTCAGCTCCCTCAGCGGCTCTCCAGTTTTTGTAAGTGTCCACTGCGCTTCCTCCAACACCTTGTTGCCACCCACCTTTATAATTACCTTTCCTTTTCCTTAAGAATATATATATACACACACACACACAAACAATTTCGAATACCAAAAACTTCTTAAGAAGCCAAATTTTAAAATGTCGTAAAATACCTTCTTCGAATTTAACCCGAGGCGCGGAAGAAAAATTCTCCCATCGGTTGATCGCGAGTTTCAGATTCCTGAATCTCGAGAAAGTTAGAAAGTGACGAAGGCCTTGATCAACAATGAATTACCCTTAAAAAAAATTCAAGTTCGAATTTTCAAGCGGCGTTGGGAAGTATGCGAGAACGCGAAAACGTGGTCTGATGGTGAAATCTCCTTCAACGACTACCTTCCATTTTAGAAGAGGCCGTTCCTACGCTAGCGGCGTCGGTATAATAACAGCCAGACCTGCCAGATATCGTCCCTATGCGAAGGCGTGACCGTGAAACCCAATCGTGGCCGGCAATAACTAGAGGGGATCGTGACTAACCTAAGATACATTTTTTTATATGACGAACGCAAACGTGGCAGATGCGCTGTACCGAAATCCATCGTTTTCTATCCGAAGAGACGCGAAATCAATACGAAAAAAATACGTACAAAAATGTTACCTATCGATGCAATATCACAACAGGATGTTCAAGCCCGCAAGTGAGATTTTATAGGGAATCTGGTGTACTGTACCCTTTTGCCACCCAACTTACTGGTGAATTGCGGGTATTACTTGGAGGCCGATGTAGATGAGTACGTTTTAATAATAGTCATAAAAAGTTATGAAAACCAGGTGCGCATTTCGGCTTCAAAGCAGCCGTCATAAGTGGTGAATCAGCGATATTAGATTACAGCGGACAGATTATATGAAGTAGACAGAAGATAATAGTAGATAGATGTCTACCCGTCGATGCGATATTAGACATAAAGCGATAAAAATAATTTTCTATCGAATATTTCCAATGCTTTTTAATCCTCTTGAAATACATCAAAAATAAGTATGGGGACAAGGTTTCGTCATAAATGACGAAAATGTTACTTTCGGATTTATTTGTGAAAAAGTTTAAGAAAGCAAAGAAAACACAATGATGTGCAGTTTCAGTGAAAATTATGCAAATTTATACGAAACTGGATTTTCATGATTTTTAACTTCGAAAGCTTCCGGCCGGAATTAATTCTGATTCACGAAGTGATACTCTTGTACTAAAAATTAAACATCGAATTCAGCTCTTTGTCGAAGATAATTGCAAAATCCGAAAATCAGTTGAACAAATCAGATGCGCTTCGACTGTTGAAAAAACGCTATTCTAAATGCACATTATACCCAGAGCAAGTAGGCTTCATGGTGGATGGCAGGGGGTGCAATGCGATAAACATGAGACCTGACAATTCTCATTAAAATTTTTTCTATATCGTCCTTGGCCTAGGGAATAAACGATTCTTTGTATCGCTCCGTTCTACTATATGTCTCGCGAATCTTATCCTCATTATCGTGCCTACCGAAATATGTGGATTACTGATAAGATCTACATCCTCGTTCGCTAGCTCCCAAGACAATCTTTTGTAACAGCTTAGATCTACCCTGTAATCTGCTTTCTTCTAACGATGCCTATTTCAAATCTTCTATTAGCGACGTAACGCTCTATTTATTATCATGTTTTCTTTTTACGAATCAAGCTGCCTGTGCTGCATTTTTTCTATCTCCTTTATAAGACCTTTCTTGTATGAATCCTAAAATCCGCGGTCGGTGTATCACCACTGAGGGTGGCCGTCACGTGTCCTCAATGCGCATATGGTTTTCCCAATCGTTTTTTTTTAACTTTTGAAGCATTATCTTCGTCATCGATCGACCCTCCTTTTCGCAACAGAATGAAATTTGCGGTAATTTCGGTTTCTAGACGAGAAACGACATATGGGCACATATTTTGAACGAATCCGTTTCCCACCGAGACGAAATGAAAAGGTGATGGCGGAGAGATTATCGACACTTATCTTTGGAAGTCGTATCTACAGCAGTAACGACTGGTAGTGACAGGTGTTACGACAGGAAGGATTAAAGGAGCGACCATAATGAGAGGCAATGAGTGTACTTCATAAGCCATTCTATCTCCCTATCATATAAAGCGAGGCGTCGGGAAAAAATTAAACATTAACATTTGGATGATCTAGAATTATACATCGTTAAATCTACGCACAGTAGGACCTCGATAGACGTCGCCATCGATAATCTTGTTTCGATCAACCGTCGTTTGCCGCCAAGTGGTACAAAAAAATGAAAAAGTTCCGTCGCCATTTTTGAATGGGGGAGACAAACGAATAAGATGACGATTGCACTGCGACTGAGAGAGATAGATTGCTATAGCGGTGGTGGGCAACCTTTTCTGAATGGTGGGCCACACCCTTTGGTGGGCAGCATTGGAAATGCCCAATGGATTATAGTTAAATCGTAAGCTACCTAGAGATTCTTAGGCCGTGTCCTAGGTGGGAGTGCCTAAACGCAAGCGCGTGCATGCGCTTCTTCGCTCAGGCATACAAGTACAAAGTAAACAATGCAACTGTCCGGTGTGGGAGCGACTTTGGTCGTGCTTCCACGCGCTTCCTGAGAAGCGGATTCCAAGGAAGTTTGATCGCTGCTACCTCAGTCGCGCGTTGACTGGTTGATAAAGATGTCTGATGCATTGATTTCCGAGGTTTTTAAAACAAGTGCTATTTGGGATAGCAGGCAGAAGCGGTACCACAACAGAGATGTCATGGATAATGAGTGGAAGGAGGTCGCCGACACTTTAGGAATAAGTAGTACGTATGTACATTTTTGTTGGATTCAAAGATATAGTCGAATGTTCCTGGTTTCATTCTTAAACATTCCGTAAACTTGTTTTCATCTCTTCTCAGATCAATGTATAGGTGATGAAATTCTCCATATTCATTACGTTTCTTAAACAACTCGTGTTTGTCTTCCCTATCATTCGAAAAACTAAATTTTATACTGCTATTCTCCAAAGCGAGCATATAGACGTGCGCTGTGAGACGACATCTCTGCAAATGATTCTTTACGTGGTCGCTAGCATATAGGACGGTCGCTGGGGAAGAATTGAGTAGCGCGTGTACGCGCTTATCCGCCAGTCGCTTGCAGCTAGAACATAGCCTTAGGCACCATAGGCGTGGAAATCGAGTTAGCTTTTTAGGGTTAAAATTTCAATATTAAAAATCATATGAAATTCGATCTTATAAATATCGAGAAAAAAATTATAAACAGCATTAATAAAAAGAACTTGAATTTATAAATATTTACTAAGAAGTCGCAATTCAACGTTATACGTAGTATATCTTAACAGATTTTGATACACGGAAAGTAATATTTGGTTGTTAATTAAAATAAATGAAAAAAGTTTTGAAAACTATGAAACACTGGCACAAAATTGCTTAAGTGGGTCGCATCCGGCCCGCGGGTCGAAGACTGGGCACCCCTCATCTATCGAAACGGTGCGCTGCGGGTGTTCTAGGAGAACATTTAGTCGATCGTGTTCGAGTGAAAAAATTTCCTGTAAATTGAAACAGGGTTAAACAAAGATTAATAGTATTTAGAATTTTGTCTTCAAATGTAAGAATCAAACAGCAAAACATTTCTTCGCAGACTGTTGCAGTACAACTGTCAACTCATTTGTCAACAGTTAACATATTTATTAAATATTTTCTTTAGCTTATTAAACCTCAAGTGATAAAAATGATCCTAAAACGCTGCTAAAAGGTCCAGAAATGTGACATCCATTCAAGTAAAAACAGAATGAATTAATGAAAATGACGCAGAATCTAAACTGAGGCCTAAAAATTCAGTTTTATACGATGCGTGTAAGGTCTTTTTGAACGAATTATTGACCTATGACATTTGTTCCTGTAGGAAAATCGGTTTTAACTATCGTCGTTTCGCTAATCTAATAAGAAGGGACATTTCAAAATATTAACCGACTATAAGGAGGCACATATTACAGTGGCGTATTTATGGTATTGATGGATATCTTAGATAGACAGATGTAACAGAAATCAGATAGCTTGATGTGACCAGTAAGGAACCAGTGGGACACATGATTTTTTTTAAATTAAGGCAAAAGATAGGACATTTAACAGAATGGCACGTTTGATGAAAGATGTGGAATGTCCCTCCAAATATGGGACCCTAATCTACATGTCACCCAGTAATTAAACAAAGGGGCGGGTGGCAGAGGTCTCGACGCACTAATATGTTCCCAATAATATTCGCTTGCAGGTACGACCTTCCAATTATAACTCCTTATTGTCCTAAGAAAAATACCAGTCTCGACATAGCTCTACAATACAATTGATCTAATATATTTTAACGTAGAGATCGTGTATCCCAATACATGTGGGTGATTCAATTATTTCTACAACTTCCTCGGCTAAACGCTCTGATCCATACTTCTCTAAAGGTCTCAATCTGGCGCTCAGTCGGTGAGCTTCTATCTCAAAAACAGATAACTTTTTACAGCCATTACTTTGCTAGGCAACAATTTCACGTTGAAAGTATATATTCATCCGTCTTAACAATAAAATCGAGGCGCTATTTTGTGGAATTTATCCAACATGGAGAATAAAAATCGAAACAATTGGTACTAATTTTCCCACAATTTAATTTAGGTTAAAAATTCTCATGACCACGGTTTCGATACACAGTAACATCACTATCCCGATAATCTTTATTTCGATCGAAACGAAATTAGCACCGCTTCCCGCGAACAAACCTGATGATGCTAGCTGAGTAGCGAAAACGTGGCCGTGTGAACTGTTACCCTAAATTAAATTCCGGAAAAGGTATTACCAAATGTTTCAATTTTTATCTTTCATCCTTATTAAACTTCACGTTTCGCTTTCGCAACGGCTTCGCGTGAAATCCCTTCGCGAGCCTCATGCGGCCCGCGGGCCGTGGCTTGCCCAACCCACCCGATTAAAAAAAATGGCGATCCACTTTCTTACGAAATCGCTTTAAATTGAAATCTATCGCTTTCTAAAAAAAAAACCCCCCTTCGTGGAGCCAATCCACATCCTCTTCGGGAACAACGAGAAAGCTGCGCGTCTCTCGCGTTCTACGAGATTACGTTTCCATATACATCCACGCAAAAGGTAACAATGGCAGGATGAAGCCCGCGCCTCGATGAGCAACGTGAATAAAAGAAATCCTTTAACGCTCCATCTCTGCCGCGAACAATACGAAACCATCGATCTCGATGATCTTTATTTTTTCGATCGAAACGAAATTAGCATCGCTTCCCGCGAACAAAATAAAACCATGTCTGGAAAAAATTCGAAACGAAGGCTTTTCTTTTGCGAGAGAGAAAAACTTCCGAAGAAAGAAGGAAAGCTTCGGCGGAGAGAGAAAAAACTCGCCCCGTGGCATCTTAAACCTCATTAGGAAGTGAAAATTTTAGAGAAGAGGAAAAAATGGACTCGACGAGGAAGAAAAGGGAGCGAGCGAGGGAGGTAAGGCAATCGTGAGCTGAGATCTCCCTCTCACTCTCCCTCGCAGGAGAACATAGCGTAGAGAGAGGAAGGGGGAAAGAGGAGAGAGAGGTAGTCGGAGAGAGAAAGGATAAAGTGCGTGGGGAAGGTAGAAGTTAGAGAGGGAAAAAAGAGAGTCGGTGGCTGTTGGAGAGTATTTGAGAGGGATAGAAAAAAGTCAGGACTCGGAAGGAAAGAGAAGGGAGAGAGGAAAAGGAGTGATAGGGAGAGGGAGGAAAGGAGGGGAAATGAGAGATGAGAAGGAGATGGAAGGAAAAGGGAGAAGGAATAAAGAGAAATGCGAACGGAGGTGGGAAAAGGAAAGGTGGAAATGGGAGAGGAGGAAGGGAGTAGAGAGGGAGAGAAGAGGGAGGAGAGAGGAGAAATGGGCGAGAGAGGGAGGAGAGAAGGGAGAATGGGAAAGGAATGAGGAAGGAGATGGAAAGGGAGATATAGGAGAGGGGAAGGAAGGGAAATGGAGGGGAGGATAGAAGGGAGAGAGAGAGAGAGAGAAAAGGAGAGGGAAGAGGAACGAAAAGGGAGAAGGGATAGAAAAGATTGGGAACGGAGAGGGAGATGGGAAAAAGAGGAAAGAAGGGGGAAGGAAGAAGGGAGGGGAGAGAGAAGGGAAGAGATTGAAAGGAGCGAGAGGGAGGAGGGAAAGGGAGAAAGGATGGGAGAGAAAGGGAGGGAGATGAGGGGAAAAGGAGAGAGTTGGGGGACGGGAGAGGAAGGAAAAGAAATAAGGGAGAGGGAGGATTAAATGGGCAGAAAAGAAGGGAATTTGGCACGTGGAAGGGAGAGAAATACTGTAATGGAAGGGAAGGATGGATGGAGAGAGAGAGAGAGAGGGCTAGGAGGGAGGAGGAAAGGAATGAGAGGCGAGAGTGGAGTGAGAGAAAGGAGGGCAGGAGGGTGGTAGGGAGGGATGAAGGGAGGGGAATGGAGAATCGACCGGAGGGATGCTGAAACGACTTTGGCGTCGCGGCGCTACTAGAATGGATCCGCACCCAAGGCCCCTCCCCCTTCGCTCCCCCTCCTTCGCCCTCGACCTCCCTCCCTCCGCCTCACGACCATTCACTATCGTCCCTTTCCTTCAGACTCACTCGTTCCATTCCTTATTTATCTCTCTATCTCTCTTCCCCTTCCCTTCGCCCCTATCTTTATCTAGCAATCAAGATCCTATCTCCATCTGTCTTTTCCAAACAAATTGAAAATTTAAATAACCCGAGGGGGAAAAAGGTTGGGATAAAGCGAAATTTAAAGAAGCGTACTGTCTTGTAGCTGATTGTCAATTGGAATTCGAGCTTAATTTGATTCAGAAAAAGATTTAACGTTTGTCGTTTGTTAGGGTACGAATGTAGTGAATTCTTCTTTTGTTCCACGATTGCGACATAATATTAAGCATTTCCCCCGATTTAGGAAGCATCGAAGTAACAACTTGACGACAACCATTTAAATGCAGGATAAACAGAGGAAGCCAAGGTTATCTGTCGTATTTTTTTAGAAAATCTGTAAATAAACGACTACAAAAATACATTACGTACGTAAAATACCTGATTAGACTTCGATTGGAAATAATAACCGACTTGCTCTCAAGGCTCTGATGTAACGTAATGAGGGAAAATTTTCATCAGAACTCGTAAAATGTCACTAACGTAAGAAAGTGAGCAAAACGTGTTTGTAGCCATCATTAGCGTACGCCGGTGCAATTATCAAATTCTTCCTGTGAAAGATTTTTTTCAGTAATTCAAGAATTTTAAACAGAATGAAAGACCACCGCGCTATGATAGAGATCCGTAATAAAATATATGAATTGAGTACTTCCGCCAGTTTCATGAAAGTGAGTAAAAAAACTACCCACTTTTAACCCTCCTAACACCGGGTGGGGTCCGTTAAAATTTTGCAAGGCGGTGAAATTCTAATTCATCTAAAATCTACCAATAGCGCAAAATATTAAATTAATAATGTCTGAAAGAATTGGTAAGTATTGAACTTCTTTCAGGCTGTTGGTAAATAAAGTGGCTTCACTATACAAAAAGATAAATGCTTTTTCGTTATATTAACAGTTCTTGATGTTCATAATACAGAACTAAAATTATTATTGTCCACTTCGTAAAATTATAAAGTATAATACAACTCATCACCTGAAAACGCTTTATAAAATGCCAAACAAGTATTATACATTCTAATTTTAGGAAGTGGACAATAATAATTTTAGTTCTGTATTATGAATCATCAAGAACTGTTAATATAACGAAAAAGCATTTATCTTTTTGTATAGTGAAGCTACTTTATTTACCAACAGCCTGAAAGAAGTTCAATACTGTGTGTGTGTGTATACACACACACACAGGATGTCTTAATTACATACCTTAAATATAAGCATCGTGTTCTACACCTACAGACAAGCAAAAAAGTTCATATAAACATATGGTCGCAACCGCTTCGTTAGCAAGATATGGCAACAGCAAGCACGAGGAAAGAAAAGTAGACAGATAACGTAGTTTTGGATCAGACGTTTATTAGCTGTGAACAGAACGGCATCTGGTCAGTTACAAATGGTTTACAAAAGATGTTCAAACTGTCCACCATTACAGTCAATGCACAATTGAGTCCTGTTGCGCCAAGAATTCCTGGCTCGCTGAAGGACGTCAGGCATTTCGCGTACTGTCGTCCCAGCAGCTTCAATAACATTCCATAGCTCGTCACGCGTATTACATCGTTGGGTGTAAACGATGCTCTTTAGATGACCCACAAGTAAAAGTTGGCAGGACTGAGATCGGGTGATAGCGGAGGCCACACAACTGGCCCGTTTCGTCTTATCCATTGACCTGGGTAGTGACTGTCCAAATACCGCTTGACATCGCGAGCAGAATGGGCAGGAGTTGCGGCAATTGTCGAGATAGAAACTAAATAGGAAGACCCTGACAGTCGAGGCGGTAGCTCATAAGGGCCTAGGAGGAGATCCCCAATTATTCCCGCCCAAACATTAACTGCAAACTGCTGTTGGAATCGTGTTTCCTGAAATGAATGTGGATTTTCATCAGCCCACGTGTGCTGGTTACGACTATTCAAAATCCCATTCCTTGTGAAGCATGCTTGAGAAAGTTCGGATATGCTGCATCCTGCTGCAGTAGCCATTCGCAGAATGCTCTTCGACGCTGTACGTGGAACGCATACAACAACTGATCATGCAACACCCTCACCACCGTTCGCTAGGAAATCTGGTGACGAGCAGCCAACCGCCTGGTACTAGTACCAGCAGGGGACCGCTCAACGGAATGCAGAACATCCTCTTCCACATCGGCGCTCCTGCGACTTCGTGGTCTACCAGCGTTTGACATAATGGACCGCATAAGACCTGTTTCTCTCAGATGACGTTCCAGAGAAATGAATGTCCTGCGATTTGGATGCCGTCGTTGCGGATACCTTTCGGCGTAAAGACGTGCAGCAACTGCACTGTTGCGCTCTGCTTCTCCGTACAGCAGTATCGTATCTTTTAATTCGTCTAATGAATAGTCCGCATTATGCGCCATTCTTCGATACGTAACGTGTCTACCAGAACAGTAACCCTGTGTGACTGAATGATTGCTTTCTCTGTGTCGCGGCGCTGCTTCGTTGTTGCCATATGTAATATCGCCATATCTCGCTAACGAAGCGGTTGCGACCATATATATGAACTTTTTTTGCTTGTCTGTAGGTGTAGAACACGATGCTTATATTTAAGGTATGTAATTAAGACTCACCCTGTATATATACAGGGTGTCCCACGACGCGAGGTAGATACTTCACCTACGTTTAGGGGAAGTCATTACAAGTCGAAAATAAAGAGTTATCAATTTGCCTATTCTCAATAATAAAGGAGTAATGGACATTTGAAGTTGTTGATGGATATAACAAAAGCAATCATTGGCAAAAATGCTGAGCACACAGGTCAACACAAGGTCGTTCGATAATAGCTAGTTCACTCATGGTGATTGTTGCTGTTTTCCAAAATGTCCATGTACACTAATGAAGAGTATGCCGACATTCATTTTGTTTATGAATTCTGCGATGGGAATGCGGCAGCAGCTGACCGAGAATATAAGAGGCGATTCCCAAATCGGCGAACACCTGATTGGTGAGTGTTTTCACGCGTGCACAGGTATTTACGAGAAAAAGGTACATTTCCGAAGCCAAAGATTGAGCGTCCCATACAGCACACAGTGGACGAGAAATAGGTGATACTCGAGATGGTGAGCAATAGTCCAACCATCAGTGTTCGTAGAATATCTGAACGGACCCACATGCCACAAATGAGTGTATGGAGAACTCTTAACCGTAACGGTTATTATCCATTTCACTATCAGGATGTGCAAGCTCTTCAGCCTGAAGATTATCCTGCACCTATGGAATTCTGAAACTGGATCGTTCAAAATGATCAGCTGCTTTCACGAATTTTGTTTACTGACGAGGCGATGGTCACTAGGAATGGAATATCAAACTAGAAATTCCCATTCATGGGACTCGGGAGAATCGAAATGAAACTCATTTTCTACACAGATTTTCTGTAAACATTTGATGCGGGATTATTGACGATAGACTTATTGGACCGTTCGTGTTGGAACATCGTTTAACTGCAGAGAGATACCTAAACTTCCTTGAATAACGCCTACCAGAACGTCAGGAAGATGTGCCACTTGAGGTTAGACAGGGTATGTAGTTTCAGCATGACGGTGCACCAGCACACTTTGCAAGATGTGTAAGACTATTCTTAAGCCAATGGTTTGAGGGTCGCTGGATCGGCCGGGGAGGGCCACAAACTTGGCCGCCAATGTCGCCAAATTTGACCCCTTTAGATTATTACTTATGGGGCCATATGAAAAACCTTGTTTATTAAACGAAAGTGCTAACTGTAGAAGAACTGTCAGACCGCTTCAACGATGCTGCAACGAAGATCAAAATGGATAGCGTTATGCTACACAGTAACAAGTTCTCTTTTAAAGAGAGCAAGAACCTGCTTAAGAGTAGATGGTGGCCACTTTGAGCAATTCTTGTAACGAGTAATTGCTTCAATAAACATTGTAAAACAGCAAACTTGCTTTTATTCTTATTTCCATCAACAACTTTAAATGTCCATTACTCCTTTATTATTGAGAATAGACAAAATGATTACTCTTTATTTTCGACTTGTAATGACTTCCCCTAAACGTAGGTGAAGTATCGACCTCGCGTCGTGGGACACCCTGCATATACGATATCTGCTTAGTAGTTCGCTGCAAAATCAGATTTTCGCAGATGACACCGTCTTATATAAGGAGATAAAGAGCCAGAATGACCAAAAATCGCTCCAGGAAGATTTAAACGCCCTTTCAGCATGGTGTCAAGATTGGAAAATCGAAATTAATCACGGCAAATGTTCCCTTTTGAGTTTCTGGAAGGGCAAGAACGGTGAATTAACCTCGGGGTACAGAATTAATAGATTGAGTATCCAATCTGCGGAATACGTTAAATATTTAGGAGTCACCATTTGTCGTGATCTCTCGAGGAATATGCATATTCGAAGGGTCATAGGCGCGGCCAATAAGAAATTGGGCTTCGTAGGCAGAATAGTAAGAAGTAGCACAGAAAAGGTACGAGAAACGTGTTATTTATCTCAGGTCGAATACGCTTCCAGCATATGGGATCCGTACGAAAAGGGACAGATACTTGATTTAGAAAGAATCCAACGCAGAGCAGCCAGATTCGTAAAGCAAAAATATGAGCAAAAATTAAACCTCATATCACTGTTGAAGGAGCTGAATTGGATGTCGCTAGAGGACCGCAGACTTGGCGCTAGGTGAAGGCTTCTGGAGAAATATACGTCGGAAGTTCTATTAGAGGAGGTCTCAGGAATATTAGAGGCACCTACCTACATTGGTAGGCACGATCACAACGACAAAATACGAGAGACAGAGTGTAGGACCGCGCTATATCAGGGTTCGTTCTTCCCAAGGACCATACGGGATCATAACAGGTGAGTGATTCCCGCGAGATAAGTTATTAGGCAGGCTTTGGTGCACTGCGCCCCACCAGTCTGGTGATTTTCAGGGTGTTATGTAGATGTAGATTAGAATTCCTACGTATATACAAGTATCGAGGAATTTAACCGAATAACTGTATCAACTATGAATTTAAAACAGCGACAACGTATTCGTAATTGCATAATTTAACACAGTAAACATCCAAAACACAGAATGTATTCAGTACGAAGTGATTCCACAAAAAACTTCACCGTAAGATTCTTAACATTTTTAAGAACATTCCATACGCCAACAATATCAGTCAATACTTCCGACAGACCTTTCGTTCTTACACCAATCACTTCTCCACTCTAGAACATGTGCAATCCCCTTACACGGTTAAAAGTACATATTCGTTACGAAACGACGGAATAAAATTCCGTTCGGCGTGCGTTCCTCATGTTATTTTCCAATCTTTGCGCAACCTTTGAGAAATCCTAGAACACTGCCTGATTGTTTATCATTGTTTTCACCCGCGAGCCCTTGAAACGCCTATTGAAATTCAACACTACGGGCACCTTCGCCCTGCTTTCGAGAGTTGCGGTCTCTCAGGATGCGTGCGGTCGGGAGTGAGATAACCGCAGAAGCCTAGTCCGCGGTCACTGCGGCCGGAGCGCGACGCCGAGACAACATCTCGCATTAGGGCAATTATGATTCGCCGCATCTCATCACGACCGACAACTCTCCTCCCCCTTTCCATTCCTTTTTTTTTTGACGCAACATACGAAAGAGAAAAGTGCGAAGATGCGCATATCCGACCGGAAGTCGATGCGCAAAAGCGGTGCGCAGAACCGCTTTTTTTTAGGCACGCGTTTATCACGCGAGAAGGTCAAAATAAAGGGTTCATAAAGAGATACCTGGGCGTGAAAGTGTGTAATCATCCGATCCATGATGGCTGACGTACGCTGGCTTGTTATTAAGATGCCGGAACAAGAATTTCATCCCAATAATCGTTACGAGCAAACATACCTCGTGTCGCGTTTTTTTTTACGAGTCGCAATCTACTCCTTCCTCCGGTGAAACGCATGACGCACGAGTTGTTTTTTAAACCCTTTTGCTGCCAATGAACCGATTGGGCCGATGCAGTATGCCATGCTAAGACTGCCATGAGCCGATTTAGCCGATCCGAGGTTTCGTTTGCACGTAACTTGTTATAAATGTCTCTGCATTAAATGTAAAATCCAAATAAATAGTGTTGTACATCATTATTTTATTGATAAATAGAAAATAATTCAATCCCCTAGATTCAAATATATGTTAAGTACTTATTGATTACCGATAGCTTACATTTATCGAAAAAACATCCTAACATTTCTAAGCTTGGAAGTAAAAGGGTTAATCAATACGAGCGTAACCCGATTAGTGCATCCTAAGCCTTGGAATCGAAAATTAAATAGCTGGCATCTCTCGCATCTTATCGAAACCTCAGCCTCCATTATACACCTTCCATGCGACCGATTCCTTTTTCACGCTTAGAAAAACAAAGCGATTTTTCGAGCATCTGTCACACAGAATAAAAAAATTAACCTGACAACTTTCTAATGGCTGAACTCAAACTTTAATCGAAATTCGTTCAGCAGTTTCTCTCTCCCTCACGTCTCGGATCATCCCGTCTCACGCTTCGTTACATTTTTTTATAGGTCGCTCCGAAGCGTTATGTTTTTTCCTAAGCCATTTTTTGTAACAGCAGAAACTATCGATTTTGGAAATGGAATTGCTCTCCTATGGAAGCCTTTTGCGTAAACGCTTATTCCATCCAATATGGGCGCGGAAATGAGGCCGGGGTGGAATGCGTGAGTGGGCGTTTGCCACGACATTTCCTCTGCCGCACCGCTCTTTCCATTCATCGGCTTTAAATTTGTGATACATGCCCCCAAAAGATCCCTTCATCGATGGAATCTCTTTTACAATTAGTATCGCCCTTATTCGCGTTAAGATAAGTTGTGAGAGGCAAAATTATTCGCAGAAACATTCAATGAAGTTGGCGGTATCTATGGATGAAGCTAGGGCAAAGATCCTCGCGGATTCTACGTACATTAACGGGCGATCAATAGCGTTTTAAACTGAATTAGAAACGAAGTAAAATTAGTACGAGTTATTTATTGAGTTTGATGTCGAACTTATTTTGATTTAATAAGAAGCAATAATTACAATTTAAAAAGTATCTCAACCATGAAAACTGTGATTTGAAAAATAATAAAACTAGAGTTGAGAATTAACATAACAATAACTTCATATTTCCAACTACTCCACAAATCACACAAAATCTATTAACATACACGAGTACAATAAAATCACCTCGTATGCCGCAAAACAGAAACACCATTTCAATTGAAACCGCCAAAATCAAAAGATAAAGCTGAGGAGACCGGTTAATTACGCGAGAAGTTTTACATATCAAACCAAGAGTTAAGGAAAAAATAAAGGAATAATTCAAGAAACGAACTCATAATGGGATAGAGCTCAGAAGATATCGCACGATATATGTAAAATTAACTGCTAAAAGCACTGTAACAATACTGAAGTAATCATACTTCAATTCTTAGTTGGGGAAAAGGTTTAAAATGACTTTTTGCTCATTAAACTATACCTGACGTTGTCGTAGTTCATCATAATTTCGTAAATGTCAGAAAAACATACGATTTTCAAAAGGGAACACGTTCATAATATATCTAGACGAAGTTAGGATAAGCATTATTAAATTTTATACGGTATAATCCGTAAGAGCCAGAAAAGAATTCTCGGAGAGAAATAATTCCCAAGTTAATTGTATTATAAATAAAACAATACCTTGGAAACAATGCAGAATGGAAAAAGTTCATAAATACGCATTTTAGTGGATCTCTGGGTCAGAGCGTCACATTTACGACGTTATTTTTACGGTCCTCCGTTCACTTCGTGAGTCCAAAAAGTTACTTAGGGTGGGGCCAAGCAAGACCTTTACGAGGATACATATTTAATGGCCTGTTCTTTTAAATGGTTTTGAGAACTTTTCTCTCCTCCTTGAACAATGGCCCACCAACACATCAGTTATCATGTTATAAATCAGACTTTTTAACCCGTTTTCTTTTTAAAAAAGAATAGATGGGTGTGTTTCCGCGTTGTCTGTCCACATTATTTCAAAAAACTATTTTTCAAAAATATTTTCCCAAATTTTTTGTGCAGATTGGTCTTGGAAAATTATCAATGTCCATATATTAGCGTTTATTGAATCCTCCAATATTTTAAAGCACAGATTGTTGAATGATTAATACCTGCGAAATGATATCTGGAAAAACTATTATTGCCGGAAAATTCGAGGTTTTTTTTTTGGATGTGGCCTTTACATTTTGACAGAAGTTTGGAGTTTCCAACCAAGGGTTTAGAACAGTTCGGCACGACCGGTTCGGCGGCGGGACCATTCGGCGATGGGATTATTTGGCACCGGACAGTTCGGCGCCAGCCGTGTTCCGCACGGCACAATTCCAATATACTTTGGAGGGAATGGCGTCATGACAATAATCTTAATATTTCAACTATTAAGTTACTGAATCTATTACGTAGAAATAAAAAGACTATATTCAAATAAACTTTCGTGAGAAAAAGTATACGATAAAAATTATAAGACGAAAAATCGCCGAATGTTATGCTTAATGATTTGCACAATTAATTAATTATATATGTTAATTTAATACAAATCATTATTCATATCATCCGGTCATTTTTCGTCGCTTAATTTTTATCGTGTACTTTTTCTCACGAAAGTTAATTTTAAACTATTTTTCTTTAAATATAGTCATTTTTATTTCTACGTAATAGATTCGGTAACTTAATAGTTGCAATATTAATATTATCATGACGCTATTCCCTCCAAAATATATTGGAATTGTGCCGCGCGGAACACGGCTGGCGCCGAACTGTCCGGTGCCGAATAATCCCATCGCTGAATGGTCCCGTCGCCGATCCTGTCGTGCCGAATCGGTCCTGCCGAACTGTCCCTTTCCGTCCAATCAATAGGTAAAGGGAAAACGAAGTTTAATTTCTGCTTTCATGTAGTCATTGAAAAACGTATTATTTATTTAATACTACTCGATCCTGCTCGCCAATCCCCCTTTGCTCGCTTCGCTCGCAGTCACTTCATCGGAATTAGATAAGTACAACGGAAATATGTTCTGAAAATGAATTAAATAAATGTATTTGATACGGAATGTATGTTTTATTTTTAATAAAAAAGTTATTGTTATTATATGTAGAGGAGATAAGTTACTTTCCGCAAAGAAGAATTTTAAAATTACTTCAAAGAAAACTCACTAACTCCTCTTGATCAAGCAAAATTAGTTCTCTTTTATAGGAAAAGCTTTGGACTATCGCATAATTTTATATATATTTTTATTAATTCATAACTGCCTGATTAAAACGCCTCAAGATGACATTCCTCACAATAACAATGAAGAACACATTCATAAGGACTCTCTTCCCAAGGTTCCCCAATATTCTTTTATTTTTACTTCTTAAATGGCTCGTAAACGTGACTTAAATTATCATTTTCAACAGCAAGAAAGGCACACTCCGTGATTGGAAATCGCGACCTTATCGTTGTGAACCAATTACGCTCCCATATCTATACAAAGGCGGACAAAAAAAATACGCCCGAACAGGGACTTGAACCCTGGACCCTTAGGTTAAAAGCCTAATGCTCTACCGACTGAGCTATCCGGGCTACCTTGAGTAGTACCAATAAAATGTGTTAAAATAATGATTTATCAGATATTGATCAAATAATCAGCAAAAACTAAAGCATGCAATGCAACAGCGTACCGATTGTGAATAGACATGAAAGCACACTCCATCGCTATTGGTGTAATGAAACCTTCCTAATTTTACTTCATTCCACGGCTAAAAAATTTACTTCAATTTTCGACATAACAAGATTATTACATATTTGATTTATATCTTAAAATTGGCAAATTTGGGGTTAAATTGTACGTTTCAAATGGGTCTTATTAATTCTCTATTGATAGAGTTTCTCAACCTACTATGCGACAAAAATACAAGGGTAGAACTACATGTAGTTTATATTTTTCAAATAAAGTTCTCTGGATAATATCTTTGCCTGATTTGAAATTGCTGATAGGCAAGAAATAAATGCTTATCTGTAAATTCTTTTCTTGAACAGTAGCAACATGCCTTTGAGATAAATAGTGATAGAAGTTCGTGAAAACTGTACTTAGAAACCACAACCTCGCAGCAATCCCCTTCCTCCAATAACTTTCACAATCACTCGCGTAGGATTTGCATTGCTCTGGTGTCATTATTAAGATTGATGCAATATTTCGCGTGCAATAGACAACATTTTCAAATAAATAGACAATTATGATTTGAATAAAAGGTATATTAATTAAAGAATATCTCCCTCGTGACTGTTACCGAGAAATTGAACAATATCTTCTCTCAAAAGCATTCTATTTCTTAATGGATATACAAAAAACGGAACTACTATTTTAAAAGAATTTCGCCGAACAGAATAACTTTTAATTCAAAACCGTCGTTTCGTTGCACTGCAACATCATCTGCTGAGGGATGCGTATATATTTTTATTTCATCTTGTATTAATTTTAATAAATTTCACCAAATTTAACCTTCGTCGGTCAGCTTTATTCTATTCCATATCTTGAAATTTGTCCTTGTTTAAATTTAAAAACTCACACGTGTTACCGACTGACCGCTATTACAAAATAAAAGTAAACTATACCTTGAATTCTATATAGTAATTCCAAAAAAGAATTTATAAATACTGTTATCTTTATGACATCAAAGCTAAATAGACGTCGGCTCTATTTTTATTTCACTATATGACTAGCAACAAGATAAAAAGCTACCGTTTACTGTACGATGAAACGAAAATGAAATAAACGTAAAACCGCTTATGATATACTCATTCAACGCATTCAAAGACGAATACTTTCGCTCAAAAAAACCATGAACGCATGAAAGTGTTGCCGTAAATAACAATAAAACTGTACGGATGAATAAATCCTTTTATGGAAATATCAAAATAGAGAATTTATTTCCAATATTATATCAAAAGATACCACAAGCAGAAAGTTTTATGCCCGAGTAATAAAGCAATGACGATTTAAACACGTTCTAAGCGAGTTACAGTTTTATTACTTGGTCATAAAATTTTCTGTTTCGACCATCTTTCAAATCGAGATACAAAAATTCCCTATTTTCCTCATTAAGTGTTACTACGGAAAGTTTTATAACTTATAAAATAAATCTTCATTCACATTTAAACAGTCGTTTATTTATTCGCGAAAACTGCCATTCATAGGGAATTTTAATATTTTTCGAAAGGGTCAAGCATCACTAATTTATCTATACGAGTTTATTCGGTCCTACGCTGTACATTTCTCCTTACGCTTTACTGGTACGACAAAGTCATACACACACAAAAGTTTATGACCCTATGGATTATCGACTGTTATGTCAACGCAATAAACGTTATCGAACCGCCCTTTCGAAGAAACAAACAGATAAGACCCGGAGGAAAAAAACAGGAAATATGCAAAAATCCCACTGGCTCCCTGGGGGCGGGGGGTGGGGGTGGGGGGGGGTCACGTGACAAATGACGTCGAACGATTAAACCCGATCGTCCCACTTTTTAACGACCGTATAGCGAGACTCCCTCCGTGAGAATCGAGACGAGCCAAAATTTAAAAAATAAACAATACGAACCATCCCCTGCCCTAAATAACCCCATTGTTTACGCGACGGCACGCCCGATCCCACGACGAGATAGCCGTCTTAACAACAGGAAAGCTAGAGAGGTCTATGTGGAGCAAAGTAGCCGTAGACCAGTCAAAGCACGGCGGTCGTCACACCAGGAAGTGCGTCCGCTAGTGTCTATAGAAAGGCGACATCACGCACTCTTACGAACCTTTTTTAAACAAAGCCGAGTTTCTCCGAGGGCGTGGGAGAAGATATATCCATCCGACGACTTCCGTCGGTAGGTGAAGGAGATGGGAAGGAAAAATGATAATAAAAAAACAGCGAGAGATAAGGAAAGAGAGGAAGAAATACGTGGAGAGGAGACGTGCCGACGCCCCCTCCCTCCCCCGCTCATGCACCCCTCTCTCAGTTTCACCTACCGCCTCCGATCACACGCCCACTTCCCGCTAACTTCCCTCCCTTACCTACCCACAGCCCTCCCTCGAAGAGAGAGAGAGAGATAAAAAAACCTCATCACACACGCACATGTTCAGAAAGACACGCACGCACGTAACGACGTCGTGGGGAGGACCGAATCCCACACGGCGTGAGCATAACCCGCTCGCCCACTCGACAAACACCTGCGAAAGAGGCAGTCGTACACACACACCGCTACCATTTGGAAAGGGAGGGTAAGAGAAAGACAAAACACATACGATGATGGCCATTCTCCCCTATCTCCATACTCCTTTTTTTCGCCTCAGTCGGCGTAAAAAAACAACTGATTTTGAAAGGATTCAGGGTCGTCGTATGTGCATCTCTAACCACAAAAAAAAACCCATACTATAGCACGCTTCGCTTTAAGGATGAGGTGGGGAAAAAAATATAATGGAGTCCAAACCCGCCCATTTCCCATTGTCTCTGGTTGAAAAGTAGCGAGAACTCGTATTTTTTTATTTCGGTTCACGCTGCGACGCCATACAGAGGGAGATAAATGAACGTCGAAAACTAGGATCGCTTTACAATTCTCGCCGCGGAGGAGGAAATGGCGACGGATGAGAAATGAAACTGCTAAGTTATCCATATATAACTTGACGTTTGAGAGGGAACGTTCGACTTATGTTAGAAATCGTTTCTTTTTCCTGGATGCGTACCCTGCTCTATCATGTTCATGCAGAAAAAACATGGCATAGAAAACTTGGGCCTAAACTTCATTATGTCAATATAAATTCAAAGTATAAGTACCATAAACCGTAAATAGTAGGTTGGTGCCCTATACTTCAGCAAGAATTATTATTTATTTAGAATTACAGGCCAGTTAAATAAGAATCGTATTAGTTATAACTCCGGAATATTGTGAATGAAACACGAGGCGTGACGTGAATTTAAGGGCCAATTTTTACCGGAAGATGCTCCATACGTATACGTAATTCATCGTCCTATCATCTTGTCATTCCTGCCTCCCCTCCCCTAAACCTCAGCCCCCACAGCCCACGGGTAAGTCTGCTCCTGATAATAGGAGAATGTCTTTGGTTACGAGTTTCCGCAATCAATGGATGCTATAATAATAGCAGTATTTAATTTATAGTATAAAAATATGTAATGTATATACCTCACTGTTTATTAATTTGTTAATTCATTCAAAATGTTAACTGGTAATTAATCTCAGTTAAGTCAAAAATAAAATGTGTGTAAATAAATAACATCCTCAACGTTAAATTAAGATCTTTCGAACGTTTTTACTGAAGAAATGTTAGCCGAGTTGTAGAAAACAGTGCAGTAGATCATATAATAATTCGTTTCTGAAAAATTCAATAATTAATTGTTTAAAAACAAATTATCAAGCTCAACGTAAGAAGAGGAAAAAGCCTATTAACAATAATTCAGCGTTAAAAAAGAATTCTAAAAACTCATACAAATGTATTAGCGAACGAGAATGAATCATATCAGTATATGCGTATCAAAAGATTTAAACAACGACGGAAACGAAAATAAATAAATAAACCGTTCGTTCAGGAGTCTTGATGGACTCGTTAAACATTTCTAAACTGACGAGTCATCAAGAAAGTAGAAAATGGATAAGTAGATCGCCGTTGCTCAAGGAGTTTTGCAACTCTGAACCAACGCTAACGAAGCGTTCGCTCTGAAGTAAAATGTACATTTATCGACTACATTTCGAGCCAAAAATGTATTTTTGGAACTAATCTTCATCAACTTGTATTATTATTAATAACATTATTATAAAAGTAACGAAAATAAAACATTTTCATTTAACTGTATGCAGTAATACATATTAAAAATACTACAGCGATGGTATTCCTAGAAAACACTGTAATATCCCGATAACGACTGGTCTTTCTTGAGTAAGTTCTTTTCCCTGGTAGCATCTATTCAGAGTTCCATTTTTTATCCACACATTTTGTTTAATGCGTAATTTTATTTATCGCTTTCAATTAAACAGCACTATAATCCCAAATATAATTATGTAATGATTGTAAGTTACGTGAAACTCAGTATCTGATAAAGCAATAACGTTTTCTGCATAGACATCGAATAAATTCGTGTTGCATTTACTTAAATAAATATTAACGGTATTTAAGAGGTATTTAAACTAATTCTACCTTTACTAAATTTCATTCTACGGATTATCCGAGTTGTAATACTGTTCGTGATTATTCCAATCCCGAGTAATAAGGTTTTTGCTGTTAGTTTTAAAAACGCTTTTCAAGAATGCTAGAAAAGTATTTGTAGAACCATAAACATTTGCTCCAATTGTCTATGCCAAAAACCTATTCCTGCACATTTTCCAATTTTACAAGCATCTAGGTTACTCTATTCTGCAGGGTGTGTTTATCCAACTATGCGGCAACGGTGGCCCACATACATCCCGGGGTCACAAATGTCACCATATCTCTTTCACAACGATTGGAACAAAACCAATCCAACTTCCATTCTTACGTTTCCTTGTTAATTTCCCCTCGATTTCCCCCACGAATTCGTTATAAATACCTCCCCGGAAACGAATTGTACAGACTGTTGAATCCGAGACCACAAGCAATGAATTTGAATTACTAATCGCATACGTTTGCATGCCATTAAATTATCATAAGCAATGGATTTCAGTAATCCGAATTTATAATCACGGAATAGTTATTATGATTATAATGAAAACGATGGTAGGTCAGATCAAAATCTATCGACATTTGTACTAACGAATCCCTTTCGATATAAGATATGGCAGTCACTACAAATATTAGCGCTGAATTATTTTATTTTGGATATACGAAATCGTAAATCATTAGAATTATGCTAATGTAATATAGTCCATTCGTTAGAATAGCTGTAGAGGCAGTTCATTTCCAAATCTATCAAAATTCATACTAACAAATCCCGCTTGGTTTATTCACAGTCGACGAAATAAATTCCAAATATTGCCATCATAGTATAAATAATACAAAACGCTTATCCTGTCAGTTTTTTAGTGATGTTATTTTTTAAACAAACTTCCCGACTAGGTAGAAGATTGAAATTTAGCAGGAATGCTTCAATCGCGCATTAAAAGTCAATTACGAAAAAAGCTCCGAAAAAAAGACCCTGGTCCGGTTCCAGGATATAATTTCCGTAAACCGTAAGATAAGCGATTTTTCGATCTGCAGTCTTTCGTTCTTTTGCAAATAAAAATTATGTAAAATCGACCATCGATTTTTTAATAACATTTAAGCCAGGGCATTTAAATTCATGTCCCGTCATTCTTGACGGGCACTTACTCTAGTAGTAGTACACAAATAATCGGAAAGTAAGTCATTAGAATTTTGCAAACGTCACCCAGCCGCAAAACGAATCCCTTGCGCGACCTTTACGCAAATTAAACGCCTTCCACCCCTCGCCCGCTTAACACAAGCAAGCAGTCCATATATTTCCCGCTCCTCTAACGAAGTCGTCCGGACATACACACATGCGACCGTACATAAAATATCCATCTGCTTTGAAGGGACATTTTAAACAAGACCGATATCTCTCTCGCTTTCGCGCGGCTCGTCGTCCAACAAGGTCTCATCCCCATCCACCGCAAGCCTTAAGGGCGTCGTGTTGACCTCTCTCGATGCCGTGATTTTCTTCATGGTTTTGCTATGGCGTGGGAGAGGGAAAGAAAGAGAGAAAGGGATAGATAGCAACAGTCGTCGTCCTGTTTTGGTGGCGCCCTTCAAAGCCACCCATAGATACGCTCCAGGGAGATGGAGAACTCTGTCCAAAGGAAGCCAAATAGGGGCGCGGGTCCCGTTCACAGTGGTACACAAATGAGCCGTAGCTCATTCTTTCAGGGCCCTTAACCTTAATTCCTACGATAATTCTCGGAAACGGTATGACCTACGGGTACGGAATAACTGAAAAGGCATTATATCCGCACTCTAAATGAATTTCGATGTTTTTTTTCATAAATAAATTTAAATCGTGTTGTCGTCAGCGTACTTCCCTGGATTGATTAATGGATAACTATTGTTTCAAATGTTTCATATAATTATCAGTATGATCTTTAACACTTAAGAGCTGCCTTTTTAAATATAGCATTGGTAAAATTTTCTACTAAACGTAATGAAATGAAACTAAAAAAATCTGATGTGGCCAACACATGACTTTCTCCATATTTGGGGTATAGATAATTAAATTATTATGAATAGCATTATAAGGCAAAATCATTATTTCGTATCGTAAAAGAATACAGTCGTCCTTATTGCCGTAAATTATATTTTGAATATGTTTACAGAATTCACCGCTACATGGTGGTGGCGCTGTATACTGTAAATTACGAATAAGTTAAATATCTCCGAAATTAATGGTTCTACGAAAAATTGTTTCGAACAAAAGTTGGAGAAACTGTTATTCTCTACAACTTTGGTCCTCATGAAGATTACCAATAACGACGTTTTTAAGGAGATATTTGACGGAAACCGAAAACCGATTATTTATAAATAATTCCTAAACAAAAACTGCTATGAAAAATTGTTTGAAATAAAAGACTTGGGAAATTATATTTTCTACATTTGTTGTAATGGTCAATGTATACAATAATGAGGTATTATCGGAGAAATCTCGAAAAAACCGAATCGGGTTTCGAATAAACCTCGACTTCTGGTTAACCTGTATTGTCCAAAAATTAATCAGTTCTTTGTGCTCATGCTAAAGTGTTATATATGAAATTTGGTATTAAATGACAGGTACTTTTTGAGTTAGAGCGCCCACAATCACATACATTCACACACACACATACATCATTCCGAAAATAGTCTAAACGTGTTCTAGGGACCTCAAAACGTGTATTTCCGTTGAAATCTCGAAGTCGATTTTTTTCGTGATCACAGTACTTTCCCCATACTATGTATGGATAAAGTGAAAACGTATTTTATAAAGAAATTATTAAGTTAGATTTTAGAAAGTTGAAGTTTCAAAATGTACGAAGTTCCATGATGATTTATAATTTTTTATCAACTCATAACCGTCGTTTCTAAAAATGTAGTAAAAAGACGAAAAACGATCAATGCTTATGCGACACATTCATGTGTCAAAGTCACGCTGCTGTCCCTTGTGACAAGAATTATTTGTACAAAATGTCAACAAAGGATTATTTGATCAAGCAAGATAACTCCAGCTGCCGGAAACGGAAACTAAAGGCACGCTGTGGCTACATAGCAGCCGAGGTTGATACTGAAAAATATTCTTTTTCGGAATCAAAGATCGCTGAATCCCCACTGAGGATGACTTCTTTGTAGACGAAATACTCATCTAGTTTTTCTTTTAATTTTCGTACACTGAAGTTACTTTTAATATAAATCGGATTCTAGCCATAAGTAGAGCTCAATATTTAATTTTTGGAAAGCATTTCTCCTTCGACGATTGCGGATCAGCTATTCAAGGACAAAGCAGGAAATGTTCTCTCGCCAAAATTTTTCCAAAACAATCCGGATCTTGCCAAATACTGTTCCTGATTCGCCTCGCGTCCCATTCTGTATTGTCTGACTAAAAATCTTAACCCTGCAGCAGAAACTATCACGCAATACACTGGTTTCCAAAGTTTAGGGCGCACAAGTTTTTATATTAATTTACTAACTGTTTTGGGACCTACAACATACAGCCGTCAAACTCTAGCCTTCAAGTGCCTTGGAGGTATCCTTTGCTCCTATGTTTATCCTTAAATTGGTTACATAATTGCAATTGTACATCCAGTAAATACTGTTAAAAAATAGGAGGAAAATAGACAGACTTGCAACCTTACATCACGCCTACAGAGGAAGTCCGACATGGAAAGATATGACAGGTTATCAAATCCGACTTTTATTGTGACAAATGATCATGCGTATTAAATTCAAACGAAAGGATGTTGGTGAATATTCATTCACAAATAGAACCGCGGTAGAATGGAATAAATTACCCGAGGGACTATCTAATCCCTTACCTAGGAGTAAAGTTTTTAGAAGTATGGAGACTCAAAGAATATTACCGTTAAGTGTGAAAGCTTATTATAACTTGTGTGTATATATATTTATATTCTTGGTCTATAGTGTAGTGGCTGTCAAACTATTATGTGTTTATATGACGTGTGGGAGAAGTAGGGAATTACACAACCTTACTAATATGACTAGTAGGTAAATTTTTCTATACTATTTAACTATATATTACACTCATTCTGTAATAACTGTATCGTTACCAAGTGGCCGGTTAGACCTCCTGTAACATTTAACGTTAATAATAATATAGATAGTTTTCTTAGGCTTTGCAATCTTTGGAAACAACTTAGGTAACATTAAAACGTGCAAGTAGCTATTTAACAAATAGGCGTATATGCGTTAAGTTCAAGGACAAGTTTAGCTGTGAAAAGGTCATGAACTACGATGTTCCACAAGGTTCGGTTCTGGGACCAATTTTATTCATAATTTATATTAATGGAATAGGAAATTCTGTCAAAAACACTAAATTACTACTGTACGCAGATGATGTTGTCCTCTCCATTGCACACAAATCGATCGATACAGCGATTAATAATATGCAAGAGGACTTGATCAATTTAGCTACTTGGTCACATGATAATGATATGGTAATTACTATATACAAATCTAAAGTTATGTATATTGCCAGCAGAGCTGACAGAAGGAAACTTGTCAAACTCAAAATTCATGATCATGAATGTTTACATACTCTTATAAACAATTGTAAATGCAGACCGATACAACAAGTGACTGACTACAAATATTTAGGGATATTAATTGATCAGAACTTTAAATTTGACCGGCATTTATACAGACTGAATAATAAACTAAGAAAAGTTTGTTATCAAGTTTATCATATAAGAAATGTCGTGCCTTTAAATACATTGAGGTTAATATACTTTGCTTTCGTAGAATCGGTAATACGCTATGGTTTATCTATATGGGGTAATACAAGCAATGTACACAAATTACAGGTAAGGAAAACACAGAATAGAATTATTAAATTGTTGTATAATAATGGTAATAGGGAATATGATGTAAATGAGCATGTCAGTGTAAAACATGTATATCGCAAACTTGGTATTTTACCTGTGGAAAACTTGTACACATATATATTGGTAACTAATTACTATTTCCACGGGAAATACACAGAGAGATATGAAGGCAGACATCTTATGGCTACTAGAAGTGATATTAGATTTGATGTTCCAAGGTACAATAATAACTATGGTAAGAATAGAATATCCATTGTAATACCGAGTATATTTAACAACCTACCACAACATCTAAGGAAGGTAAACTGTGTGTCGGAATTGAAGAAAGTGTTAAAAGATTAGCTGTTAAAATATGATGTAGCTGTGCTACCATAGTTTTTCACTTTTGCACAGAGATATACAGTTGTTCAATATCACTGCATCTTTTAGGTGTCACAATCTAGTCATATATTTTCATACATGTGAGTACGTACGTATATAAGTTGGTGTTTGTATGTAAAAGTATATATATGTATTTATATGCACATTTAGGTGAATCTGTATAAAATGTATTTTGTAAGAATCTATCATTATGCCATGGTAAAATATTTATATTTGTAACAACATTTACATTGTAAAACACGTCCGATTGACTACATAACCTGAGCACCTCCTGATGAGCCAATTAAAGGCTCAGGGGGACTCGAAAGGTTCTTTTTCTTTCTTTTACATATTTAACAATAATCTTTATTATTAAATAAGTAAAGAGTAAACTCAATGAATGAGTTTTTGGTGACCCAATGTAATTGTGTCATGTATTTAATGGGTCATTATATGTATTTTAATGTTTAATACTAGGTGTTTTAATATGTTACTTATTTTGAAGAATCATATATATGTAAACAGTTCATTGGAAAATAAATTACCTTCAATTATTTTTAAAAAATAGATAGTTTTCTTAGGCGAGGAGGGGCGGCTCTGCAATCCTTGGAAACCACTGAGATAACATTAAAACGTGCAAAAATTCGCAAAAAAAAAGTATTTACACCACAGGCATAGTTCGTGACCCACATAATATCCCACAACACGAAATCCCTGACCATCACGAAGTCTGGCAGTGAAACGATCGTCGCTTCGCCATAATGGATCCTATGTTTCGGATGTCTCCGTGGCAGAGCGCTTATCTGGGGCTCACGTCCGTGTCGGGTGGGGCCTCAAAAGCGACCCCGAAAGAGGGAGGGAGTAGGTTGTTGCCCCTCTTTGCCTCCCCCCTTCAAACCATTCCCGACAACGCTCTGCCACGTCCCTTTAGTGCGATGGAATCCCTCCAGCAGAGCCAAACTTTTGTCCTCGGCATTGCGCGTGCCAGCACGAGCGCTTTTGCTCGCGTGAGAGGAGGGGTCGTATTGCGGAGGAGGATTCGCGGCCTTGATATGCTGCGCGGAAGTCACCGATACGGTGTGGGAGTGGGGTAGACGGGGGAAAAGGGGACTAAAAATGGGAGGCGGAGAGAGAGATACAGGGGGAGGAGGCGGTAAGTGCCCTAGAAGCGGTCACCCGGCGACTGTTCGAGACAGCGACGGTCTCCGAGGAATAGTGTCGAAGAATCACGTCCGTATTGCCCAACGTTTTGAAGGGTATGATTCGAGAAAAGCTCTTTCAAAAGACTTATGGAGAGAGAAAAAAGGCCGTGGTTAAGGTTGAGGGAAAGAATATATGTGCAATTACGTTATTCCATGAAGGAAAAACTTCATCTTGCACGCGGGATTATGAAAAACTGGAGAATGTTTTTTTGACGTCGGTTTTTTTTTGTGATTCGATCGTGAAAGGGGGAGACTTGACGTACAGGCAAATGAAGTGCAGGGGAGAGCAGGAAATTGTTATTTATTTTTAAGAAAAAAAACGTCGTTTATATGCTGATTTAATTTGTGCGGAGGAGGAAAGGATATGCCATCCTTCAGTCGTTAAGGGCGTTTCGTACAACGACGTTTCTCGATTTCGACGACCTTAAGAATTGTGACATTATTCGCACTTACGACGTACATGATTCGCGGTTACGACGCCGATGTTCGCGTCTGCCAGTCGCGACATCCTGCACGGCGATATTCAGTCGCGACATCCTGCACGGCGATATTGTTCCAGCTGGGCCGTAAAGAAATTAAAGAACGATTAATTGTCAAAGAAACTCCTCGGCCAACACAAAATTGCGAAGTGCCAATGCAAATTTCTGATACAAAGTAAACACTCTCTCTGTAATGCACCATTACAGGTGCCTGGTTGTTGAAATACACGGTTGGTTTGTCTTAACCTATAAATATTGGAGATACATGATAAAAGTAGTCAACGTTTCAATCTGATCTTATCTGCTTATTTTTTAGTTCAATATATCACAGCTCCTACGTAATTACAACATTCACATAACGAAGTTTCGCGTAAGGACGCCACTTCATAGAACGAAAAAACATCGTTATGCGAGGGTTGGGCGTAAAAGTATTCGTTCAAAAAAATCACTAAATCTTTCACTATTATTTTTCTGTTCAATCAGTTCGTCGTGTCTTAGGGGGCTGGAATTTCCCTCTTGGCCTAGTCGCGACAGGTTTTAAAATCCTCCACTGTTGAGCGCTTCGCTAAAAAACAAAGGAGGTTATAAAATGAAGTCCCGAGATACGCGCACGGAATACACAATACGTCAACGGAAGAAAACGAGCGACGCCTTTTCGAATATTTATGCAGAAGAAATACAGAGAGAGAGGCTTGGACGGAGTGGTAGAGAAATGAGCGGAAATGGCTGTTTAGTCAGAGATGAAAAAGGAGATTGAGAAAAGTAGGGCGGCGGGAGAAGGAGAGGGTGAGAATGGGAGGGAAATTGGGATTTTTCGAGCTCTCTAAAAAGTGGGATGAAAACAAAAAATAAATCGAGAAAGGGATACGGAGAAAGAGAGAGAGAAATGTATTTTTTTTCCCTCGCGAACGAATCAAGCCTCAAAAAATAATAACATTACCGAACAAAAATCCGGAATAAGAACTTAGGGGTGGATAAATTGAAAAAGTAGAGATTTGTCAGAGTTATCCCCAGTAGCCATGACAAAGTTATAAAAAAAAAACCAGATGCGCATTTCCGATACAAAGCAGCCGTCTTCAGCGGCTATTTTACAATCTACTTTCGGTGAAGGTTTTTCATGCTCATTCTTATGACTACCGGAGATATCTAAGACAAGTAATTAATTTTTTATACTTAAGCGCTTCTACTGGAATTTATTTTCAGCCATAACACGAGCTCGATAATTCTCTAGAGAAGAACAGAGTCAATCAATTTGTAATGCATTCTCTTTGCACGTGCCACTTTAAAAACTTTTACGGATATGTACGTTTGCAAAACGGTTCCTGCTGGCAATCGCTTACGGATAAGGATGAAAAATCTGTACTGAATAAATCGGCATGCATCGAACATTTACGCGTTTATTTTTCTCTATAACTAATGTATGTGCTCGCATGCTCTACAGATTCATGTGATAGCGATACGAATTTATTTCAGAAAATTACTTCGATTATCTGACGCAAAAACCACGGCCCGTTTCAGATGGATATTCTTTTTAAAATTTACGACGCCAAAATTCTGGATACCAATATTAGGAAGAGGCAGTAGCTCATCCAGGGGAGTGGCAAGCGGGCATTTCTCACCCCCAAGATCAGAGATAACCTTCACAAAAGCTTAGAATATGCGAGCGTCAGATGGAAATATGGTGGATCGAAGGCGTCCAAATTAAAATCGGTACCTTTATTCATTAGCTTCTACATTACACTAATATAAATTGATAAACAAGTGCTCAGATAATAATGTGTCGAAGTGTTAGCCCTCCCTCAAACTAAATTTCTGGCTGCTGCACTGGGAAGAGGAGTAAGTTTTTCCCGCTTTGTTCACTAAATTTAAGTTAAAACGAAAAACAACAAAGTAAAATTTCGGTGTGAACTTTCCACGTGGAATATTTATTAAGTTGTTTTTCATTTTTATTCGAACGTGGAATTTGATCTCAATTTAACAAACGCAAGACGTATTGCTGGGAATTTTCTCTCGGCCTTAATATCACTAAAAATATGCTTTAGAACCAACAAATTATATTTCTCACTGGATATTTCCATAAAATATGAAAGAATCCTTATCAGCACAAAAGGCATTGATCCGTGAAAGACGACGTACAAAGAGAAAACCGAAATTCAAATATTCGGAAGAGAAATTTGCGTTCGCTTTATGGACTCGATTTAATTAGCGAAAGAGGTATTACTAAGAAGCATTCCCCTATCTTAATATCTAAGTAAGCACGTGCCCACGATTTATATTTTAAAATAGATAATAAATATTTCACGAGGACTCTCGTCAACAAAAAATGCTTATATTTCCTTCAAAGGCGATACTCAAAAAGAAAACATTTACACGCAATAATCTTATATTTCATATCTCAGCAATAAGAAATAGAAGAGAATACTACGGAGAAGATAACTTGAAATTCTAGCTCCAAAGCGTACAATTGAGGACCAGTAACGCAAAATGAGAACTTGGAAGAAACAAGTAACCCTAAATACGTATTTCGAGAGCCAAGCTCCCATCCTCAAAAGCTGATGTTACATTATTTGACATTATCGGTTTCTTCTAAGATCTCAATTAGCTTTACTAGGTAGTCTTCATTAAGTCCTCACCTCAGAGATGCTAAAATTATTTTACTTTCCTAAAATTTCCTTGAGAAAACTGAATTTTTAATTCTTTCCATCGTCTAAAAAAAAGACAAACCATGGCAAGTCTTGGAAAATAAATTACGAATGTTTATTTCTCTTCAATTCACCGTAACGAGTAGTAACGAGGGAAGTGCGAGCGAGGCGTCCGCCCAGGGATGCAGAAGGGAAAGAGCATCAAAAAGAGAATCGATATTTTATCAGAAATATTCGGGAAAATATCGTTCCCGAGTTATGTATTTTTTTTCAAACGTGATAATAAATAGAAATTTCTCCCATTTTCAAATATGATAATAAATAAAATTTTCTCCCATTTTCAAATATGGTAATACATACAAATGCCTCTGATTATGCGTATAATTAAATAATTATTTTTGTAATAGTTAAAACTTGAGGCGGTGTTCTCGTGTCTAGCCCGGAGGCGCCAGACTTTCCGGTGTCGTTTCCGATCGTAGCATTTTTATACAGGAGACGGAACAAGAAAAAAAGAAACTCATTTTCGTCCCCCATTTTTAGATTTAAAAAAAAGCTGCCGCTCCTCCGGGAAAACCCGCGAGAAAGAATCACGCTATCCACACCAGCAAGCCTCACACGTCAACTCGGCTCCTGACACAAAAACCCTTTAAAAAAATCCGCACCCTTTTTGTTTGAACATTTTCAGTGAATGCATTCCCTACGCCGCATTTTCGGCCTAGCGAGGGATCACACGGGATCTGGAACTGAGCAACAGCGAACCCTTGAAAGAAAAAACGTTGCATGGGCGAGGAAAGATGGTGTGGACACCCAATCGAGAATAACCAAGTGGGCTGGTCTATCCACTCGAAAAAGGGTTTGTGAGATGGTGGAAGGAAAGGATGGGAACGGGTCTACCACTAAGGGAGAGGAATAGATAAGACCTCACTAAGGCGCTAGAAGTGTTTCTCAGAGTGAGAGCCACGAAGTTTTTTCCGGGTGGGAGAGAGAGGGGCGCCGAAAAATGGGCCGATAACAAATATGCTGAATTAATTTCAGTCCCAAATAAACAATAATCTGATAAAAATATATTGAATTAATTGAATGATACAGTATGACGAAGGGAGATCTTAATGTTTTTACTATGGTACTATTCTTCAATCACCATGCGGGGAACACCCGTATCAGTCAGTCTAGAGTATTTTTTGCACTGATCACAAAAAGCCACATTGAAATATAAACACACAAATTAATATAAAAAGTACTTCACAGATGTCATTAAGGTTCATTATTAATTATTCTTTGAAATTGACAAATCACATTTTAAGTCAATTTTTTATTCGCATCAAGGGGGCTTTAGACTAAAAGAGTTTGGGAACCACTGCGCTAGAATAAGGGATCCGAATTATGGACAGACAGACAACCGTCTTTATTTGGACGAGGTTGGAGCTTGTCAGCCCACTCTTACACCTAAACTCAATGCCAAGTATTTTACAATTTTCTATATAGTACGTTAATACATATTTACAGATTACGTGAAACGGTGAAAGATGATTGAAAAAGGTAAACAAAAATGTACAAAGAAAAATAAATCTAAAGGTCTATGGTTAATTACAATAAAGAATGGAGAATCTTCCTTATAACATAAAAATAATAAAAAGGTAAGTACTCACACGGTTAAAGAGAAATTATTCTCTGCCAGGTACCTATATGTACAATTTGAATATAAAGTATAAAATAGGTAAAAGGTTGCAGTGAAATGTAAGTGGGAAAAGCTAAGCATGAAATGAGCTGGCATGGATAAAATGAGAGAGGTGGGATGAGAGAGGAACAGGAATGGTGAATCTAGGGAGGAATGGGGAATTGGATGGAGGATGGAAACGAAAGTGAGGAATATATATATATATATATTTTGGGAAGCTCGTTGGACCCATTCTCCGATGGCGCGGAAGATATGCTCACCCAGGAAGAAGGGAGAATCCGTCGAAGCGAAAAATACGCCGACATTCAAACCGGAAGGAACGCTCTTACGCGTACGTGAGCATTGGTAATTCGTACAAGCAGAAAATCGTAAATTTTTTAAATTCGTTTTTTTGGGGTACGTCGAAGGCCGTCTAAAGTAATATAAAATCCAGAAATGGGGTCATTTTAAGGACTGGATTGGGGGGAAAATTTTTGCGCACGGAAACAGAAATGATTCGTTGATTCGAGAGGTTGTTACGTTATTTTTTTAAGTAGAAATTTTACAGGTAAGTGAAGGGTCTGAGCACGTATTTGGAAACCATTTCTTTTTGTCTAAATTTAGTGTAACTTTTAATGAGGATTTTGTGAAACGGATATAAATTTAAATTTAAAATCTCCTCAACATGCACGAATAAAATACTCAAAATCTTTTTTTAATAAACTTCAGGTAGCATTTAAACGCGAATAAATGATTTTCAAAAACCATACCAACTCCCACTTTACTAGTGAATGCCTTTGATAAGGTTTTCCTGGAAAACCGAATAATTTTCTACCTCAGCGCGAAAAGTCAACACTTTTGAAGTCCCTTGTTTCAAAGTCAACTCTGCATGTCATATATTGAATATATGAATTTTCAAGACCATTCTACGGAGAGAAAAAGTCAATGCTTCTGAAATTACTCGTTTCAAAACTGAGGCATTCATATAACCATGGAAACATTTCCAAACTATTTCTGGAAATTATTCTCCATTATGATTTTAAAATTCTGCCACGTTTCAGGAAAAATTTTAACATCTATTAACGATTTTAATGGTTGGGTACAGTCCGAATGCGATAAAATTACGCCAGTAACTCTACGTTACGCAGACGATTATTTGTTCAACCCCTAGAGAGCAAAACTACACGAATCCGATTTATGGTCGCGAAATTAATCAATTTTCCCCTAACTTTCGAACGTAATGGAAATAAATAGATTACACTACCAGCAAATACGACCGTCTCTGTAAATAATTGCACGAGTTGACCCCTTATTGATTATTTATGCGTATGATGATTTAAAAAACAACCACGGGGTAAGATATCGATTCAAAATTTCACCGTGCGCACATGCAATGGAACGGATAGAAAATAACGCGGCTGATTAGTCCGAGAATAATTTTCATTGGAAGTCGTCCCTCTGCTAACGCCCACGTATCTTAAGCAGACAAACGAAACTAATTTGAGAGATGGAGAACGATGAAATTTCAGATTGATGAGATTTCATCCATTAATGCGCGCTTGATTGGTCCAGCCCATGATCTTTCTCGGGTATTTTTTTTAAATACTCGGGACAATAAACCCACGTTTGAGTTTTGAAAAATTATTGCGCAAAAACTCCTATGAAACGTTGGTAGAATTTTAGCAACGGTCTCGAAAACATGCGACCCAATTTGAGGTCACGACCCTTAAGTTTAGGGAATCTCTGTTATATATCCCGTCAGTCCAGGCATAACACGCTCGTTTAAACGGAATACAGTCGTAAATGAACCGAGGGAAGTACTAAGTTCATCGACAAAACCTGTCACGGTTTTTTGAACCCTCGATATTTATACAGAGTGACTAATATTTAAGAAAAATTTTCACAGTTGCTGCAAGAGTCGAAAACAAGAAGGATCAAATGTACGATGTAATATAGAATAAAAAAAATTGACAATGACGACTTCTTAATCAACACACAAAGCAACTGTGTGAAATATTTTTAAACTCCGCAATATCTTTTTCATCCGCGCGTTTTAATGGCAATATCTATACACATTATAACCTCATTGGTGCACACATCAAGAGATTTAAATTTTCACGATTTACGAAGACGGGCAGTGCCGCGTTTAGCACAAATTGGGCCCTAGGCAAATCAGATTTCTGGGGCCCTTGATCGAAAATTAAAACACATTATTTTAGAATGAAAGAAAATCACATAATTATTGATCATATAACACTGTAAATAGAGGATATTTTGCTATTTAATATTTTTAAAAAACCGTAAACAAAAACTAAATCTTTACAATTACTAGGCACTTGCCTAGTTTGCCTTATGGTAAACGCGGCACTGAAGACGGGGTCGTCACATGTAACATATGCCTACGTTTTTGAAGGGAACTGACTTAAACTTCTTATAAACGAGAATTTTTCATTAATCGACTTTATATTTTGGAGTTTTTATTGGATAGTATGTATTCACACTAGCAATGATATTGTCAATACAGGTGTCCCTCGAGATACGCTCATTCGAGATACGCTTTTTAACTAATACGTCGTGACAAAATTAAGGGCACCAAATTTAAATATTTCATTGTCGTTTGTTGCTTCTCTCGATGATATGACTCACGTTAATAATAATATTAATAATGTAATAATTCTCAGCAACAAAGATTAGCCCCTCAAGCACGACTTTTTCCGTGGAATTTAAATCTCAAAACTTGTCTTTTTTCGGCTATGTCGATTTCCGAGCACATATATTTACATAGTATGTACGTCGTCGCCATCCAAAGTGCAAGAGCCAGAAACCATTTTGAACTGGTTGAGGGCTGTAGGTACTAAGGGGTGGGCCCGAAGAAGGAAAAAAGTAGCTGAGACGTAAACACAGACAAAAAAGAAGCACAGAACTTAGGCAGATGAAATGAATTCGTAAACCGCCTACACTCTAAAGATTAGGGTTCATAATGGAAACGTTGGCGCAAACGTTACATCGCGCACGATGGAGGGTCTGGAGGGTCTACAGCAGGGTTGGAGAACCTCCGGCCCTCGGGTTGCGTGCGGCCCCCGAGAGAGTTTTGTGTGGCCCGCGAAGCAGTGATGAAAAGATCCGATAAAATTTAACACATAAACTCATATTTTTATATCCAGATAATGATAATCCTGAAATGTTAATCCTAAATACTTTAATTTAGAGTTGATTTCCACTTATATGATACCTTATAATCTCTCGTTAGTTTCAATTTAAACTCTAATCAGACCCGCCGAAGCATTGGCAACTTCCAATGCGGCCCCTCGAAGGATTCGCCGCCACTTATGCGGCCCGCCATGTGGAAAAGGCTCGCCACCCTTGGTCTATAGCAGTCGTTCTTAACCCCTGGGTCGCGACCCAAAATTGGGTCGCCAAACCATTTTGAGTGGACCGTCAAAGATTTTCCATTGCTATCTATATCCATATATATCATTCCTCCTAACAACCCGTTCAATGCTAATGTCCTGAGAGCTTATTTTCATTTATTTATTAAATTCCTATTAATTTTATTACTTATTACAATTGAGATATTGGATGAAATGGGTCGCCGCAACCAGAATTTGGGTCGCAGCCAAAAAAGGTTAAGAACCACTGGTCTATAGCAGCTATTCTCAAATGCGGCTACCAGTAAATTTCGGTGCGGCCACCACTTCTCCGTCTTACAAGGGGTCCTCTACCCAGTAATTCGACTCGAACCTTATAGAGCATTTTTGTAAATTAACAGAGGGAATGAATAGTCCCTTGTTCAGAATATAGAGATATGATCCAGATGCCTCTCTGATTATACAAAGGAAAGTTTAATTGACTTTAACAGCTGGCCGAGAACGTCTCATAACTTATTAGAGAAATGCTATGCACCCATTCATTATTTCTTTCTCTTTTGGGGCGGCAATAAGAAGTTTACTCACTAGCTAGAGGGAATGGCTGAAGGAAAATCATTCGTAAAGGAGCGCATCTGAAAGTAGGGAGTACGTTCGCCTCACATTTGGATAGCTCTGTGTTGTTCTCTGCGAGCTTCGTTTTCATAGTTATCGTAATATTTGATTAACTAGCTAATTCGTCTGTATAGTGATAATAATGTGGTAATAAGTGTGATTATAAGTGTGATTATAAGTGTGATTATAAGTGTGATTATAAGTGTGACTATAAGTGTGATTATAAGTGCCAAAATTCAGTTCAATAAATCGCCAGCTACAGCAACCAAGCTTAGCCATAGTTAATACTGTTTATATCATTGAGAAATTTCAAAACACGATATTAGACATTAGTTTACATGTGAAAGAAGGTGATGCGTGAAAGAGCATTTAGTGCATTTCATTTCCTCAAAAGTAAATACCGAAACAAAATGAAGTACGAGCATCTTGAAGCTGATCTCCGGTAGAAGACAGGGGTGTGGATAAATTTCCGCTTAATAAACTTTTTTGACTATAAGAGGTATGTACATTAACGAGTTATTTCATATTTATATAAAAAAATTGATCTTACATGAGTTTGAAGACTTATATACTAAAAATAAAAAAAATACAAGTGCGGCCACGACAACATTTTTTTTTCATGAGAACCCCTGGTCTATAGACTGCTCACAGCTAACTCAGTTTCTCTCTCGTAATGTTTGCATCCAGGGGTCTTTCATTACATTGTTTGTTACTACTATTTTTATGTATTAAGTAATAACCCTCGTGTCGGAAAAGAGGGTTAAAGTTGCATCTAAAAGGGAAAACGGGTTATTTCGCTTCAAATAAAACTCGAAGTTGTGAATCGCTTTGAGAAAATGACGTTGTGGGTTGGAAATTGCTACAGCTTTCGACCTTCTTCCATCGACTGTGCACACAATATTGAAGTCTGGTGACGAGATAAAATAATGTGCAAAAATCGTGTATAACGTATAAGTGTTACTAGGATTGCTCTCGTAAAACAGAATTCTAAAATGGTGAAGAAGGAGAAAATTACTTGATATCTGAATCGATGAGGAGGTTCAAAGAAATGTGCCTTTTAAGTACTCTTTTAATTAAGAATAAGGAAAAGTCATTACATCGGCATATTAGCTAACTATGGCCAATTATATAAATATTTAGGTAACGACTAAGTTGAAATTTTCTAGCTGGGAACGCGTTATTCAATACGGCATCGATTTATATGGGAAAATGTCTCCCGAGATACGCTAAGTTTCCTAAGAACATATCTCGAGGGAAACTTGTACTCAAATATCGTAAATAAAAACAGATTAATTCTGCATAGAATTCTTTTATACAATTCGTAAACTATAATTCTAATTCTCGTTCGACGTATTATACGCAGTAGATGCCTTAAAAAATCTTCACGCGGCAAAAAATCTACGCCGAAAAAGAAACAAGAATTTCGGGAGATGTATTTTTAAAATTCCTTTCATTTTTTTCCAGGAAACGTAAAAAAAAAGAGAGGAGATAATGTCATACGGTTTTCAGAGTATCTATTTTCCTGCGTCCGGTGACTAACTCGGCTACGATGAGCGGGAGCCGTTTCGAGGGAATGAAATACAAGAGCCCGCGAGTCAGCGTAAAAACGAATCGAGGGTGCGAGAGAAGACGAGAGTCTGGCGAGGGTGAGAGACGTGCCTTCAGAAGCGCTAAAATATGCGGCTTCGCACTTGTAGGTGTGTCGCTTTTGTTCACGCAATTAACTCGGCGCTGCCAACGGTACCCCGACGAAGCACGCATGAATACGCCATCTTCCACAAAGCGAATTTTGCGACGCGTCCAGCAACCGGACATTGTGACCTAACCTTTTCCTTGCGATACATAAAAAAATCCAAAGAGCCTCCGTGCACCTGACACCAAAAAAATGTTTTTAATTAATCTTCACTTTTTACTTTCTCCATACGTAGTAATGGGAAAGTATTGTATTCATGAAAAAAATCGACTTCGAGATTTCAACGGAAATACATGTTTTGAGGTCCCTAGAACACGTTTAGACTATTTTCGGAATGATGTCTGTGTGTGTGTATGTTATTGTGGGTGTTCTAACTCAAAAAGTACATGCCATATCGCTACCAAACTTCATATATAACACTTGAACATGAGCACAAAGAACTGATTAGTTTTTGGACAATAACGGATAACCGGAAGTCGAGGTTTATTCGGAACCCGATTCGGTTTTTGCGATATTTCTTCGTTAAAACATCATTATTGTATATACAATTCTATACAAAAGTTATAGAGAAAGTAATTTCCTACAACTTTCATTTGAAACAATTTTCTATAGGAGTTATTGTTTAGGAGTTATTTATAAATAACCGGTTTTTCGGTTTCCGTTAAATATCTCCTTAAAAACATCGTTATTGGTAATCTTCATAAGGACCAAAGTTGTAGAGAATAATATTTCTTCCAAGTTTTGTTTGAAACTAATTTTCGTAGAACCATCCATTTCAGATATATTTCGCTTTATCTTAATACCAGTATACAGCGCCAACACCATGTAGCGGTGAATTCTGTAAACATTCAAAATATACATAATTTACGGCAACAAGGACGTGTCTTCTTTTATGATACGAAATAATAATTTTGCCTAGTAATATTATTCATAATAATTTAAATATCTATACCCCAAATATGGAGAAAGTCGTGTTGGCCACATCAGATTTTTTTGTTTCAGTGATCGTTGACAATATTATTTGTTTCCTCCCTCAATCGTAGCATGGTCTAAATATTGTAAATTTTTTCAGTGGTTTTTCAAGAAAAGGCAATTTCAAGAATGTTTGCCTCGTGTACCTTCCATAGCCATAACAAGATTATAAAAAAAACAGACGCGCATGTAGGCTACAAAGCAGCCGTCTTCAGTGGTAATTCACCCACAAAAGTACTAACAGAATTCGTGCAACTTATCAAAGTTTTAGGTGGCCATTATCTGTGATTTACCCTTGGAATACAATTAACGAAATGGAACAAACTTTCAAATAAGCTGACGCATGGCCAAAACTCCCCAAAAGTAATCGCAACATCCGATTATCCAACAAATGAAATCTCGGAAGAATTAAGCGTGTGAAGATCAATAAATTTGTCAAAATATAAACACGGTATAAAAACATACTCTCGAGTACGCCGACGGCGTGACTATGATCATTGAATAAATTTAAAGAAAAAGATTGTCGAGGTAAATACTAATCGACGAGACGTTACAAAACTAGAAATTACTAGAGCAAGACGATCCTAACGAGAAAAAAAATATCGAACCTTGTTTACACACATGCTTACGTCGTGACCTGTCACTATTCTAAACAAGACACATCGTCGTACATCCGTTAATGGCGTGGATTTGCATAACCATCCACTCACTCGACTATAAACCGCCATCAAAACGACCCACACGTTCACGACTTGAGATTCGGACTGTAAAAACCGCAACCCTTTAACACTCGTACGAAAGTGGACGAGAAGAAAGAAGTGTCTACCCCCAACAGTGGTGTAACAATAGGGTGGCGTGTTTGGCCAAATGCCAGAGGCACAGTGAGCCTCAGGGGGCCCTCGAAATCTTACTATAATAAGGAAGAAATAATTTTTTTAAGCAACTTCTCATTTCATACCCTCATTTCTGAATGATTTTCCACCAAATCCTTATTGTTTGGACAGAGTAATTTAAATTGCCTAACCTTTACAGAATACTTCTTGTAATTGGTTAATAAGTGCAACTTGGTAGGTTCTAGAATGGCTTTCATTTTTAATGGAACATATATACATATTTTTAGGGCGAGGGGGAAAAGAGCAGGGCCGGACTAAAGTCTTTGTAGACCCTGGGCACTCTCTTAATCGTAGGTCCCCAAGATAGATCTATAGATAAATACATACATTTGCAGATGTATTATTATAATAAAAAGGTTTTATAATGTAATTCAATTAAAGCAAATTATTTGAGTTTGATTTAGCAGTTTTCTTTTATCGTTTTTGACTCGTGTGTTTTTTTTTTTTTTGGGGCCTAAAACTTTTTCGTAGGCCCTGGGCACTGTGCCCATCGTGCCCAATGGATAATCCCGGTCTGGAAGATAGAGAGAGGGGCCACCGATAACATTTTGCATCGGGCCCTTCCGCTCCTAGTTACTCCCCCTGTGTCACCCCATTAACAAAGAGCTACGAAGAAAATGGCTTCGAAGTAATGCTCGAAGAAGGGACACTTCGAACTAGCCTTTTACCACGCTGCGCTTACACCCCTCCCCCAACCCTTTCGTGAGGGTTGGTATGCGGGCGGGAGGGGAGTGTCCGAGGTGGGGCTTCGCTGAAGGGAGAGTGGCCAAGGAAATAGGATTTGGAATGGGTGCAGCGGGAGGTTCTGAAGAAGTAAAGCGTAGAAAGGAAATGTATTCTGGGACATGCGAAGAGGGGAAGAAAAGGACCGCGCGTTCCAGGAAAACTTCATAAAAGGGCCCCCACCGAAAATGGTGGCGGCCCTCTTTTAAAGAGTGTGGTTATCGCGTCTATTTGAAAGAAGGAAAAAAACCCTTCGAGTGGTTTCGAGGTGAGAGGTCGTCGAAAAAAATACCGTAGATTATCTCTGGTGTGAAATTTTTCGAGTGCATCGGCTTCGTTTCATTCGTCAGACCTCACGAAGCCGTAAAAATTTCTCGAAACATCTTAATGGAAATGTTTTTAAGTAAATTAATAAAAGCTTTTGTAAGAAATAACGACGAAGTGAAGAAGATGATAGGCTATTTTTACTTTCTCATTTTGTAATTGGCCGCTATTCACTTTGTGTAAAAGATGAAATTCCGTCGGTAATCGTAAACATCCAGGTATGTGAGATAAAAGGTGATTTCTACTGAAAAAAAAGTCTTCATTGTAATGTTACTTTCATAAAACAAATGCTTGGCACTCTCAAACTTCAACGAGGAAAAAACCATTACAGCTATGGGAAAATTACGTATGTCATTCTCCTTCACTTTAACAGTCGACAGTTTATACGGAGAGAATCTGACACTACAGGCAATAAAATATTTCATGGTAAGTTGTAATTAATTGGAAGAAATGCAAAAGATTTCTATATATTAAAAGAAAGTAAACAGTATCAAGGGTAATCATTTAACCGCATCAACCGACAAGGGAAAATTTCTCAAATTCCTTTCTCATGCAAGACGAGATAGGCATTTGCAGATATCCACGTGGACATTGAATTTAATAAGACCCGTAAGATTTAACGAATAAAAACGAAAATTTACAAAAATATTTTTTTAAACCTTTTTTAATGAAACACTGTCCACGCGATAAATTATAAAGCCATCCTTTGGTCATTCTGGAAATTTTTTCTTTTTTTAGCTCTCGTTCGATTTCCAATAGGACAAATGACATTTTGCACATTCGACCATTTAGGACGGCATAAATGATCCAGAAAAGTAATGTATGATGAATATCGATAGGCGAAAATGACGAACTTAAAAATGAAAAACATTCCAGCGTCGTGCGAACGAGAGAGGGTGACAAACCACGTTAAAGCCCTCCAAAACACTAATATATATTCCATGCTCGTGATTTAACAAGGCTGCCGCAAACGAACGCAGAGATGAACGAGCAATGCATGGGAATCTGAAAATCGTTTATAGAGAGTAAGTATCTAAAGGGTGAATGGCGTAAAAAAATAACTGGATAAAGAGTAAACATACAATCGCGTACAAGTTTTCAGTGGGCGAGAAGTAACGAAGAAAAAAAAAGAATAATCGTGGATTACTACAAAAAAACAGTGAAAAAAATGTTTACCAAATATCTTTTTCCAGTCGCATAAATGGACTCGTTACCGAGCAATAATCTGCGATCACTATCGATAAAATATTTCTCTCCTATTTATATGCAGATTTTCGGAATAATTACTCACGGTATAAAACTTGATCAAAATCTACAGGAGTGATCTCGCTTGAATATTTTTTCTCGTCTAGCAGAGCGTCAAAAACGGGTCGAATTGAAGCACAATTCCGAGAGAAACAAAAGGTCTTTTTTCACACTCAATGCACAGATTTCCTTTCACAGATGTCAACCGCGGGTATCTCATTTGCGTGGATTAGCAAGTTACTCTTGTCATATCCTGACGTCACATTTTGGACGACATTGTTCTCATAATTAAACCAGTTTACCATCGCCCCACTGTTTTTGTGCCAATCGCAGTCGCGAATTATCATACTAAAGCTTCCGAGTTTCACGAAAAAGTGGATGAAATTATGGATCCAAACGCGATTCTCATCCTCAAAGAGAACGATAAAATTGGAAACAACGATGGGGATTTTTTTTATTCGGATCGAGAGTGAGGAAAAATTAGGTTTTAATTAAATATTCCTACGAAAACGAATCTTAAGAGGTCTCAAGTTTCTCAACATGAAAATCTGAGGAAAGTTGATCCACTCAAGGTCATCAAAGATAACCCGTTTCTTTACTATATAATAGTGCATAGGCCTCAGACAAAAAAGTTGAATAAAAAGCCTTTAACATAAAATTTTATATCTTTAAATGTCAACTTCCAAAAACAGGCTGCAATTTAAATCGAATTCCAAGGTTTTCCGAATTATTAAACCGTAAAATCAATTCCTGAATGGAACATTCCATCGGATTTCGGTATGCATGGCCGGATGGCTACCAAAATTTACGCATAATATTTAGCACACGTGTTGTTATTTCGAGTTTCTCAAACATATAACAGCCTAGCCCTTTCATGGGCAACATACTTTTAAGGCTATTGACTTCCGTCGACGAAAAAATATATACTTTTAACGAAGGTCGGAATATGCAAACATTCTGGCAGGTGGAAAAGCAAACGTCCCATAAAAGGAAAGAACTTAGCATTCTCTACAAACACAACAGCCATTTCTAACGACTAGTAAATTTATAAAAACGTATTTCAAAGGGATTAGAAATAAACTTGTGGACCTACCTTAATAATCCACCATGGACCGGCGTCCGTGGGCACCGAGATTGACCCCTCTTTCCGATGGTCTACCAAACGTTCACTTCCCACACGAAAACATTCCAGCACGCATTCGGGCGCCGCCTTCCTCTTCTTCCTCACAGCTCCGTTTCTCCCGCCGCCGACACACTGTAGCACGAACTGCCCCTTGCTCCCATAATCATGTGGTCACCGACACCCCTCTCCTGGGTGCGCCTCCAAAAGAATCCGAAGCAAAGCCAGCGGAAGACCACCAGCATCGCTTTCCGGCTGAAACAACCACCGTCGAGTCCCTCACCGATGTTGCTCTTCGTTTACAATAAGTTGCAGTACGTAAACAATGTATGGAGTAAGTATCATTCGCGGAGTCACACGCGAACTGAACAGTGCGTCAATATAATTGTTTCTTCCCCCTTCGATTCTCAATTACGGGTTCGCGTTTCATTCATACTCGATGGGTGGAGTGGTTAGGAACGCCCCCGTGAGCGTACCTCTCGTTTTTTTCTTTTTTTATGTACTATATCTCCCTGAAGTTTTTTAATACGTCCCTCTGCGGATCGTCCTGGATGAGATTACCATTCACTGCCACCCTACACGTGCTTAAAGCACGCCTCTCGCGAATATCGCACCAAACCTACCGCGAGAATAATCACTACTGGCAGCCTCTCCAACCAACACAAACGCAGCCCTTCACTCGGGGAATGAGATGAGGAGGTAGATGTGGAGGAAGAGAACCGACGAAGGAGGGGCTGCCCACTGCAGCCAGCTTGAGGAGGGTGTGGGGGAAGGACCGGTCTGTAGCCCCTGGCAACTGACGCTAGCGCCCTCAGCAGAAGAGCGGAGAACTAGAGAGCGAGGAGGAGGAGGAGGATGCGCGGAAAGAGGGTGGGTGAGAGAGGGAGAGATAGAAAGAGGGAAACGGCTGGCCCGACGACAGAACTCGTCGATATGCGGGCAAGGCGTCTTCGCCTTCATTTCCTCCGCCTTCGTTCCAACCCTTTTTCTCGTTTCGCGGATGTAGGAATCTTCTTGTCAGAACACACTCCCGTCATTTCACTGTTTGATATAACGTTACGCCTCATTTGTACGGTATTATCTTTTCATAGGTCACTGGAGACATCTGTTGACCCCACCCGAAACAAGGTTACGTCCGCCCCAAGATTTGCTCGACGGAGATATGTCAAACTTTGTTTTATGCTACGCTTTTACAAATTCGTACCTTTCTTAAGAGCGATGATCTTTTCGTTTAACGGATAACGAGGCTATACTTATTGTTAGTTTAAACGATAAAATGTGATGCAACTTCAGCTAGGGAATTCCTAAGAGATAAGTTTTTTTTTAAAAACGCTTGGTTCTATAAAGAACATACTTCTATTTAGATGCCTGGCCTGAGGACAGAAAGGAAAATGTCGCTATAATAATTAAAACGAAACATATTAATCAATCTACAATCTAGCCAAAATGATAAAATTAGCAATTGTAATTAAAAGAAATGATTACTCTGCATTTGAATTTGTATTTCAGACACAGTGTATTCAGGTTTCCATTAATAAAATGCACATTTTTTTACTTTGAAGTTCATAAACACCGCTAGTGAAATAAAAATATCTCTAGATTTATTTCAGACACGCTGAGTTTTATTCCCTTTATGCATTTAATATGTTCAAAAAAATGTTTTAAATTTCCTATAAGAAACTTCTACATGACATTCATTAAAATATTATATTTGTATATCTGACAGTGAGGCAAAAATTCATTTTTATGAACACTGTCACAAAAAGGAAGAATATCCAATCATCTACAAAACATTTCTGAAGAAAAGACCAAGCAGCTAGTACACTAACATTATTTGTAATCTTTTCACCTATGTAAATTCTTCACCATAATTTATTTATAGATTTTTATTTTAAGGTTAAAGCCATATTTAAATGTTTCACTTGATACTATAACAATGTGAATGTGATAATCGATAATAATTTATGACCCGACTCTCAATGAAATAATTTCAAAATATCCTATTGAATATTTAAGTTGACTCCAAATGAACAAATTAAAGTCTATTTAAGCTGGTGCATTGCAAAAATAAAAATAAATGTAGATATTGTACTTTAAGATGCAACTCGATTGAAAGCCACGTTAAATTCCATTCTTTCAAATTTAACTATTCTATTTAAATGTATAAAATTCATCAAAAGTTACTTATGTTCAGTTCCCTAATAGGGTCTCATTATTAAACCAATCACCGTAGACTCATTTATAATGTTAACTTGAAGTTTTTAATATTTTTATAAAGTAAAGTAAAATTAAGCAGATTAGAGCTGTCATAAAATGTCTGCTATTATATTCTACGTTGTCACAGCATTTTTAATTTAAATGAACAACTATTTTATATTAATTATGAACCTATTTCATTAATTTATAGTTAATAAAAGGAGAGTAACCAACTGTTTATGAACTCTTCCCATCAGTACACATATACTCATTTGAACCCATATTGAAAATTAAAATAAATTATAATTCTTAAATACATTTAGATATCTTCCTCACAAACATTAGAGCTGGACCTTGCCAGGTAAATAAATGATAGTCCTTGTCCAGGAATCAGTTTATTCTTATGAATTTACTGATTTACCTGTACAAAAAAATATATCAAGCCAATTTTTATTTGATACAAGTATTCTTACAATATATTACTTAAAATTTCATCTAATCAATCTTGATTGTAATTTACATTCTGATAGAAGACATGTTAATCAAATGAGAATGTGCATGAAAGTTAAATATTGCACGAGATGAAAAAAGGAAATTTTACTTAAATGAGTTGATGTGAAAGTGATATACGAGGTATCCAAAACAACTATTTGTAGAAAGAAACTTTTTTAACAGTTTCATAGAGATCAGAGCAGGATTTTGATTAATTTTAACATTAACTGAAGTACTGTTGCTGTCAAAAATATTCTATCATGGAACATGGTAAGCAATTTTTTTAACATAGATTATTATCACATACCCATGGTAAATCAGTTTCCACAATAACAACTTAGCACGTAATCTCATAAAACTGATTTTATTAGAACATATTTCTGTATGAATCACAATTCATGCAAGTAGTATAAAAATTTGTGGAAATTACATAATACTCATGACCTTGTTTATCATTTCATCATTATAAATGACTGCATTATTAATACAGCATCTGTCTTTGTATGCTTTTGTTATGTATGACAGAAAAGTTATATGCCTTCCATAGATATAAGTCCAAATCATTATAAACTAAAAGTCTAAAAACAAAAACAATTTTTTCACATTTACAGATTTAAAGTCTGTGGAAATTCAACAGTTTATCACAACTGAAATGGAATAATTGATCCACATATCATTAAATGCAGTACTTAATTTAAATTCAAGCGGTCCTTAAAAACATTTTCCAAAATTTTGGACATCATCCGGCAAAAGAGTTAGTGAGACAATCATTAGGAAATAAAAAATTCATAGAAAAAAAGCATTAAAGCGTTATAAAATCTAATTTTTGGTCTGATTATTGACTTTCTAGAAATTTTAAAACACGGCGAGAAATTTTTCAGAGGAATTAGTTGCCATACCAGGTACTTATAAACTATATCATTGTTAGATTAACAAAGGCTTGTTGTAAATGAATTGAGCCTGAAATAGTTGATTCATGGAATTGTATTTAATATTTTACTTAAACATAATGCTCAATCCTCTAAGAATATTTTTCCGGGAGTAGAGAATATTTTTTAATAAAAAACTTACCAAATTTATACCATTTCGGAAAGTTTCAGTCTTTGAAATTTCTAGAATTTCTTCCTTTAAGAAAAATGAACTAGATGGAAACTGGTTTGATTTTTTGAATATTCCAATGCCTAGTCTAGGTACTCTATATGGCAACGGCCTGCATATAGTACCATGGGCAGGATATTCTCTCTTAATAGGGCCTGAGAATAACATACCTTTAGTTATATTAATTTGACTCATACACATATAGAGAATTTTATAAATCCTTACCCTGAGATGTACTCCTCAAATTATTAATAAAAGCAGAATGTAATGAGTAAAATATTGGTTTTTTTAAGAGGTCTTCCTCGGATTTAGATTTAATATGTCCTTCAGGGGTCACCATAACAATCGACGTCAATATTCGGCAGGATCACAGAACATACTTAAATACGAACCTTTTTCGTTAGAAAAACAAATACAAACTACAAGAAAAATTTCCTTTACAGTATTACATGAGTTAGAATCATGCATAAATAATTTTGATAACGTTTTACTGCAATTCATTTTGTAACATCACTATTAATTTCGTATTCAAACGCCATGGTTTTGGCGGCTAAAAACAAAAGCTGTATGCGGAATGTGCGTAAGTTTAATTTTAATTTATAAAAACTTAACTTTGAAACAATATTATTATTTATATCTTTTTAGCATACGAGCAGTGCAATGTAATATCAATTAAAATTACTAAAAATAATGCAGTTGCTAATCATACGATACAATGAATTGGCGCGATTATGAAAATAAATTTCTTTGTGGCATAAATAACTGCATTACCATTAAATAATAAGCTTCTTATATTTTTCTTTTTTTCTCTTTCCCACTAGCTTCACAGTAAATTATTCCAATATATTTTGGTAAGAAGATCAACCTTCATTTTCTTCCGTTGTTATTCTGTATTAAAAATTACAGTTTTAAAAGATCTTTTTATATAATTGAAAACAATTAACTATTTACATAGAATATTTACATTAACATGTGTTACATATCTTAATAAATCATTAATAATTTTTTTAAGAGCGCCAATTGTAGCCAGTATGGAAATTATAAACAAATGAATATCAAATGTCGAATCATTTTTGTTACTGTTGTTGTGTAGTAGACCGTGTTGTAATTTTTTTGTTGTACAGTCCAAGAAAAATTGAAATGGTAATATTTTAACTTTAATTCTAGAAATCCAATCATGATTTACTGTACAAATATTTCGTAAAATTTCTCCACGTCGATTTGTGGATTTTATAGGATCCTGCCTCCGTCCTAAAATGCTGTAAAAATAGGTATTTTGAATAGTTATGGTTACATTACCCTTAACCTTAATTAGTACTTACAAAGAAATTTAAAATATGGCTACAAGTAAAGCTGTTGCGAAGATACCAACAGTCTATAGTAGGATACTTTCCATGTTTCCTGAAAGACTGTCATTTTGCTTTGCATACGGATCTGGCGTGTTTAAACAGCTTGGGGATGATTCGAAAGAAAAAAAAATGATCGACTTAATATTCGTTGTGGATGATCCTGTTGACTGGCACAAAGAGAATGTTGCTCGTAACCCACACCACTATTCTGCCTTGAGGTATTTAGGGTATCAGTTTATTGCACAATTACAGGAAAATTGGGCTGCTAAAGCATACTTTAACACATTGATTCCATTTGAAGGTGGTTTAATTAAATACGGCATTATATCTCGTGATGCAATAGTCACGGACTTGTTGGATTGGGATCATCTTTACCTGGCTGGTCGTCTTCACAAACCTGTGAAGGTACTCCGACCTTCATCTGATTCTAGATTGCGCTCTGCTCTGCGGCTAAATCTCTATGGTGCTTTACATTCAGCACTTCTGTGTTTACCAGAAACTTTTGACGAGATTGATTTATACACAACTGTTGCTGGGCTATCCTATGCAGGTGACTTTCGTACTACTTTTGGTGAGGACCGATATAAAGTTGATAACATCGTGGGGGCACAGTTGATTCAACTGCGAGAATTGTACATCCCTACATTGCGGTCGATGAATGATTATCTCCATGTATGGTCGGACACAGATAGTGGATCTGGTTGTTATCGAATAGAGCAAGACAATTCACCCGAAGCACGCTTTTTTCATTTAATGCAGCTACCTCGTCAACCACAAGTACGTCTAGTTCGAGGTTGGAATAAAGGAATTCGTGGCAGAGCCTTTGGGGGATTCATCGGTAGTAGTTGGTGCAATAGAAGGTGGAGTAAACGAAGGTATGATACAGAAGATACACTGAGAGCCATGTCTTATGATCCAGACTGTGGAGATATGGTGGGTGCTGTACTGAAAGACATAGTGCGAACCTCCAGTATAACGCAAAGCCTCAAAGGCATTGCAACTGCTGGCTTTCTTAAGTCAGTACGATACAGTGCCAAGAAGATCTACAAGATGTTACGTTCATTATAATCTTGACTTCCTACATGTTTTGTTTAAATTTGTGACTATTTATGTAGCTTTTAATGAATTTGGAGTGGAAAATGATACCACATATGAGCGCTAAGGTAGTAATGAAAAATGTTAAAGCCATGTGAAGGGCCAGATGTTTCTTTGATAGCCTGATTCATAATTATTAGTTGCTATTATCAGTTTGTTGTCTCATTTGTTTACTCAATTAATTTTTATCTATCAGAGATTGTTAAAATTGTGATGTGATATGCAAATTTTATTGTTAACATGCTAGTCTTAAACATTTTCCATATTTTCTATGTATTTTATCATGAAAATGTTGAAATGCATTAGCTAATTATTGGCATTTAAAGTGTCTCAGTATATGTAACCTGAATGTATCATATGGAGCTATAGTTTTGTATATCTTGCCTTTTCTGAAAACAAGCTACAAGCCAAAGTTAGTGTTTTCAGTGAAATTGTTATTACAAATAAAACATACTGTGCTCATGCATTTAAATATGAAATCCATTTCTTGAAATGACCATTTCCTCTGGATATTATTAGTATACTTACAAGTTATATGAAGTTTTACTGTACACCTCTAAAGCTGAATTATTCAGTCCATTTTGAGGCTACAGTTAATTAACTATGAGAATTTTTATTTATTATATCTAACAAAAAATGTGTAGAGACTTGGAAAATTGCTATTCAGCATTACCTTGTAGTAGTTAATAGGAGATACTTAAATCACTTAAGGTGTGAGCCTTTGTTTTGAAATGTTCTATGTAATCATGCTTGATTGGCGTAAATGACTTATATGCAGCAAAATTATGGCATACATTTCCTATTCTGTATAAATTTCTGTTGCCATGAAAATTTATATGCATTTTTACCCATTAAAGCGTTTTTATTAAAATATTAATGGCCTTTGATGTTAGTTGCATGAAATGAATACATAAAATATAAATTTAGCCTTCTTAGGAAAAAATACTACTGTTGTGGTGAAAATTTTCATGGTTAGTTTGTATTATAAATCAGTGGCAAAAGATCAAGTGCTGTGGTTTATCTAGTTTTTATACAATTGAAATATAAATCCAAGGAAAATGAACTAAGAGTTGGTGGATGAAGAAGAATACTGGATGAGATTGGGGAAAATAAGAGGTCGATACAATGTTGAAAGTTCTGAGCAAAAAGAGAATTTGAAGGAGGTAAACAAATCAATTTCACGAAGAGGAAAAATGAATATTGAATTTAAATAGCATGAAGAAAAGTTTTCAAAATGAAAAGAAAGAGTTGTTAAAATGGATACATTTGAGATGCTGACATGCCAAAGTTAGAGTTCTTATCAAAGCAAATAATTAGCCTGCCAAAGTCCAAACAAATGAATTCTATCACTAAAGTGGTTTATTCCATAAAATTACGAAAATGTCATTTTTGTGCTATGAATAACGATTCATAAAATTGTTTTCCAGAAAATGTCTTTCATTGGGCCAGCACTACCTCCACATTTGAAGAAGGACGATGAGGAAGCTCCAGTCGAAGAGTCCAGTCACCATGATGCAGTTCCATCAGAGAAGGAAGAAAACAATGACTGTGGACTCTATGGTCCTGCATTGCCTCCAGGATTGCAGAAGGTTTCCTCAATCGGACCAGCATTACCTCCGGGTTTTAGGGAAAAACTATCAAAGAAAGAAAGTGTGGAAGGTACTAGTGGAAATTTAGGTGGTTCGTCTGAGGAAGATGATGACGATGATGTGGTCGGACCGATGCCTATGCCTTTGGATGGGGAAGGAGAAAGTAGCTACACAGCGAGATTAATTGAAGAGAGAGCTCAAAGAATGCAAAAAAAGCTCATGGGAAAGGTAAGATTAATTGTTGAGGTGTTTCTCATTCGTATTTCAGTATGTCTCCTTTGAAGTTCCTCTTTCTATGTGTTTTATGGTGTCAAATGCTATATACATATGTGTATGCCTTCTTCATGAGCTTCATCACTATATTTACTATTTTTATTATTACCACCGTTATTATATTACATTGGTGTATGTATTGCATAAAATAAGTTTTTGCTAACTAGTTTAAAATTTAAATAATAAAAAAATAAATGGCGTTCTGTTCTCAAAATCACAAAGTGAAGATAATTGTATTTCCTGTGCAGCAATGGCTTTATACATTTTTTGCATTTGAGTATCTGCTCTGACAATCCCTAATAATGAAATCTTTTTTATTCTATTATCAATCAAGCATCTATCCCCATTCCTGCAAGCTGTTACTCTAATACACCTGTTAATATAGCAAAGTAGTGCCTCCTCAAATCTGTAGGATGCCATATACTATCCTGTGCAACTTCCATTTTTACAGATTTTTTTTATCATGGTGCATTGGGCTTCTGTCAAACGTTACGGATGTTGCTAATCTCTATGGATCGATGAATCTTTTATACAAATATTTCTACTGTCACCTCCCTCAAATAATATTTATCACGAGGGTTTTCATCCCACACAGTCAATGGCATAGTGAGATTCAGTTCTTAGAAGAGAATTCCTCTTGGGAATTAAGGAAGTGCATTGTTTGCCTAGTATGGGATAAGAAAAAGGCATCCAACAGTTTTGAGAATCCTGCTGTAATTGAAACCAAATTAAATGTATTATATATCCTATATTGCAGAATTAACCATTTTTTTAATTCTTATTTAATCTATTTTCCGATAAATTTATTAAAATAACAAGCTTTTCATTCTGTAGCATTTAAATCATGGTTGAGGAGTTAATATATATCATGATGCAATGCATTGAATGTGACAATCAACATTTATAAACAGACATGATTCATGGCAGATTATGAGAGTTGCCATAATATGTAGGTTCCACCGCATCGGACTTTAAACTTCTTAAATGTTCTTTTGAGTTAATAAAAATTGCATTTCATATCTTGTTTAATTTGTCAGTTGTCTCTTTCTTCTTTGCTTTTAAATGTCTTAAAGCAGTTGTTATAGGTAATTGTTTATGCATGTTGACAGATAAAATAGTCTCTTTTCCTAGGATCAATTATTACATGTATATACAGTGCTTTTTTTGTGATGGTACATGCCAGTACAGCGTACCAGCAACTTTTTTCAGAGCGATGTTGGCATATCTAATTTCGGTAATTTTCATTTTTTTTAAGTCTTTAAAACTTAAAGTAATAAACGGATCCTATAAATGTTAAACATTTTGATTTTTATTATCAACTTTGTTATTAAAAGTTCATCGCAAATTCAATAGAGGTGAAGATTGTGCAGGAAAAGGTGGAGGGAGGGTGGGAGAGGCATTTTACCTCTTTTATTTTTACAAAAAAAGCACTGTGTGTGTATGTGTTAGCTTTCCATCTCCGACATTTTAAAATTGAATTTTACTTGGGCCAATGCCATCAAGAAAGATTTTTTATTTCAAATTTGCATTTCAAAGTCATAATTTAATTTAAAGTTTACAATGAAGAGAAATTCCTTTTCAGAGAATTTTACTACCTGGTTTTCCATAAAATTTTTGAAATTGTTCTAACTTGGCAGGTGATGCATGTATGAGTGCAAATATCTATAGAAACTAAATGTTAAGTTTTTCAATGATTAATACACAGGGTAGTGGTGATGTTCCTAAGAAACGAGAGCAATGGATGTTGGAGTTGCCAGAAGGGAGAACTCGTCGGGCCATGTTAGGAATGAACTTGGCTCCCCGAACTTTTCAAGCACGGCCTGCACCAAAGTTGGATGCTGCTGGAAGATCAGCTTGGACTGATACACCAGCAGATCTAGAGAAAAAGATGGTAATAGATGTCGGATTTAGAACTCTTTAAATGTTTAATCTCAATTTTTAGCAGCTCTAAAAAAATTATGAATGATATATTTAAAATTTATAAGGTGAAAAAACTTTTAACTTAAATCAAAGTTAACTGATAATCACCTTATCTATATTTGAACGTTTTATAAATGGAAGAAATATACACTTTTGTGAATTAATATGAGAGTAAATGTATTCATTTTCTTAGTTGGTGTACTTAACATAATGACCACTTGAGCTGCTGGGGTTGTGTTTTTGCTGGGTTGAACCTTGATTTTGATTTGGTTCAGTCATCCTAGATGGTTTATTTAACTCACATTTTAAAATTGTAAAATTTTCCTTATTTACAAAAATCACTAAGTGAACAAAATTTGTTTTGTCGACCATGGGTAATAACAGTTGTAAATGTTGTAACAGTATTTCTTTGAACATATTCCTATTTTTTATCCTAAAAAATTATTCACCCTGTGTGAAGCATTACATTCACTGTCTTTATTGTTCAGTGACGTAGTTATTCATTTTATGATAAAAGAATTGAAGTATATTTATAAATGCAGTTAACTTCATCGAAGATCTAAAGATTATTTTCTTCAATTTTTATAAATGTACGTGTAGGTATTTTTAAAAATTTGATGGGAAGAAAAAAATTGTTTTGTGCGAGCATCCACATTATTGGAGAATTCATACTTCCACCTTATTTATGTCAGTTTCAACAAATGTAGCTTTGCATTTTCAGTTAAAGAAATTTATTTATAAAAGTAGCAGCACAGTCAGCTTCTCAGCTTAAGGTTAGTCACATTAGGACCATGGTTCCCTCTAAGCTGCGCAACTCCACAGCTGCGCAGCAGTTTTTGAAGTGCAGCACACTAAATTATTTAAGCGCGCACGACTGTGTTTATCTTAGGACAGGGCCATGCCAAACCGGGTGCACATTCACTCGTTAGCGTCATGTAGGCATGCACAGCGATATTCATTCCGCGCATGGATGAAAAAAATTTAAGGGAACTATGATTAGGACCATTGAAATATTCTCCTCAAACCTGTTATTCTTTGACTAATAAATTCTTTGAATATTTATTCAAAGTGTTGCTATTTTCTTTTGAGAAGAAGAGGAAAGGTGCTTCATTAGATTCGGATGAAGACAAGAAAGATGACAACGATGATGATGATGACGACGAAGATAATGATTTTTTGGAAAGAGAGGCTCTTATACAACGAGATCAGAAAATGCAGGAGATAGCAGAATATCACAACACAGAGAAGAGAAAAGAATCTCTCCTAGACATGCACTTGAAGAAACAGAAAAAAGAAGCCAAAAAGAAGAAGAAGAAAGAGAAAAAGAAGAGAAAGGCAAGTTGATAATTTAAGTAGTTTTACAAGTTGCTTTTTTAAAATGTAAATTGAAAGTAATTAGAATTCCAGACTATAAGAGAAATACAGACTATAATAATCGAAAGATTTGGTGACAGAATTTTGTTTATGGAAACGCATTTTCTAAGTGTGATATCTTGAGGCACTAAGATGGTCTGGTACTCAATCTTTGATCCTTAAAACTTTAGATTATGTATCCAGAGGTGGATCTGAGCATCTCATGTAAATGTTCTCAATTTTGTGTATGCTGTTGGTCAGTCCATAATGCTATAAAATGAATTTTAGGTAGTTTAAACATTTTAGTTTGATAATCTAAAGGAGACACCTCAGCAAAAATTTCAGTGCATATGGTGTTCTATTGAAAAGATTAGTTTGGTGATTATATGCCTCCCTAGAGTACTTTTTCATCATGAATGGTCTCTTAATAAGTGTATTCTATAGCTCATAAAAACCTTCTTAAAAGAAATATTTTGATGTTCTGAATTGATCAGTTATGTGTGAGAAATGAATGTATGCTGGATGGTTTCAAAGTAATTCATCTAAATTAGAATGTAATTTACTGTGGGTGCAATATAACTGCCGCAGAACCTTATCCCACTTCATAAATCCTGTACGGGTATATAATGTGTTGGAACTTCAATATATAAGAAAATGTCATTGAACTTTTCCTTTTTTTCTTATTCATTGGATTTTACAGTTTTTCATTTTGATGTTTTGTCAATTTCGTAATGTATTCTCCATACAACATGGTTCTAGCACAGGGATCGGCAATATTTTTCTCTTGGGTGCCACTCATTATCAACATTCATTACCTTAGACCAGGGGTCTGCAAACTATGGCCCTTGGGTCACATCCAGCCTGCGCATTGATTTCATTCGACCCACCTTACCCATCAATTTCTTTAAGTTTTCTGTATTTACCTGCAGGAGTTTTCATTAGATATCATTTTTGATATCTAAACGATATTTTCCGAGTGCTTGGATGTGAAATACTTTTAATATAGGCATATGACATATTAAAGAATTAAAAATATTCTCAAAACTTACACTTTGAAATTTTCCCACGGCCTGATCAGTCATTTAAAAGGTCTTTGTGGCCCACACAGTCATACATGAAGCCCCATATGGCACTTTCAGTAAAAAGTTTGGTGACCCCTGCCTTACACCATCACAGCATGGTATCCTTAAATTAATTTCATCTATAATGCTTGCATTTTTTATGTTATAAGGTATCCTGAATATAATGCAATATGATTAAAATAGAAGAAAAATTTAAATTCTTTCAAAAATACATAGGTATTATTTAAAATTTTCACCGGAATGTTGCGACGTAATATTTCTTCGTGGGCCACCTTTGGTATGCAAGCAAAAAATTGATTACCCCTTTTCTAGGATAATTTTTTTCTTGTCTTGTTCGTTCAACAATTTTTCTTTCAGATATTTTCTAAAATTCTTTTTGATAGAAATGTTCCATAAAATCATTCATTACCATGGGTTAGAAAGAACTGTTGTCTAATTCAGTACATTTCACATTAAAATTTAGGAGTCGGGAAGGGAGGAGAGAGAGGAGAGAAGGCCGTTTGACCGTGATTTGGACTTGCAGGCTAATCGTTTTGATGAGGCCCAGAAAGCAGCTATCCTGAGAAAGGCACAGTTGCTGGACGACCGATTCTCTACCGGCCGTCAGAAGTTCTTGTAACGTAGTTTTTAGTTAACTGTGAATTATTTTTTTAGCTCAACTTACGATGACATTTTCTCCCTAAGAAGTTATTTTATTTGGAAATGTCAACACTGAGGAGTTATCATTCTTGGTCCCTTAAAAAAACTGTAAAATTTTTAGTTAATATTAAGATCAGTTATTGCCTTACGTGCCATGAAAATTGGAACTGGTACAAACTCATAGTCAAGTTTTGCAACTTGTGACTGTGTATTATTTGATTCAGGTTGAATTATTTCTTTGTTACTATCGTTTTTGTTTGTAAAAATTAGTGGTAAGGTATGGAAAGAGGCAATGATATCAATTTTTCTTAAAATACACTCTATAACTTGGATATTTTTGGGAATTTCTATCTCTAGTAGTTTAGTTCACAAGATTTGTATGTATAACCAAGAGTTCATCAGTCACTTAACACATATTATAAAAATTATAATAATCTTAAATATTTTATTGTTACATAAGCTCAATCATCACTTTTTTGAATCATGGCTCTTGAAATTACAGACAAAAATTATTTGAGAATCTTTATCAAAGTTTTGAAGAGTCTGGTATAATAAGTTGATGTTCATATAATTGTGTACCTGTAAGTCCATTTTTTAAAATTTTGTTTATAAGAGAGTCATGATTTTCATAAGTGTAATACCTGTATTTCCCATTATTATAAAACTCTTAACTTTTATAAATTGTTAATACCATTCATATATTATGATAAAAGAACAAATTACAAAAGCAATAAGTGATGTGAGATGAATTTTCGTTTCTTTTTAATATGAGAACTAGTTCAAAATTGGACTTGTTTAAATTGCAATTTCATTCTAATACTTTATCCATTGAAAACAAAATACTGCCATAATTCTGTCATGTTCTGGGTAGCCTCATGTATAAAGTGCATTTGTAAATTGCAATAAAAATCTCATATATTTATTTTCAGCATTTGCCAGAAAAATTTGAATTCTAGAAATAAATTCTTACTAAATTGAGTGTTTTTTTACCAGTCTCTCAAAACTGTCAAACCTCATTTGATTAATAAAAATATTTAGTGAAATAAGGCAATGACTTAAATGATATTTTATAACCTTAAAATATTTTCATCATACAATTAATGATGACAGTTTTTAAAATAACCTTATTATAAATGAATTTTTCATCAAAGAAGACTGTAGTGCGAGGCAGGAACTACCATTTCTGGTTTTATATCTTGAATAGATGCACAGCCTAGAAATGAGCATTAAGTTAATTAAAATGAATGTTGTCATAATTATGAAAATGTTAACAGGTTTAAGGTAGTTGCCCAAACCTGTTAGTGCCATGGTGAAATCGAATTCATTTCTGATAAATTCCAGTACTGATTTCACTCCATCTTCTCCATTATATGCTAGACCCCAAATTGCTGGCCGCCCGACAAAAACCTGTTAGTTGAAGTAATTCATTAAAGAAGGGCAACTTAATCACATTATCCAAATATTTAAAACAAACACACTACCAATGTAAAAATTATTCTATTTACTTGTTTATTTCTTTTTAAAATTTTATATTTTTCTAATGGAGAGGTAATATCAACAAGTCACAATGTGGGATAAGTGCTGTCTTATTAATCTATGTCTCTGTATTATTCAACTGATTCCATTCCCTCTCTTGCTAGCATTTTCTTCTATAATATATTTTTCAATTGAAGTTCGCTGTATCTCATATCCTTTATTTTATAGGTTTTCACTTTAGGTTTTTGAGAAATATTTAGAGACACTATTCTTTATCATTTTCATTTTGCATTAAGTTCCCCAAATATTATCCTTCGATTAATAGATTTATCATGGAAGTTCCTCAAAACTGCGTTCCATTTCAATTGTTATAGAAACATTAGATATTTTTACAACGGAATTCCTTTCACGGAAATTGATATTGGCAAATTATAGAAGTGCATATATTCTGCTGTTCTAACAAATGTAAAAGTTATTACAGCTGCATTTAATGCTTAAGCTCTTACCTAAGGATGACTTCTATGTCACCAGTAATTTTTTATGATGGACTTAAATATGTTACTTTTTTCAGGAAACATCATTTAATTTTGTTCCCGCACAGAGTGCTATGAAATATTGAAAAATACAAGGGTCTCTATTTACACATTACTTTTGATTATACAATTTTCTATCTGTTTTTATTGGAGACAGTTAATTTGACATTTTATTCATTTAAAATTGGTTCATTCCTAAAATATTCCCCATAAACCTATATAACTGCAAAGAGTATTTTAGATGGATGTACTTTATATTGATAAATAACAATAATCTGTATATTTAATAAATACAGGTGACTCCCGAGATTCAACCGTTCGAGATTCGACCAACTCGAGAATTTGACCGGTCGAAGACTGCATATTCGACCCAGCCGATCGGTCGGTCAAATTAGGAACTAGTTTACAGAAAATAATTTTTGGCCCGCCCAACCATGCGAGGTTTATTTTCAGTATAGACATCGTTATTTATGCTCTAATTGTTTGAATTTGTGCTGATTTCACTCGTATTTTTGTTTGTTCAACATTTGACTGTTCGAGATTCAACCACATTTTCAGGAACACATCCTGGTCGAATCTTGGGAGTCGCCTGTATATGAAAATATTTTTGCAAAATGTAGGACTTGCCATTTTTGCTCCCAGAGCAAGAGCCTTGAATACATCAGTGCCTAGGGTCACACCACCATCCATATACACTTCACAGCGCCCATTTACTGTTTCAAGAATTTCAGGTAAGGCCTCAATCTGTGGTATTTTAGAATAACATATGTTGGAAGGAATTAGGGAAATTTTCCAAAAAATATTAGATGAAATCAAATAACAGCAACATATTTTTGACATTTAATGGTTGTTATAGGTCTACCATCATAAGATAAAATTTATATAAGAAATATACCAAGCATGTATTCGTTTCTATGTTAAAAGAAGTAATAATAGCTCACAGTGGCCGGAAATCCATCCACTTGCCTTGCCCCGTGGTTTGATACCAAAATCCCTGCAACGCCCTGCTTTAAAGCCTCCTCAGCATCCTCTCTGGTTAGAATCCCCTTCAGAATAAGAGGAAGCCTGGTAATGCTATTTTGCCAAAGTGCAATGGATGGTTAATGGAATCCTCTTGAAACAAACAAAAACTTAGGAAATGGAGGGAGGGAATAATAATCATACCTCTTAAGCCAACCAATATCCTTCCATGTTAAGCTTTGATCAAATAAATCTGTAACGTATGCTTGAAGTTGAGATCCTTTGCTACCCCTATTCCTTACTCCATCAGATTCAGTTGCTCCTGTGAAGTTGGCAAGCCTAGAAAAATCATATGCTGGATACATTGTCACAAATTATCCTACAATCAAGTGTTTCATTTAATTATTTTAATTTAATTATTATTATTTTATTATTGCCATGAAAGTTCAATGAACAATTTTAAGTTGAGAATTTCCTAAAAAATCTCAGGACAAATATAAAGCATTTATGCATATAACCACTTAGTTGAAAATGATATTTTTCTTGGGAATTGTCAGTTTTTCATCATAAAAAATGTTTGGAGCGATATTATGTTATGTATTTTGAGACAGTCTGCAATTGATTTGATATTTCTTCATATGGCATTCTTTAAAATGAGCAATAAAGGATTTCAAATATATAAACTTAATCATTAGTTTTGAATGTTTTCATACCTAATATCCAACTTGGCTTATTTGGAAACACTATTAACAATCAGTCTTACTTTAAATGAGGAGGTAGATTAAATTTGTTCCTAGCATCAGCCCAGCGAATGCCAAAGACGGGAGCATCCACAGTTAATACCAATGCCTGAAATCCATTTCGTTCTGCTCGTGCAACCAGGTCCCGAGTTATATCCCTGTATGACAAAGGATAATTTTCTAATCAGTAGTTCAAAATATAGAAAACCCAGTGTTTTTCAGTAATGCGTTAGTTGCAAAATGTTTCGAGGATTGGTTTTTGAAAAATTTATTTATGATGTTTTTAAGCTTCACATAAAAATATGCTAAGAAGAGGCTCTGTTTCAAAGCTTCATGCTGCCATTAGCTTGTCACTAGGTCATTGTTTTTTGGATGAGTCATTCATTTTCTTATTCCTTTGATTGAATTGACAGTACAGTTGGTAAATGTTATTGGTCGACTTGATTATGTACAGTATTATGATTTATTATGAGGAAATATCATATTTTCATCAATTACCTATTCATTTTCCAGGAAATTTTTAAAATCTCTGTGCCAAACTTTCAAGAGGGTTTATCTAAATTTGTTGACATTTACTAAAGGATAGGACTCAAGTATTTCCGTAATGTTACTCAAGTCCTGGGGTTCCAAAGCTGAAGTTCTTCATCCATAATATGATAAACTAGCCATCCCAATGTATTAATTATATGAATGAGAAGTAAATGGTTTGCCACCATTAAAAGATAAGTTTTCCATTCTTATCTTAGCTTCCTCATCTTATGCATGTTGAAGGAAATCACAGTGAGAAGAAAATCAAATATTTAACTTTTAATTTTTTTTTTAAATTTTAGATTGTTTGTAGAGCAATGAACAGAATTAGCTAGTTTATGTTTTTTTATTGATGTTAGATGGCACGATCTTCATTTTTATTCTTTGTTACTCGTTATTTTATTAGAGTTGTCCCTTGAGAACCCTTCAAAAGGGCCTGTGGAGAAGGATATTTTGCGAATGGCAAGTAATAGCAATATGAGCTGAATAGAGGAGAGGAAGAGAGAGAGACAGGAGTAAGGAGGATAATTCATAATTCTCTATTGAATACACATTTCATTGTTTAAATCAAATATTTCACTTCAAATTTTAAATATTACACGATAATGTTTTGGTTTCATTACAAAAATGACAAGAATTTTGAAATTGATCTTATAATGCATACTAAAATGTGGTTATCATACCTATTTTTGTAGATGTAAAGTTGAAACCACTTGGTTCCATTTGGTGCAGCTTCAGCCACTTCCTCGATGCTGCTAGTGGCGATGGTGCTCAAAATAAATAATGCTCCCATTTTTTCGGCAGCTGTGAAAACATTATTAAAGCTTTTAGAAAATTGAAATACAGGCACAAGTAATGCATTCCAGCACCCATTATGTAACTCAAAATTTGCTTAAGTCGAAAATTACTACGGAAAGTACAGCAGAGGTGGGGAAACTATGGCCTGTGGGCTAGATCCAGCCCCCAAAGGTATTTTATTCAGCATGTGAAGCTATTTCGAAAAAGCGATCTCCAAAAATTAAAGTACGTATAATTTACTGCATCAGTACGGTACAAGTAATCGGTTAAAATAGAGGCATGTAAACGCAGTGGCAACGCTTACGATAATTTGCGCAAAAGCGAAACACACGTTAAGAGATGAAGCACCCGCGTCAAACCATCGGAAAAAGACTGAAGGGATTGAGAGAGAAACTATAGTACCACACAGACACGTAACAACAATGTAATCTATTATTGTATTCATAGTCGCTAGAATTAGGTAGATTGTTACATCAATTCGCTAGATTAGTAGGCAGTCACTGTGGCCTTTTTCAGGCACAATTCGAACCCAAAGTCGCTAGATGTAGGTAAAAATTTGCTAGAATGTCAACATTGGCTGGGTAGCATAGCGGGGATTTCACATTACAACCCACGCCTTGCGTTCTTTCTCCATGCACATACATGTAGATTTAGTTCGCGCTCGCTTATGAAAACCGCTGACATAAGGCATAACGAAATTTTTTTCATACATAATTTATGAGGCCACTTACGTAAGTGCGGGTTTACGTAAGTCTAGGCTTACATAACCCAGGGAGTGCCTGTAATCTAAATTTATTTTATTAGGATTTGTTATCATTAATTCTGATTAAGGTGTGTAATATTTTAATTCTTGGTTTTTATCACTCTGAACATATGATAGATGGTTGTGTAATCAGTAAAATGCTATAAGTATTGTTTAGTGAAGGTGGTGTTAGGCAGGTACTGCAAAATGGCTCAGGTAAACGATGCCAAAAATGTTTTTTTTCAACAAATGAATATTTGGTATTCAAATCTTAAGCTTATTTTAGAATACAAATATTCTTATTGCAATGCAGGAGGAATAATATCTTACAGGTAGTCCTCGGGATACATCGTAGATATTTTCTCCTTCTCAATCTTTCCATCATAAATATGACCCTCGAAAATGCAATGTATCTCGAAACTTTTTTCTATAAGCCAACATTCTCTAGCAAGAGATACATTCTGCCTCCATGATTTTAAGCACATAATTTGCTAAGTAACACTTATAAGTTTAAATTTTTGAATAACTTGTTTAGCACACACAAAATAATTGTTTATATGGTCATTTCGTCGATAACAAGTAATCGTATCCACGGTTTAAGAGGCTGAATTTTAATTTTAAAAAGAGACTATTTTTCACTCACCACGGGATTAGACGACTGCATGTCATAATGGCAAAGGAGGAAGTTACTACCTGGAGGATTGATTTTGAAGATCGTCCCAGTCAGTATTTGATTTGAAACACGAATTTGTGATTATTAGAGTAAAAAAGAATGACAGCAGTGACTTACATTCTTGAATGGGGAAATTACAGTTGGTGTTTGATTTGAAACACTATACGTGTGACTATGCAAATAAAAAAGAAGTGTTAACACGTTCGCGGACAAGACGGCTATAGCCGTCGTCATGTAATACTGTTTAGGGGCAATACGGTGATAGCAGTTCTGCCTTATAATTACTGATACTTTCTCATAAAGCATTAACATATATGTCTGTCTTTATACAAGTTTCAAAATCTATTGGAGAATATAAATGTACATTTTCATTTCTAGAATAATACGGCAATCATCGACTGTCCGCGAAAGTGTTAAACAGAATGAGAATGCCGACTTTGTCCTCGAATGAATTTTGATGATTGTGGAAAACGATGTAAAGGGAAACTTCAGCGACGTTTATGTATATATTCTAAAGCAACAAAAGATAACCTTTCTGAAAAACATGTTAAAATGTAGCTTCCCAAAGTTCAGCTAAATAAATGGGTCATTCTTAGTTTTAGATTGTGTCTTGCTTTAAAAAAAATGACATTTTAACTGCATTCCTTAGAAGATTTATAATTCCAGTTTGGATTTTTATTGCTTATCATTCCATAATAGCCCACGTTCATTAGAGAATTTGACATGTATATGTTGCAACATTGTGCAGCAGTAGTTTTATTATCAAGACTTGCCGTGTTATGCTATGCTTAAATTTTCTCTGCCCATAAAATTAGGAAAAAAACGATTTTTTTCTTTCCACAGATTTTTCTCAGCAAAAAAAGGCAGCATTAGCATTGAGAGTTAACCAGTTCAAGGTTGGCTCCAGTGGCTGAACTAGGCCGGGGCAGTGCCCTGGGGCCCGGTCAGCTAAGTTAAATGGTACAGAGTGATCAAAATCAGTACGGTTGGTCATTTAACTTTCTTGCCCAAGGGCCCGTTGCTTACTTGTTCTGCCACTGGTTGGCTCCATGATAAGAAGCTAAAACATCAAACTGCTTTTGCCTAACTTCTTAAAGAGGCTGTCACTTGTACAAAAATAGATTAGGCTTCCTCAATAAGGCTTATTCATAATTTCTTTTCAAATTATTTTTTCTTGTCAAGTAACCTTTTTGTACGTTATATTTTGTATTGACTATTTCAGTTAATACATAATAAAAAGCACTTACATCAAATTGAAAATATTGAATTAACTCATGTGGCTGGTATTCCTCTTTAGTAACAAAGAACTAATTTTAGCTTAATATCCTATTTTAGTTTTTTGAGTATTTTTTCACAAAGATAGCAGCACTTTTCCAACATTTTATTGAATTTCCATATAGTAGGAATAAGTTGTGTTTCAAGTTTTCTTGATTTAAAACGGTACTGGTTTAAATATATGCGGAGCTGGGTATTTTGTGGCGACTTTTAATCATTTGCAAATTTAATGCAAGCAAGTTTATAGTAATTATTTAACATTTTTAAATTATGAAACTGGAACAAAAGATGAAAGAACCTTAAATAACAGGCAGTATTTTTATACCAATAAAATTATAATAAAAACTGAAAGAAGATTAAAATTTAACGGTTTATGTAGAGAGGAATGTATCAGGTGCTGCCTTACACACGGCGCATGACTCAGGCCAGCCTTGCATTTTTTAATTAATAGGACCGTTTATAGACATATGCGAATAAAATTTTCCTTTCTACTGTTGGATCGAGGCTGAAAGGAAATTGTGTGAAAACCACGAATAGATATTAAGAATGTCCCAGATTATTTATTAGACTTACCTCTAGCTGTGGCCACTTCACCGTCCGGGTGAGCCATGCGTTGCATGGCCGTTGGTGCGATGCCAAATGGGACAGCCACATGTTTACCGAGGGCCGTTGTGGTGAGATCTCGCCGGCTAATATCACGTAGGATCCGGGGTCGGATTCGCAACCTGTTTACACAGAATTCGATTAGAGAGGGACTGAGACTGTGATAATGACAACAACAGAGTTGTGTGCTTACCTTGTCACATTCTCCTTAACGGATCGATGATTTCGATAAGTGGGTCGTGACCTACATTTGTTACTTTCGCGTATTTGATAACGTCAGGCTTCATTCGAACCAGTAAGGTGGTTTTGTTATGGCAAACTGAAACCTTTCTTGGTGAAATGGCGGAATCTGTAATTCGTCGCATGTTTCTTACTCCCCTTTTAATGCTTGCAACCGGCGTTTCAAGAATTTGTGCCTTCCGAATGACTTAAATGACCGTGAAGTTTACCTAAATGCATTAATTCAGCATTAAAAATTAGCCAAACACTTAAAGCGGCATTGCCTACGAGTTGTCGCCCTAAGGGGCGTGCAACGTGCGGTCCTCGAGGCTGTGATGAATGAAAGATATCTGTAATCTTGAACGCATGCAATTTTACATTTTCAATGAAAATTACGGCCATAAATACTTTCCGGAGTTTTTCCGTTAATAAATTGTTTCGACTTGAGTTTCTCTTTTATAATTACGCGTAAGTCCCGATATAAACTATCGTAAGGCCCGTCGAAGCACTCACAGTTTCTAATATGGCAAATGCATTCGCAACTAGGAATGCATCTCGCAACTAGGAATGCATCTCGCAAAAAGGTTGCACACTCCTGCCCTAAGTCTTTAATCGAGACGCATCGGAACGAATAGCCGTTTATAAAGTAGGAATAAATTAACGTTCTTTTTTGTTTTACTTATCATGCATATACTTATAATTGTATGCCGCCGTTTACCCAACATGACATTTTTTTAAAGTAATAGTATTAAAAATTTTAATCTCTTTGCTCTAACTAATTTAAAATATTATTAGGATATTTCGCATGCCACGTTAAGATGAATGATCACCGTTAAGTGAACTTCTCTTCATCTTTTCTATTTTTCTCACGTTTTTTTCAGAGTAATATGTGTTATTATTATTGTTATTATTCAGAAGTGTCATAAAACGTGGCATTGTAAAGTTGAAATGGCACCCGGCGACGGAAAATCAGCGTTTCGTCACTATGGCATCAGTTATCTGATTTATAATGAACCGACACTCAGTGCTCACACGTTAACCGTTTCCGCAGTCAATACTTAGCAAACAAGATACACGAAAGACTGCGCTTAGCTTTTAGGATGATAACGGTGAGATGGACAGTGTAAATCCTTAAATACATGAAGACATATGGCAGGAAGCAGGAATCGATGGAAACCAGCAGAAAAATTCTACTTGTAACCGGGGCCTTCCACTTGCCGGGTGGATATTTCACTTCAGTGGTAGAATATCCTTCCGCGTTCGATTCCCGGCGAAGGCAGTATTCTTATCCCGCTTTTCATAGATCATAATGGTGAATTTAAAAAAAATATATAATTGAAAATTAAAAGGTGCAGTACCTATACTGAATAATGCAGAAACTGTGGGCAGATAATGGCAAAATCTTTAATTGAAAATAACAATAAGCTACTATTTCGAATCGTCTTGAAATTCTTTTAGAGGTTTCATAAATGAAAGCGATCTAAATAAACACGCGTATTCAGGTATTCCTCATATTTGTGTTATTGGAATTCGGGTTTCCGGATGTCCATTAAGTTACCTCATTATTGTGAGGATTTTAATTTATTGAACTCCTGAGAAAATTAGCACAGTATTTTCAAATTTCGTGATCATGCTGACGATTGGCGATAGTTTTTGATTGGCGATTCTCCATTGTTTTCTTCAATTTGAGCTACTTGTTATACGTCAATCGAGCCTGCCTTTAAATGAAAATTTAAGTTAATATGTTTTAAAATACCCGGCATTGGATGTTGAAGTTTCACTACTCCAGTTTCACCATATCAGAGCGTCATGCTACGCAAACATGCCACGAGTTTTCTCTCTATAAATTTGAATTATAAATAAGAAGGCGGATTAAATGGGTTCCAAATAAAAGAAAATAACATTAACAAAGTGGATGTGTGAAACTCATACTACAAACCTTCGCGAATTGGCCATAAATGACACGAACTTTGGTAGGACGGGCGTGAATGAGTGATTCCCAATGACGACAGCTTCGTATAATTATTTCGCACTCGGCTCCACAGTCTTTGTTTATATTAATAGTTAACACAACACCAATGTAAGATTTGGTTGAGATGTTTCCAGTTTAATTCCTTCCGTCGCATATTTTCCCTTTCTACAAATTTTTATAAATTTTGGTATAAAACGATTCCCATATCTTTAATTTAAAAAAAAAGGGCGGCAATAAATGTAAAATAAATCGGCTGATATAGCAATAAAATCAACGTTTTCTTTTCGATCGCGAATATCTATCATCCTTAGTTCTGGCACAACCACTTGAAAAACTATCCACATAATTTTTCTTCCTTTTATATTTTTAAAACATAGGAAAAAAGAAAACGAAATGACACGGCGATGGGTCAATCCCAAGCAAAACAACTGCCGAAATTTTCTTTCTCCGTCCACTCCTCAAGAGTTGTTTTTACGAAAGTTTTCACCTTACCTTCTGAAAGCCTCTTTGTTGATACGCAAGGTCAGCTCTTCCCCGGCACCGCTTCGGTAGTAGTCGAGGGCCGCTCGAGGCAAAAGCGACATCCCAATACGTTCTACATCGCCGACGTTTACAGGTACATTGAACGCCTTCGCCGCTGAGCCTTTGTCCGGTGGCATACCGCGACTACGGGCAGCTAAACGGCGAAGAAATAGACGTCGCAGAGGCAGTTTTGATCGATAGTTCGAACAGCTGGTGGAAAAAAACGTCGGGAGAAGATCGCTCCTCCCGAAAGAACTGAAGAATGAAGCTCGATGTGTAACTTAAGTGAGTTCAGATAAAAAGGTTGCCTGGATTCTAATACCGTAGGAGAGGGAAGGTGGGAGAGAGAGAGAGAGGAAGAGAGAGGGAAGGAGGGAGAGGAGTGGACGGAGGTCCTTGGGTGAGAATGTAAACCAAAAAAGGGGGAGAGTGGTGGATGGTGGTCAATGTCGAAATGGTTTGAGATAAGATGGACACTTATACCGGAAATAAGGATCTTCTATTATAAATTATTCATTGAAGCACCACGTACGTTTTATTTATTTTTTTTAGAGACATAACGCTTAGCTAACTCAATCGTCCTTGGCTTACTTCAGGTTTTTTTTATTCACAGTGTTTGTGTTACAAGATAGGGCAACTATGCCTCTGTAAAACATTCTTTGTGACTGGGAACTATTGGTCGGGTGATAGAGACGTTCTTTCCAGCCGAAACTCATTAACAAATGTGGCACTGAACTCAAATCAAGGTTCAATTAACTGATGAAACATTTGTCATTGTGCTATTCCCTTTCTTCAAAATACAATATTCCATATATTGAACATATGGCCGAATTTCTGTTTTATTAGATAGGACTAAATATAATTACATATTTATTTAAATTCTATGCACGTTAGATACCATCATCATCATTGAATACACGCGGCAAGCTTTGGGCGTTGAAGTAATTATATAAATTTATATTTCACTCAGATATCGCTAAGTATTTTTCCCTACAGAACGGAGATTCAAAAGAAGGAAAGAAACATCTAGAAATCCAAAAACTAAAAATCAAAGTTTAGAGTATAATGTATGGCAGATAATGTGACGTAAATTTCTTATCAACACAACGAGCCCAATAAAACGAACAGCCCTTGAAAGGGATAGCAGTAAACTTGCTCTTATGTTAACATTTTTAGTAGATCGTCGATTACTATTGCAGTCTATCCCTGAGTTTTCCCCATCGACGTCAAATACTCGCCACGTCTGAAAATGACTTAGGATCTTCTGAATCCAAATGTGATTTTTTTGCTTGTATATCTTTCTCAACCACACTGCCGACGGACATTTTTTGGGAAGGCCATTTGCCAAAAAAACTGGTAACGCATATTGTTAGATTTTTTTAAGGTCAATGATCACGCGGGTGCTTGATTATAAAAGCGAAAATCGCGTCAGAACAACTTCTTCGTTATAGAACCGTTTTTGTTTAAACTTTTCGAAAATAAAATATAAATCGATTAAGTGTTAGGTCTCAAAAAACTTGTTCGAGGCATTTGCATAATAAACAATGAGAAGCAAAAAAAAATCGTGAGCTCAACTCGAGACTAAACGCTTTCTAAGATTCGGCGTAATTTTTCCAATTAAAACGTCCGTAATTTGCTCGGAAATGATTTTGTTCCTTCGACGATACCAATTCAAGGAAATAAAACGAGTTTTAGCGTCAGTAAACACGCGTGGTTAAAATATCCATTCTCAAAAAAACAAATTACTTACGAGTTCCAGTCCTGTGTACTCTTCTCAGCACTCCAGCCACAGTGCACGAAGTTCCTCATGCAGGTCTTTTTAAACACGCATCTATGACCTTCGTGGAGTGATAAGAGACATTTGCTTATGGCTTATCAGTTTCATTGACTAAATGCTAATTATCGCGATCTTCATACATTTTGCGTATTCAGGACTCGTTTAAAAGAAAGCTGGTCGTAATTTAACTGTCGTTATCTCGATTTAAATTTATTTCGTCAAAATAGAAAATAAAACAATCTATCGGTAGGTCAAATGTTAAGCCGTACAAAAATTTGAAGTAGTTATTGAAAACATCTTTCGCTTCCAATAGGTAGGGAAAAAAACATTCGGGCCGACCCACTTTCGCTTTCGGATTAAAATACTTCGACTTTACTACGCAAGAGGAACGTGAGCTTCAAGATCTCTGATCACGGAGTTTCGTAATTGTGTGGTCGCCACCAGTTTTAAGGTCACTGCTCTCGTCAAACATCAACTTCTAAGAAACGTTGACGTCTTATTTATGGCTTCGTGCCTCATCTAACATTGTTTTTTTAAACGAATTTCATTATCCAAAATAAATGTTATTAAAGGAAGGTAAAAAATCCAAAATCGAATTTCTACGTGACAGATGGGAGAAAGTGGACTAGTCTAGGGTGACCAGGGTGGAGCCGGCCTATTGGTGGATCGCACCCGGGCGGCAACATATTAGGGGCGGCAATTCACGGGCGGAGGCAAGAATCTCTCTAAGTTTTTCGCTTTACAAATATACAAACGGAGCCTAACTTAACGACCAGTAACCTAAAAAATCACTGGGACAACATTATGCTCTTTCTAGGAGCTCAGATAAGAAGGTAGATGGCAAAACAAGGTCGAAATTCATGCAGGATGTAATGTAATAATGTCCTTTACCATCCGCCGTTTGTAAACTCATGTGATACAACCCCTTCTAAAATGAAGTATTTTAACGTAATATATCGAGACGATTCGTACGAGAAAGTTTGCGCAATGTGTTTTGTACAATTTATTTCTTAAATTAAACACAACTTTTAATCAAAAAATCGGAAAAAAATCTGGATAAATCTGCAAGGGGCGGCATAAACTGCTTGCACCCGGGCTGCATATTTGCCCGGCGCGGGCCTGGACCAGAGGTACCGAAAATTTCCCTTATTTTTCCTTCATGTCCCGAAAAATAATCTCCGGGACACCGAAAAGTTCCAGATATCTCTTTTTTATTCATGTTCCATTTTCACAAATACGTATATTTATAAATTCCGTTTTGTCGGGATTTTGTGAAGTTCATCTGATGCGTGACTGTGCGTTTCAGGTGAACGTGCTCGGTTGCACGTGTTAGTTGCGTGAGTCGATTCAAACTTTCCAATGTCACAATTGATGAAACGAGACATTTCAAATTTATTTTTTTAAAAAACAACATCATCCAGTTTATAATTGTATTTTATAGCTCGAAGCTTACCAAAATTACACTCAAACTTCGTGTATTGAAATGCATGTAATGAAAATGCGAAAAACCGCGTCCATTTTGATCCCCGAAAATCTGTTCAGCCTAGACCAATCGAACTGTAGTAATAGTAATTTTAAAATGAATTTGAGGAAGATTAAATCATATAAACACCCAACTTAAAGATGAAATTGCGGAATTCCGAATTATATATGCAGCAATAAAACATTTCTATTAAGTCGTATCTCCTAAACAGGGCCGGCCAAAAGGGGGGAAAACAAGGCAACTGCATCTGGGCCCTCGAATAATATGGGACCCAGAAGTTCTCTATTATTAAGTATCGAGGGTAAATTTTGTAAAAACTTTCACTTTTTTGCAAACTGCTTTCCAATCAAGAAATACCCCGTAAAAGTTATATTAAACTGGGGCTCCATAAATCATTCGTCGTTACTATTAAATAATAATATCATGGTGTCCCCTTCAGTGCTTATCTGACTCTGCCCCTAAATCTTATCCCGGTTCTTCAGCAAGCCTTTCATAAAATTATTCTTGGTTACACTGATTTGGTCCCCCCCTTTCTGTATTTTATCCACTCACCATTAACCAGGTAGTTTATCTTTTTCAAAATTCACCTCAGCTTAATCATTACCCTTAATCTGTAGAAAACTGCTAAGATAAAGAAAAGAGAAAACCTTTTCAAAACCGTTATTTAATGAACTAAAGACAAGATATTAAACATGTAAGCAATGATCCATTCATTCATAAGTAGTTAAGTAAAAACTAATCGTATTACTCATATATTTTACATAAAGGAACTATGGGACTGTCATTGATCTGGTGGAATCAATATACATTACATGCGGCCTGAAGGGGCACGCAATAAACAATTGAACAAAGTTTGCATTGCGAAAACACAGGTAACAAAAATTGTTATGGGTCAACGGGCTCTATTTTTGGGGAACAAGTTTCATTGGTCGTAGCGCCAGACTAAAAAAAAATTATGAAAACAAGGCAACTTCCTTAACCACCTTACCCAAACATTACTCAAAATTTTTTTAAACCCTCAACGCAAAATCTTAATTAAGCTATCAAACTTGTTTCATTAACACCAAATAATGTTAACATAAATGTACGTATACTATCCTTAATTTTTCATTTTATGCGGTGTGTCAAAGTTGTAGATCCTCGATCAATCAAAATGATTGAAATTCACGTCAATCTCTTACGAACATTTTTTTTTCAAAATCATAAGATTCCATTTTGATCGTTCGTTTATTTCTTAGTTCTAATAAAACAACCGTACAAGACAAAATTTTCCTACGTTTCAAAACTATCAAATGTAACTGTTAAGGATATCGGCGTCATCGAAGCATAGTATCACTTAAAAGACTATATATCACAAGGCACATATTCAACCAGATTATGCATAAAATATCGTTTGCTAGTTTCAACTGGCAGGTTTGAAAACAAATCCATACAGAAAAAATTCAATTTTCTTAAATTTCCAAGACCTCTTCAAGTTTTAAAAGTACTTCCCATACGTTTCAAAATTTCCAAACATTCATATTAAGCAGGCAACTTATATGATTGCTCCCGTTAATTATGTCCAAATTATGAGGTCAAAAATCTTTTGGAAAATATTTTGATATTTTCTCAACTTAAGAAATTTATGCAAGATGAGGATGTGTAAAAAATAAAAAATGAGTACAACCTCGAATATAAATTTCAGCTTAAAGAGTTTTAGGTGGCAAAAAATTGCCCTATTTGCATCATATAAATCAACTTGCATCCATCTGGAAGACAATGTAATAAAAATGATTTAGAAACAAATACCGTAAGGTGGAAGTGCCTCATAATTTTTGGTATAAATCTTACGAGTACATTTACATGCATAAAGATAATTTCCAACAAACACACTGCAATAATTACATATTCTGAATAATACTCAAAATATCCACATTAACTGCAAGTTAAAAATTGCAGCAAAGATTTTTAACCACTGGAAAAAAAATTGCCTCTAAAGAGAAAATACATAACGATTGCATCCTACGAAAACTCTGTATTTATTTAGCAAATTAAAGGCTAAATTTTCAACTGATTAACACCACTCTCAATTTATCAACCAAAAAATATTAAACTTTCAAAAGTTCAGTTATTAAAATCATATTACCTGGCTAAAATCAAATTGGGCATTAAACATTTTTAACATAGTAAAAAATATTCATTTGTTAATATTTCTGCAGTCTTTCTTTAACATTACGATTCACTCCCTTTAAGGCAAGTTTCCTGCTAAAGAGCATTTAAATTTTTTATCCACATTTTTTTCAATATAAATCTCTCCTACTAAATCACGTTTTTTTTTAAATCTTACTCCGCCACATATTATCTACATTTATACACCTAATCTGCATTGATTAAACAATGGGAGTTTGGTAGACAATTTGTATTACAAAAACTTACACTTTCAAGCACTATACAAGCAAAAACATAAATTATAAGTGCCGCAACACGAGATATGGCATAATTTAATATTTTTTATTTTGTTACAATTGGCATTTGCAAATATTATATGTTCAACCAAATCAACAAATAAAGCTGCTGGGCATAGCAACTTTGACACTGCAACCAATATGCATTTCGTCCGCTCCCGATTCGGGAGGTACCCTCCAATATTCACTACCCTCACACATACGGCCCTACTCCAGGGCAAGAGTGAAGATTGTGACCAAGGAGCCTCCTGCTATTCCCTTGGTCAAGAAGATCCATCACACCAAACAAGATATGCAGGTAGCCTTAAGCCAGGGTCAAGGGCAAAAAGGGACATGGGGGTGAGGGAGAGGTCTCACTGAGAAAAAATCATTTTTGGTGGTTTGAGGGGGAGATGGGGGGGGAGGGGGGAGAGGAAGGGATGTGGAAGGGGACACTCTGTTTTCATTTTTTTATTTAAGGGTGTTGGAGTAAACAGCTCGTTTGCTCCAAAAAAATGCCCGAGCTTCAGAGTGTACCCTGTTGGGAGAGTGACAGAAGGTTGAACGAATAGTTTAAGAAATGCCCAGTTGAGTAACTTTGTCCTCGATATTTTTTTGGAGCGGTGCTACAAAAAGGCAGCCAGAAATGACATAGCCTTCAAGAACTCACTTTATTTATTTATTTTTTAAATGTTTCAAAACTTCTCAGACCTGTGGGACGGGGAGAAGAATGCATTGCTTGACCAAATTTCCATCCAAGTATTCTTTTTGGGGTCCTCTGGCCAATATAATGTCACCCACTCACACAACAGATGATTACATTTGCTAACCGTCTTCGCCAGGAAACACTCGCAAAAATTTTCTTCCACAATCAAGCATTTTACAGGTGATGTTTTTTTTTTGAGATTAGCTGGAGTGCTGTAACAATATATATAAAAAGGCTAGGTGACATAAAGCAGTGCTAATTGCAGCAAAAAAACTGAAGTAATAAGATCATAGAAAAGGAAGACATGGAAAACAGTGAGAGCCCTAAGGAAAAAACTTCGAGGCACTTAAGAAATAAAGGGCGTTGTTTAAATATTTTTTTTATAATTGCCCTTATGGAAAAAATTGACAATTAAAAAGGACGGGGAAGGGTAGAGCTATTCCAATGGTTTGATTGTCTGCAAATATGCTATGATTTTTAGCGAGAGGGTCCAAGTTAAGTTTTTTTTCCGATCAAACCTTTCTGACCGTCATAATCCCCCAAAACAGCCCTGGCCAAGGCAACGAGAATACCCCAAGAGAGCAAAATTATGATGAGGGCTATACAAGGGAAATGACAATAAATAAGATCAACAAAGACCTAAAAAAAACAATAAAAGAGATTTACAAAACACCAACCCCTTTGAGGAACTTAATTTTAGCCACAGTTAGGCCACCTTTTTTATTAAAGAGTTCAGTGGGCTAAACATCGACGTATTTTCACAGGTATAAGGGTGAATGACATTAAATTCTCATCTGATGTGGGTCACTCGGGTTAATCAACCTTGCGGAATCTGCACCTCTTATCTCGGCGCAAATTTTCTGAGCCCGGGTATCAAACAAACTATACACATAGGAAGATTTTATTCCAAAGGGTTTGTGACCCCCCTTGGCACAAGCACTGGATTTTGGGGGGAATACACAAGGTAAAAGGCATTAAAATTGGGAGCCCTAGTTAAAATAATGGGAGAGAAGATGATGGTCAGGATAAACGGGTGGTCCATGAACAGATTTAACGATTTTTTTAGTGATATCAACCGATTAAAAAAAATCAAAAGAAGGAGAGGAAAAAGAAGTTGAGACAACGTCATCTAAGATCAAATAAATTAAAATTTCCGAGGGAAAAAACTAAAAAAATAATGGTAACCTTTTAAGCATGGATTTCACTTCTCTGCTGACTTAAATCGGGAGACACACAAAAAATATGACCGTGACTCCATAGCTGAATGCAAAACCTGACAGGAATTCATCTCATGCTATTAAAAAACCACATACAAGCCAAATATAACAGTTGTGTAAGCTATTTTTCCACTGATTAAAGTAACTAAAAAGTGCAACTCAGAAAGGATATAAAATTTTGACAGTAGAGCATTGATAGATATAGTGCTAAACAAGGACAGGGAGTACTATTGTTCTCGGGCATATCTTTTTTTGCAAGACATTGGAGTTTTTTTCATGAGGAAAGCCAGGAGATAGGATAATACCGAGGTAGAAAGAGAAAGATAGGGTCTTTGGAGGCTATGGGAATTAATTATTTTTTTACACAGGCAGGGTCCAGCAGTCTAAAAATACAAGCAATTCCTTCTCCCACTTTTCAATCTGACTGCCATCGACACCACTATTTTTTTCATTCATCCATTCAAACACCAAAACATGACCACACAGTTCCATATTTTTTTGTTTAAAAATGTTCAGCGTTCCATTGGACCATCTGCGTTACGAAAAGCTTTCTTCTTCAACATCTCTGTTGAAACAAAAATAGCACACCACGCCTCCTTTTTACTTCCTTCATGCCCCAGCTACCAGTCCATGGGGCAAAGGCTTTTTTTTTTAAAGAGGAGCAGCATCGAGAGGAAACAGGTCAAGGGTTTTACAGGGCACGAGGGCAGAAAGCCCAGGCGACATCATACAGAATATATATGAAGGTCAGGCTTAAAAGTAGTTGAATCGAAGAAAGGATTGCAACAGTCACTTCATCATCATCATCATCATCATATACAAAGCAAAAAAATAAAAAATCCTCAACATTATATTAAACAAGTCCAATAATACCATCCCGTTCCCTTCTGACTCTTTGACAATCACACTTCCGATGGTAGGAATAATGAATGCACCCCAAAGACATTTCTTTTTTAGCACAGCGAGTCATATCCTTTTTTTTTATTCATTTTAAACTTTCCGCAGTCTAGAAAAGAAAATAAAAAAAATAGTTCGTTTTCTTTCCCCCCGTTAAGCATTCTTCTCCCAACACCACCTCCTTATATTTTTTTTCCTTTGATTTAACACCCAAAAATGCACTATCAAACCTCGGCACAACATGCACACAATTTGCTATGGCACATCCGAATTTTTTTCCCACATCTCGCCAGTTGCTTCCTCTTTCTCTCTTCTCACGATGTTTTCTACTCTCGAAACACCCAGTTTTTCAGCCTTCCCTTTCAGAAAATAACGCGCAATGACAGAGTAATTATGTCACTGGCTATTGGATGCACATAATCGGCAGTGTACACAAGTGTACATTCACGTGTGCCCGGCTGGCAATCCAAAGACTCGAAACAAGGGAGTTAAAAAGATTTTTTTTCTTTCTATACATTTAAAAATCCAGCCGTCGCCGGAACTAAATAATTTCCTTTCTTTTTCATCATTTTTCTTTCGTTAATTCCGGAAAGCCTTCCAATGCCAGTTGAGGGGGAGGGTGGGGGGGAGGGGGGGGTAGAAAGTTGTCTTGATTTAGCCTTTAAAATCCTCTCTCCCACAAGTCATCACTCCCTAACTATATTAAATGTATCAATCACTACCGATTGGTGGTTTGATTAACCTTGACTCCTCTCTACCTCTCTCTCTCTCACATGATCACTCTCTAACGATAGGCATCACCACCAAATGGCCGTGGCGATACCTACAATTAGCTCATCAACAAAGAGGCCACTGGAACTTTGAAAAAGGGAAAGAACGTAGACTAGAAAGGGCGCACGAGTGCTCAAAAATCGAGATTGGGCCAGCAGAAGGCGACAGCGTTAGTTGTTGGCCAAGTGCTCCCTCCAAGATTGCAAGAGTAACAGTCAAAACTTGCTACTCAAGAGTTACGTTTCGTCAGAACACAAACTCTGACAAGAAAACTGGAGAACTGTAGATGGAGCTGACCTGCACCCTAAGCAGGATGTGGGTGCAAACCGACTGGGTAAAGGTCGGGCACAGGGAGGGGGTGGGGCCAGAAGAACAGGGCAGGGGCTATGCTTGCAGATTCGGATTGCTGGAAGACCTTTGTGGCTTCTCCTTTGCTGTCAAGCTCTCGCCACTGTTGCCTTCGTTTTCCACCACCGTTCCCTCGTTGTTCCTCCCTTCCTCCACACCCACTATTCCGCTCGTCCCAGATACTATCGACTCCAATGGTGGAGGACGGCCGCTGTCCGGAGAGGGATGGCCTGGAGACGGAGTGGGCGCTCCCGTGCTGCTGCTCGAGATGTCCTCTCCGCCCGAGCCTGCATTCGTCCGGCTGCTACTGTCGTCCCCGGCCAACGATCCTCCTACCACTCCTTCCACAGCCAAACTGAGACCCATTCTCACTGCTCCCCCGACGCCACCTGCACCTCCCATTCGTCCTCTGGTGTTCATTGCGGGTGACGAGGCAACAAACCCGCTACTGCCGCCACAAGTGGAAGAATGAAACGAAGAGTATGTCAGAAATGCATTAATTCAAAGTACATAGAAATTTGTCAAACGGAATTATTGGTGGAAACTATTCTTTCAACATCAACGCTTTGAGTGTTACTATTGATGAGTTATGACAACAAAAATGAACGGAAATCTGCAAAAATTAATTTCTGTTAACGTTTTTCAAGAAAAGCAGCAGCAATGATCACAGCTAAATTTTGAATGAATCTCATTTTTCATGGAAATTCAGTTTTTACAAGATGAAAGCGACCGATCCAGAAGTGCTGAAAAAAATTTGGTGATACGTTAGATGGTGTAAGTACTCTGATTCTGGATGTCATACCATAATTATCTGCACTAAAAAATAATAATAAAATAAAAAGCCTACCTTCAAGTACTGATATTTGAATCTTCAAAATATTCCAAGGGTCTTCAAACTGATCAATTAACATTCATTTCCTCACACAGAATCATGCCCGTGAGCTTTAACATAAATTTAGAGTAGAACTTTTCAAGTAAATTGTTTTTATGAAATATCCATTTTTATGGAATGAATTTTATCTCCAATAATTCTGATATATACCCTTTTGCTTTAAAAAGTATCAAAAGTCCACCTTTGAACCAGAAAGTTAAAAAAAAATCAATTTTGATCAGTAAATATTAACAATAAAAGTTAATTTAATGAATCATCTGAAAACCCCTACAGTGTTTTGGTTTCCACACCAAGAAAGGAAGCATCAAGATTTTGAAGTATATATCTGAATAGTGGTAAAAATAACATATTTACTTGTAAACGCTGAATATAAGCCTAACCCCATGCTTTTAAGAGGTGTATAGTAAACTAGGGAACACAAATGAAAGAAAAAACTGTTTAGGCCCACAACATTCTGGAAAACAAAAATTACTAATAAATACACTACTGATTGTACATTACATTAATATTTTGGTGAATTATCTGCGACTGTTCAGTAACATATTCACACTGTTGAATACAAAGGACAATACAGCAAAAACAGACAAGAAACTTGAGGACTGTGCTGCAGCATACATAGCAGCTGGATACACAGGGGATTAATATAAGAATTTGTTGTATAATATTATTATCTTAGTTTTATCATTTTATGCATGGCTTACGGTCATAGCGTCAATATGCAGTTTGAATGTGCAGGCCAGTATTCCTTTCTCCACAAATTTTTTATTCATTAAAAACCAGAGGGAATGGAAATCAACATGACTTCCAAACTGAAATCAACACCACTGAAATGTCTCTCCTGATAGAATTCTTTGAATATGAGACCCAGATGTGATGATGCCTTAACATCCAATGGCATATAGGACCTTTCTCATGTGACCATTGCTATTCCCACTTCTATTCCCAACAAAAACTGAAATGTTTATAGCTGTCATCAACAATAGAAACATTAATATTTCTTTCCCATTTTTATTTGTTGCAAAGATTATGTATTGTTTAGGTCACATATTGCATATTGAACCACGAGAGCCACTCAGCAATGTCCTAGCAAAATTTGACAATTATCTCACGTTTTAGGCCAGGCATAGGCAACCCCCGGCCTGCAGGCCGGATATGGCCCCTGAGACCGCTTATTGTGGCCTGTGAAGCTATGGTGAAAAAGAGATCCGTAAAATAATAATATTGAAAATATAACCCTAAAAACCTAATTTAGACTCAATTTTCAGTTATATGATATCCCAGAACCTCTGTGTAACTTCTGATTTAAACACTGAACTTCTCCATTGAAGCACTGCCAACTTGCCATGTGACCCACCAAAAGATTCATTACTACTGATGTAGCCCACCACTCAGAACAAGTTGCTTACCCCAGTTTTAGACTTCCAGTTCTCCCCCCCTCATATAAACCACATTTTCATTTTGCAAATGTAAAATTTGGAAAAACAAGTGTAACTTATGTGTGAGTAAATTCGGTATAAAGATTATAACATATGGCAGGCATGATAAAATAACCACATGACTGAGAAAAGTTCTTACAATGGAATAGGACAGGGCTGCCACCAATTTTTTTTCTAAATCCTGTTAGCGACATCAAAATATCCTGTAAAATCCTGTAATATGTAATATCTTGGTTTTTTGATGCAAAATGTACAAATGTATGCTTTCAATATTTTCAGCATCTGCACCGCATATTTTAAGTAAAATTATTTACAACTGTTTATGCATAGTCCTGTAATTTAAAATTAAACAGGCTTATTTATAAATTTTAAATTTATCCTGCATTACGAATCAACTGTATTGGCAGAGAAAGTTTATAAAAATGTATTGTTTTTATACAGTAAATAGCACAAATGCAGTGACAACAATAAGTAACCATAGGCTTAGTTTACAGGACAGGCTGTAGATTAGGAAATCTATTATATAAAATAATTTTCACTTTTAATGATATCAATATACAGCATTGATGGCGAACCTTCTATAGTCCGCGTGCCAACATTACCAAAATTGTTGAATCTTTTCTGCCTCGTGTGCCACAAAAAGTCCTTGATTTTTTTGGGTGCCAACTAAATTAAATTTGAGATCAATATATAAGATTGTAACCATAAAACTAACGTTTACAATAGTTAACTAAATAAAATCAATGTTTTTGCGGCGTTAAATCAGTACGATAAATGCTTTGTATGGTTTTTGCCTTTCGTTGGTGTGCCAAACAAAATCGTCTTGCGTGCCACTTATGGCATGCGTGCCATAGGTTCGCCATCACTGATATGCTGGCTCAACAAAATTTGACAAAATTTAAAAATTGCTACGCAATGCGATCAACAATTAGAAAATTTTATCATAGCAACGGAAACAATAGTATAACTTAGCGACGTATTTAATATAAATTTAGACAAAAAATCACCTCAAACTATTGGTTTTACAAAAAATGTTTCGAACAAAAATTGTAGATAATTACTTTGCCTACAACTTTTATAATAACAAATATTTACGTAAAATGAGTTTTAAAAGTGACATTTGGAAAAAAAGGAAAAACAACAAGAATAAACCACTTCCGATTGAGCTGTTTCAACCAAAACCTTTTCAGATCGTCAGTTGCTAATAAAAATCTTTAAGTATAAAGTTTTGTGCTGATCTGATTATTAGCTTTTGAGTTAGAGCCCACAAAATTTTGTCACATACACATCATCGCGAAAATAGTCGAAACATACTCAGGGGAACTCAAAATGTGAATTCCCGTTGAAATCTCGAATTGGTTTTTTGCATGAGTACAATACTTTCTCCTATACCAAGTATGCAGAAAGCAAAAATATAAATATGCCATAGGTTTCCGATCCAGTTCAAAAACTAGTTTTTGCGTTCAATCTCACAATAAGTAGCGAGTTTTCGCGCTACATCTAAGGTATATTAAGATACGTAAGTACTTGTGGAGCAATTTCATCGAGTGTATATTATTTATAGGATTCGTATTATTCGTATGGAAATATTAATAATCTCTGAATTTCTTAGTAGTCTATGTATCCTTTACGTGAACATCTCAGATAACTACCGAATTTTTCCTTATAAATATCCGTGAATCATGGAAATGTCTGTTTTTCACTTACAAAAATCTGTAAAAATGGATAAAATCTGTGAAAATGGAAGCCCTGGAATAGGATATGAGCAAAACAGTGAGAGAAATTTTGGTTCCATCTTGTCTAAGAATTAAACTTCACAGAGCCTTAAATACCTTGAGCTTTCTTCAGTTACCCAGCGAAAACAATACTTTTTCCAAAAACAAACATAAAACACTTATGCATCAAAATTGTTTTTAAGAGCGACACAAACCTTTGACCGACAGTAGTTGTCCGATGACCGCTCTGGGGTGATGGTCCACCTCCCATGCACGGAGAAGACGAGGGGGAGTTGCTAGAGTGGCCCTGCTGCTGAGGATGGTGGGTGGGAGCTGTTGAAGACTGCTGCTGCATGTGAGCCATGGTCGGATGGCCATGGGGTGGATTGAAAAATGCTGTCGGTGGACCCCCAACCATAACTTTCACCCCTTGACTCTGAACCCCACCCACTGGATGATGCTCCTCCGGAGGCTGTGGACTATCACCTTCTTCTGACATCTCATCAACTTCAGGCTCCTGAGTTCAGAACGAACACCAAAATTAAGGCATGCAAACAAAAATACCTAGAAATTAATGTTGAATTCCTAATCCTTATAATTTCAGAACACGTAAAATAAGATATATGAGTAAAATAGTATGCTGTAGCAACTATGGAAATTTTTCAAGCTGGAAAAATACTACAGGGAAAAAGAGTATTTGCCCACCATAACTGAAGTAATTATGCTAAAAGGAATTAACAGGAAAAAGGTCACAACTTCTTACCTCTTCTGGACACAACTCCAATGCTCTTTCCAAAGTCTTTCTAGCACTATTTGATCGCTCCAGAAAATATCCATTTCCTGATTCATTGGACTGCGCTGGTGGAGACCAGTTGTTATAGCTGTACTGTGCGTTCTGCGCATATGGCCGCTAGAAAAAAACAAGATTAACAACTTAACATTTTCAATAATCATGAATTTGAAAAATGAGTTGCATTAGCATAAATCTAATGCTGGTTGTTTGAAGTTTCTAAGGATATTTAACTATAATTTACATATATCAATAAATTTGTGAATTCTTACCTAAAAAATAATTAAGCAAATTGCAGGGTTTTAATAGAAATTATTTAAGGTAATTAAGGTCCTCTAAATCTCTAATGCATTTAAAGTAAATTTATACTGTAAAACCTCAGTTCAATATTAGATAGTTCGAAATGTGTCCTACTTTGAAGTCACAATCATTCCCCGACTAACAACATAGGATTTTATTTGCTTTTTAATGTGTCAAGAACAAGATCACTATAAAAAAAGTTAGAAATAAAAATAACACTAAACATTTCCATTGGTAATGCTGATTTTGATAATGGACCAATAAATGTTCTCATGTCAGCAGCTAATTGTCAATTCGTTTTAGGGATGTTAATATAAAATTTAAAGAAAGTGATATTTATCATTATAAAGCAGTCAAACAACACAAATACTGCATTCATTTTTCTCTTTGGCGAAAAGAGCCATGATAAATTTTATTCGTGTAATTACCTTCAGTGAGTAATTCATATTATATCTTATACACATTCAGAGAAATGATAAAAATAATTTGTGCTCACCCTGTCTAACTCATCTTGGAGCCATTCAACTGCCAATGTCCACTTGCGTTTCAATTCTGCATTGCATACAAGTATTTGATAAGCAGCACGGCACTTTGTGAAGAGAGCTACCATTCCTTTTATACAGTGATACGCTCGCTTTTGATAATGGTTTTTGCTTCGCTGTATAGTCTCAAATAATCCATCTCTTTCTTCGGGGACTCCTGATACAGAATAAAAGGTATATTCGGAACAAATGATTTTGATTTAAACCAAAAGCTTTCACAAACTTATTTTTTCCAGTTATGCTAAGTCACGAAATGACAAAAAATAGTTTTTCTTAAATATAAATTAAATTATCATTGACTGACATTACTCATTCCTTAATTACTTCAACATAACATTAAAAATTATTTGAACATAAAACTATAATTTTTAAAGGTAAAATTAGAACTTCACATGATAAACTATGCAGCAGAAAAAATTGCTACTCCTTCCTTCAAAGACATGTTACCTTTTAAAGCATTGTGTATTCGATGGGTTTGCCACGAGTCTTCCAGCAAAAGCATTGCTAAAAATAGGTCCATAATATGCCGAAGCTCATGGCAATATGTATATGCTATCTGCCACAATAGCTCACTCAGAACCGTACGTGAGAAATGTGGATTTTCCCAGCTGCAGAACTGAAGCAATTTCACTACCTCCTCTGTTTGATTCACATCCTCAATTATCTTCTTCACATAACTGAAATGAAGAAGATTACTGATTTCAAACTAAGTAATAGAGGAACAACTGTAACTAGGATAAATAAAATTTTCATCCATGTCATAAGGGAACAAACGTTCGAATTTTAACAAATAGCTTAATATGCATACATATTTTCTTCAAATAACATCTCTATTTTTCTTCCTGGTAATGAAAATCATGCAAGAACTGGTCTTTAAGAAACACTCTTGGGTAGAGGTTTTCAAACTGTGGTCCATGGGACTTGTCATTATTTATTGAAAAACTAAGTCAAAAGCTAAAAGCTATGATCATCTGTTATTATCTGCATTGTATGAATAATGAAGAGGAAATCAGTAGACTACAGCTGCATAAATATGAATAATTGTGATTCATGGTTTTATTCTGTTCTGGTGGGTGATACATGAATCCAGAAAGGTTAAAAATTCCTGTTTTAGAGATAAGGACACACTATAGGGAACTGATTAATTAAGCTATCACCACGCCAGGAAAAAAAACAAAATTCACAAATCTGAAATTTAACGATAAAAAAATACACACACAAAAATTTGCAATATCGTTTTCCCTGCTTAATGAAATATTTTTTTACTTACTGAGGTCCATTGAAAAGTATATCAGCTGCTTGTGGTTGAACAGACATTATGTAGTCCGAACAAATGGGGTCACTATAAGGATTGGGTAACACAGTACCCATCCCTTGCTGTAATAAAGAAAAATAAGCATTACAGGTTAGATTCTCTACTGGAATGAATAACTTTAAAATTCAAATACAATTATGAAAAGGAACATTTTCACATATTACCAGAATGTTCTCAGCATCTGAATCTGATAACAATCTATTATTCTCAATCTAATCATAAGCTTGAAACATAAGTGCTAGTTAATATAATTCAGAGGTCAAAGATACAAATACTAATGGCTTAATTTCGTTGTTTCAGTTAACATTACCTGTTGTGAGGATATGGCCTTTGAACTGATATCACAGCATCTAATCAACTGCGCCACAACCTGGTGCAGCTTGGTAAGCTCAAGGTATTGATATTTGATTGGAGGGCAAGGACCATCGTCTAAAGCCACTTTCATGAAGAGCGTTGGTACATTCAACTGCAGAATAAATAAATAATCAATGGAACTTATAAACAGTTGAAAAAGCGAAAAACTGCCATATTTTCACGAGAGATGAGCAAATATACAGCATATTTTCTTTTATGTGGCAACAAACTACTGTTAGGGTTATTGAATCATAAAAGGTTAAGTAGGGCCCTGATGACATATGCACAAAATGACACTAGAAAGATACACACTACATTCAAAACAACGGGCTTTTTTCAACATAATATACAACACTACTCAGTGCAATTGCTTACTTTGTTGCCTAGTGGTTTTCATGTATTATAATCTGAGGTATTATCAAGCATAACAAAAATCAAGTAAAAGGAAATAATATGACAGAAAATAATTACACTCAGATAGCATGAAATTACCTTGAGCAACTGAGCTCTTTCGTGCACACCAAGACCAGCATACATATAAAAAAGTGAAAAGTAATGAGGAAGATGTCTTGCATGGTCAGAGACTTCTTTATGGAGCAATGACAAGACTGCATGTAGAATGTGATCACTCAAGGTCGCATTTGGATCCACTAGAATGGCTGGGACACATGTAAAAAACAAGGACACTAAAGTATTGAAAGTGCCTAAATGCCTAAATGGATAAAGAGAACGAGTTTTAAGAAACAATACTCACAGATTCCAGGAACAATTGTACAAGGTGAAGGACCATCTTGCAAAGACAGGTGACATAAAAGAACTATAATTTTTATGAAGGCAGAACGAACCTCCGTAGTAGGGCAGACCAGTAAATATTCACAGAACCTAGGAATTTCAAAGAAGCAATGAGCAAAACAATATTTTATCTATGGTATGCAATGTAAAATTAACAAACAAAAATAATATGTACTACTAAATGAGATTAAAAGTAAAACTTTCATAAAAAGTAATAAGTCATTCATAAACTACTATGTGCCAGGCATTCATGATTAAAATGTGAAATTGATTTAATGGCAGATAAAGGAAATACATATTTCAGGAGATTCACTTACTGTATCTCTAATTTCAAATAAATTCACTCAACCAAAGACTGACTAGAAAAGCGATTTAGCTAAAAAAATACACCAAGATTTATGAAAATTGTATTTTTTTCAATTGTAGTTTTTACAACCCTTTCAAGGCCAAAGGAATTTTCTCTAACATTTGGCAAAAGAAAAAGTGATCTCATATGCTGGACAAGTTTTGATTAATTTTAAATTAATTCATTTAATTACTCAACCTTGGCACAGAAATTACAGAAATTTCATTTTACCTATGCGGATGAGCAAACAGCACGTGATGAGCAAACCACTCTCGGATGTGCTTTGATGCACGCAAGTGGTGGCTTAACACATCATACCACTCAGACGCTGTTCCACGCAAGCTCTTCTTCGTGTGAAATCCAGTGTGGAACAGAAAACGAGCAGCTAACTGAATACTTAGCATACTAAGCTCCTCTGCTTCTGCACTCTACAGATAAAGAAAAAAGTAGAACTTTTAAGTGAAAATTTAACTTCAATATTTATGCAACAAAAACAATCAAACAGTAATTAAACATCTCTGAATGTAGTAATACATGTCAACTTACCAATTTATCCAGAGCATTATGGTGCTGAAGTTGGATTGAATGCAGCGGACCTCCTAATATATGAGGATGCCTAGCCGGTATAGTAGGAATATTGCATGATGCCAGCTTACGTATAAATTGGAAATATTCAGCCGCAAATTGGTTGCGATTGTGCATAAACTTTATGTTTTGTTTTCGCACACTTCGTTCAATTGCAGGAGGCATCTTCATTACACCCAACTTTGTATCGGCTGTTATGAATAACAAGAAAATTAACAAAGCATTTAACTTTCACAACTATACATTATAAATATTAATTACTGCAAATAATGAATGAATTATATAAAAATACTGTTTTTGGTGAAATAATAGGGAGTTCAAACTCAGGCAACAAATATATTACCTTTACATAACAATCAAGCAAGAATTTACAAGCAAACAACTTTATATTTGAAATAGTTTTCTCAGCACACGTCATGATGATTAATTACATTAGATTTAACAGTAATTTATCAATTACTGATCAATAAAATAAATTCTTGGCTATAAATCATTTTCCACACCCCTATTTACAAGGCAGGATACTCATATGTAAATTCCTGAGATCCAACAAAAATTACCTACCCATTAAATCAGGAGTGCATATGGAATAACAAAAATTTTACCAGGCCTGAGCAGAGCATGAAATTAGTGCTGATTCCTTCCTTTTCTGCCAAAAGAAGCATTCTCCCTAATTAAGTTAACCCAAGTTTTCTTACGCTCAACACTGACAGATCAGAATTTAAGACATATTCTCAAAAAAGTTACTACCAGTCTTATGCCAGATATCAGTGGAATGGAAAAGATAAATGGTGCAACACTCTCTATTAAGTAATTTACATTTGTTTGTCAACATTTTTGTCACAAAAAATCCAAGTAAAATATTTTACCATAATTATGTACTTTCTGCATAAATTACTCATTACTTACATAATGTAAGCTCATCTAATGATTTTGCTAGAAGTGCCGTATCTTCATTACTGGCATCTTGTCTCGTGTAGAACAGCATATAAGCATTCCACCAGCGCTTTTGACGTCTGTAACTCATGCGTTTCAGCATGTGGTCAAACACTTCACCCATGTAATCTCCACCAAAGCACTGGGTCTTCATCTCCTCTTCATCCTCCATCTTGCACTCACTCACCTCATTATCATCAAACTTATACCACTTACATGTGCCATCAGTATGCCTAAAATATAAAAAACAAAAAGAACTTGAAATTGGAATCACCTTTATATGATACCATGTATTTATTATTATTGTTAACTCTTATGCCTACAACTAAACAGTACTCAAATGTATTAAAATTATTAAAAAGTAAACTCTTAAATAATGTAATAACATAATGCTTTAATGTACTCGGGCATCACTCTCAAAATAATGTTAATTTGTTCCATGACTAACATAAGTGTCACTATGTGAAACATTATGTGCAAATCAATACCTCACATGAACTGTATTACACCTGGCTGATGGCTCTCAGACCAAAATTTCATATGGTAATACAAAAATTTACATTGCAAAGTATGGCAAATATTGGTAGATATTTAGTACATGAATATGAGGTATGGCAAATATTTCAGTGCCCAAGAAAAAACGGTAAACGAAAAGCACTTTCACATAATGATACGATACAGAAAATATGCATTCTTGGCCTAAAATTACTACATATACAAATTTCACTGTTTTATGGTACAGTAAAACCCCTATTTACGTTGACTGGAAGTTACGTCGCCAGTCATTTAGTACCTGTGTACCAATTTACGTTGGTTTCTTTCAAAGTTATCTCAGACTTTTTGGAAAATGGGAAAAAGTCGGAAAATCTTCATATTTTTCTGTTTCCATCTTCTTGAACCTTTTAATGAATTACAATACTTAATTAATATAAATTTTTTAAGTATTAAGACAAAAACAATTATATTTACTTGTAAATTAGAAAAGAAAGTGTAAAGACGGAGTTTTAGAATTTGGTTTGGATTCACTGCTGCTGAGATTATGTTTTTTTAAAGTTGATAATTATACTTGTGTTAGGTATTATTCCAGGCATTTCAGTATCAATTACATCTGATTTTGCTGTATTATTAAGTGCAAATATAGCATCTTCTTCCTTCTTGAGCCGTACCTTTTTTCCCAAAATGTTGGTCATACATATTTCTGACCAAGTTTTAAAAATTACGAGTTTCGATAGTAAATTTACTGCAACACGCTTGCGTCTATGTTTACACTCACAAAAGACGAACAATTCTACGAAGTTTACGCGTATCTACACGACCAAAAAACGTTTAAGTTTTAAATGAGGTTTATACTGCCATTGGTGCATATTCAAGATTGAGATGACGTAATATTTTTATAATATTAAAGCTGTATCTTTTAATTGAGTTTTAAGTTTACTATTGTTACTCAAGAAAAGCAGTTCTGTCATTAAAAATTTACTATCAGTTTCTACCTACACTTTTTGCTGGAATAAGTTGGCATCTGGTATCTCTATTCGCCATATTCATCGTGAGCTGCAGATGCTTCTTTAACCAGGGAGAGAACCATAGTTCCTTCTAATTTTTTTCACTCATGGGCAGAATGAATATCTCTATGCGTGCCTACATGACAATAGTGCGCGGATATGCACCGGGGTTGACGCGATAGTGTTCCGATATATTCTAAAATACACACAATCGTGCACGCTTCAAAAATTTAGTGCACGGCACTTCAAAAACTGCTGCACGGCCGCACAGTCGCGCAGCTTAGAGGGAACCATGGAGAGAACACACCTATGGGGAATCACCACATTTTTTTTGATTTTTTCTAATTTTCCGCCACCGCAGACATCAACTTATTAAAGTACGAATTTATTTTTTTCTCCTCGAACTGGTCCAAAAATAGGGGAGCGCGTGGTACACAAGGACGTGGATTACGTAAATACAGTATTAAAATTAATTATTATAAATCTTCTAAAATACCGTATTTACTCATATAACCCATGCACTCGTGTACCCTGCACACTCCTATTTTTGGGCCAGTTCGGAGGGAAAAAATTAATTTGAGCCAGAATAAGTTTTTCTTAAGTCCCTGAAACAAGTCCCGCTCAAGTTAAGCATCTTCTCCCTTCTACATGATGCAATTTATTGGATGATCTCTTTATTACGATACTAGCAGAAATCTCCTCACCGATAGTCCTCTTTTGTTAACCCCTTAACTGTTTTTGTTGTAATATTACGCAACTTCATCCCCACTTCACTGTTTTTGACTTAATATTACACATCGATGCAGAGCTTCACGAAATATTTGTTCATCTATGAATGAGAACTTCCCTACGCGGATGGAGTTTTTTTGCGTATAGTCTCGTGACTAAATATTGGAAGGTTAGGAACAAACGAGTCCAAACACTTAAGATGTGGATTTTCGTCTTCCTTTCGAATGATGAAATCTTTCATTCCCAACAAAATTTCACCACTCCGAATTCCTTGAAGTGGATGAGGGGAAAGAACCAAACTTGAACCTACCAATTCTCAAGCCGGCAAACCCTCATTAGTCATTGAATAGTTATCAGTTAGTCGGCATATTCTTTCTGCCTACATTTGCAAGTTTTTGCCTGCAGTGCGGGCGTAACTTACACGTTTGCTTGGTGGCATAAATACACGTATACTTCGTAGAATTCAACATCTTTTATGAATATAAATGTAGACGCAAGCATATTGTAGAGAATTTACTATCAATACTCACAATTTATATAACCTGTTCAGAAATCCTCATGAAAGATGCACATCCCCTTTTTTCCCCCGGTGTTTCGGAAAAAATGTGCACGGGGTACACGAGTTAATACGGTAAATGCCATAAAATGTCAATACTGGAACAGCTGATTCAATGAAAGATCAACGGTCTTCTAAAATATCGATGTTATTCATTTTTAATTTAAGGTTCACATTTTTATGTTCGGCATATAAGTCGACCCTATGTTTTAGGAAATTTTTTTTAGACTTCAAAGGTTGACTTATATGCCGGAATATACAGTATTTTAAATTTGGGTTCATGAGCTTCATCATAGAGGAATAGGAGACGGTTTGCCTCCCTTGTTTTTAACATAAATATAATTAATAATGCAATATGGGACATTGATATAACTTGCATACAACTTTTGTGATTGCCAAATATTTCAGACCCCACCCCCTCCACCCCCCGAGAGAATCCTGTCTGTGCCCCTGATAACATGAGAGGATAGGATGGAACCATAACTATCCATTTATGCAGGTTTGTTTAAAAAACTTGTTAATCATTGTGAAATGTGAAAAGGTGAAATCTTTTAATGATTATAAAAAGGTAGCCTAGGATTTAATAAAAAAAAACCTTAGATAGGAAAAAAAAGAGGAAGTGAGAAATTAATATAAAAAACAGAAGAACGAAATTCTCGAAACAGGTGAGAGAAGTAAACAATCGAGATCAGAAATGTCTCCAGCGAAGTCAAAAGATACAAAAGGCAAGGGCATGTCGAGTAATTTATTGTACTATCATATATAATATCGAAGTAAATTATTCTTACGGGAAAAAGTTTTGATTTACGTTGACTCGATTTACATCATGATTTTTAAGAACGCATCCTCAACATAAATCAGGGTACTGTACATATTACAGTAAAACCTCTCTTACGAACCTCCCTATAACAAAAACCTCCGCATAACAAACTCCATTCTCTGTCCCACTCCCAGAACATGTAAAATGCATACAAGAAACCTCCCTATAACGAATCTTTGTAACTACGAAACTCCCGTAGAGCAAAGGCTTAACTTAGACCACAGAATTTAATCTACCTCCATATAATGAAATTTCGACGAAAACAAAATAATAAACATTGATCACTGGATCGTCTTGGTGCAAAAACAGCATCGCTGTAACACCACACAAGACATGCCTAACCATATCCAAACTTCCTCCAAATCACCATCCCTAGCTGGGAAAGGCCAAATGAGAGAATGGCTCACGCTCACTAATTACTCTTCAAGTAAAGATTACTTTACAATTACTCAGGTGAGGTATGTTTTAAATAATTTTCTGTTTCTTAAGATGCCTTTAAGATATGGTGCATGGTGCGATCCCTTCACCTCACGGCCCTACGTAATAAATAGTGTTATTTTACACTGACAAGACCCACGTTCTGTCAGCAACAATGCCTCCGAAATCAGCCGTTATTTAAAGCTAAATGGAATGACTGTATTCCAGAGAATATAATATGCACAAAAAATTTCATGAGAAATTGTAATATGTACAATACATTTATCGTGAATTAATAACATGAAATATTTTATTTGCTATCATTCTCAAATACTCTGCTCCGTTATCAGACGGGGTGCAAAAAATGATGCATTTTAAGGTAAAGTCATTTATCTCATCCTACACTTTTATTTATAGCGAGACATTAATATTGACTATTGTTTTCATAGAATGCACTATTATGATAATGAATGTATTACTATTAGTATAGATTCTTTACGTATTGTTACTCGTATATTCAATGGTTTTACAGTGAGTCACTTGATCAGATGCGACCCATGATTAAGCCTGATGTACTTGTGCATAGCTGGCCCGTCTCTCTGTAACCTCCACACACAGAACAACCCCTTTTTTGGTACCGCCAATTTTGTTATATGGAGATTTTACTGTACATTGGATGGAAAGTTAAAAACTTAAATATGAATGTACAACCATGATGTGGCATAACCGTGAAACGTTGCTATGTGAGAGATGCCTGAAATTAGAAACAATATTGCTGAAATTTGAAAGGAAAATTAATATTAATTATCTATAAATGGTGCATACCTGTGAAGAATGTAAGAATAATAATGGCCACCGCTAGCTTGACCACTATGAACCACTATTCCTGATAACTGATATCGTGTACAGACTTCAGGTTTTGCAGCTTCATAGTCACGGTCTATATCTTCTCCTTCTAGCTTAGCTAATCCAGCGACTGTGGCAATCAAGTAAAAAAATAAACAATATGTAAATGATAACTGGATTACGATAGCTTAAAAAATTTAATTTGTATTTAATAAATTTAAGTGAATGATGCAAAGGCTACTCTAAAAAAATTAAAATTTGAGTCATAGCCTCATTATAATAAAATAAAATGTGTTACAGTAAAATATGAAAATAAATAAACAACATAATCAATACGATCTTAAGAAATAAAGTGCTTCGTACCTGTATAAGGATTCATGTCCAAGTCTCTTGGAAACTCAAAGTAATCATTAAATTTCATGGCACATACTCTTTCAAAGTCATACTCAAAGCGCTTCAGTTGTATGGCTAGAACTGGGGGCAACTTTTTTACACACAGCCTTTTAACAGTCACCACCTATAAATGAAAATATGATTGAAAATACAGTTTTAAAGCACACAATCTAATATTTTTATCAATCACTTACTAAAGAGGAAGAAAAGTAACTCACAATAAAAATATGTTTACATAACTGATATTAAAAAACAATAAGCAAGTTATTTAAAGCTGGAATTTCAAACAGAATTTTATGAACCTGAGAAATTAAGTGCAAACTTACCTTCTTATTACACTTTTCACAATGATAAGCATCAGCACCTTCAAGAAGTTCACCTTTTACATATTGCTCTAATGAATCTAGCAAATTGCTGTGGTTTCTAATGTCTACACTTATCACACTAAAGGGCTCTTCTTTGGAATACCTGAATAAAAACATTAGAATATTATGAATATATCAAAGAAAATTAGAATAAAAATATAAATTTTGAATGAATTCTTTTAATATTCCATATCGCCCTTAAAAATGGCTGTAATATTTACAGCAACCTTGAATTTGGAAATGCCCATTTTAGAATATATATAGTCCTAGGAATACTATTACACTTGTAATCACTTAGTTTGAAAACGTACTGTCACTGAAGTCTAAACACAATTTGAATCAACACACCTTCCTCAAAAGTAACAAAAAAAAACTAAATTATTGGTTGCACTAAAATTTTGATATACCGTATTTACTCAGATATAAGCCGCACCCAGGGTTTTTCAACATTGAAAATAGAAAAAAACTTCCCTTGATATAAGCTGCATTTTGAACTCAAAAATGTCTACAACTGGAGGCTCCAGAAATTTTCTTATCTGCTGTCCAATTGAAAAGTTATGGTGTAGAATAATTGAAGTTACGAGCACATTAAAATATCAATTTTCGATTTTCTTAGCTGACTTTGCCCAGGTGCATACGCAAGAGATTTGCGAGTTACCTCTTCCTTTCCCTGCCTGCTTTAAATTAGTAAGATTATGTGGCAACTGCAAACAAAGGAAAACTATGCATAAAGAAATAATCAAAAATTTCCCTACCACATATTTCAGCATGTGCGAGTCAAAAAATTTCATGCATCTGGTCGTGTGGCACATGATTAAGCAATATTAATACTATAATAGCCCAGGTCTGCTGGTTGGTTACGCTTTCACGATGGCCGATATAGAGCGTTTTAACAAACTTCCCAAATAGGTAGAAGATTGGCAAGGATGCTTGATTAACATATTTTAAGGTAATGACGAAAATCTCCAAAAAAAGTCCTGAGTTCGACTCCAAGGAAGACATTTCCATTTTCCATAAGGTAACATGCAAAAATCAATTTTTTGATGTGCAGGCTTTTATTGTTTTGGAAATTAAAATTAGAAGGATTTAACCTACGATCTTCGGATCTGAACCATTTTGAAGAAAAAATTACAAAGTTTCTTATTCTGTTCATCTTTTTCCGCATACAATTCGAAATCGCTCATATTATACGTTTCATTCACATATTTTGTGGAAATATTGCCATTTTAATGGGATGTTGCCTTGGCTACCAATTATATTGTTAGACGTCAAAATCCTAATGTTATATCAATCCTTATGGGTGTAAGCGTGCTTTGAATGCTTTTAATACGAGATAGGGAGGGAGAGAGGGAGGGGGAGGGAGGGAGGGGGAAGGGAGGAAGAGATTGAGGGAGAGAGAGGGGGAGAGAGTGAGGGGAGAGAGTGAGGGGGAGAGAGTGAGGGGGAGAGAGTGAGGGAAGAGAAGAGAGAGTGAGGGAAGGGAAGAGAAGAGAGAGTGAGAGAAGAGAAGAGAGAGTGAGGGAAGAGAAGAGAGTGTGAGGGAAGAGAAGAGAGAGTGAGGGAAGAGAAGAGAGAGTGAGGGAAGAGAAGAGAGAGTGAGGGAAGAGAAGAGAGAGTGAGGGAAGAGAAGAGAGAGTGAGGGAAGAGAAGAGAGAGTGAGGGAAGAGAAGAGAGAGTGAGGGAAGAGAAGAGAGAGTGAGGGGGAAGAGAGTGAAAAAAATGTCGCAGAGTGAGTGCCACCTAAGCGATCATTTGCTGATATGCAAATTTCTGCCTCATGAATGAAACAACAGGTACCCAAAATGAAAATCGCGGATACGCAAATTTCATGAATGCCAAGGGATTACTGTATATGTCTTACAACTTCTAATCAAAAATGACATAAATGGAAATTGTGATCGTAATGTGAGAATATCTCACTTTAAGAAGGTTTTTCCGTTGTATTTGCGCATAAGCCGCACCCTAATTTTTCAAACAAAAATTTAGGAAAAAAGTACGGCTTATATGTGAGTAAATATGGTAGTTAATTTCTACAACTAAAATATTGACAATGATGATTCGATTAGCAAAAAAAAAAAACATTATAGAAACGCTAACTTAAAATAGAGAAAGAAATCTGAATCAATACCTTGGAATGGAAATAAGACAACTCAGGAGGAATGAGAGGCTAAAGATAAAGACATTTACTAATCACTGTCATCAATTTAAAAATATACAACAGGGGTAATGCAACTATTCTTACAACAAAGGAGCAACTTCATTAACATGTAACTTGGAAGGCTAATAAAAGAAATGATAAAGAAAAACAACAGCATAACATATTCTTATTGCTCAGTATGTTTATACAGGTAGAGTTACAATGCCTTAAAAATCTTTCAAGTAATCATACGTTACTTTAAATGCTTACCTATGAGGACAGCCTTTACAAATCTTTTGGTCAGAATATGACCCTCCGAGAATTTTTCCCATCAACTGTTCCTGGCCTAAAGCCTTTAAAGCTTCATCTATACTTTCTACAAGACTCATAAAGAACTCAACCGCATCTTGTTGTTCCCGTAGATTCACAGGCTCACCCTGAAGCCTGTCATGGTAGATAATGACAACATTACTATTTTACGTAATAAATAATATTAAATTCAAAGCAAGATACACCAATTTCAACATAATATTGAATTTTTACATGCATAAAATAATAATGCAATTTGATTTCTGTGCATCACTCTAATATACAGGGGACACTCATTATATGCCAATTCAATTTACGAGCTTTCATTTAAACGCCATTTATAATGAAGGTATAACATCCAATTTTAGCCGCTGGGCTCGTTGTCCCAGTCATCCCACGTACACCGGACAACCGGAATATTTCAAGCTTTATTTATATTTTACATAAATAATTTTTTTATATCTGAATTACCTGCATGTGTTTTAATAAGATAATGTTTGGTCTTATATTTGTTTAATTCAGCACCTCTACTTTTATTGGATATTTAGCGATTTATTTTCTTATTATCTTATTTAATTTTCTTATAGCGGCAGTGATTTTGCGCTTGTATGCTTTCAATTCTTTAAATTTACGACGAGACGAACTTTCATTTCAACATGAAGGCACTATGAAACGAAATTTAAAGAATTTCATATCAGCTTTGATTACTGTTGAAGATTCTATGGGCCCAGTGTTTGATCTTCCTAAGTATACCTTGAGAACAATGTTAGTTTAGGCAGTTGAAGTTAACATCTACTAGAATGAACACCAGCTAAGTTCTGTATAGAAAACTATTCATAAAAGTCTCACGATGCTCGCAATCGGAAGGAAGTCTATGCGCTCACCGAACCCGCTAAGGTATTCATAATTTTTCTGCAATTTTGTACATGTGAATCACTTTTCAAATTATATTTTAGTGTGTTTGAAACATCGCAAAAAAAATTAACCTAAAACTAACTAAATAATTTGCCAAGGTTTGGGAACGCAACTCCCTTAATTTACATGTATGCTATTGGAAAATTACTTTCGATTTACGCTATAATCCTCAGGAACGCATCTATGGCATAAATCGAGCGTCACCTGTGTCTTAAAAAGTCCACTATCATTTACACTGAAACAAAAAAGTTTAAAGTAATGAAACAATGGAACTCAATTAATCACCAATATGAAGGAAGATTTTAAAATTCAAGAGCTTTCTCATTTTTTCACATTCCGAGTGATTAAGTTAACAAAGCATCAGTACAAGATTCATTAAGAAATTATTAGAGCTGCCTTTTAATTAACTTCTCTTAAAAAGAAATCAAATTTCTTCGATTGGCATTTAAGTTTTATACAGTAGGACCTCATAAACCCGGCAACCTCGGGACCTAGCATTTTCCGGGTTTTTGAAAATGCCAGGTTTTTGAAAATGTATAAAAAATCCTTAATGTACATTTTTGGTAACTGATTATATAATTCAAATGATGAATAGCAATCAAAAGGGAACCCATTATCAATAAAGACTATTCCTTATACATGCACTAAAATGAGGAATTATAAATGTACCATTAAAAAGTAAATAACGAACGTAAAATAAAAGAGTATATCTAATTCGCATTTACAGCATTATTTTCATCACACATTATTCTGAGAATTTTTTTAACAGATCAAGCAAACTAGCTTGCTTCATGCATTTTGATTTTTCCTTCATAAGTTTATCTTGTATTCGATACAAACACGTAATCTCTTGGAAATCAATGCAACAGCGTCGTTCTAAAACACATATTGTATCTGTAACCAACTGTATACAACAATCTATTGAAGGTTTGTCCTTAATTATCTCTTGATTATCGTCACTTTCATTTTCTTCATCTTTTTCATGCTCAGGTTTCAAAACCATGTCTGCTATTTCGACCATTTCACATCAGTTAGCTGAAGTACGACAGGCGCATCATTGTCGATATCAATCCAGTTTTCACTCTTTATGCTATTGTGAAAAATTTTCGCTAGCTGTATCAGCATTAGGCCTGAAATAGGTACACCTTCACTTCTTCGCTGATGAAACCACTCAAACAGTACCTTATCAACAATATTTACCTGGGACGTGTAGTGTTTTACGGCTACACATAGCTTTAGGTGTATCACTCTCTGCATAAAATTTCAATATTTCCGTTTTTTTCTTCTTTAAGTCAAACACAGAGGAACTACCAATATATTCTTCGCAAAGTCTCTTCACTGAAGTACCTTTTTCAAGTTTTCTTAGTAATTCCACTATTTTTCAATCGTGAGATTTTTCTGTTTACGTTTCGTAGCACCACTTACGGGTTGTATTCTTTTTTTGAAGGCATGTCAAAATAAAATTTGACAAAAGTACTAATTGCATTAACGAAAAACAACTGCTATCGCCACAAATCTAAACATGTGGTATCTAATGAGGTAAACAAAACAATGAAAATAGATAAGCGTACATCATTTAAAGTAATTTCTAGAGTATTAGAATTTTTTACATATAACTTTCCAAAAAGTGCAGAGTTTTTGAGAATGCCGGGTTTATGAGGTTCTACTGTATTTCTTTCTTCAGCAAATTGATTTGAAGTTTTAAAATGGATAGGCAGTAATTTCACAAATCAAATCAGAATACATACTTGAAATGTTTCCATAGGCCTCGAGGAACATAATACTGAAGTTTGCTGTAAGCTAGATGACCAAAAATAGCCTGGACTTGTTTCAGTATCCCAATGTTATACTCCTTTCGCGACTCTTCCAGGCCAGACTTCTCATCATTGCAATCATTATCACTTGATTCCAAATTCCCCTTAAAAGAAAACTAACAGTGAGAGATATAGAGTAAAACCAACAAATATAAATATATACATTTAGAATATAACAAATTCTAAAAGTAGATGATCAATCCCATATTCAAATGATTAATAAAATCCAATAACTGATCTAAGAACAAAATGATAAGTCATTCTTCTGCTAAGGACTTGGAGAAATGCAAATGGATTGATATTTATTTTTACATGCGAATACTAAATTGATTTATATTATTTGATACACTCAGCTAATGATTTATAATTTTAGCACTTAAGAACTCAATTTTCGATAAAAATTTACAATTATTCACACTTTTCAGTAAATGAGTTTTACAACAAAATTTTTTTAAAGACTGAAAAACTGCAAAAATATTGTAGTGTTCCACACTATACAGTAGACCAAGGGTGCCCAAACTTTTTCATATCATGGGCTACTTTCATCCTGGTAATTGTCTTGTGGGCTACTTATTTTTTCAATTTATAAAAAGGGATTTTAAGAATGAATTATACTACAAATTTACCGCAATATGCATTTATTATACATTATACATCAAACAACATTATACAACTGATTAATTTAATTTTGTTTTGTGCGATTATGGGCATGTTTGCACTGCATATCTTCAGCTAGTGAATGGTAGGTAATTGGGCATGTAACTAGAAACAGCAAGAAGTAAACAGTCTTCGAGATGTTCATTAGTGAGAGCATTTCTGGTTTTTGATTTAACTAAGTTCATATTAGAAAACAGAACTCCTTACTCAGGCATATAAGCTTAATGCCTGGATAGATGCGTGGGTAACACAGACCCTGCTAAAGGGTAATGGGCACCCCTGCAGTGGACTCCCGATTATCCGGGATCGGCTTAACCGGAATGTAAAAAAATGTAATATGAAGATAATTTAGAATACATAGTACATGAAATCGGCCACTGAAAAATGATGCGACAGCGTAACTGAAACCACGGCAACATGCAGAGTGAAGGAATGAAGAGGGGAGGAGGCGGAAAGGCAAGTAACGAGATACCTACATAGTTCCTGCTACTCCGTATGAGCTAGAGATACATACATATTATCACATAATGTAGACGGCACGTGATTGCCGTGAAGTAGATCCTGATCGCTCGCGTGGAATTGGATCAGAATATTTCAAGTGTTCACTTTATTTTCGTGTCATAATGGGTGCATGTCATTTTGTTCTTATTAATTTGAAATTCGAATAGCCCTTATGTGATCATGTCGAAATATAAAAGAGTTGTTCTTACTATAGAACAAAAACTTGACATAATTAAAAAATCTGAAAAAGGCGTGACGGTGAACTCGTTACTGAACGAGTACAGTGTGGGTGACCAAACGGTGCGTGATATTGTGAAAAGCAAACATAAGCTGATTGAGTTTGCTGGAATTTCTGATAGTTCAAGTGGCATGTCTAGGCGGAAAACCATGAAGACGTCAACCTATGATGATTTGGACAAAGCAATGGTTTTGTGGTTTAACCAACAGAGAGCTGAGGGAATCCCGGTTTCAGGAGCTGTTTGTGCAGTGAAAGCAGTATTTTTTTTCGATGAATTGAAATTGAAAGGGGACTTTAGCGCATCATGTGGGTGGTTGACAAGATTTAAGCAAAGGCACGGGATTCATCAGATTGCTATCGAAGGAGAAAAACTTAGCTTATGAGCCGGCAGCTGAGGAATTTTAGTCTCAGTTTGAACATTTCGTCGATAATGAAGGATTCACGTCAGGACAAATTTATAACATTGATGAAACTGGTTTATACTGGAAGTGTCTACCACAAAAAACTTTAGCTCATGAAAATGAAAAAAGTGCTGCAGGGCATAAACTTCAGAAACAACGCTTAACAGTTTTGTGATGTGGTAATGCCGCAGGGTCTCATTTTTTGAAACCGTGTGTTATGTGTGTTAGTGATGCACTGAAGTTCGGCTTCGGTATTTGGCCAAAATCTGCTATTCGGCTTCGGCCTTTGGATGGCCGAATAGCCGAATACTACATATTTTTTTTGATAAAACGAAAAATGATAATGACATAATAGAAGAAAGCTGAAAACACTAAATAAAAGCATAATACATTGAGTTGTTGCGAATACAATTCACATATCTCGGATTCAGCCTGACAATTATGCGCTACTCGTTTTTATGGCCTACGACGTATACCTAATATATTTGTGTGTTCCAATATGTGGACAATTCGTTTATTTAGAATACTCCTCATTAGCTAGAATTTTTGATGTTTTACAGTACTGTGTAAGTAGCAGACAACCTCTGACATCTGGTTCACGTTTTTGCATGACGTAATATGACGTATAAACAGTTGCGCCATCGTGCCAAAACCAAAATAACAGTGTCGACTGAGTTTTTGTTTCCTTTTTGAATTTCATAAGTGCAGGCATTTTTATATAACAGAATATATAATAAACTTAACAAGGCTGCGATTCTTTGTATATATCTTCATATTAACAAAGAATTTAAGTAGATTTCTATAGAAAACATTAGTGTTCATTAGTTGGTACTTCAGGTTGGTAGTGTTTTAAAAACAATTTAGGAAATTCCCCGGAAAGAATATTCTTGCGACTGTAACCAACTTTCACAGTCAACATTGGGGATGTGTGCAGATTTTTCGTGAACCCAGAACTTATTAGTAGTATCGTTTTTAAATTTAATAGGCGAGGCGGGAGGTGTGAGCGACTAAGCGGATAAACAATACAATGTAATGTTATGGCGATGTCCCAAGTTCTGGCATCATAGCGCGTATGTACTTGTGCGAGCGGTGAGCGAGCGTCTTCGAAGCGATCAACACACTTTGTTTTCGAAGCGAGTGACCAGAACCGCCGTTGTGGCAAATACTTTGTATTTCAGCATTTTCTTTGTAGTTTTATCGCCGTTTTAAGCTGTGTTCTTACGGTGTTATGGAAATGAACGAAAACTTAATTTCCGAGATCCAAAAGAGTTCCATCTCATAGAATTTAAAAGATTTGCTATCGTATTTTAAATAAAACAGGAATAAGTAAGTACATATTTTTCATTTAAATTTTTTTCTATACTCTTATTGTTGTAATACAGTAAAACCAGACACACGAAAACACGGCGTAACTCATGAGCACGTTTAATCGCAGTAGGTTAACTGCCGCGCATTAGACAGTCGCTCAATACATAGCGGTACGTGCAGGAAAAGCAGCAGACTAGTGATATTGTTAACTTCGGTTTTTTTAAATCAAGTGCGTGAAGTTTATCTCGTAACTGTATTCAAACAAATTTGCTGAATTGCCGCATGAATCAGGTTATTTGAACTGACACTCAAAAGATCGCGTTTGCTGTACATTTCTGCTAAAGCTCTCTTTACATTTCCGCAAGTACTGCACAGCTTACTGCATTGCTTTCAAAATGGTATTGGTTTAATTATTGTTTGATTTACATGATTTTCGACTTGCATGGGAATTTTGTGAACGAATTAACCTTGTTGGTCGTGGACTTGCTGTATATCAAATGGATGTTAGATTAACCGGGATTTTTTTAACTGGGATTAGTTTATTCCCTACCATCCCGGATAATCGGGAGTCTACTGTACTCTTAAAAGTGAAGTGTTACAAAAAGCAGATTTTTAATGGTTTATTCGCAAACGAGAGTGCCGCTCCTAGAGGATGGGTCAGAAGAACGCCCATAAGTTTGGCATCACTGGAGGGAAAGTGAAGAGAGGAGGGGAAGAATGGTCGGACGGGCGATGAAGGGGAAATGTTAGGATAAAAGGCACTCTCCAAGACTGTTTGAGAGAGAGGAGACCAGGGTGACTGTTTGAAAGAGGAGAGACCAAAGAGAGACCAGAGAGATCGGAGAGATAGACGGAGGAACCAGTCATGAGGTTTTTTAAGGAGCAGTCACCAGTCAGAACCAGACGTGCGCATCCGACACTCAGGCATTTGAAGGGTCGTCGGATGCGACGAACGGGAAGTAAGAAGTTCACGCTTCTCTAACTGCGAGGACCGCAGATGGGCGTCTCCCAGTATTTCGAGAGCCGATAGCTTCGCCAGGAAAAACATACTGATGGGTATTATATGTGTAACTTACAAGTGTTACAAAAAATTATTATTTGTATTTTAACATAAGAAATTTTGTAAGTAAGATTGTTTATTATATTTCTAATGTTATATTTCTTTGTATTATAATGTGTTTCAGGATACTATATTTTCCTTAACACTGGCGCCCAAACGTTTTTACTGTAATTTATTACAAATATCCAGTAGGAGAACCCTGTGAGATGTGCTGTCCTTGCATGCATGAGACCATGTAAAAAGGGGGCATCACAATATGTTATTATTATATACCTAAAAATTAAAAGTGGAAAAGATCCAAACACTTTGATTTTTATCTAAAATTATGTAACACTACATTTACTCGTATATTAGTCACAGACTTTTCCGAATTTTACATTTACAAAATGAAGAGGCAGTTTATATATGGATATATATACATTGGATGTGTTTACAATGATAGATAATCATCAAATTTCACTAGTACACCCCTAAATGACTATAATTCAATATGCAATGTGTGACATATAAAAGCTTTGTATAATCATTACAACAAATAAAAATGGGAAAAAATACCATATTTAATTGGATTTAAGCCGCCACTGCATATAAGGCATACCAGGGTTTTTCAACATTGAAAATAGAAAAAAAACTTCCCTCGATATAAGCTGCATTTTGAACTCAACAATATGCCTACGAAAACCCATGCCACTTCATAAAACGCGTGATCCAGCCACTGGATGCTCGAAAATCATTACAAGGAATGCATACGCAAGAGATTCGTGAGTTACCTCTTCTTCTCCCTGCCTGCTTTAAATGAGTAAGATTATGCGGCCACTGCAAACAAAGGAAAACTATACATACAGAAATAATCGAAAATTTCCCTATTGCATATTTCAGCACATATACTGCACTACGTATTGTCGCCGAGCCTCATGGTTTCCATGCATTTCAGAATATAGTATAACTTTTTTTTTAAAAGATGCAGTATATTGGATTTGCTGTTCATACTTTTGGGGTTGATTAAATGTTATTATATTTTAGTATAATTTAAATAACAGTAATATAGAAACTTGCCTCAACTCAATGAAACTCGTGTAAAAAGTTACTTAAAACATTAATTGCACGATGTGTTTGTAGCTTTCGTCTCATCCACGAAAAATGCAATTGCAATTTGTTTCTTCTATTAATTGTATCTCCTAGATCAATATATTTTTATTCAATTGCCTAGTAAAAATATGTGATTTTGCTTATATGCAGGGTCTGCTAATATACGAATAAATATATTGTTTAAAATAGGCAAACGTTACAGCCAACATACCTCTCCCTCAGGACGATCTTCTCCACTGAAGTCCTCAGAGAGGTCAGTTGCTGCACCTTCAGCTGCCAAAAGTCCTGTCCTGATACTAGCTATCATGTACAACTGCTGCAGCACAGAGTTCATGTAACATGTTGCCCCAGCATTCTTTAGACCAACAAATCCTTTAGGATGCCGAGGACCAACAGGAGGAAGGAAATCCCATTCCACCAACGGCTCTTCACGATCTGACAAGAAAATAAATATCAAGAATATTAATTTAAGGCTCAGGTGACATCACAAAAATATCTTGTCACAAACATGTTAAAGATTAATCATCACTTTCTCCAGAAAAATAAATGCATACCTGAATAGAACATGTCGGTAAGCATTTGGACCAAGAGGCGCATGTTAGGGACACAATGGTCACAGAGCGCAACAAGGAGGTCAAACGCAGCATTGGTTGTTGGAGGAGAAGCGCAAACAGGAGTTGTAAGTGGTCCTCCTCCATCTCCCCCCTCTCCTTCCAGTTCACCTGTTTGCTGTAACCTCACCATCAAACGAGATGCTGGAAATACAAAGTCCTCCACCAACTCCTGCGAAAATGAGGAAGCAGTAGCAATTTGCTTAGTTAATATAAACATTTCTACTCAAACACAAGTTTTAATTCATAAAAAATTCTTCTCCATATTACTAGTCACAAAAAATAATTAAAATCAGTACAAATTAGCATAATTAGAATAAAAAAATCTCATAAAATTACAAATTTATAAAAATTACAAATAAAAATATTATATTTAAAACTATTCACTGCACCAATTAAGATGGCTATTATAAACAGAAAATCATTTAGTAAACACGCAACTTATGGAAAAATATTAATTTTGAGCCCTATGGTTATTTGTATGGTTATTAGGAGGTTCTTCCATTTATCTTCATGCAACTTATGGTTCAAATTTGTACTGAATACAGGGGCCAAAACATGTAAGGTGCACAAATTAAGAAAAAATACCTTAATAAGGTTTACTCCTTTGCGTTCATCCGATCCTATCTCAAATCTCTTTTCAGGAGACATAAAAGACAGCAGTTCTCGTGCAATTCCTAAATGGCCTTCCAACACAGCCTCATCAACCTGAGATTCTCCTGTTTCTCTTACATTTTCCTAAAAATAATTTCAGAGTCATTTAGTGGATTAACAAAGACTAAATTTCAATTTAATTTATTATGATTAATGTTCTTTGCCATTAGCTATTTTCACAAGTGAAAAGTTATTAACTTACAAATACCAGTTTTTAATTTGTTAACTTTTTAGCTTCTCTGAAACAGAATAACTACGACAAATGTAAATTAAAAGGTAATTTACCCGAACTTTCTTCAGCCATTCAATTTCTTTGCTAAGCAGTTTATCTGCAGTGGGCAATGGGCAACCAGAGCAGCAGGCAAAGTTCAATAACCTACACAGCAACTGTTGAAAAAAATACAGTCTATTAGAGAAACATTTATTAATGAAGATTTGCATTATTATGTAAGCCTTCATTGTAAATTATTACTAGTTAGCAGGAAAGATTTGAAATGGATAGTTGTTGGTTGTAATTATAAACGCTAACCATGGAAATTAAATAATATATAATAATAATAAATATTTTGTAATTATGCACAATATATAAAAAATCTTTTTGCTAATAATATATTAACCCATTTTTCTACGTTTCAGAAGATGGATAAAATGGTCATGTAGTCTTAATGTGATGAGTTATAGAAATGTATCATGCATGTTGAAAAGAGAGGTGACTTGTGTCTAAAATGAAACTTATCGCCTATGAGTATTTATTCCATAATGAACTAAATTGGTCACTTCAATCTAAATACACAACAGGAAATATGACAAATTTAAAAATTTTTCAGTTCTTCATTAAACCTAAATTAATATATGCCCACCTGAAAATACTCATGAGAGTTCCGAGCATTGTCCACTACAATAGAATTTAAAACTGTGAATAGAAGCGTGATGCAAAATTGGAGAGGTTGCTGAGTTCCACTGCACCACATTGATATAAGAAGAAACTGCTCAGCAGCAGCCGTTCGCACCATTCTGTGGGCCAAAAATACGAATTTGTGATACTGATCGAACAGCTTGCATTTTGAAGACAATTTAAAAAAATTAAATACAGACTATAACTTTTAACCTGTACAGTAAAACCTCTCATTAACAAAATTCAAGAGACCCAATTTTTCGTCTATTCGTTTTTTGAAAGTTCATTGATAGGAAGTTAATGGGTGTTGCATAACTTCTGTTAAATTATATGGAAGAAACGGGGTTATCCAAATGATGGCAAATGCACAGAAACGGCATAATCGAACAGAACTATGTACTAAAATACACCCATTACAGTTTTTCAGGAAAAAATATCATATAAAAGTGGACGATAGTCAAAATGTGACCGCAAGGTTTAATTTGCTTTGCCGCCAGCCATATTGATTTGGAGTGCCGATGACACCATTACAATGCTTTCTTATGGAAAAAATACCACTTTCATCTCCTTTTGCAATGTTTGACAGCGGAAAGCACCAATTACAAGTCTAAAATATTATTTTTCTCGCATTGATTGGAAGGTTTCGTCCGAAAACATACTCTGCAATTTTTTATTACGTGAATTTTTCCAGGTTGCAACCCACATGCTCTATTTTATTACATCATCAATATTTTTCAATAAAATTCTTAACCACCCTCCAATCCATCTCTGAAGACATGGTACATGGCCACACTGAGTCATTAACTGCAAAATTAACTCGAATAGCAGCAAATGAAGAGCAGTAAGTGAAGAACTATAGACTAGCATTGTGATATACCTTCAACAACTAAATACCTCGAGCAATTGATATTTAATATGTTTCTCGCACAGGAACACCTTATCGCAATTTTACACCTCCAATGTCTCACCTCGGCGGAGAGGTACACTTTGAGTGAGGCACTCTCGATTGTTTGTTTACTCTCCCCTCCCCCAATACGCAAGACCTTCAGCCTTGGGAGAGCAGATGGAAAAGAAGGATGCCTCGTCTTTCTTCTCCTCCAAAAATTTTGATTCTATGACAAAAACGACACCTGTGAGCGGCCTCGGAGCTAAGCGGGACACCGGTGTCCCTTTTGGCAGGCTTACCCAGAAATTTGCCAAGACACCGGCGTCCCTTTCGGCATTTAAAGGTTAAACTATCTTAGGGGAAAAGTTGATGATAGTAGTAAATATAAATTCTTGCTATAACATATGAACTTACCTATTTTTACAAAGCAGTAGAAGATCAATAATAAATGAGTGCCATAACTTTTCCTTTGTTAAAACTTCTAATGTCTTTGGATTCAGTACCAAGGCAATTGTGAGCACCTCAAGAGCTTCTTTGCAGACTAAATGAAAGAGAAAAAAACATTGTTGCAGTTAATGTCTACTGACAAATATTTTATTCCTACATAATGAATCAAAAGTTAAAAACTAAGTTTTGGCAGTATTATGGCAATCTATTATGGTAGTTGATTGTTGTGCAGTAAGTATCATCTTTCACATGAAGTTTAGGGTGAAAATGTACTCCATCATATTTATGAAGCTTTAAAAAAAATACATTTCATAATTGTAATATATGAGAACGACTGTTAAATCTTCGAGATTGTTGTAAAAAATAAATGAAAAATACAAATTATAATTCAATGCAAGTTACACTGTAATACAGGTAAGGACCACATTTGATAACAGAAATTTTTAAGTTCATTCATAACCATGCCTACCTAGAACATCTTCTCCGTCAGGCTGCCTTTGGTTGGGGCCATCTGGGAGAAGGCTTGATAAGGAAATGGGCTTAGAAGTTGTGTCCCGAAGGTACATGCCATGGAGTGCCTGAAGGAGATCCTCTTCTTGGTCAGTATTACTGTTAAGGAGATGCAAGCTTCCTCTAGATGCAGCCCAAGCCATTCTAATAATAGCATGAATCATCTCCAGATCGGGCAGCCGGCCATCCACAAGACACTGCCACTTATCTTCAGGTGGCATTTGGTCTTCTCCAACCTAAACAAAAGAATAAATGATGTGTATAAACACCTGTATGAAACAGTTTTGTACAATTTTGCATGTTTTACATCACAAAGCCTATAAATGACTGTGTATGAAGCTTCTCACCTAATCAAGTATTTAAAGATAACTAAGTATATTGATGCTATAAGACTGCTACATATACTGCAATTCTCTAACACTAAATATGTTAACACCTAAAATTATAACTAATTTGATAAAGCCATGTGGTTTCTATATAAAGCATACACTTGGTCAACAGCACTTTAAGATGAAAATCATAACTAAAATGTCATTTACTCAGAGAACAAAAGGGAATTCAGCATATCAACATCTAATCTAAAAGCTGAAAATTGTCTGACTTCTTTATTCTTAAGCTAACATGCAGAAATGCCAGGCATCATGTAAGATGTTTTTTTCTATTAATGCCTCAATCCATCCCGATTTTACCAGTATCATTTTTTAAAATATCCCATTACAAACATTAATTATACAGCCACTTTCTCTCAGTAATGATTGTTCAAATTTCTTTACAACTTCATTTGAAAGATTCATATCGGTTAAAGAAAATTATGCAATTTTGAGCAACTTAATCACAAACAAAATTAAAATGCAAAACAGTATTAACTATAACAAGAATTACCTCTCTCTCTCTCTTTATAAGGAATTGTAACAACTTAGGATAATTAACCAATTTAAATCAAGTCAACTGAAAGCACAATACGTTAAAAATGAGGAACAATATATCACCTTAGGGTGCTGATGGTTCATAAGGCCTATTTGTGGCTGATTAGTGGTAGAAGGGCACTTTTTGATTCCAGAAGAACAAGGACGAGAAGAAGCCGAAGAATGGTTGGATGTGGATGGGGATGTGGACAAGACAGGAGAAGAAGACGAAGGTGAGAGAGGTGAGGCTGATGTAGATGATATAGCCTCACCATTCATGGCCAATGAATGGCCTTGCTGCAGAAGGATCTAAAACAGGTACAAACAAAAAAACCTTCAACCTCCTTCCAATTCAGAATAAAATCTTGAATAAACAATACTGGGATTTTCTTGGGTGAAAAATCAGTAAATAAAACAAAGATGATTTACACAAAAAATGACTGACTTAATGTACCTTATGAGAATGACTTCACATTTTAAGTTAAAACTGGTAAATTTTAAGAGGGTTATTATTAAAAATCCTTTACTAAAACGAAAGTTATTTTGAGAGATTATCCCACAAAAAATGCCTCAAAATCTGCTTTCAAATCTGACAACTGAATCAAAGTTCAATTTTAGGAGGATTATTAATAAAAACCATATTCCTTTAGTAAAAATAAGTGATTTAGGGAGATTGTTACAAAAAATGCCTCAATATCTTCTTCCAAATCTGACCATTGAATCCAAGTTAGCTACACTATGCATATAAATCAGAAAATATTCTGTACTTAGGGAGATAGCGGCTCGCACTATCTAGTTTGTTTATCCACTAGATGGCACTTCTTATGCATGCCGTTGTGCCTCACAAGAACTTCTTATTTTTGCCATTATGTGCCACCGTGTGCATTACTTGCTCTGAATGTGATGTTTCTTGCATTCTCATTCCAGGCAGAATGGGATTTTCCCGAGTGCACGCGACATTGGGTTTTTCACTACTCTTTTGTTATGGGTGAAGGAAAATTGGCGGCTACAGTGCAATATATCCCCCCCCCCCCCTCCCTGACTGTGGTGCTGAAAATTGAGCCTATTTAACTTGCAAACAAGGACTCAGGGTTAGATTCCATTTCAAGTACCCGTAATAACTTTCACGTAAAACATAATTGTTACAGCACTACTGTCACACATCAGGATTAAAAAAAAATGGTTGGGTTGTGGTGCTCTCTGGACTCGGGAAAATCCCATTACGCCAGGAATAAGAATGCAAGAAATATCGCAGTCAGAACAAGTAATGCACACAGAGGCACGTAATGGCGAACATAGGAAGTTCTTGGGAGGCACAACAGTGTGCCTTAGAAGTACCATCTAGCAGCTAAATATGGAACTAGGTAGTGCAACCAAATATTCTAATTTTAGGATCTATAAAAATATCTTCACACTCCAGAAATTATAATAAAGAGAGATTGATGTTAGCATAATCACTTAGTTAAAAGAGTGTATGTTGCAATCAGGAAAAGAAATAACAGAAATCGCTATTATAAATAAGGAGTAGACTTTACCTATCTTATCAATGCAAAGAGACAAAAAATATTTTTTCTGTAACATGCTTATGGACCTTGCACAAATACAATTTCACGTAACACTGCTCTATTAACCCATTAACTCCAATTTTGGTACTTATGGAGTAAACGGTTTGTATTACTGAGTTTAACATTCTGTCACTAGGTGGCACTACTTCTGCATGCCATTGGGCCTCCAAGAACTTCCACTGTTGGCACTGTGTGCGTCAGTTGTTCTGATGGGTGGCATCTCTTGCATTCTGATTCCCAGAGGAATGGTATTTCTGAGAGCATGTCACAACCAAACCATTTTTTTGAAACTTCTTCCAAACAACCCGACTTTTTGAAACCCTTCTTTCAACCAACCCAACGATTTTTTTGAAATCCTTCTTCCAACCCAGCCATTTTTCTGAAAACCTTCCCACCAAACTGTTTTTCTGAAAACATATTCCCAAACCAACTCCACTTAATTAAGAAAACCAATTTTCCTTTGCACATAACAAAAGAGTGGCGAGAAACCCAGCATCCAATTCCTCCAGGAATCAGAATGCTAGATGAGAATGACTGACTCAGTGCCAACTACTGGTGAAAACTGGAAGTTCTGAGGAGGCCAAATGGCATGCAGAAGTAGTACCATCTATTGGCGAAACATTAACTCTGTATGTGTTAACTGCTTACTCCCAAGTACTCCAATTTTATTATAAAATCAGTTCCATTCGCTGTAATGGAATATTGTCAGCTGCCCTTTTAATTATTTTGAGCCAATAAAAATTTTTAACCACAATATAAAATGATAAACACACTGCATGAAAACTGCAACAAGTACTTTGGTTCAATTGTGAAGATGACTGTCTTGCTCACCACATTCATATGATTGTGCAGTGTTCAAATAGGTTAATTATTTTCCCAAATAGGCTACAATGGAATAGTTTCCAATGTGATGGTGTATCGGTGAATTTTCATTACACTAAATACTCACCTCTTCAGAAAGAGCGTGTGCAAGTTTAGAGGCGACTGCACGGAGCATATGCTCGGTACTTGCACTTGGGATATTCTCCAATGCTTTACATAATACAGACACTTGGGAATAGGGCAAAGGAGAGGAAGAAGGGCTGGAAGAGCATCCTCTCTGTGTGTCCTGGCGCAGCTGGGCAGCCATAACTGGTGAATCCCTGGCAAGGCATGCCCTCATGCAACCGGCTACTGTCAGCAACAACTTGCACATTTTAAGGGCTGGTAAATAAGCAGACCTGTGGAAAAATGTTTGGAATGAAGTATCTTAGCATTTCAAGGTGTTTTTGGCATTAAAATAGTTGAACACTCAACCATAAGACCTCCATGAAATAAAAAGAAAATTATCTTTTCTTGCAGAACCATTAAGATGAAACTTACATAATCCAATTTTAGGAAAGTTCATCATTAATAAATTGCAATCAACACTGAAATTTCACTAACCTCTTGGTCGTTAAATCTGCATTAGGTAACAGGTTATCCTTGGTCATCATGTCTATAACAATGGGGGCATCACGACTTTTGATAAAGTTTAGCTGGAATTCAAATGCCCTTTCTGATGTTGGATCAAGGGCAGGCATCAGAAGAGCATATACCACCTAAAAGGTAAATTTAAATTACCACAAAAAAATGATCACTTTATAGACCCCAAAATATTATACCATATATTTCGTGAATTATGAACACATCTATAAAACCTACAAATAACTATATTTAAAAATTCTTGAAACTAGTAATAATGGCAAATTCTCCAAAATATTGATCAATAGTAGAATATAAATTATTAAAAACCCTTAAACGTATTCTAGTTTCAGTTAGAATACATTTATTGGAAATGTTCTTACTAGCTTCAATTGAATTTCACTGAAAAATTTCAGCAGCTTTTTCAAAAAAATATAGTGCAAGCCCAAAATAATGGAAGAGATGGAACAAGAACTACACCTACATGCACACATTAAAAGATGTCACCAAACTTCATAAACCAACTTGAATTATATTAATAGTTAGAAAGAAGATTTTACAGCCATACCAGCTAATTATACTGACAAGGAAAGGCTACGGAATGTAACTCTCAGATTTTATTCATCTTCTACCAGTGGAAAGTTTAGGTAAAAAAAAGCCATTTCGGAATTAGGGGCCAACGCCTTTTAGTTTAAGAGAAATAATTAATTAAATAGTACAAAAATTGGCCAATCTTAATAAATCATAGTAACTTCACTCTTACGTTCATTAGCGACCGTAGCCTAGGGGATAACGAGTAGGGCTTTTGATGAATGGTCTCAGGGTTCGAGACCAGCATTGTTCAACTTTTTTTTCTTGTGTAAAATTTCATTTTTCGTGCTAGTTTTTCTCCAATTTTTCGGAAAATACTTATTCACCGCAATTTTTATTTTTTTCACACAGGATAATTGTTTTTAATCACTAGACCACTGTTTTCCCTCATTTTTCAGAAAATATTTATACACCGTTATTTGCATATTTTATTCCCAACTTACACTCTCAAAAATCCTGTGAATTTATTATCATAAGTTTTAATCATTTTTCCTGCGTAAAGAAGATTATTGTGAGAGCTCAAGATAAAGAATATATTTGCAGATAATAATAAAGTAACCCATCTTATTAGTTATTATTGGTACAGACATATAGCATCGGAAGGTATGATCGCGAAGAATAATTTCTGTGAGCTCCTAGCTCTGCATCTGCCCGTCGCTGGGTTGACACCCTCCACCTTTCAAAATTGGTATGAATTTCCAGTGCATTCCTTTGGATGATAGTCATTGAAAAAACACTGAAAGCATAAATATTCATGGCACCAGGAGCAACATATAAATGAATGCTTGCTACAGGTGCAGCAATATATTTTAATTTCGTCTGTGAACGGAACTCCATTTCCATAAAGAAATAATTCGCGCCGCTCGCAGCTATTTATATGCTGCCCCTATTGCCATGAATATTTATATTATCGTTTTTTTCGACGATTACCATCCAAAGGAATGCGCGGGAAACGCAAACTAGATGTAAAGGGTAGAAGTGCAATTATGGCGGAATATCACAGCTTAAAGAATACACCAATGTCTACAGAGTGTCAATGTAGTGATGGACAGACGCAGCTAATTTTCTTGAGGGTGTAAGTTGGGAATAAAATACACAAATAGCGGTGTATAAATATTTTCTGAAAAATGGGGCAAAACAGTGGTCTAGTGATTAAAAACAATTATCCTGTGTGAAAAAAATAAAAATTGCGGTGAATAAGTATTTTCTGAAAAATTGGAGAAAAACTAACACAAAAAATGAAATTTTACATGAGAAAAAAAGTTGAACAACGCTGGTCTTGAACCCCGAGACCATTCATCGAAAGCCCTACTCATTATCCCCTAGGCTACGGTCGCTAATGAACGTAAGAGTGAAGTTACTATGATTTATTAAGATTGGCCAATTTTTGTACTATTTAATTAATTATTTCTCTTAAACTAAAAGGCGTTGGCCCCTAATTCCGAAATGGTATTTTTTTTGACCTTAACTTTCCACTGGTAGAAGATGAATCAAATCTGAGAGTTACACTCCGTAGCCTCTCCTTGTGAGATACATAACTTTCTTATTTAGAAAAAATTATATTGTCCAGTATTTTCAGATATTTTAGGGGATATTATGTGACCTGGGACATATCTGAATCCACACAATTTCAGGCTTGCAAGGTATGTCGTTATTTTTCTTTTATTTATCAATGAAACAAAAGAAATTAAATTAGCTTTTATTTTAGAACAAAAAATTTAACCAACTTGACTACAGTTTATAATACAATTACAATTAAATGAGACGAAAGGCATAATGTGTCTGTTGGTTCAAAGTTTTATGAAGAAATTACATTTTTTCCACTAATATAACTTACCTCAAGATGGTACAACACTTGAGAGGGAGAAGGGGCAAAGAAGACACTTCTGGGAGGTGATAAATTTTCCTCTTGAGATAATGGACTTTGAGAATTAGCTAGCAAAGAGGATGAACCCTCAAATGAAGGATTAACATGTGGAAGATGCCGTGGAGAAGAGTTCAAGGCAACAGAACGGGAAAAGGTCTCCTGCAGCATTTGCACAGTGTGTGCATCTGGTGGAATCAACTTCAACAGGAGTCGGGCGCTGTCTCTTAATGGATCACAATTAACTTGCGATCCTAGATCAGCTAGTTGAAGGAAGAACTGTGCATAACGTGCCTTTTGGGACATCAGCTATAAAAGAGACAAAAAAACATACTTTAATGCATAAATATGGGATATGCAAATGCTTAACCAAAGTCAGATTAAAGATCAATAATAATAATAATAACACAAAGAAATTAACAATTGGTCAAAATAATTTGCCGCAGACCTGCTACCAGCTTTTATTTGATATACAGGATGGCATATATATAAAAAATAAGATTTTGCTTCAGCAAATACATAAAAAAATAAGCTTTACTTTATCTCAAGCAACATTTTGTATTTATTATACCTAATGATAAAGGAACAACTACTTTCAAAGCAAAAAATGACACAAACAAAACCGATAAAATAAGTTCATTTCTTCCTTTACCATTTCATGCTAAATAGAATACTCCAATGAACAGATATCTTAGAATAAAAAATGACAATATCATGTTCACCTGAAACGGAGATGACCCTGAATCTAAGAAAAAACTTCAATAAGAAAAATGACTATTCAGAAAAATTATTTGAGGCCATGTAGTTAGATCAAATATATGCAAAATGGCCAGAAAAATCAATATGTATGCTTTTTAACTGCATTCTATTATTTTATTATCTCATATATTAATTATTTTCATCAGTTTTGATTGCTCACTCTCTTCATCATTTTCACCTTACCACTCTCTATGACCTATTTTCTTTCCACCTAACATTACTACTTTCCTGCATAATTTATCAACATCTCTTTAATGTTTCTGCTATAAGTGTGTCACATCTTGGTATACAGGTAATCCTTAACTTATGATGCCACAACTTACGATGCTCCAAACCTACGACTTTTTCTAATTTAGGAACAAGCTCTGAACTTAAAGGTATGTACACACTGGACGACATCGCTTCAACCCGGCAACTTTCAACACCCATTCAACTCGGCAACATCGTCACCAATATCGTCGGCAACGTCGGTCGGCAAAGCTTCAAAGGAATCGCCTTGCTGAAAAGCTGTCCGGTCAAAATGGAAAGCAAGGCGATTTCCCGACCCTTCAATCTCACCCCACCTCCACACAATTCTCGCTGCGCATGCGTCTGAGTCAGTTTCGATGTTGAAAGTTGCCGAGTTGGAGCGATGTCATCCGGTGTACATACATACTTTAAGGCGCTGCGCCACAATGCTCGGCCTTGCCAAAATGTTTGATGCCTTAAGGGGAATTCAGACAATGTTTACGACATGTAATGATACGCCATGCAAAACATGCTATAACATAACTTAAGGCGACTTCAAATCAAAAAACACTGAAAGTACTCCATAAATGAAGCTAACCTGAACACTTCCGATACTGGCTTTTCCATAGCTCTCTCCCATACTGCTTCAGGGTGAGACTATATAAAAGCTCTTTCCCTTTCCTCACTTTCTTGAGGTGTCGATTTTACTTATCCATCCATGATCGCCTGAAAATCTCTCCCAAACCAATACCCCTAGTTTAATCTAAAAACCAACAAAGACAATTTTATTGAGAGGATCCTGTAACAGCCATATGATACTTTTAATTACCAGCAGGGCTGGCCCAAGTTACTGGCGAACCGGGTGGATGCCTGGGGCACCAATATCTTGGGGGCACTATTCCGACCATCTATCTATGCACTACTTGAAAGTGAATAAATACCGGATACCGATTTATATTGCCGAACAGGCTTGAATCTTTATGGCATTCATTCCATTTTTCTTTATCTATGATCTTTACAGAGCGATGAATAAATTAACATGTACTTTGCAATTATCTCAACAAACTTTTACGGAGGGGAACGCTAGAGTGCTATCTCGACTGGGGTGCCAAAATTCCTCAGGCCGCCCCTGATTACCAGTGATGATATAACAATTCATACTTCTATTTCTTATGCACTCACTAAGTTTTGTCTAACATTCTCAAGAGAATGTCTTTTTCTTGGTGTATGTTGGAAACGAGTGAGAAAGGATAAGAAATGATTTTCACTTGAGCAACGGGACACAAAATGCTATTTGTACCTTGACTACAGGATTCAGTGGTTTAAGAAATATTTCTTTAAATATGAACTACTTTTTGTTGGTAGTCTTGCAGGTTTTAGGGATCAAGAACTAATAACATAGTATAACATGTCAGTAAGATTTCATACATCATATAAACATTTTTTCATAGTTAGTTTTGAAGATCTATGAATAAGATATATGCTAATATATTTAAATTCTTTGATTTTACCGTATTTACTCGTGTACCACGTGTACTTTTTTCTCTCAAAATGTCAGTAAAAAAAGGGACTGCATATCATACATGAAGATTTTTGATCAAGTTATAAAAATTGCAAGTTTCAACAATAAATTTACAGCAGCATGCTTTTGTCTTCGTTTATACTTGCAGAAGATGAAGAATTCTATGAAGTACAAGCGACTCCCGAGTCTCGATTAATTCGAGATTTCGATCCCACCGATCGATAAGATACACGGAATAAACTTCGCTTAGTAATTGGTTCCGACCAAACGTGAGGTTTAGTTTTGGTGTAGAAGTAGTTATATTTGCTCTAATTGTTTGAATTTGCGCTGATTTCACTATTTTTTGTTAATCTTTTATTTAAATTTATTTATTTTATTGATTTATTTATAAATTTACCACTTGACATGGCATCTAAAAGGAAATGTTATAGTGATAATGTAAGGGAATCAAATAAAAGAAGGCATAAGATTCATAGTTATGAATTCAAATTAGAAATTTTAAAGCATGTTGAGAAAGGTGAAAGCCAAGCTGAAATCGCACGATCGTTGGGAATGTGTCATTCAACTATTAGCACTTATGTGAAAGAGAAGGAGAAAATTCTAGATGTGATAAATTCACGTAATTTGATAACAACAATAAACAGTTCCCCACCCAATAGCTCCTCTTCTTCCAACTAAAATCTTCCAACTTCTCAATTAATAAACCAAGTCCAGTAAGTGCAGTTGAAAAAGATTTAAGGTATGAAAATATTTTTAATTTTATTGTTTCTTTATTCTTAAGTTATTTTATGCTTTTATAATAACTTTTATATTAAATAGTTGTATGTATAGATAGATGTACGCAAGTATGTTATCCAGTTCGCACGAGTCATTTGTAACAAACGACTCGCGCGATCTGCACCAGGCTGTCTGTAAAGCGTATTGCATACATCTATCTTTGAAGTTTGAAACACAAATTTATTTTTTCCTTTTTAGTGCAAAAAATAAGTTATACATTTAAAATATTTATTATATAATTTATTCATAATTTAATATTGCTGTATTAACATATTAGTAATGTTATTTTAGCTTTATAGAATGTGAGGGGAGACTTTTTACCAAGATGCGGGAACATATCCCCCGATTATAACATGCAAGCATATGGAAAAATGGCGTTTGACACTCGAATATTCGAGATTCGAACACGTTTTCAGGAACGCATCCCCAATGAGACTCAGGAGTCGCCTGTATATGCTAATCTATAAGACTAAGCAAATGTTTAGGGTTTAAATGCGTAGTTTATAATGATGTTGGTGCATCTTCAAGATTGAGATGATGTAATTTTTTATAATTAGTTTTAAGTTTATTATTTACTTTTGCAGGAATAAGTTGGCATCTGGTATCTATGTTTGCCAAATTCATCATGAGCCGCTGACACTCCTTTAACCCAGGAGAGAAAGCACCTATGGGAAATCCCTGCACTTTTTTCATTTTTTCTAATTTCTGCCACCGTTAAGTTAATTTATTCCAGCACAAATTAATTTGTTTCCCTCCAAACTGGCCCAAAAATAGGGATGCATGTGGTACACGTGGGCACGTGTTACGAGTAAATATGGTAATTCTGGTCTTGTGTAATGTAAAATTGGCATTTAAATCCATCAACACTAAAAATACCGTATTTAATCGATTGTAAGCTGACCTTTTTTTTTATCTTTTTACCTCCTTAATAATCACCACTCAGATTAGAATCGGGCATTAAAAAATCAATGAACAAAAAAGTAAAGTAATCAATGCATTAGTGCCTGTACAGTGAAATCTCGATAAAATGTATCTCAACGGAGGATGTATTTTTATACTTAATACTGAAAGTAAGGTATACTGAAAATACCCATACAGAATACAGTGGAAAAGGAAAATAAAAAATATTATACTTCAACACTACTTTATTGCTTCATATAAAAATCTGAAATTTTGTTTCATCTTTCTTAAAATGTGGAAATTAACATATTTTTCTACTTCATCAAATGATTTAAACAATGTCTCTGGCATATCATCAGATTTCATTATAAATGCCTTTACTTCATCCAAACACTGCGATGCCTCTAACAATGTCACTGATGACGTCACACTTCAGAGTCGCTGCTTATTTCCCCACCTGGCCCAGCAGTACTCTCTAAAATGGCACCACCGTTAATAAAAGGTGTGGTTTCCAAATTATTGTCAACATCTGTAAACTCTTCAAGCATATGCGAAGAATCAAGTTGAAGTTTTGAAGAGACATCTTTCCAAAGCTCATCAGAAATATTAAAATCTTCTTCAGAAATGGAATCAGCAATCTGTGATGAAAGTATAATGCCCATTTCTTCCAGCAATTGGTAATTGTCCTATCACTGACATCCCACCAGCCACTCGTGCTCATCTCCATACCTCGGCAAACATTAAAGCTCACTGGTAAATCATGATTAATATCAATCCATATCTTCTCGATGAGTCGACAATGGAAATTCGCTTTTGCATTTTCAATAATTCTCTGGTCTAATGGCTGTATGAGGTACAATTGGGTGGAAAAAACTCCAGTTTTATATTCTTCAGTCGAATTTCAACTAAATGTGCTGAGCAATTGTCAACCAGGAGTAATATTTTTCTCTTTTCCCTTCCCATAATTACGTACATTTTTAAAAGCCATTCTGTAAAAATCTGTTTTGTCATCCATGCACTTTTATTGGCTTTATAATCTGCCGGAAAAGAAGACACGCCTTTGAAGCATCACGGCTTTGCATATTTACCTATCGCTAAGGGCCGCATCTTAGTTGGGACAACATTGCATTGCAACAAAATAAAAGTCTTTCTCATATATATGTTCTTGAGTCATTTACGAATGAAAGCATACGTTAAAACCACAATTTTCTTTTTTCGGGACTTCTGAAGTTCACACATAGTATTGAAATGTATGTCAAGTTGAATTACATTATTTTGAAATATTTATACAGCATTTATACGGGAAAATTGATGGGGATTCAAAAAAATACGTTAATTTGAAACGTAATTTTGAAGTACGTTGTAACGAGATTTCACTGTAGTTACATTATAACTCTAGATATGTGTATTAATGTACTAGTAGACAGTGCAAGCATTTTTAAAATTTCATTTTTTCCATCGGCTTTACCCAAAAACATAACTGTACCAAAATTTCAAGCTCATCTGAAAGTGCCTTATAATTTTTATCCAATTTTTTTTAGAGGTTCAGAGATTCAAAAATGGGGCCAAACAGCCCCTAAAAGTTGGAAGTTTTATAATATTGTATTTTTTCCATCGGTTGTGACCAAACATATACAATCTTGCCAAATTTCAAGTCTCTAGCTCATCTGGAAACGCCCTATAATTTTAACCTCTAATGGGGCAATACTGGGTCAAAAATGCTCCTAAAACATGAAGTTTTATAATATCAGATATATTCTGTAAGTTGTGACCTAAAATCCAGTCTTGCCAAATTTCAAGTCGTTAGCTCATCTTGAAGCGCCTCGATTTTTATCTTCCTATGGGGCAAAAATCGGGCTAAACAGCCCCGAAAAATTGGAATTCCTATATCAGATTTGCTCCATTGGTTGTTACCAAAAACCTCTAAAAATTTTTGTCATTTACTTTAGCGAGGTTTTCAGTTTTTTAAAATAATCCCACAATGGGACGAACACATTATTCTGCAGACTTTAAGAGAAAAGTGATAGCATATGCAGAAGAAACATAAAATCTTGCTGCACAATAGTGCTACGGGATTGATGAATCAAATGTGAGACGTTGGAGAAGAGAAAGAGAGAAGCTACTTGCCTGCTCAAGCACGAAAAACTTTTGGAGGCCACAAGCAAGGATGCCATAATGCAGTTGAGGAGATTCTAAATGAATTTGTGCATGATCAACGAAATAACTGTTTGCATGTGAATCACAAAATCATTCAAACAAATGCTCGTGAAATTGCTATCGATCTAAAGATGAATAGAAGCGACTGCAAATTTAGTCGGCACTGGATACGGCTGTTTATGAAACGGGGATTTACCCTTCGCCGTCGTACATCAATTGCTCAAAAACTGCCAGCTGACTACGAAGGAAAGCTGATCTCATTTCAATGCTTTGTTATGAAATTGAGACACAAGAAGAGCTACCTGCTTGGTCATACTGGAAATGCTGACCAAACTCCGGTGTATTTGTTCAAATTTCAACTCTTGAGAGTGTAATTTGTTAATGACAGTAAAGGAGTGCACAGAAGAGGAAGAAGTACTCGTGTAATAATATTGTGTCCAGATTTGTTTGTTGAGAAGCTAGGGTATTTTTGTAGCGAGATTAAAAATGTGGGACATAATCGGGAGAAATTACATTTCAAGTAAAATTGTATTGAATGCTTGAATATAACATAATTTTTGTTGTAATTCTAGTTAATACCTTTTTATTTAATTATGAATTGAAAAACTGGGGCATTTATACTTTTTGGTATTATTTTTGCAACATCCTGTACACCCAATATGGAATTTTCCTTGTGAGCCCTTGTAAAAAGTGGGGGTCAGCTTACAATCGATTAACCATCTTAAAAATTCTGACCCAAAGTTCAATTTTACTTCATCGTTCGAAACATGAAATTTTAGAAAATACCTCATTTCCTTTTCAATAAATATGGTATTGATGATTTATTTAAGATGCACTTTTGTCACATTTAGTCTAACTAACTTGGAAAGTAAAATTATTTTCTTACCACTCCTGGCAGAGCATTTTCAGCTTCCATGGTAGGTCCATCATATGGATGGTGAGGAGAGCTAGTAGAACTATCAGAGCTGCTGTCTGGAGAGCTAGGCATGGTGGCACTCACTTGACACAGTTTTGCAGTAAGTATCTAAAGTACAAAAAAATAATATTGACTGGAACCATACCAATACATAAAAATGACTATCACAGCAATCAGATTTGATCTTAACATTAACTTTATTTATACAATGCAAATTTTATTGGTTATGTTGACAGAAATTATTAGAATGGATAAATTAACAGCAAGAAAAGCAAATAACAATACATAATTATTATTCGATAAATAACAATAAGATTCTGTAACTTCACTGACCAGTTTATCCCGATGAGGGATTTGAGCAAGAAGTTTCCGATCCTCAGTTGGTTCTAAAGGCTCACTGTTGAGGAATAGGTCAAGTTTTAAAGATGTAGGAGAAGCTTTTAATCGACGCATAACTTGTCGGCGCAATGCTGCTAATGTCTCATGACTATGCATAGGCAACTCAATGTCATCCAATGGTTGAGATCGCCCAGGATTAGAAAACCGGACAATTACACTAACATGTTTTCCTCTACAGGCCCTGTAAGAATAGAGTAAATTTTCTCCCATAAATAAAACATTATATAATACTAGCACTACATTTATAATGCATACAAAGCATTTTGTGTGTATTTATACCAATTCCATGATTTTGGAAGTTTCACTGCTCTATAATAAGCCACCCAGCTCATATAAGGGTTACAACAATGGACTAGAAAATTTTCATTGACTTTAATATCACTAAAGCTTTAGCTTTCCTGTTTGACCAGTTTTATTGCAAAAGATAACGAGTTATAATGAGCTATACTTCAACATGATGATTTTAATTTCAATTTCACTGATGAATCCTTTTTGAGTTCCATCTAAAGGTTAATTATAGACAAACTAAAAATGCCTTTCGTATATATGACCCCCACAATTACTTTCCTGATCAACCTCCTCCCACTGTAATAAACTAATTCCATGAACTGAAATCCTTATTGCAATGCATTCTAAGGGTACTCTTAATTTCTTAAAATCAAATAATTATCAAGAGAAAAGTGGTGAAAAATCAAAAACATACCATAACCAATACAAAGGCTATAATTTACTTTCGACACATCTACTTTACTACAGTCTCAAATGTACATATGGCGAAAGAATTAAGATTTTTCTTTTAAACTAATATTTTTTTGGCAATTATTCAAACTGTAGTAGTAATTGGCAATCATTAACCAACTAACACTGCATAAATTACAAAATAAGGAAACCAATTTTCAGTAATACCACCACTAAATATACATACAGGAAAATGAAGTAAATGACCGGAATTGCGGCAAGGAGTACCATTTGAGTGTGCATTTCACACATTGTATGATAGTTAGACCAGGAGAAAAATATTTCTAAGCCAGGTATGTTCAGGATTTTTAAATGCATTTTGTACACTTTACTGCATTTAGAGAAAAATGATAACATTTTTATGACAGGAGTGATTTTAACCCATCATTTCCAACAATCTAAAACTAAAAATTAACTAAAATATTCTCTTACCTATGCAGTGGTAGTATCTTTCTCTCACCAACAAAAACTCTATCACATTCACTCACATACTCTTGCAGCACCTTCATCACACGGCACATTTTAACAGCCTCCTGCCTCAGGCATGATTCCGAGGCTGGGTCCAATTCATTGTTTAAACTATTTGACGAGTCTGCTTTACAAGTAGTTAGCACTGACACTGTGTCATAATGGGCACGTAACCTATCCATGCACTCTGAGATGAAGTTTTCATGAAAATCTAGCAATGTCGCCTGAAGACGTGGTCCCAGATTAGTGCTAACCTCTTTAAGGAGCTCAATTGCTCGATTAGCTATTTCCTCTCCGCTGCAAGTCACAACCTAAAGAATGACAATACCAATTTAAAACTAATGTTTTTCTGAACTTCAATATGTGGAATTTCAGTATACATATTTTGCAAAGAAAATTAACAATTAAAATTATTTGAAATTTATTTTGTCCAACACATGATATTACATAAAAATAACTTTTTTTATATTTACCAAAAGAAATTCGAATTACTTACCCGCCACAAGTACTCAGATCCGATGAGATCCATATCATCCATGAAGTGAGTTCTTTTCTTAGGAGTTAATTTTCCCTCTTTCGAGTTAACAGCTTTAAAAAATCTTTCAAAACACCTGTTAAATTAGTAAAAAGATTAACATTAAATTTAAAAAACAGCACCGAAAGAGAAATTTTTTAACATCTTCAATCATATATGGACATTGGTTAACAAAATAAGACAAATTCCACTTAAAATTTTTTTAAAACCACTATCCAAAATGAAAAAATTATAGCACTTCTTTAATGATGTAGAAATTAACTACGTTTAACTTGAAAACAATATCATTACATACTATGATTAAAAAAGACAATTACATCAAGATCAATCAATTGAAATTTTCTATTTGCTTAAAAATGAAAAAATTGAGGAATTGTATAAAGTTACTATTTACAAATGTTGTCAGAAACGCATTTTTCAGATGTGCATAATCAGGGACGGTCAGTATATGCAAGCAACGCAAGCACTGCTTGCCTAGTGAAACAGCAACACAACAAACTTTTTTAATTACCGTATATACGAGTATTTTGCGACCCCGCATAATTTACGATCCCTTATTTTTTGCCTCAAAATCTTGTTTTTATTCTGTGTCATGTAACGTGCGAGTTGGGATTTTTGTGCATTTTCCTGCAACAGAACAGCAAACCATGCAGTGAACCAAACCTTGCAACAAATAGATGCTCGGCACGGTGTTGCAAATCGTTGTTCACCTGTTTTCCGCCAGTATCCATTCTGTTTCCGAGTAGACGTGACCTCTTCAAGTCATCTTTTTGCAAAATTTTATCAGCTGAGAAGCTGACTTCAGTTTATTAAATCTACATACTACATAATAATGTTACCTAAAAATTAGAAGTTCACGAGGCAAGGCCTCAGATCGAGGTTACAGGTTAGAAATATGTTCAAAACAAGAGATGATTTCACTGTTTCAAGAACATACCTCCTCTAATTTGCGATCCTCTAATTTTTGGCTAAAAAATAGGTATACATTTCTTATACCCGTAGCATATTTCCAAATGAGATACATGTAGGGTTGCCTTATGTCCAGATTTCCCCAGACACGTCTGGATTTCCCCAGACATGTCCAGGTTTTTCTCCTGTCCAGGGACATTAAGGCGGGATTTTAAACGTCCAGGGTTCTAAATATTTGTGTTAAGATAGGGGCAGGAGAGTCGCTATCAAAGTTTTTGAATTATATACTTCCTTCTCTACTACTGAAATATCACATACATTTTCTAACTACGAAAATTTAAAACTTCGGATATTCTTATCGCACATTGTAATATGTTCATTAAAAGTCAGTTTAGCCCATATTTTTGCAGTACACTGTACTGGTAATTTAAATTTTGCTATATTGATATTAGCGCACATATTTTACGACGATGCATACGAAAACCAGGTAATTTCTATTTGTTATAACAATAATTTTACTTCAGCTAAGTCATAATAGTATAAAAGGGCAGGCAAGTGTAACAAAACATAATTACTTTAAAAAAATAGTACTGATGCAATCACACCTTTTAAGTACCTTATCCTCAAAACATCATTAATATATGATGAAAATACAAGTCCGGGTTTTGTCTGGATTTTTGAGTTCTGCTGTCCGGGGAATAAGATTTAAAATATGGCAACCCTAGATACATGAATGACAAGGTCAGCCTTCGGGTCGCAAAGTGACCAATTTGTAACACTTCACTCCATAAAGTAAAATTGCCACTGCCTTGCCATACTCAATGGGTCACCGACCTACCCTGCATAATACTACACCTCCATCACAGCAAAAGAGACGAATCACATCTTAATACACCCAAAGTATATTCTAAACTACTTACTTCATGCCACTTTCTGTGAGCAGGGTAGGGTCTAATTGAAGAATGTTATTTTCGAAGAAATCCTTGTTTATTGCAGGATCAAGATCTGGTTCATCTCCCATCAACTTAGAGAACCACTTAAAGCATGCCTCCCGATCTGAAGGGACAGCTGCTTCCTCTGCAAGACATTGCCAAATCTGCTTTGCCTGATCTGCACATAGCCATAACTGTCCATCCTATATGGGCAAACAAGAACAAATAAGATAATTTGCAGTCGAGTGTGGGGAAAAGTACCATCACTAGCCAAGTCAAAATACTAATATGGTTATTTTTATTTCAAAGAAATTTTTCCTCAACATCTTTACTATGAAAATTTGCACATTTCAGGTTTTCACCAGCAAAGTTACACTGGAAGCTATTACATAAAACTTACCTTCAGAAGGAAGCGTAAAAAGTTTAGGCGTTCCTGTACTTGTTGAATGTGATTATATCTTCGGTCTGGACATACATCATTAGGATCTAATTCAGGTTTTTCTACATTTGAAGAAAGAATATCACACAAAATATACTGTTTCCTTATGTAACTTGCAGGTTAATTATGATAACTAGCAATTTAAATGGAATATTTTCGTTTCATCTATATAAAATTACTTTTATGGTACCATCATAAAAAATTGCTGCATTCTATATAATCCGCTTGTACAAAAAAATGTGGTAAGTAACTGGTACAGCAGTAAAAATTGCAATCAGAACTATATGTTTACCTTTATATTTCAAAGAAAGGACAACTGCGTAACTTCCACACAAACTGGCTGTGCAATATAAGTTTGTGCGGAAGTTACACAGTTCTTTCTTTTGAAATATACATATCACCACAAAGTTGAGCCTAATTCCTTAGATTATATGTTTACCTTTAAATAAGGTTCTAGCCCTTTCCATGTATGCTGTTAAACTCTTTGCTACCAAAATAACTAATGTATGTTGATTCTGTAACCGCTCAATTATTTCCTGCCTGAAATTTAAATAAATAAATTTTAACAAATAGAGCTTGAAGAAATACAAAATTATCACTGAATAGTTTTTAGCATCTCTGATCAAAATCTTCAATGCTGATTCACAACATTCTTTACTCAAAACTAAAATCTGCACCTGTAGTAAACATGATGAGCTCGTTGATTGTGGTTCATGTTTGGAGATGGTTCATATAAACAGCAAATCTCTTTGATCTGCTTAAGTGCTGGCAATACCCATTTGTCATTGGTCTTCAACTCTTCCACACACTTGTCCAACCATAGAGTTTTCTGTGCATCTCGCTCCTAAAAAGCAAAAATCAATGAAAAAATAAAATCTGAAACTTATCCATGGTTTAAATTGTTTATCAATGCAATCAATCAATGGGCATTTTATAGGTCGTGAATTTAAAAAAATCGATTCTTTAGTATACTTTACCTGAGAGCAGCTGTAGTCTAAAATTTTTACATGGGCACTCAAGGCTTGATCCATAATCTCTGTGGGTACTTCATCCGAGTGAGCCAAATTCCAGAACAGAGTTAGGACCTAAGAAATCATGAATTGTAAAGATTATAACAAATTTTACAACACAAATATTCATGTGATGTGGGGTTTCTTTGCTAACCATATATACTGAACAATATTAGCATTCTTAATTTCTTTTATTTGAGAAAATAACACATTAAAAAACTAATCAGAAACATAAAACAATGCAAAAATGTTTATCAACCAGTGCTCGAAATGGAAAATGTTATGAAACAGAACGCTTGTATTGGTAGGGGAATGGAAATTTTTATGAAATGGAATGCTTGTTATAAGGGACGGTATTTCTGTCTGACAAAATGGAATGGCATGATCGGCAAGTGTGACAAGCCAGAGCAGCGTTCTGGCTCATTCCAAGTACTGTTATCACCCCATCTGTTATATACCTTATGAGCCATGACACCATCCTTGTCATCCTCAGCTAGCCTTCTAATAAGCTCCAGCAACTTCTCACGCTGCTTCTTTGAGGCATTGGTCCAACTGGCCTAAAATTAAACATAAAAGACAACTATAAATAAAACTATGGCAAACTACAAGTTCTGATAAGGGAAGTGAAAAAAGGAATGTCCAAAATAAAATACTATGTAGGCTATTGAAAATAAATTAAAACAATATACAATGGCAATACTTCCATAAAAGCAAAATTACCCATGTAGAAAGACTCAGTTAAGACAATCTCTACCAAATTTTTATACAAAACTAACTTAAGGAACTATTTAGTTGTATATTTACAATTATTGCCAATTCATACTTATAACAACTCCTAAACAAAACTATTATATAATACAACAATTTAATTATAATTATTATATTTTTCGGGGATTTTCTTATCAAGTTCCAGTATATTAAAACCTACAAAATCATTTTCTCTCTTGCATACTACCCCTTGAATAATTTGTAATTTTTTAAGCCATTAGCAGTGTTTAGAAAGCTCAACAGCTTATTGAAAAAAATGAGTAATCAATTTCTTTCATACTTTCATACGAGTAACGAGGCTGAAATGAGGGGGAGCTCCATCGTGCATAAAGTACGTTTTGTCTGATCATCAATGGGACAACTTCTAACAAAACAGGCAAATCGTTTTCCAAGGAAGCTCTGTAATTTGGTCCCGTGAGCCTGGTTGGAAGTACATGAGGTCCCAATAAACAATCACCAACAATGCCGGCCCAAACATTGGAGAACTGTTGCTGATGACGTGATTGAACAATTCTGTGAGGATTCTCGTCTGCCCATAGGTGCTGATTGTGGAAATTAACAATTCCATCTCTGGTGAACTGTGCCTCATCCGTAAACAGCACTGAAGCAATGAAGTCTGGGTTGGCTCTTTGTTGCAAGAACCATTGGCAGAACACATATCGTGCAGGAAAATCTGCTGGTGACAAGGCCTGCACGCGCTGTAGATGGTAAGGATACAACTGTTGCTCACGCAACACTCTCCAGGCCGTCATGTGGTCAACATTACTCCTTAACGCTAATCTCCTTGTGCTTATTCCAGGATTCTCTTCGACCGCCTGCAGAATCGCCTCCTCCACGTCTGCGGTCGTCCTCCTCCTGGGTCTCCCCTGGGTCGGCAGTAGCAGGCTTAAACATCCCATGTTCCCTAAGACGATGATGAATTTAATCAAACGTTTCCCTGTCTGGACACCATCGTTCTGGCTATCTCTGCCGGTACAAACGCTTATCTTCAAGACTAATATCATCTGCCAATCCGTAAATGAAATGAGCATCTGCCAACTCATTTGGTGAACACATTCCAGTTGAATCTGCGACCCCTTGTTTCGTGAGGCATTTTACAATCAATGAAGAGAGGTGGCACAACCATCTCACATAAGTGATAAATTTTCCTTGTTGTGCTGGCAGGCTACTAGCTAGTGCGCCCATAAATGTGCATTTGACCAGATATCAAAACAAGAGCTCTAACACGGAAAGGAAGCATTTCCAGACCTATGTTCATACAAAATGTTTTCATCCTTTAGGTGTGAGGAATATGCTCTCAAAGTTTTGCCGTGCATTTTAGTGATACCCTGTATAGGAGCAATAAATACATTCAAATTTGGCATTTATTAGGCTCCAATTGTGGATTGAACAACACTTGCTATTCAGAAATCCACTTGTGCAGAAATTAAAATGCTTATATTATAATTACAAAAATAATATTAACACTTAAGAGGCGTGGTAATGTAAGAGGTCACGGTTATTTTGACTGATTTGATAAATCAGCCAAAATATCCAAATCACTGATTATTTAATTTTTCTTGAATTTAAAAAAATTTGTTCATACCATATTTTAAAAAAATATATAAATGCATTTAAACTGAGGGTAAATTTACAACTTTTTCAAAAAAGCTTTACACGGAACAGAATATTTTGTTGCATGTTAAATTAAATTTTGTTTTAATTAAAAATTGAACATCAACTATAAAGTCTGACGTAAATAAAGATCTCTTAAATTTTATTGGACTTAATCTTCATCATCTTTCTCTTTCTCATCTTGAATTTCCAAACAGCTGACTCATGTGGTAACCGCATGCTCTCTGTAAATATATTTTCAGCACAACATACAACAGGTGGTGTTCCTGTTTTCTTTCTGGGAACAAAAAGCACATCTCCCTGGTCTATCGTTCCCCTCTGCTGGCCTTTCTTACTCAGAAATCTGGGCTAATCGCCTAATTTTTACTTTACTAGGTAGATTTTTCGATCTAATATAAAAATCAACCAATGGTTTCATTGAGGGATGATACAGCTTTAGTGAGGATATGATAAATAAATACTTATCCACAAATTTTGTAGAGTGGACAACAACTGACATCATAATGAAAGGTAAACAAAAGCATTCAGTCTTTTAGACCAACCACAACCAGCTAACAGAAACCTATGCTCAGTAGAGAAAATCCCTATAGAAACAAGAAATGCTGACACAGAGTCCCCCAGACCCATAAGTCAATAGATAGTGAATTTGAGGAATGATACTGAGAAGGTCTGGGATTTACCGTATATTCTGGCATATAAGTTGACCCGGCGTATAAGTCAACCCCTGCTTTCCTGAATGAAAAAAACATGATTAGGCATATGTTCGCCGTATAAGTTGACTCTCACTTTTTCACTTAAAAATACTTCTCATGAAATCGTTATCAGACAAAATCAAAGTCATGTACAATCCAAGTTTAAACAAAACAGAAATAAACAATAATAAAAATATATATAAATATATAAATACTGTTTAGAGTCCACGCTATTCTTCTTGAGCATTCCATGTGACAGATGTTTTAATTTCAACCAATAAGAAACTGTTATTCTGAACCACTAAATAAAGTTTCCTATAATTCGATTGATGTCAGCTGCTAATAATACTTTATAAATGAACTATACCTAGTGATCGCATTCGATCTCTATGGTGGTGAAATTCAATAAAATATCGCAAATGTGTACCCTCACACTCCCCTAGAACGGCCACAGTGGTCCAAATGGCAAACAGCAACAATATAAGCAAAAGAAAATTCTCAAATTAAATTATCACTTTTACTGAATTAAGAAATACATAAATACAAAATACAAACCTATTTATAACTTTTTAGATTCCGAGGAGTCCACACAAAAATAGTTACAATTTTTGCTATTTTCAACAAACTACATTTTTACATAACATGCAAACATGCACTGATTCATTTCCATTACACCTAGATATTCTTTTCACCTTTCACTACCATTTTGGCCTCTAGAATTCCCATCATCTTTTACATTGCCATCACTCCAAGGAGCTGCTGCTGCTGGAAGGTTGGATCTCGGTTTCACTGAGCTTTTCTGCCTCCAGAAGAATGAAATCCCTTCTTTTGACTCTTTTCCCTGTTATTTCTCTGAATAAAATGCCGGCGCTCATTGCTGCCTGATCTAATATATTATAGAAAGCATGTGCTGGCCAATGCCATGATGTTGCTTTTGCTGTGTAGATGCAGGAATTTGGTCTAAAACATCAACACATTTTGTAGAATTATAAAACTACAGGCGACTCCCGAGATTCGAGTTCGAGATTCGACAAATTCGAGATTTTGAAACAGCCGATCGAATTTGGAACTAGTTGACGCAAAGTAATTTTCATCCCGACCAACCACGCGAGGTTTTGTTTCAGTGTAGACATAGTTATTTCTGCTCTAATTGTTGGAATTTGTGCTGATTTCACTCTTTTTTCCGTTAATCTTTTATTTAAATTTACCGTATACTCTCGCGTAATATGCGATTTTTTAGACCTATTTTTTTGCCAGAAATTAGGGGGTCGCAAATTACACGAGGTATGTTTTTGAAACTGACAAATCATCTCGTTTTGAACATATTTCTAAGTGTAGCCTTACCCGTAACCACAATCTGTGGTCTTGTCTCACGAACTTCTAATTTTTATGTAACTTAATACTACGCATGTAGATTTAATGAAATTCTCATATAACCTTATTTAATCTCTCTACCTCCATTATGAAAAGAAAAAGAAACCGAAAAAGTTACCAAAAATTCATAAAATAAGCAAGAATAAATGTTTGTTTACATGCCAAGACCTTGGTAAAATCAGGTAGCCATTCGCGCAACATATTCTAACGCTTACGAATTAGACTGAGTTGCCAAGCATACATTTTTTAACCATTTTATATATTGATGAAACTTTCATCATGAAAGAGGTATGGAAAGAAGGAAAAATTATTATACTGTAGCTTAATCAAAATATTACATAATACAAAACAAAACATTATACCGGTAATACTGTAAACAAAAACACAAGTGAGCTATGAACTGTGATAATTACAGTTATTCACTCATTTTCCCTTCATTATTACATAAATATAGGTAACTAGCAGAATTTCCCATTGAATTTCAACGGATTTAGTGAAGCTACTACAGCACAACGTACAAACTCTTTAAAATACCTATATAGTAGATACTTTTAAAATAACAATTAGCTTTTCTTAACAATTAATCATATTTGCTTGTAACAATCTGTTTCCGAGCCTATTGCATTCAAATATAATGATAATTTTATTTCCTATCATATTACTTTTGCCAAATCCAGCTTCATTTCTTTGAACATTTGAAAAACTGAAATAGAAATATGATTCATGCTTCATGTTTCTTTGGCATCGTTGGATTGTAAAGAATGTTTTTGATGATTTATATTTTTAAAATCTATAATTTTCGACAATTACTTTATTACAATGTTAATTTACCATATTAACATGTCATTATAAATAATAATAAAACAATAACGCTACACAAAAAAATTATATAATTTTGACCTACATATGAAAAAAAAACGTGGTACGCACGGAGGGATCTTAATGTTTGAATGTATAATAATATATAATCAGTGATGAGATGGAAAAAAATTAAGAACCGGCTCTCTAACAAAAGGCGGTTAGGAAATTCGGATAACTGTGGCAGGAGGCCTATATACCAGGGGCACCATATCGCTCTAGTTCAGTAATACCGTTCCACTAGCTTAACAAGTGTTCGGTTCATAATATGTTCCATTTCATACACTGTCGGTAATAGACTATCAGATAGGGCAAAATGTACTTGAAAGGACAAAATCAATAAATTTTCATATTTTCTAAAAATTTAACCGGCTCGCAAATTCTGAGAAAAATTAACAGGCTCCAGCGAGCCGTCGGGAGCTGGCTTCAGCTCATCACTGTATATAATGATATATAAATTGCAGAAAACCCAACACGCACTACTATGGGTTTGATCTATAAGCGGAGCTGCAAGAGCATTTTCGATCAGTAAATGACTTTGTCGGAGGAGCACAATGACTTCACACGAGTGAGTGCCGTGAAGTGGGGCTGCGACGGACTATTTGAATGCTACCGACAAGTTTTACGTAATAAGTGAAAAAAAGTTAAGTAGTTGATCCTGGACTCTTTTTAATAAAACTTCGTAGGTGTTCTGAGAAATATTTTGAAATTACGTACGTCTACTGCTAAAAAGCTTTTTAGTCTTACTGTTTACTAGGCAATTTTATAGTTTGTTTAATAAATTACGATCTAAAAGTCCGGTAGAAATATGTTTTACATTGAATGCGGGTACAAAACTACCATTTGGGAAGTTACTTCCCTCTGGACACCAAGGTTATGGTACCCCGGTGAACACGGATTTTTGCTTAATGCGGAGACCTCAGGAACGCATCCCCCGCATTAAGCGGGGCTCACCTGTATTTCGATTTGACATCAACTATAAGCCAGTATTTAAAACCTGATGTCTGTTTTTATATTATATTCATATTACCAGTCAAAATGACTGCTCTGGGCATTCTAGGTATTTTATTTTATAAGTCTGGAGCTAAAGTCGTAAGAGTCTAAAAGTGATTATGTAAAGGTGAAGAAGCTTAATTTATGAAAAGTCATAAAACTGCAGGTCATTTGGCGCACATCTGCAAACACGGCAACACGAGAAATATCGCTAGTGGTCAAGTCAACTGCTTTGGCCATTCTAGTGTTAACCCTGCAGTACTCACGTGAATTTTTCGAATGGCAGTACTTGTGTGGGGTGTTCCTGACACCTCAGTTTAACTCACTCTGCAAGGATATTTATTTGGTTATAACTAACCTGCAGTGCAAATTCGAGATATTTTGTACTGAATGTGTTGTAAGAGCGCATTTTGCTCACCATGTAGGATGAGGTTTAGGGGTTTAATTACCCACTTTATCCCCCTGTATCCACCCTTGCCTTCCGGTCACTATTCCTTGGGGCTCTTTTTAGGGTCATCCGATTTAGCGACGCTTAACAACTGAGTCACAGAGCTTCAAAAATTAAAAAAACGGCTCGTGTGAACCACACTGAGTAAAGATTATCCACAGTTGGATCTCTCCTCACCCTGGTTGTCAAGAGGCTGCCTTTAGTATTGATGATCAGCAAAAATTAATAATAAAACCTGAACCATTTAGTTTTCTTCTCACCCAAATATTCCAAAATGTGTTGCACTGACCCAGTGCTTACACATACAAATATTTGTTACTAACTTCTACTGTCGCTATAACCGAGTGCGTTAATACATTATAACCAAGGTGAATATATTGCAATATTGTAGAAATGGGGATGGGACCTGAAGAATACGTCATTATATCCAAGTTGTCATATTAACCGAGGCTGTTATAACCGGGTTCTACTGTACATTTATCTATAATCTATAGATATCTATAAAGTGTTTGTATGTGTTTTTTATAGCAAGCAATTACGGCACATAGAAACAAGAGGGAAATGTCATTTTAATCAGAATAAAGAGTTAAGTGCTGTACTCAGGTTTTTATACAGATTTGACCTTTCCAATTTTAAAAAACTATTTTCTTTTTTCATTTTCTCCATTTGAATAACATAGGGATTAGTGCAGCTTATTTTTCATTTGAGTTTTAAAATTACTTAGAAACAAGGTATGAATGTGAGACTTGGATGGTTCTATGAAGGAAAGAACAAAGCTTATTTTTATTGAAGACAGAATCTGAATCCTGATCAAATTAGTGCAAAAATGCATTTAGAATAAGAGAAATACGTGATTTTTATCAGTTTTATGACAACACCAATTATAAGCTATCATGACAACTCCTATTATCACAAAAATTGAGAGTCCAATGCATTTATATGGGAAAAATTTTAACAAAATCGTTTTTCAATTTGTGTGCGATTATGCTTTGTTTACATGACAACCTAATATTTGTTGACTATAACTGAAATATTATTAATAAATAGTTTTTAATGATATTTTCGTGTGGCATCGAGTTCTCCAAAGCAAGCTGCTTTTAAGACTACGTAAGTAACTTAAATAGTTAGACGTAAATTTTCCACAAATTGTGATTGGATAAATCGTTTCACTGTTTCCAAAGTATTGTTGATGTAAACAATTTTCTCGTAACAGAACTCATGGATGAGAGAATCGAGATAATAGTCAGAGGGTGATCCTTAAATGTTCTCTATTTACTTTTTTGTCTTGTTAAATTAATTAAATTTGTTTGTTCCTTTGTTCATCCATTTTCTGTTGAATATTGTGTTATTACTGGTTTTACTTACAGTTTTCGTTTTGAAGATATCGTCATGGAACTTCACATTGGTATATAATTTTACCCTGCAGGTAACATGCTATATGGCGATAAAATAATTGGGGGAAGGATAGCTTAACACAATAATTATTTTCCCATAAGTTTACACGTAATTTTCGATTTTTCAGTGCAAGATTTTCTTCCTTTGTTCATCTAAATAGGTAAATGCTGAGCGGTTTTCTTCATTTTTACTTTATTCGACCATTAAAACTGTGTACTATTTTATTCTTCCAATGTTTACATGTCACACGGTCTAAGTTTTAGATTCACTAAACCCGTTGAAATTCAACGGGCACTTCTGCTAGTATACTATAAATGAAAATCGCAACATAAAACGATAAAATTTATTTTTAAGCAAGGGTGATAAAAAATTATGTAAAACAACACCAGGGCCGTAAATAGTAATAATAAGGTCACAATAAAACGTGAATAATATCCGAACGAAGGTAAAAACACTGATGTTCCCGTGAACCGGCCTACCATCATAGAAAAAACATCTGAACTCAAGAAATAAAAGCATGAAACTAAGAATTTTTACTGGAAAAGGCTAAAAAAACATGCCATTCCAGCTACTGAAAAGGAGGGGCAATAAAGGACAATACGAAAGGAACTCTGCCATAAAACATATGGCTCGGGTGTCCACAGTACCCTATGTGAGTACTGCTGGATTAAGGGACTACCAATTCTTTGTATTTTTAATTTCAATAATATCCATAATTAGCTATATCTTCATATATTAATGTGTATTAACCAAGATATGCATCTGAGTAAAAGATAAAGTATAATGACGCAATCCTTGTTTCATAAAAAAAATCAACATATATTATAGTCGGTAAAACTTCCAATATACATAAAAACTTAAATTTGATTACTCACTATATTAACATTAAAATACTAATAAATTCTAAACTAGCCTGTATTAGTAGTTTTAATTACAGCTTGTACTTTAGTTAATGACAATTATAGGTCTCAACAATATGAACACTGGATAATTTAAACCTATATTACTTTTAGTAACACAATTTCAGAATTTCATTTCAAAGTAATTTATTCTTTTTTGATAGAATTTTTTTTAACTATATCACATTGCCAAAACATTTGTTTTATAACGGCTATTGGAATAAAATACTCCGAAACGTTAGTTATGCTGAACTTGACATAACCAGCATGCTAACTGAATTTTATCATAAAAACAGATTGATAGCTAAATTTGATCTTTTACATATACATAGTTAATGACTAGGTATATATGAAAAATGTATAATATAAAATTTCTATCATCTCAAAATACAAGTGTGACATATTTCATGAATGATAAAAAACAATCCACAATACTATTCTATCAAGCTGATCATGTATTGAATCTCAAAGCTTAAGAATCCACAGGAAAAATAAGATTAACTGTAATAAATTAATTAAAAAAAGGTTTTTTAAAAAATAACTTTTATATTATGCACTAAAAAGGAAAAAATAAATTTTTATTTATTTATCGATCGTGAGTTCGGCTGGTAAGGAGGAAAAAAATTTACAATTTCAGTGGAATAAATTCCTTCTTGCTCAACAATGTTGATTTACTAAACTTTATTTAGAACTTTTGTAAAAGTTATATGGCGCAAGATAATGTAAGGTGCCATATAACTTCTACAAAAGTTCTAAATAAAGTTAAGTAAATCAACATTGTTGAGCAAGAAGGAATTTATTCTACTGAAATTGTTGTGAATTTTGTTCCTCCTTACCAGCCGAACTCACGATCAATAAATAAATAAAAATTTATTTATGAGGTTAATATAAAAGTTATTAAAAAGAAGATAAACTGAATTTGCATCATCTTTTGATAGTATACAGAAAATTTATCATACCAATTGAGATAATGGTTTCTTGCATTGATAATTAAAAGCCACAAAAATTGATGATGGAATGTTGGGAATTATCTGACATAAGAACCTTCTTATCTAGTGGTGATATCATCAGCATTTTGCAATCACTGACATCATAACATTCATGAAAGTTTTGATTTGATTTTTATAATAAGTTAAAATTAGATGAGCTAAATAGAATCTTGTGACAATTCTATACAGGCAACCCCCTACTTTCGTACATTCGACTTCCGTACAACTCGCTCTTTCGTACATTATACATTCTCACCCCTAAACCGCCTTTTGTACTCCGAATTCGGACTTTCGTATGTCAGCTAACGAACAAACATTTCGAGCTATCTCATAACTAAGTAGGCTAACACTTTTAATAAATTACCAAATGAAGCAAAATGCATAAATATAATAAAATTCAAAAGAGTAATGGCTTCATGGCTGAAATCTAAATCATTCTACTCAATTGATGAGTTTCTAGAAAGTGACCTAGCAGATTTAAATTTCTGAAGACAAAACTAATCTTAAAGTATGCTGTGTAATAATATATGTAATGTAAGATTTACGTGTAATGTTTTTTAATATTGTACTGACATTTGACAAGATTAATACCAATGTAAAGTCGGTTAATAATCAATAAAATATTATTATTATTCAGTCTCGGCAATGTTACCATCTTTGTTTGTAGTACGTACAGCAGTGTTTCTTTGTTTGTGCATTTTACACGTATTAGGTATTTTATAAACATGAGTGAGAAACGGAAAACTGAAAGTGTTAATACAAGTGAAAAGAAACATAGGGCTCATGAAGTGAACACGATTGAGACAAAGATGGAAATAATTAGACGTGCTGAAAAGGGTGAATATTTAACTTCAATCGGACGCTCACTGGACTTAAGCCGGTCGAGGTTATGTTTAATTGTGAAGGAGAACAACAAATATAATAATATGTACTGTGGCATTCTGAATAAACGCCACATTTTTTTAAAGAGTAAGGACCCGATCTACACACACTTAGATGACGTTGGCGATATCCGTGAAACAATTTGAGACATAATGATTGTGCAGTTGCATGGCTTTCTCGCGAATGTCAAGTGAACTCAGCGAGACTTTCTTGCGAGTTTGGATCTTGATTCACAGGTTTAAGGCCTTCTCTGTCTTCTCTACACACGGATTCCTAGGTACAAAAGACTCTTTTGTACTCGTTGAAGTACCACTTGCAACACTAGCTCTAATCGCTTCTTCACTTTCCTTATCCATTTTATTGTGGACTCGGTCACACCAAGTAATTTACCAACTGATGAAGCCTATCTAAAATTTCAATTTTCTTCTCCAAACTCATCACTTTTTTCGCTCTTTTTTCCGACTTTTCTTTCATTTCACTCATCACTCTCTTTGGGGCCATGATTAGGTAATATTACAAAAAACTATGAAACTAGCAAAATGCTTTAATGAAAAAAACTCGCACTTCCGTTCATTATACATTGACACCCCTAAACCGCCTTCCGTATGCCAAATTCGGACTTTTGTGTGTCAGCGAAATGACGAACATTTCCAGTGCTGCTGGTTGCCAGCCACCAGGCCACCAGTTTCCGCCACGTTGCCATCTTTGTCTGTACAGCAGTGTTTATTTGTGCAATTATTTAAATATTTTATTGCATTTTGCCCTATCTCTCAATATCATAAAATCGACAATTGTGTCTAAAAGGCCCCTGCTCAAAAAACTAAACATTTATACCATAATTAGAGATTTTATAATATTTTTTGGCTCTCTGGGAATGGAACCCCCTATAACATGTAAATCTATGTTCAACTTTCGTACATTCGACTTTCGTACAAGTTTTCAGGAACGTATGTGTACGAAAGTAGGGGGTTGCCTGTACACATGTTATAACATTATTACTGTAAAATATTTAGTTTCAAATTTTAATATAGTCATATAAAAATTTCTAAACTAGTAGAATTTTTTCTTGTTTACCTGAGACAAAACCAAGATAAAAAACCTCAAATATATTCAGGGTGGCCCATAAGTTCCAACCGGTTATAATTAAGCAAAGGAAAAAAATCGGTACAATATACATTTTACAAACTTTCTCATATACTAATGCATCAGTTATCTTTTGAAAAATATGAACTATGCACAATCATTATAAACTTCAACTTAAATAACTAAACGAAATTTGATGAAAATCGTATGAGCCATCTTTTAGAAAATCCAACTGTTAATAAAGTTGTCCAAGAATAAACTAGCCTTATATTCATTTCTGAGAAATATGAACTATGTAATACTGCTGCAGACATAAACTCAAGTAACCACAAAATTTGAGAAAATCAAATTGTTAAATTTGCTGAGAATAAACTAGCCTTATATTCATTTTTTGAGAAATATGAACTATTAAGTATTATTGCAGACATAAACTCAAGTAACTGCATGAAATTTGATCAAAATCGTTGGAGCAATTTTCAAGAAAATCAAATTGTTGTTAAAACTGCCTAGAATAAACCCCTTAATTATTGTGCAATGTCAACCATTTCTTCATAGTCTCTATTCTGTATGATAAAATGCCCAGGTACAAGATTTCATTCATTTTCAATTTACCGTTCAGGCTCTAGAGCAGTGAATAGACAGACAGACGGCATTGCAAAAACCACTTTTTCGGACTCAGGTACACCTAAAATGTATATTTCCATCAAAATCTCGAGGTCAAATTTTTTCACGATTGCAATACTTAATATATTCGTATATGAGAAAATAAAATCAAAGTAAAATTTAAAAAATAATTGTAGATGTATTTATTGAGATGGTTGTATTTAGAATAATAAATAAACATTTCTAAGGTTATTTTTTTTAAATTTACTTTGTTTTCTTGCAGTTTTGCTTTGTTACAACCAATTAGGACTAATGGGTATCCTGTACAGAGAATAAGTGTTAATTTTCCTTATATTATTTCCAACTTCCATTTATTTCAATTCTAAAGCTAAGTAACATGTTAAGTTAGCATTTAATTTCATTTTTATAATAAAATAAGAAATTTCCCTTTTCGGTCACACATAAAGTGACTCATATCATCAATGTCTTCAAACTCAAATTTATTAAAATGAAGTTTAACTAAAACTATAGAACTGCATGCTTATTTTTATCCTGATAACTATGGTTAAAGTTATCTCTAAACCCCTTCTTTTCTGGTCATATCTTAATGTTTAAATCTACCGTATTTACTCGCATAGAAGCTTACCAAGTAGTCTCGAGAAAAAGAGCGCCTAAAATGAACAACTGGTTTGCGGTTGGTTAGATTTAACTCAGCCAAATCCACCCATGACACCACTGCTCAATAATACTGAAGTCTGTGATTTTCATGGATGAGACGAAAGCTACAAACATGTCGTGCAATTAATGTTTTAAGTAGATTTCTACACGAGTTTCATTGAGTTGGGGCAAGTTTCTATATTACAATGATTTTAAATATACTAAAATATAATGTTTAATCAGTACCCCAAGAACAGCAAACCCAATATACCGCATCTTTTAAAAAAAGTTATACTATATTCTATTCTGAAATGCATGGAAACCATGAGGCTGGGTGGCAATACGGAGTGCAGTGTACAAGTATGCACTGAAATATGCAGGAGGGAAATTTTCGGTTATTTCTTTATGAATAGTTTTCCTTTGTTTGCAGTTGCCACATAATCTTACTCATTTAAAGTCATTTAAAGCAGGCAGGGAGAAGAGGTACCTCAAAAATCTCTTGCGTATGCACCTGGGCAAAGTCAGCTGAGAAAATCAAACCGCCATTTTAATGCACTTGTAACTTCAATTATTCAGCACCATAACTTTTCAATTGGAGAGCAGATAAGAATATTTCTGGAGCCTCCGATTGTAGACATATTGTTGAGTTCAAAATGCAGCTTATATCGAGGGAAGTTTTTTTCTATTTTCAATTTTGAAAAGCCCTGGGTGTGGCTTATATCAGAGTAAATACGTCAATATAATATTTTTAACATATAATGATCCCATTATAACTTCCCTCTTGTTTACCTGTCTCTTTCTGCCATTTATGCCCAGCCAATGATGTTAATTATAACACTAATATACATTAGAATAAATTAATTTTGATGAACAATATATGAATGAATTCTAGTTGCCAAATATACACATTACTTTTCACTTTGGAGAACATGATCCATAAGTAAAAATTAATGCAAGGTGTACGTGTGTTATGATTTCATGCTTGTCTCTCTTAGAAGAAAGATGTAGTAGTCTGAAAGCGTCAAATCATCTTCCACCACTGGTTGCACAGTAAATGTATACTGGATATTCTTCTATTCTAATCCAATTAATTTCACTCCTTCTCATTTATATATATTGGAGTTTTTGCAACAGGACAAATGTAAAGAAAAAGTTTGTATATTTGTTTTTCAAAAATTTCTGAAGTATATGATAAAATCAAAAAAACATCAGTTAAGAATTCCTCAGACAATCGTAATCGCAACTTTAACGGTTTTCCAAAAACTATGGGCTGAATGGGATACTAATGTAGTGATGTTTTTGTAAAATAATGTTGTCTGATAAATTCATAGACATCTCATTTTGAAGTAAATAAAATAAGAGGTCAGTAAAAATACAAGTGCTGCTAAACAATGTACCTAATTTGCAACTTTAAATTGAACTCTACAGCAATAATCATAGTTTATGAAATTAGAATCAAACATCCAATTTAAATATTGATAGTGAAAATAATGTAAACAATGCCAGTGAATTTTAATTAGTTATTAATAAAATTAAGGACCAAAACTGCTTTATACAAATGTTTAAAAAAAAGCTAACACTACTTATGACAAGGACTCATTCTAAAATGGGATTATCTTTCCTGGAACAATAAAGTGATTGAGTTGGTGAAGCTTCAATATACTCAGTTATCACTTTGGAAGATAACACATAATTTGTTTTGAGATTAGATATTGAAACACCAATCTGAATGAGATGAAAAAATAAATATAGGCAAGCTAAGAGAAAACTACAACAAACATAACTATGAAAAAAATGATCTAACATTACCTGAAAGCAGTCAAACAGATGGTCCAGCTGCTCTGGTGAAAAATCCCACGCAAGTTTGGCCAAAAGATCGTGAACATTCTTCACAATTGCTTCGTGTTTGCCAACCTGAGCGGCCCAAACGTCATCTAAGTCACTGAGAGTAAGGGCCCGCTCTTTTATCACAAAGCGCAGTATTTTTTCTAACTTGTCCACATACTGGGGCTGATGTAAGGAATCCCTTAGAACAATTTGAAGTACCTTGTTCTCCTTTATCCATGCCTTATCATGAAATTAAAAAATGTACAAGACCAACCCATTAAACCTATAAACAAAAAATAGAAGAACAAATACGGTTTGCAAAAGTCTGACCTCACTAACAACAAGAATAAGGAATTCTGTGCTTAAAAATTAGTAAAAAACTTCACTTTCAATTATAAGATGGCAGCCTTAGACTAATGAATAAGTAAAGTACTTTTTAATAAATAAACAACTGGTAAAAAAGGAGTTAAAATTTAGAAAATGCTACACGTTTAAACATTCCTTATGTATTTTGTGACAGAAACAAAGATAACACAATTTATCTGCTCTTTGAAAAGTTTTAATTTAGTAAAGATATCTTTAATTTAAAACTACCAAAAGGTAATTAAAATCATTAGAAAAATTCTAGTAAATTATTAGAAAATATGTTCACAACTGATCTAAAGGCTGTCAAGTAGTAAAACATACACCATATAAATTCTCACACTTCTAATCTATAAGAGAACTTTGGGAAATTTGGAAACAGGAGAAAAAATCTGCTAAGCTCTTAAGGCAGGGATTCCCAAACTTTGTGAAGCCACGTAAGCATTATACTCAATGATTTTTTCTCGCTGAACCCTAACCAAGAGGTGATAAGCCAAAGAGCAATAAAATTAACTTTATAATCACTGTAATTTTTATTTACATTGCTTATGTATCTTAAAATACAGTTTACAAGTGAAGTTCATGTTTCCTGCTGTAAATAAGAGAAGGAAGAACGTATCGGGTCTCTTCCAGGGCCTGGAAGAGGGGGGGAGGTCAAGCAACACAAATAACACCTTTGCTTCGCCTTAAATTAACTAGTGTCTTTATTAAACTATATTATCATTTAATACTTGTATTGTGGTTAATGTCACTAATTTCATGCTTATTTACATTCTTTGAATTTTTCATAAAAATAAATAATTATAAAATTTACGGATGTGCTTGTTCATTTGCTGATAAAAAAATTACTGCACTAAATATACACACAAATATAGCGAAAAATTGTACTTGATTGTAGTTGAGGCAAGGGAGTCCAGGAGCGAAAAAAGCACCGGGCCCAGAATTTCTCTCCTGGGCCCTGGTAGTCTTTCTCTATTTATCATGGAACCTGTAAGCTTCTGCGGAAGCCTTGGGTTCCCTGCAACACAGTTTGGGAAGCCCTGCACTATTAGATATGATGGGATGGATTACTCACCGCCATGCGCTCTGCTGTCAACCACTCCTCCTCCTCCACTCCAGAGTGACGCGTGTAATAAGACACGCCAGCTATAACTTTATTTACCTCATTTAACGCATTCATTTTACCATTGAAGGAAGAAATCTGCAATAACCTATAACAATAAAATTACATTTTCACGAGTTAAATAGAGAACAGTTAAAGAAATCAAATTCTATTTAATTTTAGAAATATGCATTTAAAGTTCAAAAATAACATTTTTAAAATCTATGTTAATGCATAAGATAAAAAAGTTAATTCTGACGGGAATATGGACTAATGCATAGGCTACAAATATCTCCAACATAAACATAAAAATATGAACAATTACCTGAGTATCATTTTGAGCCTAAATATTTCTAAATTTTTAACAGTCTCTTGTTGATTAGGTACCCTTGATACTAATGATTTGCAGGCCTTGATTATTGCCGAAATGGCATCATTTTTTGATTCATTTTTTGCTTCCTTTTTTAGTTCATCATCCGTAAGATTATCTAAAATTACTGGCACCATTTCCTAGGAACAAAATTATACATGTAAATATATTTCAAGCCCAATATAATGATATTAATTACACCAAGAAGAATTTTGTACTTACAATAATAGGCATTAGGTACTTTTCTATAGTGGGTACAGTCAACATTTCATAACAGAGCCCAAATGGTCGGATAAGAGCATAAATCACAGGCACAGTGAGATTTTTTCCACTTTGGAACCTTTCAAGTAATATCTGGAAGCCTCCCAAGTTACCAAACCTAAAATAAAGACAAACTAGGTAAAAAATTATACCTAAGTAATTTCATGATACATCTAAGTATACCTTAGGAACTGGCAAAAATTACTCATATAGCGGAGATTTATATAAAAACAGAAACGGTAAATAATTAAGCAAAAAACTTGCTGCTTGCCATCATCATGATTCCAGCATAAAAGCTTGAGTTACTTAAATGAAAAACTATTGAGCAAATATATTACAATTGCATTCTCAAGCAAAATACATATTACTTCCACATATACATAAATACATATCTATTACAGAAACTGTTACTTTTCATTTCATTGAATTCTAAGCTTTTGGAAATGCTCCACGACTATGTTCCTACTTAATGATTGAAAGCTATTTCATTTTATTGAATACTTTCTTATGCCCTACAAGATTTATATGGTAATTCATTAAGTACAGATAATTCTAAATTACTGTTGAGTATACCTTTGTTGAAAAATGGATCATTTTCAAATTTTGACACACAATTAATTAAATAGATAGATCTAAGTTTATTTTATTCATAGAAGAAATAGTAGATTAACTTGTTTAAACTTTTCATTCTTACTGTATTTGACATGCATACTATACCTAAATGAATTGTAAAATTTAATTAAAACTTAGTAAGTTTCTGATTTATCATTTTGCAGTAGTTCACTATAACAGTTGCGACACGTCTTAATTTTTTAATATTTATTTTGTTCTCCCTAAGTCCATTTACTTCCTAAAAATTAAAAATATTTTCTCAAAAACTTAATTTTTTGATAGACACATTGAAGATACAGGCAGTCCTCGACTTTCGTAGAACTCGCACTTTCGTACGTTTACATTTGCACCCCTAAACTGCCTTTCGTATGCCGAATTCGGACTTTCGTACATCAGCTGATGAACAAACATTTTGTGCTATCGCATAGTGGCGCTGTCTGTCAGCCAAGCCAACACTTATAATAAATTACCAAATGAAGCAAAATGCATAAATATAATAAAATTCAAATGAGTAATGGCTTCTTGGTTGAAATCTAAATCATTCTACTCAACTGATGAGTTTCTAGAAAGTGACCTAGCAGATTAAAATTTTTTTAAGAGCAAGGAACCAATCTACACACATTTTGATGACATTGGCGATATCCCGTTAGCAGACCGCAAAACAATTTGAGACATAATGATTATGCAGTTGCTTGGCTTTCTCGCGAATGACAAGTGAACTCAGCAAGATTTTCTTGCGAGTTTGGGTCTCGATTCACAGATTTAAAGCCTTCTCTGTCTTCTCTACACATGGATTCCTAGGTACAAAAGACTCTTTTTGTACTCGTTGAAGTACCACTTGCAACACTCGCTCTAATCGCTTCTTCACTTTCCTTATCCATTTTATTGTGGACTCGTTCATACCAGGTAATTTACCAACTCATGAAGTAGATTCATTATGCGCCATTTTAATACACTTGTAACTTCAATTATTCTGCACCATAACTTGTCAATTGGAGAGCAGATAAGAAAATTTCTGGAGCCTCCGATCGTAGACATATTGTTGAGTTCAAAATGCAGCTTATATTGAGGGAAGTTTTTTTCTATTTTCAATTTTGAAAAGCCCTGGGTGTGGCTTATATCAGAGTAATTACGTCAATATAATATTTTCAACATATAATGATCCCATTATAACTTCCCTCTTATTTACCTGTCTCTTTCTGCCACTTATGCCCAGCCAATGATTTTAATTATAACACTAATATAGATTAGAATAAATTAATTTTCATGAACAATATATGAATGAATTCTAGTGGACAAATATACACATTACTTTTCACTTTGGAAAACATGATCCATAAGTAAAAATTAATGCAAGGTGTACGTGTGTTATGACTTCATGCTTGTCTCTCTTAGAAGAAAATTTTGTAGTCTGAAAGCGTCAAATCATCTTTCACCACTGGTTGTACAGTAAATGTATAATGGATATTCTCCAAACTCATCACTTTTTTTGCCCTTTTTACCGACTTTTCTTTCATTTCAATCATCACTCTCGTTGGGGCCATGATTAGGCAATATTACGAAAAACTATGAAAATAGCAAAATGCTTTAATAAAAAAATCTGATGTGGCCAACACATGACTTTCTCCATATTTGGGTATAGATATTTAAATTATTATGAATAGCATTATAAGGCAAAATTATTATTTCATATCGTAAAAGAATACAGTCATCCTTATTGCCATAAATTAGGTATATTTTGAATATGTTTACAGAATTCATCGCTACATGGTAGTGGCGCTGTATACTGGGAATTACGAAAAATTTAAATATCTCCGAAATGGATGGTTCTACGAAAATTTGTTTCAAACAAAACTTGGAAGAAATATTATTCTCTACAACTTTGGTCCTCACGAAGATTACCAATAAAGACATTTTTAAGGAGATATTTGACGAAAACCAAAAACACTGATTATTTATAATTCCTACATAATAACTGCTATGGAAAATTGTTTGAAATAAAAGATGCAGGAAATTCTATTTTCCACATTCTTTGTAATAGTCAATGTATACAACAATGAAGTAATATTGGAGAAATATCACAAAAACTGAATCGGGTTTCGAATAAATGTCGACTTCCAGTTAACTGTTATTGTCCAAAAACTAATCAGTTCTTTGTGCCAATACCAAAGTGTTATATATGAAATTTGGTAACGATATGGAAAGTACTTTTTGAGTAAGAGCGCCCACAATCACATATACACACGCAGCACACATGCACACAACACACACAGACATCATTCCAAAAAGTCTAAACGTGTTCAGGGACCTCAAAGCATGTATTTCCGTTAAAATCTCTAAGTCAATTTTTTGGTGATCACAATAATTTCCCATACTACGTATGGAGAAAGTAAAAACTTGCTTTCGTACATTATACATTGACACCCCTCAACCGCCTTTCATACGCCGAATTTGGACTTTCGTACGTCAGCAAAATGACAAACGAATTTCGAGTTACTGCATGGTGGTGCTGGCTGCCAACCACCAGTTTCTGCCGCATCGCCATATTTGTCTGTACAGCAATGTTTGTGTAATTGTTTAAATATGTTATTGCATTTTGCCCTCTCTCTCTATATTATAAAATTGACAATTGTGTCTAAAAGGTCCCTGCTCAAAAAACTAAACATTTATACCATAATTAGAGATTTTATAATATTTTTTGGCTCTCTGGGAATGGAACCCCCATTATAACATGTAAGTCTATTGTTCAACTTTCATACGCGTTTTCAGGCACGCATTATGTACGAAAGTACAGGACTGCCTGTACTAGCAAATCAGCTGATATGATGATTAGAAAGCACCACAAGTACAGTAAATCGCTTTCCTTCATGTTTATTGACTATACACGTTGCCAATGAGTAAAATTATTATAGTCACCTATTTATCAAGTCAACAAGCCATCCTTTTGGGCCTCGGCTGTCAAGCGAAGGTCTCGCATACACATCCTCATCTCGAATGGGAACACCAGTAGGAGCTGTCGCAGATGGTCGTGCAACATTAAAGGTATGGAACCTAAAAAGAAAAATAGATAATTAAAGAACGGAGCAACAAAATCTAGCCAAAGGCTCCAATCAAACTCATTCAAAAAATTTTAATATCTCGATAGCGTAAATCATATGAAAACAAACTAGACTGATTATATTTTTAAGAGAATATCAGAAAATCAGCTCACTAGGATAAAGACATTTTCAGATTTATTTAAAGAAAGGAAAGAATGAGTACGTGGTACGCAAGATACATATACACAAATCAAATTACAAACTAAACAAGCAATTTTTCACTTTTGTCAAAAAAAAGAAAACTGTGTAGTTATCCTTTATCTCTCGTCCTATAAATAAAGATAAAACAGAAAGACCCATGTTGACAAAAAACAAAAACCTGCACCATATTTGTTGTGAAAAGCCACTCTGCAGTCAAAACATACATCTGGGTTTTACTATTTTCATATATATTAGGGCTATTTCCATCCTCAATTTATACCACACAATAGATATTTATCACAAATATCCTTTTTTTATGTGTCAGACAAACTTAGATAATAAAAGTTTTAAATAGTTTTTGATACATGATAAAGCAATGAATGTAATCAAAAGCAAAATTCTTGCATTGCATTAAAAAGTCCTCCTTTTAACCTGATATACGAAAATATTGATTATTATAGAAAGCTCAATACTGCACCTCCAACATGAAGACCACTTATACAAAATACCCTGTAATTGTTACATCATCTTATTGTAATCAATTACGACACTTGAAATTTAATATGAGGAATTCCCTGTGGTCTCTGCTACTTCATTTTAATAATGGCAAAAGGAAACTCAAACAATGGCTAAATTCACATATGTCAACATTTAAATTGCAAGTCATGATTCCTTTTACCTTTATATTTCATTTCAGTTAATACAGTTATTGAAAATCGCAACTTGCTACAACTGTCAAAATTGCATCAACTGGCAATTAATATATGCTAATAAGGAAATGACCATTCATAAACAATGTATGTCACTCTATATACACGTAAATGTGGTATTAATCCATCTACTTGGGTTAATTTTATCAGGTAATCAGTCACTCACTTATTGCTTGGGTTGAACACCATTGCTAGAAGATCAAGAAGTGGAAACCAATCTTGGTTGAGTTTCACTACACAAAGTTCAACAAGTCGTTCACAGTTTTGGTTGATGCATTGGTGTATGTTGAATTTCCAGCTGTTGACTGCCTCATCAGTTAAGATCTTTGTAAAGGATACAGTAAGGCCTTCACGAAAAAATCGCTGACAAGCTTCACTTCTAACATCTAACCCTGTAAAAAGACATTCATATATATATGCAATTGAGGGGCTCAAAAATAAAGTTCAGTATTAAAAGTTGAAAAAATAAGCACTTATCTTGGTATCTCCAATAGTGATAACAAGGCTAGGAATAACCAATACTTGCTTCAACTAAAATGCAGCCATCTTCACTGAAAGTAGGTTACAAAGTAGTCTTTATAGATTCTACTTTCAAGAAATCACCAATGAAGATAGCCGCATTGTAGTCAAAAAGCGCATTGGTCATAACTAGTTGAATGTTGGAGATACCTAAGCACTTATGTCATCAATTTTTGACACTTAAGTGCTTATGACTGAACCTGTTTTCAGCTATAAGACAAGCTCAGTAAGTCTTTAATGAATTACTTAGGAATTAAACTAAAAATCCTACCATAAAACAATGTGCAATCACTAACCTTTTCGACATAGGTCAATTGATGCCTGCAGTAAAACTTCCAACTCTTGGTCAGGGAGAACTGGAACTACCCAACGAGCATTTGAAATTTTCTCTTCCAACATGGCTAGTTTAGCATGAGGAAAATCAGGCTCCCCAACCTCCCCATCTTCCACCTCCATGGTCACACCACTACTTACTCCTGACTCAGCTTCATTTCCAACAATACCAGAACTTTCAGGCAGTATACTACTGCTGCCACTCTGAAAATAAAAATATACTGAATTTCATAGACTCGCCATTGATAACAAGATGGCTATATTTTTGTGGATATATAACACTATCATAAAACTCAAACCTCACAGAAACATGCAAACAATTCAAGTTCCTTTACACACAAGTCCAACACGAAACGCTAATTTTAAGTCCTAATTAAAACGTGGTATATGTAAAGTTAAAGGAATTTAAAATAAAAAAATCTCCAATATAAGTTACACCAATAATGTGTACATAATTATTTTAATGGAAACTCAAAGTCGTTGCTAATTTTTTTGACATAAAAACTCGGAATCTGATGATTTATTTCCCGTCATCAGAAATGTCTTCGAAGGATAATTTTATAATAAACTGTATACATGCCTTTATATAATCATCCATTAAATCTAGAAACAGTATGTAAAACTATAAGCCATTGCAATAGACTTTCAATGCTACCAAAATCTTATACGTATACTAAATAACTTACCTGAGTGTTTTGCGTGGTTGTTTGGCCATCAGGAGGCTCGGTGAGGACACCTTGTCCTCCTCTTCGTGTGTCTATCGTCATCGCTCTTCAATCAAATCGCAACATAGACTTCACAGGATTAAATCGAAGGAATAAAACAAACTTCAACGATGATTTCTCGAATCAGCTACATTATCTGTGAAAAGATGCTTTCTAAGACGTTTCCACGAGAGGATACAAGCAATATTTCAACGATAAGGTTTATCAAGAGATGAGTTAAATAAAACAGAGCATTACTATCCTACTGCATAATCCATAAGACGAAAATATACGAACGTATTTCTTTAAGATCGGTATTCCAATTATGAGTCATGGCAATGCCGTCTTGAAATCAATACTAGGGCAGAGTTCAGCGATCTTTGATTGGCATAGTTAACACATTATAAGTGAAGCAGTATTCTATCCCGATTTTCTGCCTAATTACTTATTACTTTATTAATAAGATGCAAAGAAGTTGTTAGCGATCGAGTATGTCAAATTGGTGAACCCACCCTTTGAAATAACGAAGATTAAAAAGACAGGATTAATACGCACCACGTACTACTTTGGACACTAGAAACACGACATAACTGATCCACTTTATTTTAGTAATAAATTGGACCATCAAAGATGACACAAAATAACCAAAAAATCTTTAAAATGTATTATACGTCGTTGCTGAAGTTAGACGTGTTTACCTTCCTCTATAGCTCACCTTGGGTTGCAAACGGAAATCGCTCCGCATAGTCAAATAGTAATTTTACTTAAATCTTATATTCATTTACTAAAACCCTATTACTTAATTTTTTAGCTTAACTCTGCCAAATATCGGTGAGATTCATCAGCCGGGCAACACACAAAATGGCGACTGTTTGCAGTATTCGCTCATGATAGGGAGGGACTACGGGAATAGCGAGAACTACAGCACCTACGAACATCAGTATTCACGCCCAGAGAGAGAATTTCTTCTCAAGTGAAAGATTGAAACAATCAACATCAGTAATTACATGTTGGAAATAATTGATGGTGGTCAATAAATATAAACTGTAAATGAATTAAAAGACCAACCTCTACATGAGGAACTGAGTATGAAACCACTTGACGTAAACTGCACACGCACAGTAAACACCATACACCGGTGACATGGGCGTAATAATATTTCTCCTTGACTTTTTGTTAAAATTAAAGGGAAAACAGTAATGACGAGGGTGAAGATTCTCTTGGTCAGATCACGTCGTTACCTTAAATTTTTACGTTGTTTTTTTGTTTCCAATCCAAATGAGAGAAGACTTAATTGAAAGAGAACTATTTTGTGAGACCTACCATCAGCTGTAGTAGATTCGGAACTGGAAGTCACATGAAAGTCTGTTTTGGCTTCCAGAAAATTGTGAATGATTGATGAAAACTTCTTTAGAAAAGCAATTAAAAAATATTCTCCGTGAAAATAATCCGAATTCCTGCAATAATTTATGCTTCGTTTGCATGCAATGATGTAATATTGAGTTTTATAAAAACAAATGCGATTGAACTTGCGCTGAGTTTTCGGCAAGATGGGAGAGACTGCCTAGGTGCTAAGTTTGTACGAATTAGTTGTGGACTTTTCTGTTACTAATCACTGATAATTATAGAAACTTATTTTTAATAATGCCTCCTTTTATAAAAGTGCCATCTTTATATGTTTTGAGCGTAAACAATTTTACTAAAGTATTGCACGATTATGTTACTGAGACCAAAGAAAATACCAATAAACTTAGAAGAGTAGTTCTTTCTTCTCTTCATGCAGGTATAAAACAGCATTTGGTGGAAATTGCAACAAAAAATTATCGTGATAATATTTTTGTCTTGTTTGATTTGTTGGAAGTGTTACTTGATCATTGCACTACAAAACTTCATACTGTGGATGAGGAAAACAGACTTTGGTTAAATGAATGTGCGGGATTGTTTACAAGATTGGAGCAATGTCAAGCAATAGGACTCGAAGAACTTAGTATTCGAGTGCGTTTAAATCCAAGAAATGATCTCGAATACGTTTCTAGTATGAATTCTTCCTTTTATCGCACTCTTCGTCAGATGACCCATCTAAAAATGCTTGTTCTGCGTAGCGTTTGTGATAACGAAATTCTGCGTATATTGGGAAGAAATTGTCCACAACTAGAATATTTGGATGTGACCTCTTCATGGCTCGTGGATGACAAAGGCATTTGTCAACTTCTACTCCGAGATTCAGAATCTTGCAGTAATGAGACCGGAGGGGAATGTTGTCTTCCAGAATTTGATGGCTTCGAGAAACTAAGCGCATGCTGCTTAAACCTTAAAGAAGTCCGTATTCAGGATACAAACACTTCCCTCACTGGAGTACTGTTTCTTTTACGTTATGCTTCACGCCTGCGATCTCTAGGGGGGTTTATCTATTACCGTAATGTTGGTGATGCTGTGGTAAAGTTGGCCTCTAAAGATCCTTCCCTTACATTGTCGCTGGCCGAGCTTTGGGACACATGTCTTCCGCCGGAAAAAGCTGAAATTATCGGAAAAGCCGCTCCGAATCTCACAGTTCTTTACACCCGTGCTGACCACCTCTCTAATGTTTCAGCTGAGACATTCCCTTACCTGACCTCACTCACAGTCGATTTCGACTTCCATGATCAAGCTCACCTTCTGGAAGCATATCTTCAATTACGTGGAGGTTGCCTCCGAAAGCTGGCTTTAGTCGACCAAACACATGCCGTGTCATTGTCGATGCTGGGTAAATACTGCCCATCCTTGTTGGAGTTGAGCGCTAAGGTGTTCGGGGGTGGCCGTTGGGGTTCGAGGAAACCCAGAGGAGGTTAGTATCGGGGTTGTTTTTTTAAACGTGGGAGTTTAAAAACAATTATATTTTCTGTAAATGGAGATTTTGGACGCATCGGTCAATAGCTTTGTTGCATGTCTTATAAGTAAATATTGGCGTTAATTACTGAAATATGGACATATTATAGGGAGTAAACCAATGTTGCCTTCCCTGCAAACTGCACGTTTGCGTTTGGGATCAAATCTCACGTTGCGGGCCATCTTGGGTGGCTGCCCTGAACTATGTCATTTGGATTTGACACCAGAAGATGCTGACGACGATTCCCGTGCTGGAATTGGAGTGTTCTGCATTGTTGGTCTTAATTGGCCCCCAGGTGTCAAAGATGATGATGAAGATGGTGATGAAGATGGTGATGATGAAGGTCAGTTTATACATTTTATTTTGACAGCTGATGATGGTCTATTATATTCTCTGACCAAATCATTTATAATTCTGTTTTGTGGATTACACAACCTGCAAATGAAATTAAACCTGATTATATTTGTATTGGGCCTTTAAAACCTGCAGTCCTACAGATGAAAAAACTAATATACTTTATTCAACAATGGCAATAAGGGAGTCCAAAACAGTGGCGTAGCTAGGGTCTTCAGGGTCCGGGGGCAAGGGTTCTTCTTGGTGCCCCTAAGGGGGATTTACATCTCCAGCACAGGGGGGGGGGGTTTAAATCTCCAGCCCGGGCCATATGACCCTTTTACTTGCTGCCAGGTTCCAGGGAGGAGGGTTTTACAGGGTCTTCTGTACTCAATTTAGCATGTTGGCGTCTTTAGGTAGTTCCCTGTTTTGCTACCCCATTAGGGTGACTCTGGAAAACTCAAACATGCAACAAACATATTTGAATGGGAATATGGTTCGAGTAAGGCTAGATGGCTGGAGATACCTCAACTCAACTACAAACCCCCCTGGCCCGTAGACAAAACATCATTTACAAGTGAGATCCAGTCTAAGGAAATATATAGACAAAACAGAAGCGTAACCCGAAGAATGAGCAATAACCCCAAAGACTTCGGGTGAGACATGAGCAGGTGGCAACTCGAAGCGGGACTTCACACATATTTTGGATAGACAGTGAGGGTTTTGTAAATATTTTTCTCTGACCCACTTACGATTGCCATTTCTTAAGTCTTAGAGACCATCTAAACATAAACAAGCTACACTATCACTATGTCCTAAAGATAAATACGAGGGTGATTCATTGCATCTCGGACCAGTTTCCAGAAGCATTTTTGATGACTCTTGCCTCTCTTAAGTCTTAAACCGCTAGGATATTACATTACTCTGCGGCCTCCTAGCAGATCTGCTTTCACCGATAAAAATCAGTCTGTGAGTTTGTGCCCCTTAAGCCCTGCACCCGGGGACAACTACCCATCTACCCCCCTCCCCTCCTGTCGCTACGCCACTGGTCCAAAATCTCAAAAATTTGAATAGAAAAAATAAAACTTATGTTAGTTATTTTGTCTTACAACTTTTGCAAAGTGCCCAAATCTGTATCAGTGAAAAGATATAAAAAAAAACTAACGAGTAAGTTGCAAAAAAATTTATTTTTAATGATATTTTTACAACTCGCTTATGTATTCACTTTGGCTGCCTGTCTGTCCATGCAGGGGACATCTCTGAAACGGTTCAACATAGAAAACACCAAATTTTCAGGATAAGTTACTACGTGTGAGTGCTACATGTGGTAATCGGAAATTGTTAAAATTCCAATTTTTACGGGCTAATTTTGCCCCATTAGTGCCCCATAAGAAAAGCACAAATCATTGTAGAGGTTTTCATATTTGCTTTTTAAAATAATTTCCCTGTCAAAATTCGAACTCGGGACTTGAACTATCAGAAAGTTTAGAATTGTGGTTTCTTGTTTTTGAAGTTGGAATTCAAATCCCTGTAGATTTAACATAAATTTTAAGTTTTTATCAGGAAAAAGTGGGCATTTTTCTGGGTTTCAACAAAGGATATACTTAACTACCATTGCAATGAGCTCAATGCTTTTATTTGTACAGTGTACCTTCAAAATAGGTGCACATGCTTGCAGAATGGGGAAGACTATATCAGACTGTTTTCAGGGGATATCTTGAGAACCATATCCTTGGTACAATTGGTCTCGGAATGTGCAGTTTTTATTTTGATGGTGCCGCTAATAATTTTTTCCAAAATGTTCCCTTAAAATTTGAATCTTAGATTTTTTTGTAAAAATAAATCGCCTTATAATATCTGCTTTTGCAGTGTTTTCCTAACTTGTTAAAAGTATGCTTTCATCTATTTAGACTTGAGGTCTGGATTTGGTGGGCCTTTCCCTTATTTAATATGGATAAAAGGAAAATAACCATTATTTTAAAAAATGCAAGTGAAAGTAAACTCGGGAGTAATTTAGTTTTTTAATAACTTGAAAATAATCGTCTATACTTTTCTGAATAAAAAGTACATTTTGACTTTTAAAACTATTCAAGTGCCTGTTGAGGAGGAAGATGATGAACCTGAGGATGACGAAGATTTTGAAGACGTCGGACTTGACGATTCTGCCATCATAGAGGGACTTGCTCTCAATCCTTCCCCCAAGCTCACCACCATGGTTATTCGTAGGGAATGGGCTTGTGGAAGTGTTGGCCTTCGCTCTCTCATTCACTCGTGTCCCAGATTAAGGTCTGTCGGGGATTTATGTCTTTGGAAAGGTTTATCAGGTGGCGAAGATGAGGTCACTTCTTTGGGACAGGAAGCTCTAGAGTGCAACTGGGATCTTTCTCTTATATTTCGGGGTACTATATATCCTAAGAGGATAGGCTTTCCTTTGTGGAGGCCTCCTGGTGATTGTGCAGATGTGTCTGATGACGAGGACGATTGCTGTAGCAACGGTTAGGTTATATTAGGATACCTTTTAGTATCAATAGGTTTAATTTAGTTAATAAAGAGTCTTATGCAAAGGGATTGCAAGTTACTTGTTTTGGTTAAGGTATAAGCTACGATAAGTAAATATGTTCATTTTTGTATGATTTTGTCTTTACTTTTTCTTGTTTTTCTAATTAGAATGTATTTTTTTCTATTACAACTCTTATTATTCAGTTGATACTCTGATATAAGTGATCTTTAAGTATCATGTTTTCATCAGTATATTCTATAAGGAAAAATTCTGAAGAGTTGAACCTTCTTTGAAATTGTTATTAAATAAGCTTGTAAAAATCCAGAATTATTTCTTGGCTAGTAGTGTTAGTTTTGTATCAAATCCTATATGTATTTATCATATATTTTATGCCATTATGTTAAGATTAAAACGCACAATCACATTGGATTGGATATATTGTCACGTTTTCTCATCGTTATTTTTTCTACCTGAATAGCAATTTATTTCTTGCAGGAATATGTTCTTTAGAAAACCTGGTTGAATTTATTTTATACCAAAATCTTTTAAACATTAGAATTAACATTAACATTAGAATTGAGATAGGCCTATAATAATATTGCTAAAAATATTAATTCTTAACTTCATTATACATAGTAAATATATTTTTCTGTCATTTTTTGTATAAGAAGCCTTACTTGAACTAGTTTGGGATCATAAGGTAAGTACAGTTTGGGTAGAGTGAGAGTTCCTATTTTGTTTCAACTTAAATTAAGGTCCTAAAATAAGTATTTTTATCAACTCGGTAAATATTAAGTTAAAACAATTATTGTACCACAATCCCTTGCAAGAAACTAAATTGGCTATGACTATCGACCCATATTTGGCCTCTAGCAATAGAGAGCAACATTTTGGCTGTGCATTGTATTCTATTAATGTAAAATTATATATTTCTGACCGTGAAAGATTTTTATTTAACTAGGAATTTTAATGGTGAACTTTTTATAATACTTACTGAAATTTAAATGTAAAGAATGGCATGATTAAAATGTATGAAAAAAGCAATGAAAAATTCCGGCATTTCAGCTGATTTTTTCAAATCAGTTTCTTGTGCTGCTTGTTGCACAACTATTTTGAGAATATTTATGCCAAGAAATTCATGCCTTATTTTTTTGTAGCAGAAAGTGAATACTGAATAACTGAAAGAATGTTCGGTGAAATTTTGTAGTAATTGAATGTTTAGTGATTGATTTCCGTGATCTTTATTTGAATTGTTATTAGTCAATTTTACGCTTGGTTATTAAAATATGCTGTACATATTGATAGTATGAATAATATTGGTAATGCAGTTGTTTTTTTGAGATATTATATATGTATATTTATGAGATGGCAGAGCTATGGGTGTACAATGAGTTACCAGTTAGGTAATGCTGCATGAATCATTGGCAGTAAACTAGTCATAAGTATAGGATTAGTTATGAAAAGTGAATTTGTTTTATTATATAGGGGTTGGCAATTTACAGTCTGCAAGCTGTATTCAGCCTGGGAGAACATTTTCCCCGTACTATACTATATAAAGAAATCTTCAGGTAACTACCAATCTCTGTAAGCATCTGGCCATCTGAAGCACTCAGCCCTTGAAAATATTCAAAGCAAAGAATGTTGCCCAAAATACAGAAAAGGTTGCCAACCCCTTGTATCATATGTGATTTCTAGCTATTCAAGCCTTTTTAAAGGTTTCTTAGTTTGTACCGTGTACAAAATTTGAAGTACAATTTATGTGTTTGAAATTTATATGTGTTGTATCGTAGAACACTTTTAAGTAACTATTCATCTCACTTGGAAATGTGAACTTTATCAACTTCACAATTGCTCGGATGGTGTTTCTCCAAATTTATTTTGACTATTCAGACAGCACTTTGCAATAAAATTAGCAATTTGAAATGTTATTAAAGGGATTACCATAATTTATATATGTAGTTCATTCCATAAATAGCAGCCACTATAAGGTAACCAATGGAAAGTTAATAAAGTTTTTATTTGAAGTAAATTGCAAAATTTTGCCTTGCATATGCAAAGATTAAGATAAGTAGATAGTTTGTTCACCATTAAACCCGATAGTGAATCATTACTAATTGATACTTTCATTGAAATAGATATGACAATGTAATGTATCGGCTTTAAGTTATTTCGTCTGAATTTCCCGTAATTACAGGTAACACGTTTTCTATAATATTTCATGTTGTAAACTTGCAGTTGAAGTAACAACGATCTATAACTGTATTATATCTAAGGTAGATTAAAATGGACTGCTTTTTTGATCGATATAATTTCTATCATTTTACACTTCTTTAAAATGCCTAATTTCACCAAATTAAAAATAAGTAGTGCCTAATGTATTACTGTTATATTATTTCAAAATGGATTGTTTTGAGTGGAGATGTTGCAGGAAAAATTTAAGATTCTTAAATAGGGGCACGTAAATTCATTGAATATTTATACTCCATTGTAATAAGGTATGGATTTTAATTTTGGTTTGTTCTTAGAGAGTTCTTGATGTTAATGGAAGCTGTCAAATTTTGGCCTATGTAGATACACCGGATACCAGAGTTTAATTGTTAATATATACTTGTGTAATGATATTCCATCACGTCTTTGTTCTTTCGGTATTTCTTGAGGTGATGATTTCATATTTCAATTTGATTACTGATAAGTGATAATTGTACATTAATAAATAGATATAACCAGGGTTGGCATGATATCTTTGGGGGTCCCTATGCAAGTACGATTTCGGGGGCCCCTCTTCTTTATCTGCAATGTTCCAACAATGGCCATTACGTGACCTTGGATAATGAGGTAGCGGTGATACGCGGTATTTTAGCTAGAATTGGTACTCTATAATTTAAACACACATGTCACTTACTTTCTACCTTTCTTCACACCGGAGAATTTAGTTTGTGATCCTCTGATAGTGATTTTCGTATTGGCATCTGACCCCTAACTCAGCTCATTTATCTGTATCAGTATTTATAAATATACTGTGCCAGTTATTGACGACGATGAAGCAAAATCTGGGCCCCCCTCTTCCGGGGGCCCCTATGCATAGCATACCCCATCATGCCGGCCCTGGATATAATGTTGACAGTAACATGTGTACTTTATGTGGCAAGTTATCCTACAGTTATTCATCACATTTTTTAATATTTGAATTTAGACTATCTGAAAAACATAGATAGTACTTAACATTAGGTGATCATATGCAATTGCCATAAATATTAAGTACAAAACCTTTAAAAAATGCATGAAAAGTGATCGTACAAATTTAATGCTCAAATATAAATAATCATTAATTTACAATAAGCACAATATAGATAATTTTACGATTTAAATTGTCTAAAATTGATTAAAAATTCATTTTTATATGTTGTGTTTTATGGTTAGTGAATTTGTTCAAATACCTCTGTGTAAGATATTTATAGTGTATTTGTTTAGTCTTGTTAACCCATAGTTTTGATCCTTGATGATAAATAATTTTTTAGGGTGATATATTCTTTCATTTTTATTTTGAAGTTAATTATACATGATAACATTATACACTGCTACTATTTAAATAAACTTTTTGTAATGCAATATTTCTATTAACACTTGTAACTATCAGTTGACTTCTTTTCATTGATGCATTGATATTATATTTGTGTTTTATTGGATATAAATTTTGCTTTTACTTGTCAATGCAAAGCATTTTTGGTAAGTCCATGGAATTAACAGTATTTTATTGATAAATTAAGAGTTAACAAAATTGGCTAAGATTATTTTGCTTATTGGTGACTTTAGTTTTCAAAAACTAATGAAAAATAAATTGCAATAATATGGAAAGCATATCATGAGTTTTTGAATGTCTGATTTTTGTATTGCCTTATTAATTTATAGGAAATATATAACTAGGAATAATTTCCATTAGATTCTATATGTTAATGAAGAAAATATTTTACAATAGAATGACTAATATTATTAACATGAAAATATCTTGCAAATTGTTTATAATTTTGGAAAATCTTCATATTGTTTTTAAAATCTTAATGTCCAAATATGTTTAAATTATCTCATAGTAGTATTTATTGATTTTTAATGCTAAAAGTTTGATTTTGTTTGTCTGATAGGGCTGATTGAGTCTATGTTCCTTTATTATTAATTGTATTAAAAAGTATTGTATCGCTCATTTGTGTTCATATGTGCAATTTGTATACTGTACAAGGAATGTTTTCTCTTTTTTTTGACTTAATCTCTAATGTATATTTAGAAGATTTATTTACCCAAAGTTTCATATCAACATAATGTATATTTCTATTTAGTATATAAATGCTAATGCTATTTTGCTTTATAAACTTTTAGTGGAAAATGTACTTTAAAATTTCACATCTACTTGAATTGTAGCATAACTTGTATCCTAATTACTACATGTGAAAGATGTAGGCTAATCTAATAATTAGTATTGTTGTCAAATGACTGATAATAATACAAAAACCGTCCAAACTCACCTGATGAAACAAATAGGCAAGTGGAAACTTTGTAAAAGTTCTTCAAAATTGTCAAAATTTTAAGATTGCTACAATTTAAGTAAATTGCAAATTGTGAATTTTGTAAATCTATTAGTAACAGGAGTCTATTACTTGCAGTTTCACAAGTATTTACTCAGAAAGGAAATACTATTTCTATGTAATTATTGCGGTAAGATGCTGGTTTAAATTGAATACCAATCTACTTCTAAGGAATGCATTTGCAGTATCATTAATATTGCATATCACTACTCCATTTTATAGTTAAAATGCAATAGATAGCTTGGAGTGTTATGTATTATCATAAGACTTGTTTTAATTGTGTTCAATTTGTCTTTCCCAGAGATTTTTGAAGATGAAATACTCTTTAAGTTTAGTATAGACTCCTCCCCTAATATTTTCTCAATGCTCACTTATGAATTGTGTTTGCATATATGTTCCTATACACTTATTATGAAGTAATTAAAATTAGTCATATGTGATATTATAAGCATGAAAGGTGAAAAGACTGATGTAAATTTGTAATACAAAAATAATTTTTGTTGATTGAATTTTTACTACTGATAATAAAAATTACTTCATAGACATTTTTGCATTATTCAAATGAAATAAATTTATAATTACTTTTCAGCTGTATCTCGCTTTTCATCTGAAGGCTAAATATGTGCTCATAATAATAATAATATTTGATACAAATATAGGACGTCAAATAAAAGGTGCAATTAAGTGCAGTAAACCAAAATACCAAGGGAACATTCACAGAAAATAGGTTGAGGTAACAAAAAATACATAATTTATTAATTGTGAAATCATCACATAAAAATTCTATGGAATAGTAGGCTTTATTGACAAAATAAGCTTTTAGTCTCCTTGAAAATCACCTTATTGTTCATGTCTTTCAAGCCATTTGGGAGTTTGTTGTAAAAGTTTGCCCCAGCATAGGAAGTGCTATATGCGAAGAGTTTTAGGTTGTGACACCGATATGCATAATTTCTTTTGTTTCTTGTATTGTGATGATGAATATCTGAGTTGTGCACTAACTCTGATGAAGTATCATTGTTCTTCACGAACATAATAGTACAGTAAATATATAATGAGTATAAAGTCATTATATTTAATTGCTTAAATAAAGGTCTACAACTATCCTTTCTCCTGAACTGTCTTGAAAGAAAAAGAATTTACTGGTCAAAATGTTGTAGGTTTGATGTAATTTTTTATAATCACTACCAATTCTGAAGCATAAAAGATTTAGTTTTAATTATTTTTAACTATTAGGTGCAGTAAGTACATGGCTAGGGGTGTGAAAATTTTTGTGCATGTGTTCAAAGAAATTTATGTAGTTTTATACAGTGCTTTTTTGTGACTACGCGTCACACTGCATACTGGCACCTTTTTTTCAGAGCAATGTTGACACGTCTTATGTCGATACATTTTCATTTTTTTAAATTCTTTAAAACTTATATTAATAAACGACTTCTATAATTGTTAAACATTTTCATTTTAATTATCAACTTTGTTATTAAAAGTGCATTAAAAATTCATTAAAGAAGGGGGAAGAGGGTGCAGGAAGAGGTGGAGGGGGGTGATAGTACAGGCACCTCTTTTTCTACCAAAACGGCACTGGTTTTATATATATTATTTTAAAAAACAAAGCTATTGCAAGCTTATTGACATGGATTGGAACATCATGGCTTTACATTTTAGTTTTTACAGAAAATACGAAAGTGAGTAGTGGATAGGGGAGGTTTTTCTGATAATCTCAGATTAATACCACAATGATTTATTTCAAATTAAAAATAGTTGAGAATAACTCATGGTACGGAATTATTTGATGAGGATAACGATCATAATTGCATTATAATAAACTGTTCATTATGTACAGCAGGTTAGTAAAACATGAATAATAATTTCAATTTTTAAATATCGATTTCAATAGCTTTTTAAACGGTCTACTAAAATTGATGTGATAATCATATTTTGATCATATGATATATTTGTTAGTTTATTACATCTATTTGTAAACTCGTGAAATTTAATTCTCATTCCATTTTTATTTCTATTCGGATTTTTAGCTGAAATCTTACCTCACTACTTACATCATTTATATACGAGGAATAAAAATTCTACGATCGTGGTAAGTTTGGATCTAGAGGTTTGGATAATATAATTTATTTATTTCTACAATTACTACAATATGTAATATCAGTCTATTTGACAGTATAATTCTATTTTCCATTTGAATTTCTATAATTATAGTTAATGGTTATAATCTAAACCAGTGTTTCCCAACCTTTTTAGAGTCACGGCACCCTTAAGTGACTTTTCAGAATTTGGCGGCATCCCTCCCTATACACCATCACTAATAATCGTGGTGAAGTTGAACCCCTAACTCCAATCTCCATATCTTCTTTTCATTTTGAAGTCCCTTTGCGACGAAATGAAGGTCGACTTAACTCTGATTTGCATTTTTGAAAGCTGACGATGCAAAATGAGTCTAAAAATGGGAAAACAGAATATTTTTTGTGGCACCCTTCATAACACTTCACGGCACCCCGGTTGGGAAACACTGATCTAAACATTAAACAAAATATGGAGAACTTTTTATATCAATAGCAGGGTTCTGAGACATTTTCCCGCGATTTCTACTTGAACCAAATACTAAGTCACTTTAATTATTTAACAGATTATAATCTTTTTCCTAAAAAACTTATTATTACAAAAAAAATCATTTTTCAGACCATTTTATAAAAATATTATGCCAGTAAAAAGAAAAATCTAGGGAGAAAGACCGCAGGTGTAAAAAAATTGGCTTTATTTAGAGTAGCTGAAAGTGGAGAAGAGAGGCAGATTCGTGTAGACAACCAACATGTAATACAAGCAAATTAACTTTGCATGCTAATGCATTGCCATCTAGATATGGGCCAGAAAGAACGGGACAGTTCTTTTTGAACTGTTCTGATGCCTAAACTGTTCAATAAAATAACTGTTCTCAAAGAACAGGTAACTCTACATCTTATACACAGTGAGAAAGGTGGGAAACGACTACTTCCTTATCCGTAACTGGATGGCGGGTACTGATTAAACTATGCATATTTTCCAAAGTCCTACTATTGATTTCAATCAAATTTGGTACGATTGTGGAGGGCTCCCAGAAATAATTCATACGTGGTTTTTGTTTCTCTTTGCCTGTTTTATTCAAAATGGCAGCTGAATGAATTCTTAAATACCATTAATCATCTAGAATTCTGATCGGATTTGAACCAAATTTCCCTGGGCAACGCCGGGTATTTCTGCTAGTTACTAGATAATCGCAAAGTTAGTGACATGTTGCTAAACACTTAAAAAAGTTGCTATAGGTAGTAAAAAGTCACTAAATCTATTGACAAAGTCGCTAAATTGGCAACTATGTTCACGAATTCGCAACCCAACCATCTACTGTAGCACCAGCATGAACACTGCCAACTGTTAGTGTTAACGATTAACTTGGCTGGTTGCTATCTGCTAACCCCTTAACCACTCATCTGGGTATGCTGTGTATAGACGTCATGGCCGAACGCACCGGTGTTGGGTATGATGGATTTAGACGTCATGGCATTTTTAATGCTGATTGCTATGGGTATGCCGGGATCTTCCGTCCTGTAGCATCTCGCACTTATAGATGGGTTCTTCTAGTTTGTCCTACCTACCACAGATGGTCTTGTCTTCCTTTTTCTTTGAGAAGAAGGTCTTCATAAGGGAGCTCTGTATATGCGTTGCGGGTTGCATTTCCGTGTACGCCACTTCTTGAATGACCGTTTATGACACTCGGGGTTTTTTCACACTCCCTTGCGAAAACTCACACTTTTCTCTCCATGCACTTTTGTCTCAAGGGTAAATCTGCTATTTATGAATGTTTTTCCTGCTAGTAATCCTAACGGTACATGTGAAAAACAAATGTATATGGAAAGCACAGTTTGCTTCTGAGATTTGAAAGAGACGTTTTGTTTCTAAGAGAAGCATTTTAATCAGTTACGCTGTTTTATATTTGCGGAAACTGGGTGATATTTAACTTTATTTATTTAATTACCCACTGAGGGTGGGACTTGAAAAAAAAAATTACCCGGTTGAGTGGTTAACGGTGGCATTGTATGCTAACTGTTGCTTTTCTTAACCCATAGTGTTAACGCATTTAGAACTTTTATAGTCATTGTTTGTGACAATATTTTATATTTATAATCAAGGGCTTATGAACTTTGCAGAATAGTTGTTGATAAAATTTGATTAGCAGGAAAAACGTTTTCTGCTATTGATTTTTTGTTTTACTCGAATAATGGTTCGGTTAATTAAAATAGAGTTAATCAACAAATTGTTCCCGTTATAACATTTCAAATCCCAGCAATAAATAACAAAATAAGATGGGGGTGTGGGCAGGGCAATTCACAAGCTGTTCCAACAAATGAATTTAAAAAATCGTGAATTTACGATCTGTTGATATTTACTTTCAACAGAAAAAGCAAAACAATCTGTTAATTGTGAAAATAATAAATTATGGTAATAGTAGTAATGGTATTTTCGATGGGCCCTTATTTGGTTCCCAAAATGAGCATTACAAAAATTATAAGTTACACCGTGATAATTCCGACAAAAAATAGTGCATCAGATAACGAAGAACATCTTGTACAATATCTTATAGGGAGGAAGATCCTTGAAAGATAGGATGTACATATGCCTAAGGTGGCCAGATATAAGATAAGCGAAAGCAGGACTAACTATTTTAGCCCCTACAGTGTAGGCAATTTACGACTTCATACAAGAGTTGGCCCTTTTCAAAGCGGGACTACTCTGTTAGCCCCTGGAGTTTAGGCAATTTTATGGCGTCCGGTTATTGTTCAGCTGCTCCCTCTGAGAGATTGAGGAGTTGAACACTCTTACCATCTTCTACATGCTTTCAATTCTTATTTACATCAAATTAGTGGAACGCGGAATAAAAAGCTCAAAAAATGAAATATAAAACAAAGAACAGCGGAGTCAAAACGTCGAGATTTCGAAAGGCCGGTTAGTTACTATGTAGTACACCTTGGTAATATACTGTATAAGGTAGAGAAGAGATAATGACAAGATAACCTGAATATGCATTTGAAAAACTGGGTACACAGGCAAAAAAGAGTCACAATATAAAAAGCCATAAAAATTTTACATAGACATTGATGGATGCATGTAACACGGTCTACCAAACATGCCCTCTCAATCAGTGAGGCGGCGAGGTGAGTTACAAAGTTAAAGGTGCGTTACATACTACTGTTGTATTAGAGCGAATAATGTCTACAACTCTGGGGCGTCAACGCCAGTTGAGCGAAACGATGATTATCGAGTTCCTACTTTACTTTTGCGCCTGTTAGAAAGCGGGACATTTCTGGATTGGAGTGGGCAGCGGGACAGATTGTCAAAAGGCGGTACTGTCCCGCCTAAAGCGGGACGTCTAGTCACCCTATGTATGCCCTCAATGTAATTGGAATGTGATTTTGCGGCACCATTTGTTATATCGGCATACTCACTTTAGCGGCACGACTTTGGCCCCATGGGTGCCGTTAGAATGGACTTGTACTGTACTTAGAATGTGCAAAATTAAAGTGTTTCTTTTATATTACCGTAATTTTCCGATTATAAAACGCAACCTATATAATACACACCCATGTTTTTGCTAGTGAAATGTGAAAATTCTCTTATCACTATGTATAATACGCACCTATTTTTTGTAAAAGACCAATGTAATTTTACTTGACCATGTGTAGTACCGGGACAGTTCTCGCCTTGACGTCAAATAAGATACGTGTGAGAAAGTTTACAAGAATATCACGTTACGTTCGGACTCTTCCATTAAAGATCGCTACGCTGTATAAAAACATTTTGTCTCAATGTCGCCTTTTGTATTAATCTTTTTGGTTGGAATACGAGTTCGCGCTTTGCTGCCAAACTAGATATGTGTGAGAGAGTTTACGAAAATATCACGTTATGAGAAAAGATTTAAGTCTTTCCCGACTTCTCCTTGAAGATGGCAGCAGAGACAGTTGCCGAAACGTCGGAAGCCTTATTCCACACCACCCGGCTGGAAACCCGAGAAAACTTTCTCCATATCACGTTATGTTCTGACTCCCATTAAAGATCGAGACAATGTACAAAAATCTCAGTCTCAATGTTGCGTTTTGTATTAACCTGGTCGGTTGGAATAACAGTTCGTCCTTTGCCGCCCCGCGACATAGTTTACGTGAATATCAAGTACAGTTCATACAAGCCGATCGAGGAGTGTAAAATGTTCTCGGCGACGCAATTTACGTAGACGGTGAGAGAGAACACAAGATCGCTGAGGAACTGTTTGAGGGCAGTGAGGGGAGTGGTAATGAATTCCTAGGCTTTAGTAATCCTGAGAGCTAAAGTAAATAAATAAATATTCATATTTTTGTTTTTAAAAACAATATTTAAATGAATGTTATCGAAATGCATTGAAATTACGATTTATTTGTAAAAACATGTTCGTTATCGAAATGTATTGAATTGTGTGATTTATTGGTAAAAACGTTCGAAAATATAAATTATTTCCATACTGAAAAAAGTTGTATGCATTTATAACCATATATAATACGCACCCTAACTTTTTGTCAACTATTTCGAGAAAAAAATGCGTATTATAATCGGAAAATTACGGTATTTTCTTTTTTGCAATCATGCTACGTATAAGTATTTGCCAACTCCCTGTAATGAACGCAGCTCTAAACACAACAATAAATAATGATAAAATAAATAATAATACAGGCAACAAAACTTAATTACATTCACACTTTATTGAGAATATTTAGGAACAATAGAGTAATACAACAGAATAGAGACCTACGGAATTAATACACTGTAATAATAATAATTTTTCTCTTATATTATTAACATTTATTTATCGGTATTTTACATTCGCGTGATATTTTTAATCAATTGTATTAATGAACAATAACATGCAACTACAAAAAACACGATCTCAACGACACTAAATATTTAATGTATAAACAGTACTACTTAGAGTAAAGAATTTAACAAATCTTCTAAAATGGAAGACAGCAAAATTCAGGCATTGGAAACACATAAGTGCCATTTCTTCTGCATATCAAAGATATAAAATCCATATATGTATATTACAAGACAAGTCCCTTACAATAAGACAAGTTAATTTACAATAGGTTTAGAATATCCAACCATTAAGTGGAAGACCCATGTTCGATTCCCGGTCATAACAGATTTTTTCACCTGTTTCTACATTTCCTATCATTACAGCTATTCAATTTCAATTCCAGGCCAGTTCGCAACTGCTAAATTTAGCAGGTTTTTATCTGCTAACATTTATACGATCAGCAGTTAGCAACTGCAAATGAAAATTAGCAGTTATGTCCATCTCTAGTCGCGACACTCAATGGTAGAAAACGAGGACAGTACCCCCTCCAACCCCTCCGCCGCCTCAGTGCGTTATGTGAGCACTTCCCATTGGTCCAAGACTGTATAAAACAAAACTGCTGTTCACACAGATTCCAATTATTATTTCTAACACGTTTTAACGTGATACGTTCAACTTCTAACCCAGTGGTCTTCAACCTTTTTTGTGTCACCGCCCACTTTTACCATATGTTGTCCTTTGAAATAAGTTCACCGCCCACCCAGTGGCATAGTGAGGGTTTCTGGTGCCAGGGGCAAAGAATAATTTTGCGCTCCCAGTAGCAAAGCGATTTACGGAGGTAAGGTAACCCTAATACTAGTGGGATTGTCGTTAGATGAGGTTACCGAATACGGCCTCAGTGTTTAAAAATTTATGATTTTATATATTTGATAAAATTAAACTTAAACGCTTCGCTGCTTCTGCGAGAGACTCCGACCAGCCTCATGGGCCTTTCGATTTTACCGCAGCATGGATACATTGTCGCTAGTATAGTATGATATGATACTATAGTTAATGACAAACGAACTGTAATAGTTGTACATAAAATAGTAGTACAGAATGTGTGCTTTTTTATGGAATTTTATTTTTCATTGTAAAAATTAGAATAGCATTTGGTGAGTTCTTTAACGCCCAACAAAAATCCAAAAACGCCCACTGGTGGGCGCTATCGCCCACCTTGAAGACCACTGTTCTAACCGTTCAAACCGAGCGTTAGCGCGCGCAACGTACTCTCCCTACAGTGCGTAAAGTGAGAGCATCCCATTGGCTCCTCAGACTGTCCTCATTCTGTAAACCCAATGCCCGTCCCCTGGTTAACATTGGTGATTCGACGCTGATTACTTTTAGACAAACTGCGCATCTGGTTTTCCCGATCTTTTTATAGATATTGGAGAAACATAGTTTTCCAATTTGATTTCAGCCCAATGGAAAGTCTGATAATTCTCTCTTGAATAGCATAATTACATTATCCGTGATCAAGAGGTTTTAATCGGGCAATTAAGTAAAAGTGCATTCAAACGCCATCTCATATTAAAGAAAATTGTAGTTCACATGGCGTCTATGAGATGGCGTATGTATGCACTTTTACGAAACTAGATTATCATCGGAGAACATAGTATGCAGAAGTTCACCTATCATCTACGACAGGGCGCGGCAAACTTGCATGCATGGCGGGATACATTTAAGGTTACGAATGCTCATTCCCTTATTGGTGGTGCAAATGGTTTAGCGGGATATCGAAGAGCTTACGCAGGAAGAAATCTAAATATGTAATTCTTTGAGTTAAATTTTACTGATCACATCTTCGCGGACCGCATAAAACTCTCTCGATGGATGTATTTTGGTAGTACTTTGACGACCCCTGATCCATGAGATGTACGTATGTACTTTTCATCCAGCAAGGTAGGTAATATTTTAGGATTGGTAACGTTTCATTTAAGGCAAATCTTTCTGAGCTACAATCTTAACATCGATTAAATCTGACATTCATTGCCCTTTTGTGATTTTTTAAGTTTTGGTTATATTACTATTTGAATTTTTGGACAGGGTCATCGAAAAAGAATTCCGGGTTTTCAATGTTTAATATATCGGTAAATTCGAGACATGTAACCATGACTTTTGTATTAGAAGTTGTAAAAAACTCCAAGTTTTACCCTCACCTTTCCAGCGCAACGCTGTGACCGCGGATGCGTATTATTATAGTTGTGTGGTTGTTTCACGTTCCTTGCTAGCCCCAGTTAGCGATATGGCGTCCGTTAAACAGAAAGCTCAGTGCGTGCTGTGGTATGCCGAGTTCAAGTCAATTGTGACCGTTCAACGTAATTTTCGGCGTACGTACGGAATAGAAGCGCCTACTGACAAAACAATTACACGGTGGTTTAATCAGTTTAAAGAAACGGGAAGTGTTCAAAAGCAGAAATCAACAGGAAGACCACGAACATCCGAAGAGACTGTGGAACGCATTAGAAAGTCGTGGGTACGGAGCCCAAAAAAATCTATTGCTCGTCGCAGTTTGGAACTTGGTGTACCTAAGTCCACCATCCAGAATGTGCTGCATAAGCCCCTACAATTTTGAAAACCCGGAATTCTTTCTCGAATACCCTGTATTATTCACGAATTATTCCTCCTATTTTATATCCATCAGTCTTAAATTTACTTAATAATATTTGTTGAAAGTATAGGTACTAATGAGAGTATTGCTTTTTCTTAAGGATCAGTAATTTTTAATCCCATAAATGGTAAGAGCTGTTGTAAATGTTTTGGAAACAGGCAGTTGGTTATCTCAATTATGCTTTATTTGCCACATTATTACCCACATTTTAAAATTAATATTGATATTAAATTAGTACAATTAACGCTGGTGATATGTGTAATAAATGCAGCAGAAACATATACTATGTGGCCGTTTTTCACCCGAAAACGTCATGAATTTAGATGTTTCAAAGAAAGTAGAAAAATTAATGCAGTAATGCTTTTAGTAAGATTTCTGATGTATGGATAATTTTGTAAGGGTACTCTTAATTCCAGCACGGAATTTTCCGTGTAGAATTCTTATTTGCATTGCTATTTGAAGGCTTATGAGGAGTGAAATCCAGTATTTACGCTAAACTTGGTTTTTGTTGTAGGTAAATTTATGAAAATGATGTCAAATTGTATTTTATCTTATTTACTTGTTTCAAACCAATACAGTTTTATATCAGTGTAAAATGTATATATATTACCTATTATCTAGTTAACTTCAAAATTTATTACCATCAATCGCATGTCGTTTAGGATTACTGGTGATCAAAGTTTATTTATAGAATTTTCTGGCATGCCTCCATTTTAAATAGGGTTGGGTTTTTGACCAGTCGAAAACTTTTCGGTCAATTGACCGGTCAAATTTTCTCAAGAATAGGTCGGAAATGGTCGAAAAATAATATTTGTATAGATTTTTAAGTAAACACAATACTTTTGTATAACTTATAAGTATTTAACATGAACATTCAAAAACATAACCTGGAGTTTAGGCCAAAATAAAAATAAAGATTAAAAACAAAGAAGTTGAAATACTATTCATTGTACAATAACAAACTTGAATAAACAGTTCTGGTTCATGTAAAATATAAAAAGCAGGTGTTTGTAGTGTCCAACAGTCAGTTTCACTTTATTTTTCATTCAGTGTTCTCACTATGGTTATTTGTTTTAAAAGCAATTCACCTTCCATGCCCTCAATCTGTTTCTCCAGAATCTGATTCCATTGCTGAATATGTTAACAAATTTTCATCCTTTTCAGAAATATTTTTCATGAGTCTGAAATTATGATAAACTGTTGTCAACTTCTCAGCTGTTTCTGCTTTGAGTCTATTTTTGTTTTTGGTGTGGATGTTCCCCCAGACTGACCAGTTTCGCTCAGCATAAGCAGTGAACTGGGAGATGTCAGCAGAATGTCAGCAATTTCTGCTATTAAACTGGAAGGGCCCTTCCACCAGTTTGATGGTGTAATTTGATCTGCATTAATAGATTCAACTGCATTCCATATCATTTTTCTGTTGAAAGTGACACTTCTTGCTTTGAAATTAACTATTTCAGCCAAAATAGAATTGCTGTCAGGAAAATTTCAAATTTGGCCACACAATTAATTTGCATGCAACATCAATCTTCATTTTTCAGCATATCATCTTGATATCGGGGATATAAAAGATATGCTGCATTGTGCATATCACTGATTACTTGGCACTTGCGTTTTTATATCATTTCTTTTACCAGTTTTTTCTCAACAGCTGAGTGGTATTTCTTTGCATTTGTCATTTATGTGGTCCTGAATTTTCATGAATTCAGACTTCACATCTGCCAGTGTACATTTGTCACCTTCAACTTTATGTATTGCTTCAGAAATGGGTAGCAACATATCTAAAAATTTCAAATTTCGTACCCGAAAGACATCATCATCTAATATGTCACTTCTAATGTCTCATGAACAGATGATAGAAATACCATCCTCTACTATAGCTGACTGCAAAGCTTTCTTACATAGTTGAAGTTTCTACAAACACAGTATGTACCACTGATGCCCAAGGTGTAAGACAAGGCACGCTCAATGTTGAATTTATATTGTGCTGTTTACGGCATCGAAGAAGTACAGCAGCTGGAACGTTTGTTTTTGAAGAATTTGACAATCTTCTTAACTTTTGAATTGTGGGATTGAATTGACTGAATACTTTCTAGATCATGAATAAAGAGCTGCAATGTGTGAGCAGAACAACTGTACAGCTGTATATGTGAATATTTTTTCTTCACAATATTCCATGCACATTGCATGTTTGCTGCATTATCAGTCACAACAGAAAATACTTTATTCGAGCCTAGTTCTTCAGTAACAGTTTCAAACTGTGGTGCTACATACTCTGCTGTGTGGTGGTGCTCTTTTGTGTTTAAAAATTTGTAGAATAATGGCTGAGGAGCTGCTACCATGAAATTAATGATGCCTTCATTTCGAACATTGCTCCAACCATCTGAGACAATAGATAGATGAGATGCCTCTTCAATAATACTACCAATTTTTTTGTTGTATTTTGTCATAAGCCTCATCAAGAAGATGTCCAGCCACACGTTTTCTTCCTGGTAGAGTATAAATTGGGTGCAATTTACCAAAAAAATTACAATATAGGGGTTTTCTAGGATGTGAAATGGCAAATTACTTGCATACATACCTTTAGCAAACACCCTGTCAAGTTCAGTCTTCTCTTGTGGACTCATTCTGTCCAAAAATCCTAATAATCCTGGTTTCTTTTTTGAAGTACATATAACTCAATAAAGAAGAATGGCTGGAAACTGACTGCTGCTGAGATGCTGTGGAGCCCACATCACTTGCCAAAGATGAATTGGCAGGTATACAGTGTTGCCAATTTAGCGACTTTGTCGCTAGATTTAGCGAGTTTTTACTTAAGAGGCTTCTTTTATGGTTTAGCTACATATCACTAATTTAGCGATTTTCTCCTCATCTGACGACAAATTTCGCATCTTCTGTATTTGGAAAGAAATACAATATTCAAAATAAACAAATCTAATTACTTTTATATAGCTTTATTAAAATCAATATAAGTATTTGGTAAATCTTAAAATACTTTTTACTGTAATTTTCCCAATACTACAGGAATACTTAATATGTATAGCTAAAATGTTTGTCGAAGATTCGGCATTGCTGACTTGTAATGATTTTCTGTGTAAAAAACTACATACAGTTATGTAGACAGAAAACTTAGAATTGTTAAAACTTTGGCCGGAAATTGCTAGCTACCAAGATGCAATTCGTGAAAATCCTTTTGAGGACATTTCAAATCTGGCATTAATAGTACTCACATTACCCCACTCAAATGATGTAACGTTGAGTGTCAATTTAGTAACATTAACATTATAAAGTCGAAATTACGGAAAAGAATGAGTGTCAAGACTTTAAATGCAATTTTGGCTATTAAATATGGTTTAAGAAGATATGGAAAATGTTGTTACGATTACGATCTGCCGAAGAGTGTTGTAAATAATAAAACTGGTTCCACTGGTGCATATAGTTATTCAGCTGAAGAGAAAGCAAAAAGAGGTAATTTAAGTGGAGAAGAATTAGCCCAATGTGATTTGTTTGTATTTGAAGAATTACTTTAGTATTTTTATTGTACATTTTTTTAAATATTTCACTTTTCTACTTATTTTATAAGCTTGGACTATAGATGCTTTAATCCTTTCCATTTTGTAAAAATTCTGCATTATTTTATTCTAATTATTCAAATATTAATTTAATTGTGGTTTATCTTCATGAAGATTATAATATTACTAATTAGATGCAATAAGAAATATTTAAAAGTATTTCTGCACTTATTTATGTTTAGCTACTTTTGACAGTGGATTTAGTGGCATTTTCGGATTTCTTTTGGCAGCACTGGTAAGTAACTGCTGTAACAGTAAAATCTTTATCTTTTGAATGATCAGCAGTGGCATAGTGGAATTGTTCAAGGCCTCCCCACCAAGAAAAAAAATGCTCCCCTGCCAAGTAAAACAATGGACCCCCAATTCCTCGATATTGGGCCTTGGCCCCCTGTCACGGAGGGGGGGGGAGGTTTGCTGGAGTGTCCGCTGATAATCAGACATACAAGTGTTTACATACACTTGTATTTTTATGAAGCTTTGTTGTGCTGAGATTGCAATAGTTCAGCATAAAAATATCCTATATACATATTAAGTGGGGATTGTTTGTGTGTGCATGTGTTATCCACTTATCCCTAAACCATTTTTCAATTAAGTATTACGTAATGGTTGTTATTCAGACAGAGCAATGTTTTGATACCTAACTGGAAAATATCCCAAGCCCATAGTATGTGTTTAATATCCACCAAATTTGTTAGTGCTACTTCAAGTTTTGCCTTAACAGGTCCAGATTGGCAACAAAAACCTGCATGTATTTTTGACCTGGTCAAAAAAAGTCAAAAATTCGGTCAACTGACCAGTTTTTGACTGGTCAATTGACCGGTTGGCCAACCCTAATTTTAAATGTTTGAAAAACTCTATATACAGTAAACTCTGGATATAATGGCACCCTGGGGGAATTGTGGATGCTGTTATATTAAATACTCCATTACATAGAGAGTTACTTTTATAAAGGGGTATAAATAAAAGACGGACCTGTCGGTTCTGCAAGTTCAATCAAAATATTGAAAAATAAAGAACAAGTTACATACGGAACATAAATAAAACATAATTTATGTAAAACTGCACTTCATAAAACATATTTACAACACTGTTTACTTCTCTTCTGTTAACTGCTGCTCTTCTGGTGTTGTTGTTGTATCGAGTGAGGAAGTTGATGAAACACTTTCTTGTGATTTCGTAATTGCTTTCTTGAAAATATGTCATATGTCGCCCTGTTTAAAGCATGCTTGCTTTTTTGTAATCATTGTGTTATGCAAAACATGAGCATGCATAACGTCTTGTGCACTAAAGTTTGTATTTTGCTCTAAAAACGATAGAACAGTTTGCATGCCTTGTTCTGCAGCAGTCTAAGATATTTTTTCTTTTCGTACATCTTCTTCTTCAGAATCATCGCTAGCTTCTTTTGTCTTCTCTAGATTAACAACACTATCAATGATTTGTTGATCTTAAATACAATTTATTTATTTCACAGTAATCTCTTTGTACATACAGAAGCTTAAACACATTTAATGGAACTTAACATAATAATTAAAATAATACAAAAAGCAATCATTCTCAAAAGGATTGTGAAATTTCAAGTTATTCATCAATGGCGATCCATTCTTCAGTGTCTTCTGAATTTAGGTTGTTAACTGGGTTATTTGCAGGTGCTGCTTGTACTGTTTGAATAATTTGTTGAACATCTTGTTGCCTTCGCATTACATTGAAAACTTGGAAATCTTCGTTGTCAGGAGATGAATCAGCAAACATCACACTTGGCCATAATTTTCTTCAAACTCTCTTCAGAGCGATAGGCTTCACTGTATTCCATGCAAGCGCAACAGAAAAAACTGCATCTTTAATTATGAAGCCTCGCTGGAAATCAAAAATAGAGCAGTCAGCATTAATCAATTTTCTCATGAAATTGTTTCTGTAGTCGCACTTAAGATTTGGTATGATGCCCTGATCCATCGGCTGTATCAGAGAAGTGACATTAGGTGGCAAACAGCAAGAAAAGATATTCCCACAATTGGAAACTAATTTTGATTCATCGGATCGGTCCTGCAATTGTCTAAAAGTAGAACACACTTCGAGTCTTGAGGCTTTTCAATCTTTTGAAGGTTTTCTTTAACTGATGGAACGAAAACTGTAGTGAACCAATCAAGAAAAATTTTGTTTGCATTGTAAATTTGATCGGCAGTAAGGTTGTTGTCCACAATCAGCTGATCAAGCTTGTCACTATATTTATTAGCTGCTTCCGTGTCAGCAGACTTTTTCTCACTAGAAATAGCTAATTTCCTAATTCCATGTCGAAGCTTAAAAGCAGTCAGCCACCCGTCAGAAAAAGCACACTCTTCAGTGATGTTCATTTGCTTCTTAAAATCCTTTGCTTTGGCGATAACTGTAGGTCCTGAAATAGCAGTTTCTTCTGATCATTTTAATGAAAACCACTCATACAATACTTTATCAAGCTAGTCAAATTTAGGCTTGCGTAAGTTTTTCCGTTCATTAATGGATTTGTTCATCTCAGAAGTCGAAGTGAAGTCTAGAAGTTTATCCTTTGAATGCTTAATATCGTACAATGTTGATGAACCCACATTGTACTCATGCATCAAAACATTCCTGCTTACACCTTTTTCTAATTTCTTAACTATTTCAATTTTATCGGCAATGCTTAGTGTAGTTCTTCGTTTCTGTCCAGTTTTTACTTTGTCAGTTTTAGGAGTCATTGTTGAGGGGTGCACAAGTTATTTTATGCTACAAAATGAGAGAACTGAGATATGCACACTATCAATATGGTGACTGTAAACAAACAATGTGAGTTGCTACCAAAACTGTGGCTGCTAGATTCGTGTTTTACTGCCAGAGCTGTGACGTTTTAACTCGTGATTGGCCATTTCGAAATGTGCCGTTAGATAGGCATTGCTGTTAGTTAGTGTGTTGTTATATCCAGAGTCTACTGTATATATAATAGTGCTATATCCATAGTTAAAATTGATGCTATCCACTTGTATATTTTGTTCTCTACTATTATGTTGAATTGGACATTGTAATGTCAGTCATAGAAAATGTTTGAGTAAGGATATCATAAGTTGTTTGTTTTTAGTCTAGAAATCTCAAATGATTAAGAATATTATTTCCAGTTCAGTCTTTAATGGGTTAAAGAATACTTAATTTTTCTGTTTTAGATTTTATTCCGTAAAAGACATTTCATAAAAATCCTTGTATGTTCTAGAGTAAGTATGAATGGTCTTATGCATGCACAAAAGAAAATTCAGGATGATGTAACATTTTGGTGCTTTGGTTTTACAATAAATTAACAATTAGGATGAAATTTCATGAAATCATTCAATACTGTTATAATTGACTTACATATGTTGGAATGATGAAACACAATGTTAGCATATGATTCGATTAAAATATTATTAAAAAAAAATAAATGAATTGCCATCCAAACAAAATTACCTACATCAATAAATTTTTTGTTGACTTCCAAATTGAACTAAAAGTAATTACAGTTGAATCGGTTAGGGCATTTATTCATTATTCTTTTGTGTGGAATATGTTCAGGTATTAAGCAACAACCGTAACCAAAATTTTATGGTACATAAAACAGGAATATAGACTGGGGGTAAGGTATGGTGGTTGAATAATTAGTGGGAAGGAGGAAATTTTGGTCTGAAGTTACACAAACAAATCCTTACAGTAAATCGTCGTAGAAGAAGAAAAGATGCTGAAAGTGCGATGAAACATAATGCTGGTCCAATGGCTGGTTGGAATCTGTCTAATGATGACCTCTCAAGGGTCACATGTGGGACTTCTTCGTTCTCTGGTTCTGTAACCCATATCTCTTCCTCTGGCAAGGATCCTTCAGTATGGAGAATCTTGAAATTGGGAATGTTTTTATTAATATCAGAATTAACAAACCGTTCAGTAATAAGATCAAGATAGCAGAGAAAGGAAGGAAAAGTTCTGTTAATAATCTGGTAAGATATAGCAGTGATAATAAATGTAGTTTTTGGACGTCAATCTCAAATATACCACATTTTTTGGACAATAAGATTAACTGGTTGAAAAATGCACCAAGTTATTATGACAAATTTCTTGTTGCATATTAACACTTACATTGTTAACAGGAACCAAAAATAGCTGTGTAGTGCATGGAATAATAATTTTTTTTTCATAATAAGCCAAATCTGCTCTTATGCAGACTTTACAGGTACCTTAAGTCAAGAAGTTACTGACCAAACTTTTGGCAGCCTTTTTTTTTTAAATAAATGTGACTGCTGGAAAATGTACTTTTTTTTAGAGATTTTAGAGAAATGATTTTGATTGAAATAAAATAAAATAATTTAGGTACTTGCTTATGATAGTAATTGTTATGTCATGACAAATATTCTGAGTTGAAGTGTAAGCTTTTTATGTGTCATTATGTATACTCAATCACTATTGCAAATCTGTTAAAACTTCTTTAATATGTCTTAAAAGCAAATTTTTTGAAATATTTACATTTTATTTTAACTTAATACTTAATTCATGCATATTTGATGGGCAATCACACTAGTTGTACATATTATTTTAGCTTAGATTTTTTTATTATTTCATTATACCACTTTCCATATAGTATTAAGTTCTGAGCCATGCGTTAATTCAATGAGATGCTATTAAAACAAATTTGCACATTTTATAAAAATGTTCTGCAATGAACTAGGTTAAAAACAGAGACATTTTTTGTTTAAATTAGAAAAATTGTCAATTTGATTAAAATATAAAATGCTAATGTTGAGGATTAATTGAAAATTGTGTAATGGCAATTAAAATTAGCCTGTAATGAAAATTCATGTCTTTGAGCTAAAATATAATGCCCATTTTGCATATAGTTACATGTGAAAATGCTCAAAAGTGATAAATGTACCTCAATTAGAATAGAATAACTTCATTTGTGCAGAATCAAACAAAGTTATTCTTGTTTAAATGTTTTTCTTTCCATCTTATAATAAAATTCCACCAGATAAAGGCTAGCTTAGTGAATTATATACATCTTATGCTGAAAATCAATCACAGTTTCTATTAAATTTGATATACCTGTCGTGCAGCTCTTTCACCAGCTTCTACTGCACCACATAGATACCCAGTCCAGACTGATGCTGTTTCCGTTCCGGCAAAGAATATCCTAGGACATGGCATAGGGGGTGGAGGTAGTGGTTCTCTAAGTGCCTCTCCATACTGTGTAAGAACACCAGGTGGGTAGTAGCTGGTATAGCAGCCTCCAATGTATTGTTCTGCTGCCCATATCTTATCAATATAGTGTGCGGGCTAAAGGATTGTACAAGAAATATGGGTGTTAAACATTGAAGTATAAGACATTGACTGTATGGCCATGACCAGAGGCTGTGATTATTTTGTTATAACCAAGTTTTATTTTCACATCTATTAATGTATTAAATGGCTGACTAACAAATGAATAAATGCTATTTGATAATTTCATAAACGCCAAATCAGAGCTCGGTTTTCCTGCTTTTATTTGTGCTGAAATAATTAAATTGCATATGTAAAGATAAGTCAAAAAAATAAATCATTGCTTGATACCTATAATTTTGCAGATGGTGTACGTAACTCGTGTAACCATGAATGATAGTGACTGTTGATAAAAAAAGAAATAATACCTACTAAAGGTTTTGTTCTCTCTTTACTGTGAATAAATATCAATCATTTGATTCTAATATGAGTAAATGTGAGGAAAGTTATTAGCAATACATTCAGTGAGTGATAAATAATTATGAAATATCATTGAAATGTTTCATATTCTATAGTTCCATATTTTTTTAATGATTAAAAGGATGTAGAAGTCGTAGAAGCTGATGGTTTATTTAAGTTCCTACCAGAGCTGGGAAGTTCCGGTTCTGACCTAAAATTTTCCAACTCATTCCGTTCTGGGTTCAGTTCCAGGTGATCAAAAGAAGGAACGGAACGGTTCCAGAACTGTTCCTAGTTCTAAAAAATTGTTTTTTATTAATAAAATTTTACGAATTACAACTTTTTTCAATAACATCAAAAGGTGATGAAAGTTTCTTAAAAGTAGTGTGACCAAAGGTCATCTTTTTAAAGAAAATTTCCTTTTTACTTTTTCCATACGTAGTGAGATACCCTTAGTACATTTTGACTTTTCTCAATTATGCCTGTGTGTGTGACAGAATTTTGTGGGTGCTCAATGTCATTTTCAGTATTTTCCAAATACATCCTTTAGAACTTCATATATAAAAATATTTGTTACTATTATAGTTGTAGACTATGTAATTTCCTATAAGTTTTAAAAAAACATTTTTCATAATACTGATTTTTTAAGAGCTATTTTGATTTTTCGTCTGAATTTATGTTAATTACTTCGCAAGCAATTACTTCTAATTTATATAAATGATGCCAGTCGGTAGTTAGAAGTGAAATTAGGCTCTTTGCAGACAATACCATCATTTATATAGAAATAAGCAATCCGGAAGACCATCAGTATCTCCAAAATGATTTAAAAAGCTATTTCAGCTTGGTGTAAGGAATGGCAAAAATAGCTTGCTACATGTTAACTATTCATTTGACAGAGCAATGATTCCCATTTCAGATTTGGTTAAATATTTTGTAAATGTTGATAGCAACACCTATGCTGCCAAGGGTGATTTAATTGCACATCGATATTTTGTTAATCATAGCAATAGCTAACAATTTTCTTTATTGTTTTTTCAATGAAAAGATTACTGAAACTGTTTAAAAATTATTCAGGCTCATGGTGCATAGCTGGGACCAAAACTGACCTTTCATGAAGTCTCTACCTAAAAGATAATATGATAAAATATCAACATATTGTTTAGGTACGATTTATATGTGACCTTTTTGGTTCTTTTTAATTTACGTGATAAATACAAATATTGTATGAGAAAATTTTATTTGGCAGATGATTAAGATATAGTTTTATCTTGTCGTTAGAATCAAGACATTGGATTTATATTTTCGTCTTCAAATTCATAAAGCTTTTCTTGAATCATCATCTTATAAAACATCTTTGATCAATTACACAACAAATTCAACTTCTGAATAATATTAAAATGGGTTTCTTTCTTCTGATTACGGATGATATTAAAATATCAAGAAACAACAAATCTTCCAAGCCCACAATTTCAATGCTGCTGTAGAGAATATTTTTTTATGGCTATGCAAAGAAAGATGATCAAACTGATTGGAAAGTGACCTCTTACAATGTATTCTAGTAAATAATTGAATATTACTTATTATTTCCTGCTTTACGTAATCTTTGACCAGCTTTTTACCAGAATCTATTTTGCAAAATATGGAAAACAAATGTAGATGGATTGGATACCAAGCTCCAAACACTAGATCCAACTTAATAAGGAAGAAGAATAATCAGAGAAAGTACACGTTTTCAATGTTGTATAAAAAATATAGTAGTAGAAATTAAAAAGTCTGTTATAATCTTTAAAAATGTAAAAATATTAATAATAATGAGGTATTTATTTTTAAGGTAACCATTCTGGAACCAAAATTTGGACACCATTTTTCCAGTTCAGGTTCCGATACAATTTTTCCAGTTCCGAATCTAGGAGCCAGAACCATTTTGGAACCGTTCCTTGTTCTGGAACTTTCCCAGCTTTGGTTCCTACATAATAATTGTTTATTATTAAATTAAAAGACATATGTGGTACAGTCAAGAAGTTCCCGGACTGTCCGTCAGTCTGTGCTATAAGCGTTTGACAACAGATCACGTGTGGATTGTTATCAAGTACTCCCCTTTAGCTATAAAGAGAGACAAAATGCATTCTTATTGTATGTATTGCTTCTTTGTTATATGCTGTGGAGTTTTTTCGGTATACGTGAAATTTTGAAGCTTATAACTAAGTGATTTGAGCATGAAACCCTGGCATAGAATATAGAATAATCAATGAAAAATTTTTGAGAAAAAATACTTAATGGGTTAAAAGTGAATAAATTTACTTTCAAAGCCTCTGGAGCTCCATACATTCTGGCTAAAGAAGCACACACGGCATCTCTTCTGGCTTCTTCGCTCATGCGATACAGTTCAATGGCACGTTCTGAATACACGAAGCATATGAGTCCTGGTAACAAACCTGGAACTCCAGCATCCTTCACATCTTCTGCAGCATTTCCAACTACCTCAATCCCATCATGGCAAGTCACCATACCGTTCAATCCTGCTCAACAATTGTATTTAAAATTTATGGATGGAATGAGTTAATCAATATTTTAGAGGACAGAAATTGCAATGAAGTATACATTTAAAATATTATTTACAGAGTGAAAAGATATTATACAGAAACACTGAGACAGGAAAGTTTCATCTATCTTGCAACCTTCGGAAGTAAATATTTGATAGAGACAGTCAAATTTTTGGTACATATAATGTGGAAAACTAAAGCAAACTTTCATAAAAAATCGTGAAGCTTTCATAGTACATATAAACAGGTACATGGATGGCATAATTAAAAAGAAGTGATTCAGCAAGTTAGATTGTTCTGGAACCTTAGTTATTATATGAAACTACATGATTTAACGCAATTGTGCAATGTTCAAATAATCATGCTATCACTTGTAATAACATTTAAAATTAATTTTTAAGTTTGATACTGCTATTAAAATCAGTTTGGAAAATCCAAATTCATATTGTATTTGCTCAAGTCTTGCTGAGATCATTTTCAAAATCCTATTAGTCACACAAAGCTAATATTTCATTATTAATCACATCTTAACATCCTATTTTTATTGTCAAGGCTTTCATTCTACAAGTCTTTACATGACATGGTTTGCTTATAAAATACATATTTCTTTTTTTATTTATGAGAGTTACATTGTGGCTGTTCATATATGCAAAAATTGTATAAGAGAAAACTCTTTGCCATTAGTTCCTTACCTTTATCCATCCAGAAAGCATTGTTGTAAAATACAAGGCACTTAATAACTGTCCCCATAGGAATTCTTTGTAATAATTGTTGTCTGAGAGGTGGAAGAGGAGGATTAAAGTGAATCTTCATCTGAAAAATTAAAAAATAAATAGCATTAGAAAACCTGTATTATATTACAGAAAAAAAATCATTTAGAGCAGGGGTCACCAAACTTTTCATTAAAAGGGCCACATGAGGCTTTAGGCAGCTCTGTGTGACCCATATACACCAGGGATTCTTAACAGGGGATGCGGGAAGATTGTCCAGGGGGTGCAGGAAGATTGTCCAGGGTGTGCGGGAAGATTGTCCAGGGTGTGCAGGAAGATTGTCCAGGGTGTGCAGTGGAAACATCTTGCAATTTGACTTTTTTATTTATTTATTTTTTAGATGACATTTTGAACTACCCATACTAACCAGCTGTCGTTCTAGTGTGTATATTCATGCGTCCATGTTTCTTATTAGATATATAGCGAGATACTGAAGAACATTCGTTTCTTTGAAATAACAAACCGTAATCACTATTCGAGGTCTGTTTACAAAGCGATTTAAACTGCCGTACCCAGACATACCGTCGCTATATTTTTCCACCTTTAATTACGTTTATAACAAAGTCATTCTCTCGGTCCTACTTTGCATGAGAAGGCTGAGATAATCTGCTGCAGAGAGGTTATTTTGAAGTTCAAGATGAATACAGCATTAAAAATTGTTTAAAAAGAAACAATCTTGAAAACTATTATGAAATTGTTGGATAGGATTCCATCGTAATAAAATGCTGGAGCCACTTTCCTGAGGTGCCTAACCGTCGCCTCATTTGTATTACAATCTTATTGCGTCTTGAACTGAGGAAAGGTTGAGTTTAAATGTAGTTTGTAATAAATATATTTGATTTTAAATACTATACATTTAACAATTCTTTCAACTTAAAAAAAAATTACCGTATATACTCGTGTATATGCCGACTCCATGTATAGTATGACCCCTGATTTTTGGTGAACAAACCTGATTTTTTCATATATCTCGTTTATAGTACGACCCCAGCTTTCCACCATGGTCGAAATATTTCGTTTCGATGGCTCGATGGTTACGAGCGAGATATATCGAACAACCTTGATTTTCCACACCACCATAGAATAGACCGTAAATGTCGTAAATAGTATTTCTTGCGAGTACACTAAAATTCGGATAAGTTAAGTATCTTATTCCTAAAACATTTAATAAAAAGTGATATGAATCATGATTGCACAAGATGAAATAAAATCATTTCACTTCTAGTACGTCTGGATTACATTCCGCGTACGTAATGGTTCCACTGGCTCATCTATTTAATAGGTAGGGGTAACGGATAAAAAGAAATTACTTTGTAATATTCCACAGTCTTTATTGTTTCTTCAATCACACACCGACCGGTTTCCACTACAAAATCATTCTAATGGTGTTACTAACCGACGTAACACCTTTAGAATGACTTTGTAGTGGAAACCGATCAGTGTGTGATGGAAGAAACAATAAAGACTGTTGAATATTACAAAGAAATTTCTTTTTTCCAAGATGTCGAAATTCCATAAAGTTACGCCGTCTACAATGCTTTTAGTCCAACTCGTTCCAATCCATCCCTTGTAAAAAGACGCAAACAAAGATGTACATTGTACATACATAAAATTCAAGAAAGGAAGTGCCCATAAATCGTCACTTATATCAAGTATTTGTGAATTTGAAGCTGTATATATGAAAAAAGATTCTACTCTTCACGAAGCAACATAACAACGATAAATGACCTCACTGTTAAGGTTAGCCCGCCATTAGAATGTGTGCGGGTGGCATAACTTCACCTAAATTATGCCCGTGAAGATACATGAATTTTAAATCCTCAAATGCATTACTCGTGTATAGTACGATCCCCAATTTTTGCAATAAAAATTTGGTCGTAAAAACTCATACTATACACGAGTATATACGGTAAATTTAATAACCATTGAAAAAATTTTGGTGGGGTGCGGGATTACCATGGATCGCTTTGGGGATGCAGGGCTCGCAAAAGGTTAAGAACCCCTGATATACACCTTTGCAAATGACTGTGCATATTTCAAAGACTTAGTTTTGAGATTTTTTGGTTGTGTAATGTGTATATGCTTATATTCAAAGTGTAACTCATCCAGGTACTCGTTTAGATTTCATAAATGGCATCTAATGACATTTACTGGCAAATATACGAATGTTCATGTCTAAGGAAATTGTCCAGATAAAATCACGGCATGGGCTGAGTATAATCCTTTTCTACCTCAAAATATTCAGAGAAATGTATTGGATTACTTGGGAAGAAAAATATACTGGATGAATTATTATCGAAATATAAAATATACTAGTATAATTGCCTGTCAAAAATGACAGGGATGATCAATTATTCTGAAATAAAATTGAGGCAGTCTTCTTTGATCTGAAATCATACCTCCTGCTGAAAGGGCTGTCTTCGATCCGAGCGAAAGATTGAAACCCTCGTTGTGAGTATCTATTGTACTTCAAAAGCTGACCTTAGTCCCCTCTTGCCAGGTATATTTATATGTTTCAGAGCATGACAGAGGGAATGACAAAGGAACAGAATAAGGCTTTTATATATTACCAATTGTATCATTTATGATGCAGAATTATCAAAAGTACTTATTAGATTAAATTTATTTTATTTCGTAATTATTGTGAGGAATTTTGGATGTGAGTATTCTTGAGGGCATAAGTTTGAGAATTATTGAACAAGACTTTCTGTGAAGTTTCACAGAGACTATTTCCACAAAAATTTGTAGGTAATTGGACACCAGTTGGGTATAGTGTGTTCTGTAGAAATTACCCGTTTAGTTAAAAATATTGTGGTCTGACATAATTTAATATTAAATTAAAATATACTTAGTAATTAAATATGTGACAATAATATTTCATCAATAGTTCAAATGTGCATTTTACTAAAATTGCTATAATAGACAATATAAATGACATTACTTGAAGATAAATATGTAATTGGTGATGTGGCAATATAAATTACCATTTGCATATAAAGATGCTATATCACATAAGCATAAAATATGCAATTAAATTCTATATTAAAATTTCAATGACTTTTATAATTAAATGTAGATATAATTAAAATAAATTATATTGTATCACAATTTTGTAAATTTAGCATTGTTAAAATGAAACATTTTCTGAATCAGGTCTTTTGTTAATTAATACAATTTTTTCTCTTGTAACACAAAATTATAAAATGATATAGTTTACTCTTTAGGCTGAGCTTAACTTTTAAAACATCGTCATAGTTTTCTTATAGTGCATTTATTGCTTTTTTAATAACATGCCATTAAAAATTCATCTTCTGTTTATAAATAAATGAAAAACTACTACAATTAAAAATAAACTTTAATCAATGAAATCATGACAATAAACAGGGCCGCTTTATCCAATGGGCAAAGTGGGCTACTGCCCAGGGCCTCCTGATTTTAGGGGCCCCATGCTGCATGAGCAAGCATCGGTACCATGTGCTTAACCCTTAGACCATGAAACAAAGATTTTATGCTACTCACTCGTACGTGGTGCATTTATTACCTAAACAAATTATGTTTTAAATTCTGCTTTTTTATAATAAAATTCAATTCAATTTTACTTGTTTATGCTTATCAAGTATTCTAGTTTCAATAAAAAAACAAGATCAAGATATGAGTTGTGTAATATAAATAAATATGAATTATGCAAAAGACATTAGATTTATGGCATGCAACACCTGTGTGTAGAAGTTTTGCACTGCCTGTTTAAAATTGTTTTAAAAATTAAACAAGGAAATAGTTCCTTTTTTTTAAGTAAAGAGAAGGGGGTCCCAATATCATACTTTGCCCAGGGCCCATCATTGCCTTAAAGCGGCCCTGACAATAAACCTTAAAAACTTACTTGTATACAAGGTGGCATGGCTAAAATTACATGTGATCCTTTGTATTCTTTTCCAGATAGAGTTCTTACAGTAGCACTCCCATTAACTGATCCATCATACTCTATTTGAACAACTGGATCATTTAGCTTGACTCTATCTAAAATGTATCAAATTCAAAGATAAAATAGTTTATTAGTTTAAATATATCCTCAAAAAATCAGAATTTTATTTAAAGTCTTATGTAGAAGCTTGATTTAAAAATAATAGTTCACTTTTACTTTTTAAAGCACAGTAAAAATTACTTTCCGTCATTGTTGTATTGCTGTGAGTCTGAACTGTTACATAACCTTAACTGTGGATGTTGTATAACATGCAATTCATAATTTAATATATAAGATGGCTGAAGTTAAAAAGTTGTAATATAAGGTTTTAGCATTATGTGCTAGGTTCTGTATATGATGTTAAATTTTTGAAATAGTCGGTACTGCTTTTAACATTTTATATGAAGTATTTAAAAATATATAAGTTACATAACAGGTTCTAAAAAAAACTTTTAGTTAGAAATGTCATGTTGCATACCTTCAAGTGTTTCTGCTATTTTCTGGGTTATTTGTTGGGTTCCACCTATTATCTTCCGCTCCTGAGCTCCTCCTTGGATGCTCCAAAGTCGGAGAAGGTTGTCTCCTTGTCGCATGTACCATAAATAAAATAGTAAAGACATCTGATGTGCTTCAGCAGTATTGTTGAGGCAGCAAAGCGATTGCAAAAATTCAGAAGCATCCCTGAACATTAGAACAACATTTTTCATCAAACTCTTGTAAGCATATTTTTCTGGATTAAATAATATGAATAATAGGTTATGGAAACTGGATTTACATGATGCCTAATTACTTTTTATGAGTTATTTTGTAATTTGGTGTGATATGGGCAATTGTAATAAGATATGGGAGAAAGAGGTAGAAAGAGATTTTTGACTATGCCTAACTATGAAAAGACAAGTTCAGTAGCACCCTTAGGAATTGAGAGATTTATTCCCTCTTTCCCCTTTTTTTATTAAAATGAAACACCTGTTTTTCTTCAGATTCATAATTAATTTTTATTCTGTTTCTAAATAAACAGCATTAACAGTTTTAATCACATTTTTTTACTAAATTCAACTAAAAAATATAAAATGTTAGGTTAAATAAAAAATATGCACCTCCTCTAATCACTTGCACCCTTAGGAACTGCTTACCCTACCCCAGTTAGAGTCGGTGACACATTGAGTAAGGGAAGCAGTGGCACAGTTTTACTTTGTGTAGCTGAGCATTACTAATTGGTCACTTTTCGAGGCTTGCCTCATCATTCATGTATCTCATTCGGAAATAAGCTACAAGTATAACAAATAATGGTACACCTCATTTGAAACAAATTTATTTCTCACTCTCTGTTTCCAATAATTTTAATCAACAGAAATATATTAAATTATGCTTAGGAAATATCGTAACCATTCAATTACTTCTATAGCTTCAACTAATTGTTGGCATTCTGGTTTGGGCAATGTTTTTTTAGTTACAAAATCTTGATAATTTGAAAATGGTTTTACCAATAATTTTTTTATTACACAATGCTCATTATCCTCACATTTTTAGGATTAAAAGTAAATAATGTTTAATAGAAGGAAGTACCGATGTAGCGCACCAAAAATAAACACTTTATAAATCACATGGAGACCACAAAACAGCTAAACGAATACATCTCTAAAAATATGCAAAACAAAATTTCCCCGATAGATGAAGACAACGCAGTATTTTCATGTCACATTCCGTGCCATATAGAAGCATTTCAAATTCTGGTTACTTCCCCTCCATTGGGCTGACATAGACCCTCCCCTCTTTTCCCCGCTCTCTCGTGTCTGCATATAACCACCATAGAAGCAAATCTGAAACTGCTCCGTGAGGCCCGCTCAGTAACAATTGAATAATACGAATTGCGATCAAGTTAGTAGAAATTTGTTCAAATGATGAAAATGCTAAATATATTTCTATCAACTTTATAGTAGTAACTACAGTTATTCTAAGTATTTTAGAAAGTTTATTGCAGTGTTGTTTCACTAGGCAAGCAGTGCTTGCATTGCTTGTATAGACTGACCACCTGTGCCCTACCCTTAAGGTAAAACCACTATTGGACAAGGTGATATGTATATATAAGAGAGGAAACTTATATACAGAGCTTTGGAAAATGGATTAATTTAATTGCCATATAAATTAGTTTACTCTGTCCAGCATGTCTTATCCAAATACTGCTGCACTGTCATTTCATCCCATTCCTTTGCATTTGGTGCTTTCCAAGGCTCTCTTGCAGGAATTGTAGCTGCCATTTCATCAAATTTTCGTGTCACAATTCTAACATCCCAAGCTGCTAATGGGTTTCTCCACCAGAAACCAGGCCAGGTACTTCGGTAGCGAGTTGCCCTTCCCTAGAATATTATCCAGTAAAGTAACTCTATAACAAAATTAAAAAGTAATATTGTCCTTAGCTTTTTTTCTTTTAACTAGGTAATCTCAAAAGAATATTTTATGCTGTGAACGTGTTTCAGCATAATGTATTTCAAAGTTAAGTAGTTTTCATTGTTATGGGGAAATTTACTAGGTTATGATGTAATTATTAGGCAAAATTACATTATACGCTGTATAACTGTTTGTTTAACTTGCTAAGATGCTTTGATATATTAAGTATGGGAAGAGGGATAACTTCAACTCTGTATTGGGATTTTAAAAAGTTATTCTCTTGAAAATCAAAAGGAAATATCAGAATTTAGTCGAAGTCTTTAAGTGGGGGTTCAGATTGATGATTTATTGTGTTTATCTGTCCCACCGTGTATCTAGTAAGCATTTGCAGCATTATTGTGCTACAATTTAGAGAAATGCAGTCTGCATATGTGTTTTATAGAGATTACGTTTTATTGAAAATTTACATTACATGAGGAGACAACCGTATAAAAATAAAATTAGGATTTATGTTGATTGTAATTAATAAACAAGGAAAAACAGATAAACTTAATTGGTAATTTAATCAGCTACAAGATAAATGTATTACCTGTAGTTAGATTAAATTAAAACACCCGTATTTGACTTTGGTATGATAATTTATTTTAAATTTATCACCAATTTTGAATTAATTAAGATACTTGTAAACCAAGTATTGCCCAACTTGCAGTTTTCCTAATTGTAAAAAAATGAAAATAATATATTTTTGTCTTAAAAGGAGTTGATGGCACAATGAAAATGTTAATATTTAAGAGAATGTACAATTAAAGATTACTGTGTATTTTCTGTTCTGATGAATGACAGTATCTTGAAAAATAATTCACTGAATTTTGGTTGACTCATATTTATTAAGTGAGATTGCATTTTATGTGGAAGATTGATTTTGTGTGCTAAATTACCATCATTTTTTTAATTATGAAAAAATTATCCAAATGATTGTAAAACAGGCTCTAATAAAGTATACAGAGAGATCACTTTGAACAAAGTGGCATTGTTATGGTAAAAATCAAGTATATAGTCAGCTTATCTAATAACTATTAAACTTGATGGAGTTACGAGTGTAAATGTATATTTTGTTTTAGATTATCTGGTGTATCTTCGGGAGTAAATATATGGGGTTAAAAAAATCGCTCAAAGAACTTTAGGTTAATAAAATATTGTCTGAATGATTATTGCAAAATTGTAATTTTGATTATCATTTGTTTACCTAACAACGAAAAATTTGTTGATTTAAAGAACTTTTTCTGTTGCAGTCATTGTGTATTGTGCTAAGAGGTTTAATCCTAATTTGAGGTGACAAGAAAGATCCTGTAAAATTTTCTCAGAAAGGACAAAGGTAAATGAAAACTTAGGATTTTAATTTTTTAATACTTTAGAAAGTATAGGTACTTTGTATGTAATTTGAAATGCAAGTCTTAACTGCCATTAACTCTTCCTTATGTTCAACATGAAATTTTCCTGAAAAAATATATCATTCCAGCATAATTAAATTAATTTGATGACGTTTATTGCAGCAATAATTTCAAGTATTTTTGTGTGGTTTCCCAATGGCTGATATGTTTCATTAAAACATTTAAAAAAATATATTCAATTTTGCTTAGCCGGCATGTGTAATTCCTAAGTAATCAAAGAATATGTTGATATCCAAATTATCGGAAAAGCATTACAAAAATTTCTTTATAAAAACATTTTCCTTTGATTCACACGAAAGCAGTTCCGTAGTTCTTTCTTCCGATATTTCTAAGCTTATAGAATCGGAATTGCTGTCCTCTCGGAAGTCCAGAGACAGAATCCCTTAGCTTGTCACGCCCAAAGTGGATGCTTAACTTGCACCAACCTAGTTTTTGCATCGATAATTAAAACAAATCTCAGGTTGACAATGATTTGGTAAACCCTGTAGTGTTGGGATTGGTATCAATTTCCCGAATGATCATTTTCCAGAATATTTTCCCGAATACCATTTTCCGGATTATCACTTTCTGACTATCAGAAAATGTTTTCCCCTCCACATGAATATCCCAGAAAGTATATGAATTTCGGAAAGTGATATTCGGGAAAGTGAATGTGACCGGTAGTGTTGAACCAACACCACCTACATATGTATGTATGTATGTAGGTGGTGTTGCTTGAACTCATGGTGGGCTTTACGAATGCCTCGCTGTTTGCTTAAGTGCGCAGGCCAGTTGGTAAACATACTGTGTAGAAGTGTAAACTAGATACGTTCTCACAAGTTATAGTATAAACAATGCAGTAACCAAAAAGGATGTCGAATTCCCACAAAAAAATAATATCTTCGAAAATTTGTTGGAGATAGTTTTAAACCAAATAAATCCAGTTGATAAATTTGTATTTTTTAAATTATGATTCGCGCAGTTAGGTAAAGAGATGCATTATCTACCATATATCTCTACGATTATTACTTAAATGCCTGATTGTAACCGTAAAACGCACTCCATTTTTCACATTCTTTCCAATGCCGCTGTAAACAGTAACACAAAAGAAAGTGTCGCGTGACCTTGGGCCGCTTCAAGGTCTCGGGTAGTTACAGGACATTGGCCTACCTTACGTCACTGCGGTCTCATGGTGAATGATGTCACTTGAGTTATTTTCTACGTCACGCATTTAGTTAAAAGCCCGACAAACGGCTGAAAGTGGGTCACATGACTAGGGTTGCCAGGTTTCAGTTTTGAAAATACGGGACATTGAAAAAAAGACTAAATAAATTGGTGTCCAACACATGACTTTCTCCATACGTAAGTTGTCAACTAAAATCAAATAAATACGGCGATAGGAACAGTTCAACTCACGTGCTTCAGCGCTAGCGATTCAATTGTCACTACCACGCGCGCGAGCTGCCCACTAACCGTCAATTTCGAAGAAAATTGAATATCTCTGGAAATTATTCCTCATGAAAATTTAGTTCAAACAAAAGTTGTAGAAAAAAATAATATCTACAGCTTTTATATATATATATATATATACTAACAAAAATTCAGTTTTAAGCGAAATGTTTAAGAAAAGCATAAATTTTACAAGAGTAAATCTCTACTTTCGGTTGACCGATTGTTATCAAAATCTTTTTAAATCTTAAGAATATAATCGCAAATATAGAATTTCATGCTGATCTGATGAATAGTTTTTGAGTTAGAGCGTACGCAAAATTTGTCACACATGCGGAGACACAGACATCATCGAGAAAACGGTCAAAACGTGTTCAGGAGACCTCAAAACGTGTATTTCCGTTGAAATCTCGATTTTTTTTCATGAAAACATTACTTTCTCTATACTACGTATATGGAGAAAGTAAAAAGCAAACATTTTAAGTCGGTTTATTAGAAAAATCACGAATAACGTAATCTAAAAATTGAAGGACAAAAATGAACAAATAAAACATTTTAATATACGTTAAAAAAGATATTTCTCGTATTTAATGAGACTACTTGAAAATGTCGATGGCGCCGATGGCCACCAATTCTTACGTTGTATTAATCAGTGCCGTATTTACGCACAGGCAACATAGGCAACTGCCTACGGTGCCAAATTTTGAGAGGCGCCAAAATATGAACGACACCTAATTATAAAAGGTACCAAATTATGAAAGACGCAAAATATCGAAGTTTTCGTTAAATAGTACACAAATTTTGAATTATTTCGCCTCATTTAAGAATACACTAGCGTAATGTCCGTCAGTAATTATGGGATTCTTCGAAAAATGCGCAAATTTTAAATGTCATATTTTACATTATATTCAAGGTAGTACTAAGGCAAAAATTCTGACGGATACACACAGAATAATCCTTTCATATAAATAATTTTCTTATTCGATTGCGGCTCAATCGATCATTGTTTTCTGTGTGGCACAAGCAGTATTGTGCCGACCACCTCAGTCGCCTCTCGAAAGGGGCGCCAGAATTTCACTGCAATGAAAATCTATCCAAAAAAGTCATTGTTTTAGAAAGCGTTTATTCCTTTTTAAACAATGTTGCAACAACCCGTATTTTATATGTTTATGCTGAGTTGGCCTTCTGCTGCGTGGTAGCATATTTGTAACTTACGCAATCTAAGCGGCTTTGTTACAAAATTTAATTTAATGAGAAAAGGCCCATTGAAAAATTGTGCCTATGGGCGCCAAAAACTTAAATCGGGCCCTGGTATTAAAACTATATAGATAGGAATAGGAAACAATCATGTATTTGCGGGACGACTGGCAACCCTACACATGACGAGATTTAACTTTTACTGCCACTGGGAAATTGGCGAAAGAAAGGAAAACGTATAGTTTTACTGATAAATCGGTATATTTTCATTTAAGAATTACAACATGATAGCATTGTGCTGTGACAAAACAATAAAGGAACTTAAAAATTCGAATTTGCAAAGAGAATATCGTCTAAGTAAGGAGTTAGATTAAGTTTATAACTGTATTTAAGCTTAAATAAAGTCGGTATTATCTGCTAGAACATTTTATTCTTGTTAATAATTTGAAATGAGGAAGCGATGACTTACGAAATACAATGTTGGCAATTTTTAAGTTATGGCATTGTTTATGACGACAAATCTTACGTGCTCAAATTTTCCTCGTAACATTTTGAACTCTCATTTATGACCTTTATCAAACCACTCGCAACTTGAAATAAAAGTTTTTCCGATCTGGGCTCTAAATCCGAGAGAATACTTTTTGAAAAACAACCGCTAAATTTTCATTATCGCTCTCTGTGACTACGGAGAGCTCACGTAGCACCAGTCGGGAAGCGCAAATAAAAATTGATTGGGGGGAAGGAGGGGAGACCCGAGGATTCGAGTCCCCCCTCCCCACCTCCGAGATTTATTTTCGGGAAATATTAAACGACCTAAAGCGAGGGTCGACACCGTTTTCATGTCGAGTGCCACTCTTTGCAACATTAGATTCAATTTATTCCCAGAGTTTGCGAAGTTTTTCTTTCTTTTTACTTTCTCCATACGTAGTAATGGGAAAGTATTGTGATCATGAAAAAAATCGACTTCTAGATTTCAACGGAAATACACGTTTTGAGGTCCTTAGAACACGTTTAGATTATTTTCGGAATGATGTCTGTGTGCGCGTATGTGTGTGTATGTGATTTTGGGGGCTCTAACTCAAAAAGTACTTGCCATATCGTTACCAAATTTCAAATATAATACTTTGGTATGGGCACAAAGAACTGATTTGTTTTTGGACAATAACGGTTAACCGGAAGTCGAGGTTTATTCGAAACCCGATTCGGTTTTTGCGATATTTCTCCGTTAAAACATCATTATTGTATATACAATTCTATACAAATGTTATAGAGAATGTAATTTCCTACAACTTTCATTTGAAACAATTTTCCATATCAGTTATTGTTTAGGAATTATTTATAAATAATCGGTTTTTTCGGTTTCTGTCAAATATCTCTTTAAAAACGTCGTAATTGGTAATCTTCGTGAGGACCAAAGTTGTAGAGAATAATATTTCTTTCAAGTTTTGTTTGAAGCAAATTTTCGTAGGACCATCCATTTCGGAGATATTTTGCTTTTTCTTAATTTCCAGTATACAGCGCCACCACCATGTAGCGGTGAATTCTATAAACATATTCAAAATATACGTAATTTACGGCAATAAGGACGACTTTTCTTTTACGATACGAATTGATAATTTTGCCTCATAATGCTATTCATAATAATTTAAATATCTATACCCCAAATATGGAGAAAGTCGTGTTGGCCACATCAGATTTTTTTACGTATCTTGGATATGATAATAGGAATTTAATAAAGCACGCAGTGAAATTAAAGAAAATTTTAAATTCTCTTTAAATATACCTTATATAACAGACTATAATATTATTTATCATTTTGATTTTTTTCAGTAAAATATCAAGGGTTTTCTTATATTCGCGAGCAAATAAATAAATAATGATTGTAGCGATTATGACTAGTCTAGCGTGTTTTGAATAATATTTATCCTTGAACTGCATATTGGGATGTCAATTTATATATATATAAATTAAACTAATAACTTTAATTTAGTCTCAGACCTTTATTGTAGGTTGTAATTACCACTATTTTGTGAAGGGTAATTCGTTTCAGAATCCCTTCTGAAACATTTTTTTGTGAAATATTTTTTTGTAATTTTACACTTAATGGCTTTCCGCGTAAAAATTTCTTTTTTCGTGGCACCTCGATCACGCGTGTCACAAGTCGGCGACCCCCGAACTAAGGAAAAGACTAAAGACGACAAATTTGCTTTATCATTACCTTTCCTTTTCTTTAAGCTTTATACACACACACACACACACACACACACCAATGTATAAAATATATTACAAGCGGCAGGGAAAAATAACTCAGTAAAAATTCCAATTAATTTATGAAGTGGAATTTTGTACTAAGTTATTTTTCTGTGTTACTCAAATACGTAATTCCGCAAAAAATTAAGACTTCTTTAACTGATTATATTTTAAGTATATTTTAATTCGAATACTCTTGATGCCTACGTATGACGTGCGTATGTTTTTTGTATCCCCCTTCGACTTATTATAATTCGCTACGGAAGTCCTGAAGTCGCTATTTCCCAACGGTTGGATAATTTTTATGACGCAAGGACTGAGTTCCCACCCTCGTCGCATTCCTTCTTGCACACGTATCCAATTGCCTCTCTATCAGCTGTTTTAACTCACCTTGCTGTAATGCAACATATCGTGGTCCTCCCGGCACGGGAAAGTCTTGAGACCGAGCTCCTTACACAGCCTGAGAACGTGGTCTTGAGTTGGTCCGACGTAAGACGCTCCGAGATCCGCCCATCCGTAGCTTCTCCTCGATGATACTTGAGGGTCAGTTCTCCCGTCATCTCGAACGGTCAGGGTTCTACCCCCGACTCTGTCTTGAGCTTCTAACACCACCACCTCCCTGCCTCGTGAGAACAGGAATCGAGCAGCGCTGAGACCTTGGGATTGAAATAATTTAGCTCTTTTAAAATTTCGCGTCGCGTTAGAGGAATTGCATCGTGCTTCATTCTCCTGGTTTGAATTGTTTCTTTCCCCTTCTGTCGGTGAATCTCATGGCTTATCCATTCTGATTTTAAGGCCCAGTTCTTTCGTGGCCTCCAAATTAATATTTTATTACCTAATTAAAAATACGGTTAGTCCCCGCTATTCGTCGTTTTACTTAAACGCTGTCAATGGATAGAGGAACGTGGCGCGTTATACTACATCGCGACGCTTCGCTCATGCGTCGTTTGTGAGGAGGCGCAGGCTAAATTACCAGAAATTCCGATTGTTAGGAGTTAAAAAAAATCCGCCTTTGCGTTCGGTTTGCCTATCTGCGCTAACTTGTAAACGAAAGCAGATACTTTTTTCGCCAATCGATTTAGTATTCTATCTCGTTGTGCAAGTTTTCTCGGTTTGTCCGCCTGTTTATATGAATATTAAAAAAACCGCCATTTGCGATCTACTTTAGCAGCTCTTTCCTTGCTTGTTTCTTTATGATATTTCGTGTAAAAGAGGTGTGTCTGGCCAGATGATGATCGGGACTGACGACGCAAAAACGGTTTTGTCTTGCCCGTGCTTTTGTTAGATCAGGGAGTTCTAATTTAATGTAACTATGATCATCTTTGCATTAATATTATTCCTTATTTAATCGTTCACATTAATAACTCTCGCTAAACAAATTTATTTTGCAGATTTTCATAACGATACGGTATTTTACAAAAATGAGCACGAACCTTTTAATAACGGTCTTCCAATCCATTGTTATCAATTTATTCAGTCACTCTCCACGCACTTTTTGTTATTAGTTTTCTTAAATTATAAAATATCCTTTTTTATGCATGTGGAGAAATTTTTGTGTTAAAAATGTGACGTATGTTATTAACCATACTTCTAAGTTCAAATGTTCGTGCAACATTCTTTTTATCGCTCTTCCATATATTATTTTAATCCGTGGCTATTATAGGGATCTGATCGTAAAAGACCCCAAAGTTTATATAAATTGAAGAATCAAAATAAAAATAAGATCTGACACGCGTTCAAATACACGCCCTTTCATTAAGATTGAAGCACGGAACGGCTGCTATCGACTTTATGTCTGAAACAATCGCAGTAAATTCTTTAAAGGTTTGATTATGAAAAAGACCTTTTTGTTATTTTGATACGGTGGTGGCCGTTTTCGACTTGGTATGTCATCGTCAGGCGTGGAAAGGTGATTCATTTCACATTCATCAGATTTATTTACCTGACATTCCACCGAGGAATCGATATACGCTTACCTACTTGTAAAATAAAATAAGTGGATTTCAGCAACGAAAAATATTGTTCAGTTTTTAATTTTAAAAAATATGGACCAACACAACAGTGACGGCAAACTACGTGAATTATTTTAAAGTTTTGATTATACTGATTGTGAGTAAAATTTTATGGAGTAAGTCAAAATATTTTGTATATTGTCTTTCAGTGCATTTGACTCTCTTAACTCGAATGTATTAAATTTATGGTTCACAGTTTTAAAAGACATTAACGTTTAAAAAAAGGTTCTTCGACTTCCGTCCGGTCAATGACATTCCATCTGTTTTGTGCAGTTTTTAACCCTAATTTGACGCTGAAAGAGGAATTGTGCTATATTAATAGATGTATGACCAGATAACCGAAAATATGAAATGTCTTCAATCGTTAATCAAGCAATAGCAAAGCAACAAACCAGGGAAATACAATGTTATATGTGCTCTCCCTGAAATCTGATACTCCATCAACCTGTTTCACCAGAAAAGACTATTTTTACATTTTAAATCATCATGCTTAAAATCCGAGAAATTTCCAGAAAAACCTGAATGTTTTTCTTTTCCTTGCCTTCCTGCCTCGTATCTTCCATAAATGATTAAATAAGAAGCCGTGGAATTTTAAGGCGTGTCAATATGTTTGCGATAGCTTTTGTTTTTCGAAAATAGTTAAAATTTTAATATAGTAAACTATTTTCAATACATGGACAAAAATATGATTTGTCCAGTACATTCTCCATACAGATTAACGAATGTGATTGTAATAGTAAATACAGGCTGCTCTCGACAACAGTGATCTCTAAAATATCTATCGGAAATAAAATTCATAAATTTAAAATAAGTTTCACGATGAAAAACACTTTGAATAACCTTTCAAATTGAAAAAATAATTAAACGAAGTTGTTATTTGTCGCTATGGATAAAAATCTTAAATATAACGTTTCACACTGATTTGATAAGTAGTTTTTAGGCGCGTTTCGCTTCCAGCGTGAGCGTCTATTATCGTCCGTCTGTCTGTCCGTCCGTCCGCATGTACGTTCTCGGCTTCTACAGAACGGATTTTCATGAAATTTGATATTAAAGACTTACAATCAAATATAATAAGAAAATCGCAAAAATGAATCACGTATGCCAATCAGGGGTACCACTTTACTGGTGACAAAAAATGAACTTTCCGTCATATCTCGTAAAATATCGGTCATATCAAAATATTTTTCAAAGAAAAGTTGTAGAACTAGTAAAGAAGAGTATTTCCTTTCCTACATATTTTTATCGTAGGAGTAGCCGTTATTGAGAAAATCAAAGAAGAATGTTTTAATTCGAGTTGAACTTAGTAAATTTCTTTTATAGTTACTGCTTCGTTTTTGATAACAAAAACAGTCTCACAAACAAACATTTAACTTCCTTACGTGTGCATGTAATATTTTTAAATAGGAAGAAAATGGATTATTTATTATGAAGAAAAGAACTTTAAAACGTTATTTCCCTTACGTACAGGTATATGATTTCTTTCTAATACTCCATTGCACGAAACGCGCCCTGATACGTTGTACACTTTCCTAACTTGTTGAATTAGAGGGCGCAGAAAATTGCAGGGGATCTTAAAATGTGTAATTCCGTTGAAATCTCAAATTCGATATTTTTGCGAAAACTATACTTTCTCGTACACCGCCTATGGAGAAAGTAAAAATGACCTCGTTCAAAGGACGCCGGCACCTATAGGTACGTGCTTATTACATCTAATAGGGAATCCGAACCTTTTCCAATTTAGAGGGAAAAAATGCTTATCTAAAAAAATCGCGGAAACCGACAACGCCTGGGTCTCTAGCGCCCTGAATTTGCGAAAATGCATCTGTACTAGATTTTTAATAATGTAAATCAGGGGTCGGCAACCTACGGCCCGCGGGTTTCGTGCGTCCCGGGAGCGCTTTATGCGGCCCGCGAAGCAGTGCCGTATTTACGCACAGGCAATATAGGCAACTGCCTACGGCGCCAAAATATGCAAGGCCCCAAATGATGAAAGACGCAAAATATCGAAGTTTGCTTTAAATAATAAACAAATTTTTAATTATATCACCTCATTTAAGAATACACTAGCATAATGTCCTTCAGTTATGACGGGATTCTTTGAAAAAATACACAAATTTTAAATTTCATATTTTACATTATATATTACAGGTAGTACTAAGGCAAAGATCCGGCAGATACACACAGAATAGGCCTTTCATATAAGTAATTTCCTTATTCGATAGCGGTTCAATCGATCATTTTTTTGTGTGTGGAATAAGCAGGATTGTGCCGATCACCTCAGTCACCTATCCAAAGGGGCACCAGAATTTGACTACAATGAAATTCTATCCAAAAATAGTCATAATTGTTTTCGATTTCGTTTATTCCTTTTTAAACAAAGTTACAACAACTCGTATTTTATATGTTTAAGCTGAGTTGACCTTGTGCTGCGTGGGAGCATCTTTGTAACTTACGCAATGTACGCGACTTTGTCACAAAATTTAATGTAATGAGAAAAGGCGCATCGAAAAATAGTGCCTATGGGCGCCAAAAACTTAAATCCGGCCCTGTCGCGAAGCCATGATAAAAATATGATCGGTACAACTTAACTCAGTCAATTCCATATTTTTCGGTGAAATTATGGTCTCAAGACCTTTTATGGTGGAGTTTTAAAGCTAGTAAACTAATTAGAATTGACTTGCACTTATACGAGATCACCTTCTGATTTAAACGCTCTGCCGGCTCGCCGAAGCTCTCGTGATTTCCAACGCGACCCTCCGAAGCATTCACAACAACGAATGTGGCCCGCCATATAGAAAAGATTGCCGACCAGCCGACCCCTTATGTAAATCATTGTTTTCGACGACTTATTACTTTGAAAATGAAATGATTGATGATGATGATTGATTAGTTCCTTATAGTTTTTTTAAACCTGTTACACGGTTATACTAAATTTACATTAGAAAAATTAATTAGGACTCCGTTAATTATCTAGACTTGTCATCATCTTGTGATTTCACAGAAATTTCATTTAAAAACCATTAGATTGATTGTAAATCGTTTATCAGCCTTATTAAAATTTTTCCTATATTTTAGATCCCTCTATATTTTAAAAATGTTTTGAGGTACTAAAATCCACAACTTTCAACCGCATTTTAAAGTTACTTAGAATCGTCGTACGAATATGGGATTCAAACCAAACAACGCTTAAAAGAATGGACATTAATTTTCCTACCGTCGATTTTCAAATACGCATCAAGTCGGATCACAAATTAGTTTTTAACGCCAACATTTGACGTATTTTTACGTGAAAATCTTTCGCCACCTAGGTCTCGTGTAATTGCGTATGATTGACTGGGATTATAATTTGATATGAAAGGCGTCGTCTACTGAAAGCCCGGAAATGGGGATGGATATAATTTTCTACCTGCAGCGGACAAATTCACCTCACGGAGCGGGACGGGTGCAGCCCGAAGTAAGATATTAATTTAATTGGTCTCAGAGTTATCGATATGTTAGCGTTAAGCCAAGTAGAAAGTCGTGTTTCATATTTTAAAAGATAACTATGTCGTAGATAAGGAAAGCATTATGAAAGGCTCTATTTCTATGGAAGAGAAACTATTGAATCGCATTAAATTTTTCGTAACTTCATATTCATATAACTTGAAAAGCCTAATAGATTTTGCTATAATTTATCCAAAAGGATTTAGGTTGTAGCGAGTAAATCTAAAAAAATGCTCCATTTAATTCCTGGTAGGTTAAATTTTTCGGTAATATTTCTCGTAAGAAGATGAAAATGTAAGGTGAGAGGAAGTAACAAACACAACTATGTAAACAAATAAGTGTGTGCACGTACACACACGCTCAACTGTTCTTCGTACCTTTTAAGGATTTTCTAATAAATTTATCTCCGACTGTCTTAGCTTTGTCAGCTTAAGCGAACCTACAGGAGATATTGTCCTTGACAATGGAGTTTTATCATATTTGCTCCAGATTAAGGTAACAAACAAAGGCTTTCATTTTCGCAAAAGATATACAACACTATAGCTTCAAAATACGTTTTACTATTGACAATATGATAATGCACATATTTAACTCCAATTTTCACAAAAAGTTGTCATCAAAATTCATTGTTGTCCTGAGTGGACTTGTAAGCGATCTGATGACTCATTTTTGCGGCAGCATATTTGTAAGACCCGAAGGGGACCTACGATTCGCTGTAAACCTTCATGCTCTTGTACGGACATAGTTATATTATCTCAGCAGATGTTGTCCTTAAATATGTTCGGACCCTGTATTCTCTTTATTCAAAATTAAACTTCAGAAACATCTATACAGCTTTTCCTGAACCATAAACCAAATGAGGAAATTTTGAAAAGAAAGGCTTTAGATAACACAAAGTGTGTAGGGTGCGTCTAAAACCTAACGGAAGGTAGAATTACAATGAATGAACGTTATGCAGTCAGTATAACGAAATACTTTTCTAATGTTTCTTTTCATCAGTTTGATAAAAATCATTTTTATCCTAATCAATGGAACGGAATATATTTTAACAAATCAGGAAAGGCGGACAAAATTTTATTCCGCTAAGATATTATGCTGGGCCTAGCCAGTCATTAGTTTGCCATCTATTTTGTCAACAAATTTATAATTAAAAAGAGTTGGAGACTACGGCGAGATGGATGTTTCAAAATTAAGAAGAACTCCTTAACCGTACAAAGTATAATTCAAGCATTGTTCATTTCGTTATCGCTTTAAAGCGTACTAGGGAGTACGCGATTACTTAAAATTTCCAAAACTATACAAAAGGGTTGAATATCGCCGTCTTCAGTATAATTGAGTATAAAAAAATAATTAATTTTACATAAACTTAGCTTCTATAAGTATATTTTGGCTATCGATTAATAGAATACTGCTCCATAATGGCGCGCATACTTTTGCTATCTCTTCTGGGAGCGCTAGACAATTCTCAGTCTACGTACTCACTTAGTCATTTAACGCAGTACTTGGATACCCACTTTAACCGCAGAAATTGCGAAAACCGCATATAGATAAAATATGAAAACCCTCATTGGAGGATAGATATATTTCCTCGAACTGATATAAGACTTCGCAGTTTGAATGAAACGAGCATTTGAAGTCAGGCTTAATGACCTTTCCTCCGTATATCAATGGTGAAAAGTTTAGAATTGATTTTATCAATCATGATCTTAGTTTCTTGATTATTTATGATGAATCTTACCCATTACAAGCGCTTATATGTTAAATGAAATTTATTTATTTAATACTTCCCATGGTCTATTTATTTGAAAAGAAAGCAGAGTACGGGAAAACGAATTTAACCGTACGAAAAGAATTTTAATAATGTGCCATCTGCTAAAATATTTCCAATAATCTAATTATCTGTAACTGCATTTAATTACACTAGATATCCGAAATATCTCACGAAGTTGACGAAAAATCATAATTTGCAAAAAAAAAATTATATAAGCGTATACCAATATTGCCTCCATTGCATTTGATCATCTTATCTTCAGGTTCCAAGTCCACGGAATTGAATAAATCATTAGGTTTTAGTAAAGATAATAAATTGAAGATATTATATAACACTGCCCAGAAATTTACCGAAGGCACAGTGTTTTCCGTTCGATAAGTCTAATTGTAAGAGAAGCATAATCAGGAATACTTAAAGATAAGAGATAACAGCTGAGTTGTCAAGATTAGGTTTATCTTGACATTAAATTAAATTCTACGTGAGGAACCTGGGGACATTCGTACCGTATGAATAAAATATATTGGTCGATTAATTTCTGGAAAGAACCGATATGATTTGAAAATCTTTTACGAGAATTCCTTAATTCAAAATAAAGCACGTAAGAAACATCTGAAGAAATATTTAAATCTAAGGGAATTAAACGAAAGCATCCATCCAAAATGTAAAAGAGCGGGTACTAATTTATGTTTTTAAGTTCACTTAAAAACCTAAGTGCATTTAAAGTAATTGAAATCATTCAAAAAGTGTATCGAGAAAATTTTTACCACAAAAAAGTAATGGATACATAATATTAATTAGCAGTTTTTAATACCTTCTAAATTCGAACCTATCATTAGCTTAGCTACTTACTTCGAATCTCTATGCCGATTTTCTTTGCACAAATTAAGAAAATAAATATCCAATTTTGGATTTTAGAAAAAATAATTGAAATATATCATTATAATTAAAAAACAATTAATTACTCTATAAATGCATTGCACGAACTGCGAGGTACTGCGTGACATAGGTAACGTGCGATCGTTCGAGGAAACTTAGATGACGCAATGCATACAGAAAATTATATCTTTCGATGCGTAAGTCGTTATCATTGAATGGGTTTTTTAAGGTTGGGCAAAAATGATGAAGATAAACTACGCGAAAAGGCAATCGCAAGTGCAAGATTAAAATCGAAAGAAAAACGAAAGTTCAGCCATCCGTAAAAAAACATAATTTTTTATCCCCCGAGAATGATTAACACGAGGATTGAAATAGTCGAAAAAATAAAGAGCACCGAGGAAATTAGTTAGTTTCACTGCAACAAAAATCGATCCTTCTCAAAAAATCTTGGGTTCTCGTAAGAAAATCTTGCGAGACTCATCTCGTTCGTTCATGGCAGGTTAAAAATCTGGATAGAATAACATCGTAGTTACTATATTATTTTTATTTTTAATAAAACATTTTTATAAAACGAACGAAAGGTTTTACTTTCAGAGGACATTGTTGCAAATATAGTATAGTTATAATTTACGGCAAAACTAGGTAGTTCTGAGATAAGTAGAAAATATTTTTTTTTCGAGTAATAGTGCTTTGAAAATTTGAATTGTGTAGCTGATTATAGCGGTGTCTTTGGAGTATTTGGACTACGACATTATAGTGTTAGAAGTGTTCGAGTCTTCCGTAGACCTTTAGAGCTACATTGAAATGAACCACCCATGCCGAAGATACGGGTCGGGGCGATTTGCCCTACCATAGGGACGGCCCCGTGAATAGGGACCAATTTTTCTTTTTGAATTCCTCGTAAGTTAGCTGGGAAATGGATGAAAATGATTAAACACATTTCGAGGTTTTAGAACGGGGAGGTTAAACCTTTGGCACGCGAGACGATTTTGGTTGTAATGGAACAGAAAAAAAGTTAATTAATTGTCTCCTTTCCATTTCTGACACATTATAGTATAAGACGATTTCTTGCGAGATTACAATTATGTTAATAAAATAACTGACTGTGACTGACTTTATGCCCGAGAACGAGGTGGTTTTTGCTTCATAATTGTCGTTCGGCCCTAAATTTTCTGGTATAACGAGTGTTTTAGACGATAAATTGCATTTTATACTCTCTTTCTTTTAGCCCTAAGTCTGAGAGTAAGTTACCATAGTTAAACCATTAAATCCTTTATTTTTGGATATTTTTTAAATTGGCACTTGAGTTAGAAAGGGAAAGCTATTTTTTGCAATCCTGGCAGTCTAAAAAAAGATTTTCCATCCCTTTATGTGGGAATCTCATCATAGGATAGGTTTAACTCGAAGGTTGTCGAGCATATGTAGCGATAAATATCGGGGTGTTCCTCGAGATACGCTTGTTTGAAATATACTTTTCCCCCACTAAGTTACAAGAGAACGATGAGCACGAATTCACGGTCTGTCTTCGATAATACGACAGTTTAAAAATTCCATAAAAATTGCTAAAATCGTTCCCGAGCATTATAGACGCTCGAGAATTTTCTCACGAGACTGCAATTTCCGAGCTGAGAGCGTATTAATCAATACAACATCGACTTTCAATGACTATAGATATCCAGGAATTTATTTTCGGCTTATTTCGAATAAATACCCGCGGGTACTTTGTGTTTATATCTAGTGCAACAGTAGGGTAGAAACGATTCAAAGAGATAGGAAACAGTGGAATCGGAGTACATTTTTTTTTTAAACTTAAGCTTTGTTCGGGTTAAGATTTTTTTTCTTCCGAGTTAAAGTTTCAAGATCAAGCTTACCTCCCTACATTGCTTACATCAGATCTTAAATTCAGTCACCTATAGCGTTTAATTTGGAACGCCTTTTTCAAAGCGTAACGATTTACAATTACATTGTACATTTTTGGACTCGATGTGGGTTTCGTTCCTGGCCCCTTCAACTCCAGCTGTCGACTGTGTTATTTATTGCTAAAAGAGATTTTATAACGCCTGCTAAACTGAAACAGTATGGCAATTAACGTTTCCCATCGCTAAAAAACTTGTATGCTCATTCAGAATTTCACGGATGGAGGTCAAAAGGTGATTAGTTAAAAAAAAGTCAGGGATGATTATCATAAAACCAGTTATTTTGGTAGAACAAATATTTTTAAGATTGTGTGAAAATTTAGTTCGATTTGGCATTAATTACAGTGTCAAAATATATTCGCTGAAAAGGGATTATTTTTACAGTTGGAATTTTTAGACTATAATAAACCTTTAAATCATCAACAAAATTAAACTTATTTCCCTGTGATCTTGAGGACATCCAAATCTGGTGTTTTAATCTCATTTATAACGTAATTAAATACGATAATTTTATAATATTTCTCACTATTTTCTATGTTAATGAAACCTCGAGAAGAAAATCTTTTGGCAATCAGACTCATTCGCTTCCAAGAAGAATTTTAAAAAAATGCGAGGCCGTCTAGATGAAGTAGTATGAAAACATTTTTTGTGTGAATGGTGCTCCTGGAACTAGTATTTCTTGAGATGACTTTCGTAGTAGAAAACGCTGCGTGTTTTCGCTACGCGAAAAAAGTATTTTAATAAATAGAGATAATAGCGTAAATCACTCCGTTATTTCACCGAGACACCAGTTAGCAATTCGTCTATTTTTAATCGAAAGAATGTTCTAATTAGGTAGCCTATCCATTCCGATTGCTAAATCTAATCTGAAGTGTTCAAGTCACTGGAGATGCTTTTCGACGTATCTACAATAGCTTCGGAAATAAAGTCGGAAATTTCAAGGGGTGCGCAATATTTGGTGTTCACGGACGCATTTTTTCCGCGTTTTATTTAATAAATATGCTGCTTTCGCTCTGCGTGCCCGTCTGTGCAATCTATTATATTAAAATAGCAAATAAATGATAAGAGATATAAGACTGAAATTTTCAGGGTGTATGTGATTTATGATGCCATAAATTACTCTGCTAAAGAATATTTTCGGATAAATCGATGGGCGGCAAGTGGTGCCTTTAAAGTTTTCAAATTAAAATTCTGAGTAAATGGTTGCAGATAGAACGTTAAATTTTTGTGTGATCTTTCATGCTATCTGTAACACTATAAAATAAATTATTTAAAAAAATCGGTGGGCGGCAGGAGGCGCTTTCAAAATGTTCAAATTGATTCTGAGTAACTGGTTTTAGATAAAAAGTTAGAATTTCTTAACTAATTATTGAACGAATTACTTTGTCATACAATTATATTACTAAGCTTTTAAAGATTTTTAAGTTTACAATTCTAAATAAACCTCAATAAATAAAAAGCGCTTTTCTTATTGCGTCAGCAAATGAAGCTCCAATTTTTTTACTAATTTTTGTCGTGTAACTAATTTGAAGGTTACATGGAAGGATAAAGAAATGTAAAAAAATCAATTACTTTTAGCTGATCACGCTACATTTAAAGGTATTATCGGTTGGTATATTAGCCAATGAAAGAACCCGTATAGTCAGTGAGTTATCGCTATAGAAAGATTCGGGCGACAGGGAAGAAACAAGGTATTTCTATGCTAAACAAAGCTGTTATCCTAAAACAAGGGCTCCTTGACATTCCTTGTTTCTTCCCTGTAACCTTCAAGTCTCATCAATTATAATTTTCACGCAATCTTACGCGCTATGCCAGATGTGTGTGCCTCGCTCAATCCATCCTTATCACGACCCTGACCATTGCCATGAAAGAGCGATTAGATAAAACATGTTTCCAGACTTTGAGAATCGATTACTTTTAAAAGGATTCCTTTCTAGACGAAATGTCATTAAGAGAAAAGAGGACACTGATAAGTTTGCCGGATCATCACTGCATACAGTGCTCCGACATCGGCGGTTTTTATATGCGGTAAAATCTCCTATAACGAGAGTTTGTTATGAGTAAAAAAGTAATTTCATTATGGCGAACATGTCGTTATTTTCATGCATACATACATTTCACGTAAAAATCGACGAATCCTTACGAACGATCGTAACATTGAACTTTTTTTTTCAGCCTTTGAAAAATAAATATATCGCGAAATGAAAACACACGCTCTATCGCTCAGCCCCCATCGACAGCACGATTCGCGGACCCTCTTGTCTCTTGACTCTTTCCGACACGCGTTTCGCCGTCAGCTGATTCGGGAACGCGTTCCACATGCGTTCGGCTAGTTCGTCACAAAAACTTAACTCGATCAACCGTTGGGCTATAAATAAATCAATTTTCCCGGAAATCCGATTACGTCCCCGGTCGAGAAATTTTTCCGCATTTTTTTCGTCTTTCTTTCGTATCGATGACGGGGAATACAGATGTTCGGCCTTGAAGCCGGTGCCCGACGATACGAGGCCAGTTGAAAAATATCCTCTGACCGGCGTCTCTTGAGCTCCCTCCAGACGGCTTTCCTTGTCGTCCGTTATCACTCTCTCCCTGGACCATTCACGTGCCGTTACGATCGAGAAACGCCTTTTATTTATTACCTACCCCAAATCGGGGGGCGTGAGCGAAAGCGAAAGAAAAAGCTCTCGGAGATCTTCATTTGTCGACGACCGACTACCGGCGCCGGATCTAAAAATAAACCCTCGCGGAATTTTATTTATTTATTTTTTCACGGGCGAAATATTATATATATATATATATATATATATACATATATATACATATATATATAAATAAAAGGGTCCCTTTTCATAATATGCCGGAAATGAAAACGTTGCAAGACTCACCGCTAACTCCGGCTCCGACGATCACCACCGGAAGTTTCACGTCGTTGGGTTCCATATTCCGTCACGCTTATCTAAGGATATCACGCTTCGAACCTCTCCGATGCTTTAGGACTGGTGTCACAGATGCTTCTGCGTTTAAAAGACTCGCACGTCACACCCAATAACCTTCCTTCCCCCTCTCTCTCTACCTCCCCTCTACTCGCCCCTTCTCTCCCTCTCTCTCTCCCTCCTTTTCCTCTGTATCTCACCCTCCCTACCTCCTCCTCCCCTCGCCCAACCCTTCACCCTTTGCCTCTTCCTATTCATCCTCCTATTCCTGCCCGTGTGCGTACAAACTCTATAACCTGGACCTTTATTTTTCGTTTTTTTTTTAATCGCGTACCCGCGTGATGGATAGGTGAATCGGTATTCGAGCTCGCTTAAGACGATGGGGTGTGGTCAGTTTTCCACAAGGTGAACGTTATCTTTCTTCCGCTAAGAAAGTCGTTCTTGAAAGACCCATTTTTTTCCGTGGATAATGTGCCGTTCGTTAAACTTCGTTTTTGGCGGAAACTTTAATAAGGTTCCTTATTAAAGATGCATAATTCCACTTCTCATTTAAAGTGCACTTAATAACCCAACATTAGACGTCTGATTTTGAAAAGAAGGAACCAGAACTAGGAAGATTTTTACCGATGAAAAATGGTCTGAAATTTCACTTCCTTCTCTGTAGTGTCAGTCACGGCCGAAGTAAACAATTTAAAAAAAATATAATAAACTTGAAACCAAAAAAATAGTTCAATATGAAGATTAGCTTATACAGCAACATTTTGTTAAACAATTGTTTAAAAATATGTATACTGTAACTTTAGAATGCATATTAAAATAACATTCAAGTCTCAGTTGTAGTGTAAGTCACACATGGAATGACTCGGAAGTGGATCGCCTCTGTATTGTTTTTTTATCGGAGACGATAGTCACGAATGTTTCAGGCGATAGAGCTTCTTCTCTTCGGTTCTCGACTTTTCGTCGGTAAGGGAGATGGGTCCTTCAAAGACCTGTCTGTGATGTTTTGGGTCTCGTGTTAATCTTGAAATTTACGTCGTGATCAATAATTAAACGCCCAAATAAGCGACTGTTAGATTAAATCAAATGCAAATATTGATCTCCAAGGATTCATGGATTAAATTCTATAGCAAACGTTTTAAAGTTATATGGTAATAACTTAATTTATAGTTTTGTGGACTATTTCAGCGAGATTAGAACCCGTTGAGCGACAAAGTGACAATTAATAGACGCTGAGGATTTTGTTAATAGATTCTTAGGCAGTTTTGAAAGGCCTTCAAAACTATTAAAGTACATAATATGTGACTAACTTAGTTTGGATACGTTTACGCGAATTGTCATAGAAACATTGGCGCTCATATTTTTTTAGCCTTAATACTATCAATGTACAGGGGAGCGTAAAAAGCCAGGATGACGGAAAGGATAAAATTAAGATTAATTCAAGGCGTTGCGAAAAGATTATAACTGTATGGATGCATGGATTGGAGGGAAGATAACCTTGAAGATGAGTGTCCGTTGCCTTCTTTACACCCTCTTCTTTCTCTCTGCGAAGAGGAGATAGCTACGAAAACCTGTGTAAGCGGAATGTGATCGCTGGCCTGGAGGAAACTTACTGCCGAAAACATTTCCTCGGGAGTGGGTGGAAGGGAACCTTTAATGCTCTCCTCGGAGCCGAAAAACTTTCCATTTGCTCTAAACTGCCGAGAGCTAGGCAAAAATAATGGGAAAATTACGATGGGTGATTAAATTTGACGAAGAACGTGTCTCCAAAAGCCGTAAAAACCAGACGCGCATTTGGGATACACTATAGCCATCGTCAGTGGCGAATCGCCGATAGACACACTGATTCTGGCACTTTATTAAAGTTTACCGTTCCCGACAGCTGCTTTGTGGACATGGTGCACATCTACTTTTTTTACCTTTTCGTGGCTAGGGAAGAGACAGTGATAATTATCTTTCGAATGATGCAATAAAAGTTCAACAGAAAGAGCGTACTTTACCTTTAACGATGATTCGGCTCGTTTTGTATTTCCTGAGAAATCTTATCTTTTGGAGTGGTAAAATTCGAATTCTAACCCTGGAATGAACGGGTGCGTGTGAAATGGTCTCTTTTATGGCACGAAGTGCGTTTCAGTATAGTTGGTCAAAAGTGAGTCAAAATCCGTAAAAATAAGTACTCTCAATCAATCGACGATTGGACTACCATTTTGAAACGAATCGGCACGATCATCACTATAAAATTTTACGTGAAAATGCTGCTGTAAGATACGGCCCGTAATTTGCAGTCGTATTATCTTAAAACGCTATCTATGTCAGCATTCATTTATCTGACGCAATCGTCGGCTTAGAGCGTTCGAAGTTTTCTTTTTAATAATACGAACTCGAGCGATTAACGGCAATCGAATACTTTTATGCCCACTTGACGTCAATTAAATCAGATGTGAATAATTGCCAAGTTTTGCTAAAGAAAAACCGTCCTTAATTATTTTATTTTCCTCCAAGGACGTGATTTGGCACTTGCTCTGAGATAGGCGTCCTTTGCCTGATTGTGTGTGTGTTTGTGGGGGGGGGGGAAGACAAACACGACGGAGCAACCTTCAGGCCATAAAAATAGACAGTGTAAACAAAGCGTGCGTTTATATTTCATCATTTTATAAACATGCGACCAAAACATAAGTCGTCAATTGGAGACATTTTTATTCTAAGCCGCCGAGGATGTTTCGACCTTCGTCGAAGGACCGATCGCAAAAGTTTCTTCCTATGATTGCAGGGGCGTAGCGAGGGGGGGGGGGGGGGGGGGCAGAGTGGAGCAGTTGCCCCCTGGCGCAGGGCTTAAGGGGTGCAAACTCACGGACCGATTTTTATCGCTGAAAGCAGAACCCCTAGGAGGTCGCGGAGTAACGTAATATCCTATCCGATTAACACAAAAGAGGCGCAAGTCATCAAAAATGCTTCTGGTAACTGCCCGAGATGCATTGAACCACCCTCATATTTTTCTTTAGGATATAGTGATACCGTAGCTTGTTTACGTTTAAATGGTCCCTGAGACTTAAGAAATGGCAATCGTAAGCGGGTCAGAGAAAAATATTTATAAAATATGTGTGGAGTCTCGCTTCGGATTGCGACTAGAGTCCTGCACGGGCCGGGTACGGGCCGATCCTTTAGAATTAATTACGGGCCCGGGCTTTAAAAATCACGCTAGTCACACTGGTCCACTGTAATGTCTCACGGGCCAGGCCTATAATTACATCGTACGGGCCGGGCCGAACCTAGAAAATCAGGCCCGTGCAGAGCTCTAATTGCGACCTCTCCGGATTTGACCTGGAGTCTCCGGGTTTTGGGACTAGTCTCCGGGTTAAGGGTAAAATTTTCCGGGTCAACAGCATACACGGACCAGAGTGACCACCAGTAGCGCTTTATCCACTAGGCCAAGTAGGCAACTGCCTACGGGCGCCGAATTTTAAGGGGCGCGGGGGCGCCAAATTTAAGAAAAGCAGGTGCTTAATTTTTAAAGTTCATGGCAAAAAGTATGAGTTTGAGAGGGCGCAAAAATTTACTCTGCCTACGGGCGCACAATGTCTTAAAGCGCCCCTGGTGACCATATGTCCCGTATTTTACGGGACGTCCCGTATTTCGGCCAATTTTTCCTCAAATGTCCCGCGTCCCGTGTGAAATCAATACGGGACGCACTTTATACCGTATTTTTTATGAAAATAGATATATTGATATCAGATAAACTTAGGGTAACCAGATGCCTCTTACTTTAATGTAATTAATGCAGTGCTCGGAATGAGCCGGAACGAACCCAGGCCGCACCTATCGAAGATATCGGCGATTAGTTCCGAATTGTAATATTTTCCTCCCGAGCGTTCCGTTTCCTAATATTTTCCATTTCGTGCGCTTAATTAATGTAATGTATGAAGAGTTAACACAGATGAACCCACTTGTCCGAAATGTTACAAACGAGATTTTATATCTCCTAGATAAATGGAATGGGATATTAAAATCTTGCGAAATAATAATTTTGTAAGCTGCTGCAAATTATTAAGTCAGTACCAGGTTTTAAAGTTCTTGTGGAAAGAATAATTTCTTTATGTCGTAATAAATGGCATGACAATAGGAAATTTTTGACAGAAGTGCAGTAAAAGCAGAGCTGCAGGTGAAAAGCAACTACATATTTTTCTTGTAAGACTTTTTAAATTTTGTTCTTACTAATGAAGATCTTCTGAAGCGCAAAAAATCTTACGAGAAATATTATTTATTTCTTACTGTGACGAAGACTATTCTTTGTGAATATGTTCTTATTATTGTGTGCAATTTAGTTTTATTATTCAAGAATAATTGTTTTGTTCTTTTTATTTGCTAGGCGTTTATCTTGTGTAGGTTTGTTAGTAAAAAAATAATTTCGAAGAATATTTTTTATGACTTAATTTCAAAGTTAAAAAAGTCCCGTAAAATTTTTAATAGTCCAGTTTTTTTTAAGGATCTGTCTCTTAAAATAGTCAACCATATGTGATCGCCCTAGACCAGGGGTCGGCAACTTTTTTGACAAGAAAAGCCATTTTTTCAAAACGTGTATAGAATCCAACGTAAGATGAGCCGCAGAGCATGTATAATGAAAAAATACGTATTAAATACCGTCAAGCCATATTTAATGACATCTGTTTATTTAAAAGCTGCACACACATACCCATACAATGATGTTTTGGAGATAATTTGCAAAAAAGAACTTGAGAAACAAAAGGATATTTTACGTTTTTCTTCAATAAAAAAATATAAATAAACGTTCAAATGAAGAAAATAAAAAGATTCTTTCAGAAAATGAATCTAGGACTATGGATGAAAATGAGAAAGTTGAAAATGAAATTTTTACTCAACAACCCATACTGGATCCTTCTATTGAAAGCGATTATATTATTATCAATTAAGACCGTCATTTTCGTCTGGTGCGCTTTAAGCGGGAAAGTCGGCGTCGGGAGCCGCAGGTCATTCCTCAGAGAGCCGCATGCGGCTCACGAACCGCGGGTTGCCGACCCCTGCCCTAGACCACAATTCAAGACAACAAGATTAGCTACGTTTTGAAAATACGCTTCCCCCCTCCCCCTTAGGGGCGCCAAAAATATGGTAATGATCCGTCGGAATTTTGGGATGTAGAAAAAAATACGCACGAGGAAGTGCATTTGTTGGGTAACGGGTCGTTTTTAGCGCGTTTTTTTTTGTAAAATATAGCTTATGTATTCGGTTTGTTTGTCCGTCCGGATATTCGGAATCTTGCAACTTGCTTGGATAGGCCAAATTTTTAAGGTAGGGCGGTATACACGTGGGCTAAACATGGTACAAATTTGCTGGATCTAGAATCAGCTGCTAGGGAGTTATCGATGTCTTTTTCCAACCTCTATTCCCATAAGAAAAGCATGATATCGGTGCGGGGAATTATAAATTTACATTTTTAAATTAGTTAAAATTAAGGTATGAGCTGAGGAATGAAAATTGAATCATGGAAATCAAAAACAACTAAGTCCATATTTTGGTGAAAATGAGGAATCACTGAAACTGCCATATAGAGTACATGTTGCATGTGCTGAAACCATAAAACATTTAAGTCCATGGATAACTACTGATATAAGGACCTTAACAATTTAAAAAATATTGTTGGCATTGCTATTAAATTTTAGCCTTGACACAGTTTTTAGTGTCTCCTGAAAAAATTGGTTTTCTGGACTTACGGGGTTTTTGATTTCCATGATTCAATTGTATAGCTTAAAGCAGGTCTCTCCGAACTATAGCCCGCGATCCCATTTGATGTCGCTCTCGCGCCTGTAATAAGTCATTGCCAATTGTTAAAACTAAATATAGCAATCAAGCTGTGTTAGAAAACGTTATGCGTAACGTAACGATATGATTTTTGAATAACGTAACGAAAAACGTTAACGAAATTTTCAAAATAACTGTAACAAAAAACGTAACGAAAACGAAAAAAGCGTTATTTCGGTTCTTTTGTACAATAGCTCCGCATTTTCAAAAATGCTTAAAGTAAACAGCAACCAAAAAAAACCAATACATTATTGTTTTTACAACTGATTGGCCTGTCTCGATCTTTACAAACCCAATCACCGGACAAGAAACTGATTGGCCTGTCTTGACATTTACAAACCCAATCTCCGGACAACGTGGAGGGTTTCTTTGGTTCCGGGCGAGGCGAAGGGCGCGGCAGCGCCCGGAGACGACTACCCATTACAACAAAGCGAGTCGAAGGCTAGTCAATATATCCTTTCAATATTATATCCTCTCAAAAAAAATGGAGGATAATGGCGAGCCTTCGGCTTGCTTTGTTGTAATGGGTAGTCGTCTCCGGGCGCTACCACGCCCTTCGCCTCACCCGGAACCAAAGAAACCCTCCACATTGTCCAGAGATTGGGTTTGTAAATGTCGAGACCGGCCAATCAGTTTCTGTTATTGTTGTGTCAACAATGCCTTATAGATTCGTTTGACTTTCCTTGGTGATCTTTTCGCTGCATTTTTGAAAAAGCGGGGCTATTGCACAAAAGAACCGTTATTTCTTTATGCATTTCATTTTATCTCAATTTATGTTTGTTTATTTTTACCTGTTTTTACTTCTAAGTAATTTTCATTCCAGAATTAAGACTAAATATTTTCTACTTTATAAAATAGTTATGCTCAATTTATTTCTGATTTCGATTCATATTCAATGAAGAAAAATAAAAGTTAGATTGAACATGTCGAAAATTTTCCCGTAAAAATCGTGATTTACCCATTTCACTAAACTACCTTTTAATACGAAAATACCATACATTTGTATATTGTGCGACTATATTTTCAAAAAGTTTTTCATGTTGATACTCTGGCCCGCGAGAATAATATTTATTGATCAAGTGGCCTACTTGTAAAGAAGTTTGGAGACCTCTGGCTTAAAGAATGAGGTATATGTAAAAAAACAATTCAAATCCTTGTCGAATGAGAGCGAACAATTGTATTTAACTAAAAGAGGGAACATTTTAGGGTTTATAACAATCGGAAATATCAACTGACATGGTAACGAGTCCACTGCTTTAAATGGGGACATTACATATAATTGATACGATGCTTTTAAAGGGAATTAATAAACTATGAGGCCGTCGATCTCAACAAAAGATCCAATTTTATGATAACGTCATAATTCTTAAACAAGGAAAAAAGCGCCTTATGTAAATTGTTCTCCAATTCTTCTCTCATTTGTTCCTTCTGTGTTTATTTTTGCCAACATGATGTTGATGAGAGCGGCATTATAATGATCTCATCGCGGTGGCTGATCTAAGGGAAGGAGGGGAGGGGGCAGTTAGGGGAGGGGTGACACATCTCCGTCGCTCTAAATCGGATGAATTACTTAACCCCATTCTGGACAAAATTCCTTGATTCTACTATGCAAATAAGTTTCATGCGATAAGGGAAAGAAAGATTTTGGAAGGATTATACTGATGTTTTTCAGACTGATTGCCGCGGCACGTTGGGGTTCTGTAGTTGATTCTTAGGTGTGTGGAACAAAACTTTGCCAAGCAAATAAATCGAAGATTTTGAAATGTTTATAGGTTTCTCATGCAGTGGCGTAGCGAGGGGGTCGGTTTTGGAGATTCAAACTGTCCCCGTTAGAAATCTCAAAGTCATTCTAGTTTTCATGTCTTTAATTATTTTTATTGACTTAATTTCTAAAGCTGTAAAAATCAACCAACGCCCGCTTTTAAGTTTCTAAATTTTAAAAGTTCGTACATATATTCATGTGTGTTGAAAAAAAATTCACCCCTAGAGACAAAATCGCCACTGTACTGTCTTCCCTGTAATAAACTGATGATGGCTTAGTAACAACCAATGGATGAGTCCCAACGTTGTGATATACGTATGTATAATTATGAAATTTTCTTCCAAGTTGGGGGTGGCGCGAAATTCTGTTTATCTTTGAAAGGGTGCCGCGCCTATAAAAAGTTTGGGAACCACTGGAGTAGACGTTCAGTCGGCAGTGGCGGATTCAAGAGGGAGGAGGAGAGTTTTAGGCGATCGACCCCACCTCCCAACCTTGGGAAGTTTCAGGTTCCTGACTCATCATTATTTTAGTAGCTTTCCGCAATTTCCGTCCGATTATGAATGATTGCCATTATTTTTACGGGTGCATCACTTTCCTCAAGTGTTTAATGCATTGCCAGTTATTTGGGAGCCGGGGTAAATTGTCGATTAAATATTTTAAAAAATTATTATGGAACGGAATAGAGTAGAATTTATGTGAGAGAAAGTATGGAAAAGTGAATTCCGTGTCATAACGCAGACGGCCACGCAAACATTCAGATGTTTCGAATAGGACGAAAAAAACTTTTAATTTACTGCGTTATATTTTATATTACTCACGCAAGTAATGCGAATCGTCTAATTATTTGACGATATTTACGATAGTCAGCTTTTTCTTTTCGTTCGGTGGAATATAGGGAGGGAAAGATAAACGCGGGGAATTGAAAAATCTGACCTCCCCTTCTCCATTTGTATCCTCCACTCATTGAAATTTTTGGCGACACTATTGGTCGCATGTAGGTGAAAGTTCTATGTCCATATCTCTCAATTTTAAACTTTTCGAATGCCTATCTTTATCACGCCCAGAACTGATTACATTCGGTTTGTCTAAAGACCAATTTTTATCGATCCAGTATCAGTTTGCTCGCGAAAAGCAAAAAAACATTCGCGAATAGTGCCAGGATAAATATCGATAAAAACGTCTTTCGCTACAAGTTGAAGTATCAATGTCGCAAGTTTGAAACTCTCTTACGTTAGTCCTTACGACTCTTCTTTGATTAAAGTTCGAAGTGATTTTCACTCAATAGCATTTTTATACGTTGACTGCTTCTGTTATTTAACGGAGCAGATTTTTGTGGCTGATATTATTCGTTTCATATTGCTGCCCATTGTTTATATTTAATGCATTTTTAAAATTTCACTTTCGATTAACCGGTCTACCCATCGGTTCCGTTTACGCCGTTCAAGTGGGATTCCGCTGTACGTCTTATTAACTCGATGCTTGGAATTGACGGCCGCGGAATGTACATACATCGTACGGCTATGAGTTAATTGGATAGTGGATATATGCACGGCTTGTCGAGTGCGTGCCCAAGGGGATGGGAGTGCCCACAGGAGACTACTGCGTTACAGTTTCTTTGAGTAATATGGTGCTGTTATTAAGCATATCAACTGGAGAGAAGTAAATAAAACGATGATACGGCGAAACCAATACTGTCTTTCCGCAAAAAATTGGCCTAAATTGAAAATAAATATTTAATACTAAACCATGATAGTTGAAATAATTAGAAAAAGTTTATCGATATTATAGAAAATTTTTCGCATTTCTTTAAGACATCGATCAGAATTGAATGTGAAGTGTTGTTAGCTAAGAAACCTAAATGGGCTTTCACATTAGTACAAAGCAATAAATACAGGGTGTCCATTTAATCTCTCCGGTATTTTAAGAAGCTATATTTTTTAAACCAATATAGATGTCATAGAAAAAGAAAAACAATAAAAATGTATAACTAAAAAAGTTTAAAACCTGAGGCTAATAAACTTCTGTGTTTGCTCCTTTTGTCACATGGCAGATTTCTGGTCGATAATCAATTTCGGCCAGGCTGCTTTGTTGGCAAGACATTGCCCATTTCTTTAAACTTTTGATACCATTGCCTGATCGTTTTATCCATGGAAGGATCTCTGTTGTACGTCTGTCTGAATTCTCTTTGCAAACAAATCACTGATTTAAATTCAGCAAACCACAGAACGCACTGTGCATTCACTTGTGGAGTCTCCATTGCACTCAGGCACAATGACACACAGGTCAGACAGTGGTGTGCTGTGCAGACAACGATGCACACAACCATGTTGCCAACTCCTTACGTAAAACTGTTTGAGATAGGCTTCAATTCGCAGTTTGGCTTTTTTTGATAATTCTAATTGTTAAAAAAATATAGCTTCTTAAAATACCGGAGAGATTAAATGGACACCCTGTATATAAATGTAAAGAAAAATGCCAAATTCTGTTAAAATATTACAATGCTTTCTTCATCAAATGTCGTTGTGTAAGGATTGATGTAGTGTCATCGAATGTGTCAGCAAGGGAAAATATTATTGAAGCCTATTATTATTTCAGAAGCTGTGTAAAATAACATGTTTTGGGATAGCAAATACTTCTCAATTAAATTTTTAAACACAAGAAAGTTAACTCTAAATTTCTAAATGGCACTTAAAAAAGAATTTTCATTTAGGAATACATGTAGAATTTCACTGCTCACCAATTACTATTTTTTTCATTGTCAGTGATGTACGGAAGTGTTAGAACCCCCATAAAGCATTTTCCTGACAATGCTATTATATGTAGAAACCCATTAGCACTACTCGCATATGAAATTATAGCTTCCTGACAAGGAAATTTAGTCAAAACCACCTGGTACAGCTACTCCAGTTTCTCCTTCAAGGGATGGAACAACAACACACATACACTGCAATTCTATTTTATGGTAGGTTTTAGGCACACCCAACGCAATCATTGCTATCTGGAGTCTTTTTTTTTTCAAGTTCTCATACCAATTCCCTCTTTAAATGCATCTATGCATGTAGCATACCTTTCCTCTTCTTATCTCTTTCCTCCATGACTTCTATCAGGAGACCATTTCTTTTCAAAATTTGACCAACAAATTCTTAAAGAGGATTTTGAATAATGGGTTTTATGTTAATGGATACCTATTTGAACATAAAATATCAGCCATTTACAGAGATGTCAACATTAGAGCAGTGGCTATCGATAGACGTTTTACCATTTTGGTATATTAAAAAAAATTTTAATGTAGAGTTCACCCATCTTTCATTTGAAACTGAGATTTTAAATACATTTCTTAATTCTCATATTCCTCCAAGAGCTCAGTTCCAATTTCAATTTCAGAATATTTGGAATGCAATTCTATTATCTTCCACATTGATTGCAGCTGGTTGTTGCATGCACTGCATTTCTGTATAATGTATTTCTGACTGGGATGGATTTCAAAATATGAAATATATATTATTGCTACAAAATATTATTTTTACGATACATAGGAAAAATAAAGAATGCCTTTCAAATTTTCCATTTTATTGAGTTTGCAGAAAAATTACATCCATAATAGTGAGTTACTTAAAATGTAAATGGTTTTCAACACCATTTTCACCAGTATCAAAGTTTGAGTCTATTTGGTACAAATAAATTAGACAATCTTAAAAAAACTTGTAAAAAATATTTACAACTAAAATTTGTTGCAAGTTAGTATTTTCACACCTCATCCTCAAATGTAAAGAATATCTCCTCTTGCCAAAAGGAAAACATCATCTTATACCTGCATTTATTTGACAAGCATTCATAATACTGTTGAATAATATATAAACTTATTTGTGAAATGAGTATTATCGTTTTACAAATGTGTGAGAGCTTCATTTTGCATTTTTAGAAGCTGATGCAATGGTGATTTCTCAATTGAAATAACATTCTACACTAAGACAAGTAATGAAAAACTTGAAAATTTTGCCTAATTGTAGGCCAATAAATAAATATGACAGATTGGGGCACTAACTTGTTACAGATACAGAGAAACATTTTGCTAATCCAGGTTATGTTACAACAACATACATTTAAAAAAATGATTCCATCCAACATTAATATCCCAAACCTTAGTAGCAATGAACCATAGAACCCGACCATTCCACCAATATGACTTCTAAGTTTGTCAATAAAACACTCAACAATTACATACTGATTAATCTCTCAGCTATTTAAGCTACAAAAACGAAACAGGCTATCGCTGAAAAAGCAATTCATACTAAAAAGGTATAACATGCATTTCCAAACAACATTGCCATTACACATAAATGGGAGTTTCATGGCAAAAAAACATAAGTTACTGCTACTCAGTCAACAAGTTTAAAAATCACAATACAAACGATCATCTTTAATTTGATTAAGACTTCTCATCGGCTTAAAATTTTCAGGTATTAAATTCCTGTTTGATCACTAGGCCTCATCTTTCTTTGTAAGCATAAAAGCTCCGTCAATTTCATTGGTCAATATGGAAAATACAAAACTTCATAGCCATGAATACATCATGTTTGGATTTCACAACCTTGAACAATATATGCAGTAATCTAGTAATTGGCCTTACTGCTCAACTCTTCTCATATTAAACTTAACCTTGCCAATTAAAAATCAATCGATTACAATATTTTAATAATGACTTTGCAAAACACCTCAAAATATTATAAAGAATGTATAATTCACGAGAATAAAATATATATATCACAGGAAAGAAATCACAAATGTCTACAATGGAAGAATGGAAACAACAGCCATTAAAACACGACATATATACATAAGCTCCATTTATGCCATCCATAGTAAACAAAAAAGAAATGTATGTCATTTCAACCTATAATTTGTGGGCTCACATTATATGGCCACACCAAATTCATTTTTATACAGAATGAATTCAATTAGTGACAACCAAAACCCATAAAATTTTAAATTAGCACATTTAATATACAAAATAATTCTATTTCACATCACATTAACCTCTAGTCCTCTGGGCCATTTTTCGGTGAAGCATGTCTAGGTTCTTGTGGGCACTTTGAAGGTGTGGATCCAATTCTAAGGCTTTCAAGTAACTTGTTTCTGCTTTTCCATATTTTTTCCAATGGTGGTACAAAACGCCTTTAAAAGGAACATTTATGTCTTATAAATGGTAATTCTTAAATCCTTACTATACATAGTGATAATTGCTATTTGTTTAGCAAGATTTTGGAAGAGTTAATCTTATTTTCTGTTTGAAAAAAGATTTGGTTTTGCTAATTGTATAAAAAATAGATCCACCAATACTACGATCACAAAGTAAATAAAAACATAAGCGTACACTAAAATTTTATTCATAATTATGTGAGAGAAAATGTAAGGAAAAAAATGTTGAACTGATGTGTGAGAAGCATTGCCCTAAATGGGGAGGAACATCTTATCTTTAAGAAACCATTGATAAGAAAGTGGAAGGCAAACTGGATTTGGATTTTTCTGAAGAGATAATCTAAGATTAAACAGTTAGACAAAGAATGAGAAATGATTAAGGAAAACTTTCACCTAATAGATTAACTTGAAGAGCAAAGGAAGTTATGAAGAAATGAAGCTTGCAGAATTCAGTAGAATAAACACTGTTTAACTTATAATCGCAGCACTGTCTCAAGAAATAACAGGCTACTAGCAACGGTGATGGTAAAAAATATCAAAATTACAAGAACTAAAATAAGATTTAAAATACAAATAAAATAGAAAATATTGAAATAAAAACCATTAAAAATTATGTGCAAACAGGTTCATAAGGGGTCCAATGATTTTGTGAAAAAACGTTATTAAAAATAAATATGTAGAGCTACAATTACTGTAGTTATGACAATGGAATACTATGATTTTTAGCTATATTTTTGTGTCCTTTTCAAAATATATTTTAGATTTTCCATTCTCCACTGCTTGCTGACAATAATCTTATATATAATTTTAGAAGTGTCTGTCCATCCGTATCTCGAAAGCTGTTTGTCGTAGAGATATGCGGGAAACAGCGATTTGTTTCTACAAGCTAGGAGGTTCCTAGAAAACTATTTTCATTTTCATAAAGCCCTGGGTTCAAATCCAGGAGACAATTATATGTTCCCATAAGTTTACACGGATTTTTGATTTTTCAGAGTGCAAGGTTTTTTTCTTTCATTCATTAAAATATGTAAATACGGACCAATTTTCTTCGTTTTTACTTTAATTCGACAGTTAAAACTCTATACTATCTTATTCTTGTGATGTTTACATGTTACAAGGTCAATATTTTCAGAAATACGCAATTGTTTTCGAAACTTTGCGGATATTTTGTACTCTTTCTGGATTGTGCCAAGGCGACCGTCATTGTTGCCTCCGATTCAATCAATGCCAATTAAACCTTCAAATAGGTGAAAGAAAAGCGTTATTCGCTTTGAAATTAATGATGCATAGCAACATAAATATTTACAGATAATTATTCTGTTGTCTGCATATGGGAAACGTTTCTAACAATTTAATCGAAGCAAATGAATCTTCCTTTCATTGTTTGAATGCTGGAATCTTACATTTTTGTAAGTAAAATTATTATATTATACAACTGTAATGCTTATTAATGCAAATAGGCTCACACATAAATTTAAAATTAGATGAGAATAGGGATGTAAGATATTTTTTTAAACATATTGAATGTTGCACGGTTCTCTTCGTATCTAATCTAAATAAATGGTTGCATTGATTGTTATTTAAAAAAGGACATATTATTCAATAATAAGAAACAAAGAAAATTATAAACATAAATGTTCATGATCAATTACTGTGTAGCATTAATATCCTCTCTAATATGACTTAAAATGCAGATTTCTGACTGATTTATGGGCTATTCTCCCGAATGGATGTGGAAAGGAGACGGAAGACTTAACACAAGCTCTTAAACAGAACTGGAAAGGTATGCTGTATTTTTGCCACCAAACTCATGGGTTTAAACCGGACAGCGGTAAGGGACAGAGCCCTTTTACTTAAAGAAACCTCTAGTGAAAGGAATTGAATTGAACTATATGATCATACGACTTGACTGCATAGTCCAATAATATTAGTTAATAAAAAGAATACTTCAAACTTTAGTATACATAGAAAAGTAAATATTTATGGAAAATTATTCAGTTATCTGCGTATGGGAAGCGTTTCTAACGATTTATTCAAAGCAGTTGAATCTTTATTTTATTGTTTGAATGCTGGAATCTTACATTTTAGAAAGCAGAACCATGATATTATACATCTATAATGCTTATTAACGCAAATAGTCTCATGCATAAATTTAAAATTAGATGATAATAGGGACATACGTTATATTTTTGACACATTACATGGTTATCTTCTCTTCTCTTCACTACAAGTGGAAAAATATACCTTTATGGAGTTGTCTAATTCATTGTTTACATTCCTCTATAAACTGATCTTACCATTTCAATTACCCTTTTATTTTCCACTTGAATTCCAGTATTACATGCATTAAACGTTTAAATTGAGCTATTTCGAACTGTAGGCGGAAAATGATGAGCAGAATAAGAAACATTATAATGTTTTATTCAAAATGTTTCATAACCGAAGATTGTAGGTCAATACTTTTTATTTCTATCTCAAAAGGAATGAAAGCCTGCAGGTCGAGAATTCCATTTTTATGTGTTATTTTATGGGAAATGGAAAAATTCGCAATCAATTACTGCATAGCATTAACACGTTCGCGGACAAGACAGCTATAGCCATCGTCATGTAATACTGTTTGGTAGCAAGATGGTGATAGCAGTCATGCCTTATAATTACTGATAATTTCTCGTAAAGCATTAACATATATGTCTGTCTTTATACAAGTTTAAAAATCTATTGGAGAATATAAATGTACATTTGCGTTTCCGGATAAATATGGCAATCATCAACTGTCCGCGAAAGTGTTAATTTCCTCTCTAATATGAAATTTAAAATGCAGATTTCTGGCTGACTTTGCATAATACATTGTCAATACGCACACACAGCCATGCCCTCACAGAGATTCGAACCCGCGAACCTTACCAATACCTGGAAAATACATTAGTATAGTTAAATGTGAATTATTGAGATTAACTTTTTTTACACACCTTAATTTTTTATAAATTAATTGAAAAAAACAACGTGCAAATATTGTGCGGGTTCAGCTAGTTCTACATAAATATCTGTCATAGATGAAAAATCACAAGTATTTGGAAAAATTACATTTAGATTTTGATCTTCAATGCCATTTCCTCTACATACAACTGATGATGTTCTTTTGAGTCAAAATTCTACAATCAAAATTATAGAAAAAATTGTCTCTTTTCATACCTTAGCATTTTAACTTACCCAGATTGAAGTGATAAGGTGCGTGCTTTGGTTTTAGATAGATGGCTCTCAGAAAATGATGCTCTGCACTGGCATAGTGCCCTCTTTTGCCCAGTGCATTTCCCAGGTGGAAATGAAGAGCTGGCTCTTCTGGGAGGTACTCTAATGCTTCTCTAGCGACCTCTTCTGCATGCGCTATTTTTCCTACATACATATACAACAAAAATTCATGAGAATCACTTCAAATATTTAACGGAACAGAGTAACTCATCTAATGGCTTCCATAACTCAGCAGCTAATTATTACCGATGCTATCCAGCATGGCAACCATGTTGCTCCAGGCTCCAGCATGAGAAGGTCGGAGGGCAGTGGCATTTCGCCATGCAGTGAAAGCTTCCTCGTAACGATTTTGGTCGACATACTTAAAAAAACAGAGGAATTAGAGTTATTTAGAAGGTGTTTCATAAAAGATTGTATGAACTGAGGAAAAGGTAACATTTATAAAAAATATAAGCAGCAGTTGATAGTTAAAATCTGTCAGCAACACATATTTTTTACTTTCTCATATACGTAGTATAAAGAGAAATCGCGAAAAAATTTGATATTGAGATTCTGATGGAAATATACGTTTTAGGTATACCTGAGTCTGATAAAGTGGTTTTCACTATGTCATCAGTCTGTTTGTGGCTCTAGAGCACTGGTTCTCAAATGAGGTGACAGGACAACCCAGGGTGACGTGATGGTTATTAAGGGGTGACGCGAATATCTGATAAATTCACAGTACATATACCATATTCTGACTTATAAACATGAACAAAACCAGGAGAAAAAATATGCGTTTTAAATGCCAGAATTTTATCTTTATGTAGTAGGGAAAGCCCAATTTATCTCTAGAGGTGACTTGAAAGTAATGGAACTGCAAATGGGGTGATGCATGACTGAACATGGGGTGACGCAGACAAAAAAAGGTTGAGAATCACTGCTCTAGAGCCTAAATGATAGAGCAAAAATGAAAGAAATCTCGCACTAGGCATTTTATCATACAGAATAGAAACTCTGAAGAAATGGTTGACATTGCACAATAATTAAGGCAGTTTATTCTAGGCAACTTTAACAAAAATTTGATTTTCTCAAAAACGACTACAATGATTTTGATAAAATTTTGTACAGTTACTTGAGCTTATATCTGCAATAATACTACATAGTGTATAAAATTACTTTATGAAAAACTCTAGTACTTGCTGCCACACAAGTCAAGCACTGGCTGACAACTAAATGAAACTGACCAAGAAAGATCCTAATACCATGTGAGAATAAAAAGAAAAGAAAAAGAACACAAGACAAACATGGGGCCGAGAGGATGAATCACGTAATCAAGAGGCACCACGTCGCTTTACGAACAGGGAGAAACAAAATCGAGAAGCATTCTTACGAACTGGAATTCTACCGAGTCACCATTTCAAGTGTTAAACAAACTCTATCTTGACGATAATTTGACCCTTAGTGTTCAGTCGCTACTCAGAAAGTGATGTTTTACACGTTCTGCAAACATCACGTCGCACCAAGGAGTCTGGATATCATGAATTCAAGTGGACCGTCTGACTCCCCGGCTGGCATTTACGTGTACACTGGGCCAACAACACATTTTGTGTACAATAAACTGTAGGCACATACGATCAAGGTTAATAACAATTGGATTTGCAGTAAAAAAATCCATAGAGGCGTACAGAAAAAATTACTATAAAAAGTCCAGCATAGCCCTTGCCTGAATGTATTACTTCATAAGCAGAGAAGAATAATATGTTTTGATATGGAACCAAAACAATATTGCTTACTCTATATGAATTATATTTTTTCCATTTTATTTTGTTTTCCTTACTCTATATGAATTTTATTCAGGAGTGTGTTATAGCCTGTTCTGTCTGGCTCGCACAAGCCGTTTGTTAAAATGTTTGAAGCTCGGCGGAGGTTAGCGATGCCTGTCTGATAATAATGGGATGCCAAAACTTTAAGGGCACTTTCTAGATCATTCTATGCAGCAATTTATTATCTGAAAAATGCCGAACAATTGTGCATGGAATATGTTTCTGCGAAAATGGAAAACCCAAAAATTTTCTCCCACGCACCCCTGACATTCCACAGCATTGTTTCTTCTTCCCAGAATGGCCAGTCAAAGGTCAGTGAGACCTTCTTCGTCATAAATGATGGTTTTCTTATCTTTTAGTTGTCCCCTATTTTGGTTTTTCCAAGATTCCTGCCACGGGATCCTAAGGATCTGCTGTCTGACAAAAGATGGTGATCGGTATCCGATTATTGGTTTGTTGTATTCATCTTCTATACTCAATGGAAGGTCATAATCCCTGAGGGCCATGAAATGGTCCTCAAAATATTAAGACTCTGGTTAAAGGAAGTTATTCTTAGTACGCATCTTTATCTTTTGTAGGTTATTATCTGCCGACCTCATCCAATAGCAGGATAGCAGGAATTTTCTGAGAGCATCAAGGGTCTTTCTTCTTCATGACATTTTTATTTAAAATATTACCTTGTTATTTTTTAAATTTAAAGCCCTTCTAATTCCCGCAAAGATCAGATAACGTGATCTCAGGGCCGCAAAAAAGGGTCATGAATAGGATGCTGGATGGAATACTTAACTGCCAAGGGTGGTGTTAATAGCGAGCCAGTTATATATTTGGCAGCACACCCCTGATTTTATTTGATAATTCATTTATGTTAGAAACGTAAATATACTGTCCAAAAATCAGCAACTGCTAAGTGTTATGGTTATCAGTTTTGGAATTTATACCATACCTCAAATATCCATTTGTGGATTGAGAGACAGATTAACTGGGCAACAGGTCATTCTGATTTGAGTCTGACTTTTCACCTACAACACCTATTTAGAGCTTCCTTTTCATATAAACATTTCATAGTGCTTTTACAAGCTTACTTATTAATTTACCAAGAGCTGACCAAAAACTCTCGAATGACACGTCATTTTTTGTTTTTCACATGAATGTCAATATTTATTTAAGACACTGACTTATGGAGATATATCTTATGTTCAAAAAAATAAAGTTTGCAGTCTCTTTACAAAAGCAAACAGTATATTTAATAGATACTTACTGAATTATGAATTCCTTCAGATTATCAATGCTTAAAATTACATTATTTTGCTCATCAAATAGAAAACAGTAAACTAAGTTTATATCACATGAAATATGTGTTGCCAAATCCTCTAAAATTTTTCTATTCATCAGATGATATTTGATAATCAATGATTCATACATCTAACACAAAATATTGCTTAAATATGAAAGACAATAATTTCCCTGATCAAAGGTGACATTAAGTACTAAGGCTACTCACAAGATTTCCCAGATTGTAATAACAATCTGAATAGTTTCGTCTGTGTCTCAGGGCTGTCAGATAACTTTGCTCAGCTTCCATATGTCTCTTTTGGGAAGCTAAGACCACTCCCAGATTCATCCAACCCGCTGCAAAGTCATTTCTGTAGAGAGGCAAGTTTTCAGTTAATATCTTCAATGTAATTCACACAAAATTATCAGTGAAAATTTTAGTGATTTTCACTTAAATTGATGACGTTGGTCAGTGTTTAGCAATGAAACATTAATAATAGGGAGACAAAACAAACATTTAAATGCTAGAAATCATCCCATTATAAATTCGAGTGAAAAAATTTTAAGAGTAAGAAATCTAACAAATATGGATGCATAGAAAATATATTAAATGAACAGAACATTCAGAAGTTACAATATTTCACTGTTAGATCCAACATATGGTACTAGGTGAAAATCTCTATGTATTTAAATGGGTTAATCTCATGGATGCAAAATTACAATTTAATAGCATTATTCCTATTACTTGACTAAAAAAACAGTTACCTTAATGCAACAGCTTTTCTTAACAGTACTTCTGCTTCAATAAGACCACCACTATCTTTTAGTAAGTTAGCCAGATTGTTCATAGCTTGATCATACTCCGGATGAAGCCTGTTAGACAAGAGCATATTATTAGCAAAATGCTAATACTTCTGTCCTTAAATATCAAGCATTCTTACCTATGCCTACAGAAATAGTTCATAAACACTTTCATTTTATTTTTCCATGACATAACCGAAGTAGAAAATAAAAAATTGACAATCTGATAAAACTTTTACCTTATAGCTTCTCTGTAGTGGAATAATGCCATAGAGCGATCTCCTCTGTCAGCTGCATTACGAGCCACATTATAGTGAACTTTAGCATTAAGAGGACAAACTTTGAGTCCAGATTTGAAGAGTGATTCCTCATTTCGCCACTGAGCACTTCGTACAACACTTCTAATGCCCAGTACCATCAACAAGCATATGTACATTACTAGAAGAAGCTTCAGAAAAGAAAAAAATTGTTTATTCTACTCGTTCTGTGTAATGATTTGAAACTACACAAAAAATTCCAATCAAAGATAAACTCAGTAATAGTACAAACTTAAACATGTCAATCCTTACATTTTTCTGGGAGGGTGTTACTTTACTAGACAAATGGCAGAGACCTAGAACCACTATAATGCAATATCCAGCTGACGGAATGTACAGCACCCGTTCTGCAATCACGAAACCCACTCGGAAGAATAGATTGGTGGCAGGCAGGAAGGGGACCGATATAAGTGCCAGTCCCATAGCCAATACACTGTGAAAAATTCAGTTACAGTAATCATACTGATATGACAGCATAGGAACATTAATTTAAAAAAATGATGTACACCATAAAAGAAGAATTGAAGTGCAGAAGAAATGTAAGCACACACTGCAGAATTTTAGTTCAAATTCAATACAGAATAGAAATTTTCATGAAGATAATGAAAAAACCTGCATACAAAGACCATGTTTACACTTACCGATTAGAATGCGAAGGCTGTGGATGCAGGAAAGCCTGAGCTCCGAGAATGATGAGCACGAAGCAGAAGAGAGGGAGGGCAACGAGGGCCCTGGTGTCTGATGATGGAGAAGTAATGAGTGGGATCGAGCCCATTGACCAATCAAAACACAGCCACTCAGGGCAGAGTAGAAGCCAAGCATTAAGGGCCCAAACGTATCCATGAGTTAAAATCTAAAATAAATGAAAGACAAGGGTAATTAACAAGATTGTCGCTCATTCATAAAAAAACATTGAGGCAACAGTACTGCTTTTAGGCACCCATAAGAAGCTTCAAGGACAGTGACATGGAAATCCTGGCTCAATGCTAATTTAAAAGCCTTTAGTATTTTAAAACTATATAAATCTGACACGTTTGCTTATAACAGGCATTCACCTTGAAATTCATAAAAGAACTTGTTAACCAAATGCCGATTATAAACTTTTGGAATTGGTATCATTTTTAATAAGATAGTAAGTTAACTATAATACTTTAGCAAACTAATGTATAATATATGACTATTCATTTAGTAGAACTTTTATTAAAAGTACTAATTCTATACCTATTTTATTGCCCTTAAGTCATTCTGGGTGAAAGTTAATTATTTAATTTTTAAAGTGATATAATTAACACAGACATCCCTCACTATAGTGTGCTTCACTTAGTGCGGTTTCGCTATAGTGCTCTTTTTATCTGCTGTATAATTGCCACATTCTTTTGGCTATACAAAAGAAGTGCATAACTTATTCTACATTTACTATGTCTAATTAGCACTCATAGGTAAATTACAATTAAATTAAATATCATTAAACAATCCAATTTGCAAAAAATGTTGTCTCTCCTATAGTTTTTTAAATGTTATTTTGATTGCAGTTAATCTGAAAAAACGGGATGTCGATGATATTAGGTCATACTTATCAGCTGTTGCTACAGCATGTGCCCTTCATTTGTTTTCCTTCTTATATACAATACTTGAAGTACTTTTAACTATTTTAGTTAGCTACGATTTCTCTGACAGAGATGTCTGTGTGCATTTTAGCTTGCAAAGTGATTTTTGTTTAGGGTAGGGTGACCATATTTCCACGAGACTAAAACGGGACATTTCCTGTAATTCTCAAGAAAAAAACGGGACCAAATTTTCGTGTGACTTTTTAAAACGGAAGTTTGGTTTATTTCGGTCAATACATCATTTACAAGAATTCGAAGATTTATGTACGTAGACAGGAAAAACCAACTCATTAACAAGAAAATTTAGATAAAGATGTGTGGAGTAAAAAGAATTAAATGCACTTGTTGAACAAATAATCAATTATATTAGATTATTGGCAACTACGAATGTAAGTAGTATTGCCAGTAATATCGCTTGACCTGAAGACTCCGGGTCTAGGCCCTATGGATCTCTATCCGATGTCAGGGTGTAGTTTCTTCGGATCAGCGAGTTTTTCTGGACTTCTTCTAAAGTAAAATACAATATGAAACATTGGGGAAAAATTCATTCTCTCATTTCCGACACATTGATTTCCATCTTTACTTTATTATGCAATAGGGAGATCGGATTTTATAAATTAAAAAAACAGCCGACATGTAATTTTTAATTCAATGAAAAGAGTCATTCAAAAGCATTGTCCCAAGTGGGGAAAAATAGAAATTTACTTGATTAATTCTAAAATATTTGTGGATGAACAAATTATTTTACTTTTTAAATATTTAATTCGGTTTATTTACTTTCGCATAGTTTTGTTTGCAATTAATTTGCAGTTGATGTAGGAAGCTGGTATGAGTGTTGATGATTCATTCTCTTGCGGAGACATGTTGTACTTTGCGGACGAAGATATTTCTTGCAGTAATTCGGGATTGTTTAAAAGCAAATTGTAAAAGTCGTTGCACGAAAGTTCCCGAAAATGAGTTTTCGTCACTATCACTGTTTTGATGTTTTCAACGAGGAAGTGTTTCTTTTCATCTGTCCACAAAGAATTTGTGATAGAAAACACTTACTATGGCTCCACTGGTGCCGGGTATGGCTAAAGCAAATTCCAAAATCATTTAAATATTTTTTAATGATATTCCTTCACCTTGCACAAACTTGAAAATTCCGAACCATCGTTCCAGAGTTTCAGTTAAGTTTCTGTTCCATTCGGTAATTTTGTTTTTACTGATGTTCATAACATGGTGGTATTCATCGAAAAACTCATCATCGTCTATTATTTCAGTGGTTTTTGTTGACATGTATTTGAGTGTATCCTGAATTTGTTCCCAAACAGCAGGACTCTTAAGCTGCACCCAATAAAACACTTTTAATGGTCGATAACTCCATTTTTCTAAATACATTAGAAGTGCATCGTAAAAGGAATTTGCAGCTTCTGTGAACTGTTTTTCACTGCAGAAATCCTCTAAATCTGATAAAACTGATCGAAGTTTTGAGGTGCGGAAATTTCATTTCTCCGGTTTTTAATTTTGTTTGCTAAAATATCCAGTTCTTCAGCTACTTCACTTCCTGAAATATTATCACTCTCTATTTTTTTAATAGCTTAGAAAAAACCTTTAATTGACTCTCCATGAAATGAAGTCAAATAATGGAAACAGAATCATTAAAAAACTTTTTTAGAATGGTCAGACATTTTTCTTGTGAAATAAAGTATTTTAATCCAGGGAATATTTCAATAATTCTGGTGATTGCTGGTTGTAGTGATAGCCATCTAGTTTTCACAGTTCCTAGAATCTGCTTATATTCAATATCGACAGTGTCACAAAAATTCTTTAATTCCTCCACTCTTCTGTCATTGTTTGCTTGGTAAAATATGAGATTACCTTTTGGCTGCAACTCTTACTGCTTACCGCAATCAAATGATTTTTTTGCTATGCTGTAGTATATCTGACAATGAACGACTTCCGTGTTCTATATAAAACACCGATTTGCAAAAGGTACACAACACTTTTCCCATTTGTGTATCATCCTTTAAAAAAGGGAATTCAGTTTTTAACCTTACAGTAATAACATATTTTCTTTTCGGCATTTTCTGGGGTTTTATTTACTTTTCTGAATCCAACAGTACATGTATAACCCATCACGTTCTTCTAAAACCACGTGTTCGCAACAACAAAGCAAACTGAAACTAGCTGCTGTTGTGCCTTAACAACCTACGAAAATGAGTATATTCTGTTGCACTGCCAACATAAAATAAATGAAAAAGCCACAATATTCTGAATTCGTTTTTAGGCTTCATTTTGTGTGTAACTTTGTATAAGAATTGGCACTTCCACAAAAAAATGGGACAATTGGCATCCCGTTTTAACTTTATCAGGACAATGGGACACCTAAATAAATAATGGGACGATCCCATTAAAAACAGGACGTATGGTCACCCTAGTTTAGGGTCACTGTAAGGCGAGTTGACTTTGAAGAATGTATTACGTAAATGCACACATAAGTGCATTGGGTGGCAATGCTAAATGCACAGCTTTTTGAGTAGAGGGGCTGGCCACATTTTGGGAAGAAGCGAGAAAAACAACTCCTCACGAGAGACAATATCACCCTTGTTTTGTTTTAGTCTTATGTCTGCGAGCTAAATGTGTCAGCAGAATTATTTCCTGTGTTTTCTGACCCCTCATACTATTCATAATGAGTCAAAAGTGTGAAAATACATGTGCTAAAGATGTTTCTGAAAAAAAAGTTTCTCATTCAGTGAAACTTGATGCGATAAGACGAATTGAAGCTGGAGAATGGCAAGTTTATGTTTGCTAAGCCTTGGATTTCATTACTATTTAGGATAGGTTGGTGCCATGAATTAAAATTGATCCTTATGGAAAAAATTCCCTAACTTATTTTTAGTATGGTTTCAGTTAGTGCTCTGTTTTCCAGGAACCAATTAAGAGCACCAAGTGAGGGATGCCTGTAGATAGAAATTTATTTATCCAAAAGTTAATATTAAAAATTACCTGTGTGCCAATGTTGTCAGCAAATGAAGCAGGGTTGTCTACACTATGGAAAACAGGTGGTGAAGATGCCATGACCTTCCATCGTAGTACCAATAAACCTATCCCAGTAACAAGTAACAACAAGTGTCGGACAAGAATAGGATGCCATCTCTGCAGCCTCGGCGGGTTTCTCTTCATATGAAGAGTACCATATTTTCCTTTAAGATTCTTTTCAAGGACAGTAGCGAGATCAAGTTGGCTAGCTCCAATCACATCATAAACGCTACAAAGACCCTGCAGGAGGAATTTAATGGATCAAGATTAATCATTGATATATTTCTAAAATGTATTTGCAATATTAAAAACAATTTATCAAATTGCTCACAATTACGGTGATTCCCTGCTCCTTGCAAAACATTGAGATAGAACAAAATATCACACTGATGAAGAGCCATATGTTTGACAATGTTGGATTTGGTAATGACTGTCCAATAGTGAATGAAGATTTTTCCACAGCTTTACAGTATGACAAGAAGGATAACAGGAAGAACAGGGCACAGAGAAGATCCGCTCTGCCAACAATTCCAGCCACCTGCAAGAATTTAATTATGAATAACATACTCTCTACTCTCCCATGAAATAGGCAAATTATTTATCAGTCAATTAATATTTTTAGAAATTTATTTGTGCCTTTATTTAGGTATTCATTCGCATAAAAGACCCAGCTAGATTAATGAAATAATATATGGTCGATGAAAAGTAAATTCTCATTATGTTTTTCGTGGTTGAGAAAAAAAATGCAGGCTGTGTGGTAAATTCATTTCTCAAATGTATGGATAATATTTTTTACTCATAAATATGGAAATTGACAAGAAAGTTATTATTCACTGTACTGTCATTTGAATAACAAAAATAAGATAATATCTATAAATTAAAGGAATATAGTTAAAATACTTAAATTCACTCTTATCTTTTCAAATCCCAGTGAAAGAGAAGTGCATTCTTCTCACATTTTATTAATATCCATGCTGAATTAAATGCAAACTGTTATGTAAACAAAATATAGAAAAATTTGGGTTTAATATGTGATATGCTACCAATTAAACACTCAAATCTAAAAAGTTAGGTATTTTAAAAACTCTTTCTGGTATTTAAAATATCTTCATCATACTGTCATCAGCACAATCACCAATCTTATTGAAGAAATTCCTGTCATGTACCTGAATTGGTTTGGTAGAACGCAGATTCCATGAAACTTGTTAGTTTTACGAAAATAAATGCTTTTGAAAATTGCCTAACAACCCTGTATATATAAAGTAATTACACATAAGACTCTTTATGTGTGGGTCTCTTTCAAATTGAAAGAATGGCTAAAATGCATGCAGCCATTCTTGAGTTATTTGGCGATTTTTACGAGGTTTAAACCGACATATATATATATACCTGTAGTGATCTTAATATAAAACTTATTAAAAATACTAGTCTTTTGGAATCTACTATTGGTGAATGAAACTGATAATGGATTTGATAACCGAAATGTGCTTATGGTTTTTTCATAACCTCTTTGTGGCTATTGGAGTTACCTGAGATAAGTACTTGTTTTTTCAACTTTGATTTTTATGTACTAACTATCTGGAGTTTGTTTTTAGCCAAAAGATGAGCTTAGTAATTCTCTATTGAATTATAACCATTAATAATGCTTTTACAGACTATGGACAGGAATAACTGTTCATACATGGCATTATGAAAATAGATTAGTAAAGAGACATTTTGGTTAAAACATATACTCACAGCTTCGGCGTGGATGGGATGGACGGCAAAAAGGAGGGCGGCAAGGAGTGAAGCACGTGGACAAGGCGTTAGGAAGAGACGCTCAAGAACAGGCAGCATTAGAACGCTCACAAAGGCATGCAGGAGGACATTTACCAGACGAAAACCAAAAGGCCATAGCCCACCACTCATCCAATAGTTCCACCTGAAGTTTCACAAACACGCTTGCCTCAGGTAGCGTCACGCAAAATGCAAGAACATACAATACAGAGGCATAAAGCTTCAAAGTCATTGACTGATGACAGTTACAGCGCCTTCTTAAGGTAAGCAACAAAATTTTGTTGGAATGTAATGCATTCAATTTTGTCAAACCTTACCAAAAGGACTCACTTTTTACGTTAGCTTTGAATATGCAAAAACATTACTCCCTTCTGAAATGAAGTATTTTATCATGGGTTTAAACGTCAAGAAATATTTTCCAATGCAGTTTTTTTGAGAAAGTAAACGTAACCCTCTATGTGCAATGCTGTTATGACATAGAAGTAATTTTACATCCAAATTAAAAAATGAACAGCACTGGGAAAATAGCTGCATTTGTGTTGTTAAAGATATCATTATTTTTCTGTGATAAAATGTGCAAAAATTCCATTTCAAAGTAACTGCTTTTAAAATAAACTTAAATGTGACTTCTTGTATATGTTAGAATTCCAGTCAAAGGGCAATTAAACCCATAGATGGTTTAAATTTCATCGTCATGCTTCAGGATCAAATATTACATTATTTTTTACCATGACCAATATATCAATTAATTACTTGAAACTTTTTTTAATTTTCACTTAATGTAACACTAAGAAAACTGAGTCAACACATAATTATCTTATATTTGCAAATCTAATAACACATTGAAAAATTCTATACTAATGACAAATATAAACTTTATAGGGTCTAAATCAAATTTTATTTCTTGGGAATATACAAAATTTATCTAAATGATATTGCTTCATAAATTACTTATATCATTTGATCCAAGTCATAAAATGATCTTATAAATTCACTTTGAGTGATATTACCATGGAATGGCAATATGGATGTCTGGATTCGTCACACAGTATTTATTAATGATTAGTGAAATAAGTTAACAAAAAATTGTTTTTAGCATACCAAACTTCCAGCTGCCCCACACCAAAGTATAAGCTTTCAACTGTTAACTGAATTTGTTAGCCAATTTTAACACACAAAATTTAAATAAAAGTTAAACAAGGTAAACTGTTAATAGGGATGAGTTGAATGATATGAGGTGATATTAGGCCCAGTAACTGAAGACATGCAAACAGTCACAGATAGATATTATTAAGATATAAAGGCTTACATCATAAGGGCGAATAACACAGGTGTTATATGAAACATCAGTGTAATAATGGAAAAATTTTTTAAGATAAAAATGTTGTTGCATAATATAAAATGAAAGTGTGAACCTCTTAAACCATTAATAAATACTTTCAATTGGTTAAGCTTTTCCACTGATGTAATATTTTTTACTAACTGAAACTTCACATTACTTTTTAAGCTTGATGTAATTTACTATTTGCATATTACCAAAAAAATGCCAATAATTTTATGCTGACCGATGTAAATGAATATTAATTACATTATGTTTTTATACAATTACTCGAATCACTAGCATCTCTGAAACAACATAGTATCTATGCCCAGCCACAATGTCCCATATGATTAAAATTTACTAAATTTAATTGACAGGTAGTTTTTTCAAAAATGAGAAATAACATTTTCTAATTCGATAGTTATTTTGCGTTAAAATATAAATAGCTTACCGGAAAGTTAAAACAGTTAAAGGACGGTAGGATTTATGGCTATTATTCGATGTCAAAGGTGTGCCCCAGAAGTCGTTTTTGAAAACATTCCATATTGGTGTTTCAGGCCGAACATCTTTGTTTTTTACTATAGCTTCTGAATCGTCGAACACAAAGTTTCCGTCGAGTGAGTTTGCATAAGTTAAAAAAGCTGCAACTGCTACTATAACAACGGCGAAGGGCCTAGAAACCTCTGAAAAGAAACACTATGCATATTTTATGTGCCACACGATAAATATTAAATATGTGCATTATATTTTACTCACTCGGAAATGGTATTGCGGAATCCCACCTGTCATTTTGAGTTATACTGATAAACTTTGTTGGTAAAGTGGATGTAAATTTAAAACCGTTAGAATATTTACCATTGCGAGAGTTAAATTTCGAATTCAATTTGAAATATTTATGTGAATTCATCATGCTCCAAACTGAGGATAAAACAACGAAATATCAGTTTTCTATTACTTATGTCAGATGAAAACTGCAAATACGTAGTTTTTAAAAAAGCCTGTATTACTTAACAACAATAATAATTTTACGATAAATATGGTGCCACTAATATATCCTTAAAAAATCAAGTAGTCACATTATTTGCGTGTTCTTAAATTTTATAATATACGAGTGGAATGCAGGTAATTAATATACACGCAGTTCTTAGGTCATAGTAGACTGGAAGATACTAATTTCTTATTCTAAAGCCAGAAAATTCAATAATAGTTACAAGTAAAGTTCAGAAATGCTCTTATACAACCGCTAATTGGAGAATTTTTGGAATAGCGGTAAATTTACGGTAAAAACTTAATAAGGAGTGCGAAACGGTATCTCCGTTCTTTTGTCGGCTGAAGAGTTGACACGCGTTGTTTTATGCGTTCTCAGTTCAAAATTCAGATTTTCTATTTCATATCGTTTAGTAACTAAAATAATACGGTATTCGCGATGAAAACTTATCAATAATTTCGATAAAGAATAAGCACGGTTACTGTAAGTATTACATTTTAAAATTATAAATAACCGCCACACAGAACATTTTTAATCACTGGTAAACTTAGAAAAGAAGTTGGTATACATATTTGCTTGAGCAGTGATGTCCCTCTTCAAATTTAAGTATGGAAAATCACATTTTCAGGCTATACAACGTTTTTATTTGTGAAATCTTAGCCCCTACCCCGTTATTTCTTCTGCATTCTCATAATTCGTTTATTTAAAAAGGTTGCACATAAATTACTGATTCAAAGCCGTTTCTATGAGGCTTATCAATCCCTCAGTTGTTAACTATTAGGCGTTCTATACCATTTTGAAATAAGTATTGTAATATAATTATTATTGGACAATTATAATGTTTTTCATATTACCATTATTGAATTGTGATACAAAGAAATTAAGACGAAATAATTTGCAAGTTTTTTAGTCTTTTCCTTTGTATTAGTATTTGATACTGTAGTTTTGCTATTAGTGTTTGTGTCTATTCCACCTGTAATCCGACTTATCCTATACAACTGTATGTTGTCAATGGATAAAAATAAATTATTCTTATTATTAATGTAAATTAGATATTGCTGCATTAACATATTTAAAAAAACTGATGTGGCCAATACATGACTTTCTCCTTAGAGAGCAATGAATATGATTACCCTCGACAGCATCCTCAGGAATAATTATCAGCAATTACACTCGTGAATAATTTTAAAACATTTATTTTATTTATTAAAAAAATAGTAAAGAAAATTGTATCTGTTTCTATGGATATTGAACAAAATAACAAGGGTAATAAAATGGTAATTAAAATTACCCTTGGCAGTGGAAGCAACGCTATCAACAATTAGAAAATTTTAACATAGCAACTGAAACATTGGTATCACTTAGCAACGTATTTAACAGTAATTTAGGAGAAAAATCAAAATATCTCCTAAACAATAAATTTTATGAAGTGATATTTCTGGCCATTCACTTGTAGAGCAACTTAAGATAGGGGAAGGGTGGAAGTTCACTGGCTTGACCTCCAACAAGAATCTGATGGAATTTTGTATATAACTCATGATTTGTATTATTACAAACATTTTAAAATCTTCCATGGTTTGTAAAAATCTATGCTAAATGCATAGTCATAATACATGATATAATGTTATGCTAAGATGTACATATTGCATATTCATATGTTTTGGTGTAAATACTCTGATTTTTAATCATTTTGTATCCTTTATATAATTTATACCATATATTCCGGCACATAAGTCAACCTTTGAAGCCTAAAAAAAAATTTTCCTAAAACTTAAAGTCGACTTATATGCCGAATATAAAAATGTGAACCTTAAATTACAGATGAATAACATCGATATTTACAAAGACTGTTGATCTTTCGGTGGAGGTGATTGCTATTTTGAATCAGCTGTTCCAGTGTTTACATTTTTTAACATATATTTTAGAAGATTTATAATAATTCATTTTAATACCGTATTTACTCATATAATCCGTGTACTTGTGTACCACGTGCACCCCTATTTTTGGAGCAGTTTGAGGAGAAAAAGATAAATTTGTGCCTTAATAAGTTGACATCTACCCGTAGGTGTGTTCTCTCCGTGGTTCCCTCTAAGCTGTGTGACTGCGTGGCTGCGCAGCAGTTTTTGAAGTGCTGCACACTAAAGTTTTCAAGTGCACACGATTGCATGTAACTTAGAATATATCGGAAAAGGGCCACGTCAACCCCGGTGCACATATGCTCACTAGCGTCGTGTAGGTGTGCGTAGTGATATTCATTCTGCCCATGGACAAAAAAAATTAGAGGGAACTAAGGTTCTCTCCTGGTTAAAGGAGCATCAGTGGCTCACTATGAATTCGGCGAATACAGTTACCAGATGCCAACTTATTCGGGCAAAAAGTCTAGGTAGAAACTGATAATAAATTTTTAATGACAGAACTACTTATTTTGAATAACAATAATAAACTTAAAACTCAATTAAAAGGTACAGCTTTAATATTATAAAAATATTACGTCATCTTAATGTTGAAGATGCACCAACAGCAGTATAAACTGCGCATTTAAACCGTAAACGTTTCTTGGTCGTGTAGATATGCATAAACTTCGTAGAATTCTTCGTCTTTTGCAAGGATAAACGTAGACGTAAATGTGTTGCAGTAAATTTACTATTGAAACTCTCAATTTTTAAAACTTGGTCAGAAATCTTCATGTATGACTCACAGTCTTGTTTTTTATCAACATTTTGGGAAAAAAGGCGACACGAGTTTACAAAAAAGGATACACATTTGTGATATTTTATTGAATTTCACCACTGTAGAGATCGATCACGATCAATAGGTATAGTTCATTTCGATAGTATCATTAACAGCCAACATCAATCGAATTATAGGAAACTTTAATTTAATTGGTGAAACTCTCCGAGAATAACGGTTTCTTATTGGTTGAAATTAAAACGTCACGTGGAATGTTCAAGAAGAATAGCACGGACTCTAAACAGTATTTATATATATTTTTATTATGTTTATTTCTGTTTTGTTAAAACTTGGATTGTACATGACTTTGATTTTGTCTGTTAACAATTTCATGAGAAGTATTTTTAAGTGAAAAAGTGGGGGTCGACTTATATGGCGAACATATGCCTAATCATGTATTTTCATTCAAAAAAGTAGGGGTCGACTTATACACCGGAATATATGGTAACTAAAATGTCCTTTATATAATTTATAACTAAAATGCTATATTTCACTTCAATTTGATATTCAGTGCCTGAAGGCACATTAGAAAACATGGGATCTAAACTGGTAAATACTGCTAAGGTCTTTTGTTAAAATTAATGTTTACATCATCTTCTTCAATGCTTTGTCCATAGGCAAGTCCTTTTCCTAGCAGCAAATGGTATATTTGCTGCTGAAATTTTACTTGAGAGTATAGTAAAGTGACATCCTATTGCCATCTCATCCAGCAGGATCATATAACTTGGTTGATGTCACCAGCCTTTGATCAAATCATGTCGATACTTCTATCTGCTGACAGTTCCACCATGTTGTTGTTTCACATCACCTCTTCTGGTGCTGGAGGATTCAATGGTGCTGCTGCCATAGCATCAGTCAGGTTAGTTATGGGCAGAAGAAAATTTTGGAGGTGTGAAGCCTACAACTTGCAATTTCTGAAAACCTGTGGTTAAGTGGAAGAAATCGGGTTGTCAAACCCTTAATAAGTTATTTGCATATACATATACTAGTGATAGTTTACCCAATGTTGCCCGGGATTCAGAACAGTGTAAAAATGACCTAATTAAAAAAACACGAAAATCTATATTAATTTATTTTTATTATGTTTACAGTAATTAATTTTTGAAACATCTTTAATTTTTATTCTTATAGAGTTTCAGGATATACAATGTTGCTCATTTTTTTCGAGCCCTGTCTGTCTCTGTTCTTGACTCTCGGATGCCCTTAATTCTGCTTGTATTACACGTTGGTTGTCTACACGAATCTGCCTCTCTTCTACACTTTCAGCAACTCTTAATAAAGTCAATTTTTTTACACCTGCAGTCTTTCTTTCTAGCTGACTTTCTTTTTACTGGCATAATAATTTTTATAAAATGGTCTGAAAAATGGACTTTTTGTGTAATAATAATTTTTTTAGGAAAAAGATTATAATCCGTTCAATAATTAAAGTGACTTAGTATTTGGTTAATGTAGAAATCACGGGAAAATGTTTCGGAACCCTGCTATCGATATAAAAACAGTTCTCCATATTTTGTTTAATACTGTTTAGATTATAGCCATTAACTATAATTAAGGAAATTCAAATGGAAAATAGAATTAAATTGTCAAATAGACTGATATTACATATTGTAGGAATTGTAGAAATAAATAAATTATATTATCCAAACCTCTAGATCCAAACTTACCGCGATCGTAGAATTTTTATTCCTCGTATATAAATGATGTAAGTAATGAGGTAAGATTTCAGCTAAAATCCAAACAGAAATAAAAATGGAATGAATTAAATTTCATGAGTTTACAAATAGATGTAATAAACTAACAAATATATCATTTGATCAAAATATGATTATCGTATCAATTTTAGTAGACCGTTTAAAAAGCTATTGAAATCGATATTTAAAAATTGAAATTATTATTCATGTTTTACTAACCTGCTGTACATAATGAACAGTTTATTATGATGCAATTATGAGACTCAAATCGTTATCCTCATCAAATAATTCCTTACCATGAGTTATTCTAAACTATCCTAATCAGGCTCCCGACACTCAACGTTAAGAATGAGGCACGAGTAAACACTCCTCCGTCGCCTCAGTGCCTTTTGGGGTACTTTTCATTGGTCCTATGTTACTAGTCAACTACTACGTAAACAGTCCCTCCCCTTTCTCCCCTCCCCTCTTTCCCCGCCCCTCTTTCCCCTCCCCTCCCGTCATGCGGACCGCTTTTAGTAGGCACAGGGAATTTTCCGTAAACCAAATTGAGTTTAATTTTTCTATAAATTTGACGCCATGATCCTCCAATTTTTTTTGTTCTGAGAACAATTTACCCACATCAAATGTTTGAGTGGGAATTTTTCAAAGAACCAAATGACAATTTTAGGAATTATAACGTCAAATTTATGAAAAAATGAAACCATTTGGGTTACCTGAAAACTTCCTGCACCTTTATAAGGATGTGGGGAATTGGTAAACACTTCTGAAGGAAAAGAACATATATTCCTTTACAGATTTATTGAGAATAGATTACAGCAAATTTACAAAAAAATAATTATAATAGTAGCATTCATAATAATAATAACAGTTGTATTTATTAGTCTTTCGATCTGTATAAACAGATATAAGACAAGTCAAGGTTGACATAGTATAAACATGAATGGATATATCATAAGAGCTTCTCTATTAGCACTTCATAAGCAGAAACAATGCTAAACATTACTGGTATAATAAAAGTACATACATTCAAAGGCAGGGTCAGCCTTTTAGGGTATACAGCCGCTGCCTCCATATAGAACAATGAATGATTGGTCCATGGAGAATAGGTTAGGATCCCCAATCAGCTTTACCCAAACATCAAATCGTCGATTTGAGTCGGAAGTGAGATGAGGGAACCTGAATCATTTATAAAATATAAAGACATATTTTGTGTCATTGTCTTCATAAAATTTAAACATATTAGCAATACCCATTTTTATAGCACTCTCTATCAAATTCTTTTTTTAAATGTCTACATACTTGAATCTGTCTCATCAAAATATTAAACTCCATTCGCTGACATACAACTCCAAGCCATTACAGAACCACCCACATACTTCACTGTGGCATGCAAATTTCAAACATTTCACTCAGTATTTCGTTTACTCCACACTATAACCATCACTTTGGATCTAAAAATGTTGAACTTACTTTCCTTTGTAAAGATTATGTCAGACAACAATCGAAATGGACAATGTAAACAAATACTTTTGTGGCAATGAAATCGTTAAAATTCATTAAATTTAGACGTAATTTATCAGAAACACACGATTATTGAAGTTCTTTCCCATATTTATTGCATACTTTGAGTTTTAGTTTCATACATTGTTGTAAATTGTACAGAACATGAATATACATTGTATACTGTAACGATTATGTCAGACAACAATCAAAACAACGTATACGAATACTTTTGAGACAATGAAATCGTTTAATTCATTAAATTTAGACGTAATTTATCAGAAACACGATTATTGGTGTTCTTTCCAATATTAGGCCTGCTAGCTGAAAATTTCGAAAAAATATGTACATTTTTCGTAAAAAAGTATTAATTTTGCTAAAAGAATGTGTTTGATATTTGTCAAAAAACTTACCTAACTCGAGTAACCAGTCTTTCGCGGCAATTGGGGACACAGCCACTTCGTGCCAACCATACTTTCACTTCTAATTTAAATATAAAACTTCTTCAGCAAAACACTTTTTAACACGTTAGACCTTCTCGAATGAGTAAAACTGCTTCCTCTGCTTCAACTGATTTGAATCAACAAAGCTGCAACATCAGCGAACCACGTGACGTGACATCAAAGTACCCCTATTGGCTCAGTATCTTTTGGAGTACTTTTCATTGGCTCCTCAGAAGGTCCCCAATCTGCTATGTAAGAGCCACACCCCTGATCCTAATACAAAAAACATTCGGTTGTCAAAATAAACAAAATTTGTTTGGTTAAAAAGGAAAGACAACAATACCGGTGGCCATGGTAGTTATAATAAAAATGGCAATATTTAACATAAATTTGCGTTTTTAATGATTAATACGAGAAATTTCGAATTTCTAGCAGAAAAAGATGAACAGAATAGTAAACCTTATAGATCTTTCTTTACTATAGTACAAATACGAAGTTCACAGGTCAATTATTTCTGATTTAATTTGGTAAAAAAATAAAACCCTGCACGTAAAAATTTGATGTTTACGTGTTATCTTGTGGGAAATACAAAATTATTCCCTGGGCTCAAACCCGGGTCTTTTTGCCTAAAACCTTCTCAGGGATGATGTAAAAGCATGTGCAAAGTTTGAAAGTTTTTTGGACTGTATTCTGAGTTATTAAGGTACAAATATATAAACATACAAACATTCTCCTTTATATATGACACACATACACGAGGGTGAGTCAGAAAGTATCCGCAATGTATTTTTTAAAATTAATACAAAAACAATAGAGAACTTACAAGAGTACCATTTTTCAATATCAGTCCCCTGTTTTTCAACACACTTAGTCCAACGTTGCACAAGCTTCTGTATGCCCTCAGAAAAAAATGTTTTCAGCTGAGTGAGAAGTCATGCATGCACTGCTTCCTTCACTGTGAGCATCACCTTTCCCACTGTTGGCTTGAGTTCTGAACTTTTTTTTGACCGTCAATTTCGGATGTTTCCATTCCAAACTCTGGCGTTCACTCTCTGACTCGTAGTGGTGGATAATTGTTTCATCACCAGTGATGATGTGTCTCAAAAAGGCATCACCTTCTTTATGATAGGGTTCAAAAGGCGTAGGCAGATGTCCAAACGGTGCACTTGTGCTCTTCTGTGAGTTGTTTGGGAACCCATCTCACACAGACTTTATGAAAGTCAAGTCTGTTATGGATGGTTTCATGGGCAGAACCATGACTGATTTTCAGGTGATACGCCACTTCATCAATAGTCACCCTTCTGTTATTCAGAATCATGGCATGGGTCGTTCAATGTTCTCATCAGTAGCGGACGTGGAGATGCCCCGATCGTTCTTCATCAGTGACACTTGTGCGACCATTTTTGAACATGTTAATCCAATAGTAAACACTCTGCTGCAGCATAGAACTGTTCCCATAGTGTGCTGAAAGTCTTCGATGGATTTCTGCCCCTGGTACACCTTCAGTCCACAAAAATCGAATCACTGCACGCTGCTCTTCTTTGGTGCATACGGCAAGTGGAGTGACCATGTTAACACCGCCACAACGACACAATAACTGACCATTCAAGGCCGAAACCACACCAAAATGACTAAGAGAGTCCACACTTAGAGTTGCGCATGCAATTAGTAGCGCAGCCAACAAAACAAAAATTTAAAAAATACATTGCGGATACTTTCTGACTCTCCCTCGTATATTACAATATTAGGCTACTGAGGTCAATGTCAATCACCAATCAATGTCTTTGAATGAGAAATAATTATCTTTTCAATGATACTTCTTAGTTGAGACTGGTTTTTGCTCATTATCTATCATTTTTGTTGATCATTATCATCATATTGGATAAATGACTGCCTCTATGATTGGGAATTTTCATAATCAATGTGTACATTTTATTTCTCGACTCATAATAAGCTCTTGACTGTGTTAGCACTTACTCTCTCATGGCTCGAGGCATGAGCTCCCCGAGGCATGAGACCCTATACCAGAGTTTCCTAACCTTATTAGTGTATCAAGTGAGCACCAAGTTATAACCTAGAATATCAAGTAAGCACCTCTTTTGCAAAAAAATATGATCATGAATAAAATCAAACCAATGTCAAATTTTAATTATAATGTTTTTAATATGTTTAGAAAGAAAGCAACCAAACAAATTATATTATTGGTGCTAGGAAACATGATGTTAAGCATCGCATAATACCACAGCCAGTGGCACTTGTGAGAACAAGATTGAGAAACCCTGCCCTAGGTGGTTGCCTGGCACTATATCCACCTCTGGTTATTGCTTGAGACTTGACATCAGGATGGGCCAAAAGGAGAGTGCTGCGGATGCGAGGCATCTGGGTCCCTGAATAATGGAAGCCCCATAAATTCTCAATTATTCAAGTATCGAGCGTAAGTTTTGCAAAAACTTTTTCAAAAAATCACTTGAAAACTGATTTTCAATAAAGAAAAACTCCGTAAAAGTTATAATATTAAACTGGGGCTTCATAAATTGTTCATTATTACTACAGATATTAATATCGTGGGCCCCCATTAATATTCGCATCCGAGCCCCTTTAAGTGCTTGGCCAACTCTGCTCGACATAGTCAGAACCACCTTAGTTTTACCCAGGATACACCAGGAACTGGGGTTGGCTTTTGGAGGGATGTGGGCATTTCTTAAGCTTTCACTTGAGTGCCACAGTCCAGCTTGCGCCTCATTTACATTTACAACAAATTATTTTTGGCTGATAAAATCAGTGATGCACTCAGGAGGTGGGAGCTCATGCTATTAAGCTTTCACGAATTCGATGGACTTTGTACATAAATTAAAATGATATGAATTTATATATTAAATTTTCCAGTATTTGGTAATGTATAAGTTTTGATGTAAAAATTATAATTTTCATGTATTTTGTGAATTTTTCTAGTTATGCGACTAAGGTTGCCACCTCAAATTCGTCAATGATCCAGAGAGTTCCATCTATGACCCAGAAATATTCATTGGTGAAATAGAAAAATGCTTTATATCGCTTTTTAAATGTTTAATGTCAATAGCAAAGTAGCTTTGATACAAATGTAACAAATGCAGGAAAGGCATATTTTGTACCTGTATCTTTCATCTTTCCTTAAAAGTATATTTTTTGTTGCTCAATGAACGTTTAGTAGTTCAGTTTGCTCAAATTATTTTAGAAAATTTAGAAACTCTTAAATTCTAAAATTTACTTTAGTACAAATTTCAGCCTTTGCTAGTTCTACTCTCATCCCATTTCTTTCATCTGTGCCTGTTCCTGGATTAACTGAATGAGGCTGCCATTTGCAGGTGAAATCAGAGCCGTGCCGTCCTATGGGTGCAATGGGTGCATCGCACCTGGGCGGCGGCATCTGAGGGGCAGTAGAATTTTGAAGCGTTGCATTGAAAAATCAAGAGCGGCTCCAGAGGCTAGTAAAGTATGCAATTGCCTGCAGGAGCCATGGTTGAAAAGGCGCTAAAAAGAACTGAGATTAATCCATTTTCGGTCACACAAATGCAGAGGGAGAGGCAGATACACCATTCATATCCTCTTTTCGCACTTTGAAGGGATGAACTAGCGGTTAACCCTAAAAGAAAGAAGATGGGAAACCTGAAGGAAAGGTAATGGACCCCTTCGGATTGTGGTTGGGAGGTGGTCTCCCACGGGCATGATAACCGGGGTGAGTAGTTGTAAAATGTTTCCCATCGGCCGTTCACACTATAGAACCTTCTCACCCTCCCTTCCCTACAGGGCGGCTCTGTAATGCGACACTCGCAGGCACCTTATTTTTGAGAAGGACACAATTTACCATACAAAGTATGGAACTGCCCAAGTTGTATTCGATGTGTGTTTAATGCAGGGCATCAAACCGGAACCGAACCGAAAACTGAAACTGGAAAAAACCGTTATTTTTCCTGGAGTGAAACTGAACCCGAACTGAAAAAAAATATTTTCCTGAACACGAACCGAAACCGAAAACTGTTATTTATTTCGTTCCATATTTTTCGGTTCGCATAAAAAGTGGGAGCGAAAGAAGGGTTTTTCCTTTTGCTTTAGTTTGTCTTTCTGAAAGCCTCACCTTTAGAAACCGATTAAGAAAAGGGTTGGGTTTTTCTTGAGACCACATTCTCCTCAGCCTTGGGAAGGATGTGTCTTTGTGATAATATCTGTTGGCTCAATAGTGGGATTTTCCATGTGCATCTCAATACATAGAGAGAGGGTCTACAATACATCCTGCTGAGATTACCTGTTAAATGAGGCTACTGGAAAGGAACTTGGGCAGCACTTTGAAGACAGCCTCTAATTGTCTTGCTACCCTCCCCCTGAGCATACCTGGTAGAGTCGTTTCCCAGCAAAAATATTTCCCGATTCTTAACTTGGATTTTCCTTAATGTTGGAGGTTGATGTCCCCATATACTTTCACTCCCTCTCCATATCCACTTAACCCTTGTATTCTGGTAGTCATTCTCTAAAACTTATCCAGGAAGGATCGCTCCGCAGTCGTGGTTTTGAGATATTCTTACTTCGGTTATTCTTTGTTACAGGTTAGTAAATTTCTATTTATTTTAATATAAATTTCTTAAATTAAATGTCATTTTGTATTTTGTTTAATTGTCTCCTTTCCCTTAAAATGTCAGTTATAATTGTTCTTGTAACACGATTCTTAGTAGAAACTTTAATATTAAGTTACAAAAAAATAGATATTAGATAATATATATCATATTAAAATTTTGCAAATTACATTGATAAGATATGTGAACAATTAACTAATAATGACGATTTACTATGTCAGTATATGGAATATTTATAATTAATTATTAGTAATATTTAGTAACAAATCTAAGCTGGAGAAGGAAGTCGCAGATCCCTGGTTTTTCAAAGCCTTTTAAAATTAATTAAACTTGAAAATCTGAAAATATATAAATTTGGTACTTATTCATAGGGGCGGCAAAATATGTTTGCACCCGGGCGGCAGATAGGCTGGGTGCGGGTCTGGGTGAAATCTTTACTCACTGCAACAAATTAAAAAATTAATTGCAATACATAATCCCAGTTTCGACAATTTTTGTGTTGATCCAGAAAATTTTACTCTTGACCTGGTACCCAGAGACTACCCCTAAATCTGGAGACGTGTTAACCCAGTATGTGACTAATGATCATGTCAAACAAAATTTCTTAATGTGACACTGATGGGAATGCTCAAAGGCCATATTTTGTGTGTTGTTTGTTGAATTATTTATGTCTCATAATATTAAATTGGTTACGTATTTCTCTGTTATGGAAACTCACGATGAAGGATGTTTTAAAATGAACTTAATTACACTGATATCTGTTAACTTGAAATTCTAGCTCTGAGCCATACCAGTGAGGACTTACAGAAGACCAGTAATGCTAAGAGAACTTAGAAGAGACCAGTAATGCTAAATACATTTTCAGATTAACCAGGTTTTGCAAAATACATGGTGGGGGCAGAGACTGGGGGGGGGGGGGGGGGGACTGCTTCTGTAGCCTTGTTGCCTGGCAATGTCTTGGACCAATGGGAAGTGCTCACATAACGCTCTAATAAGCCTCATTTTCTAAGAGTGCGGGCTTTTTCCAGTGTTTTAAATTACTGTCGCCGTTTTGCCCATCTTGTATAAATGTCCAGAAAGTGTAAGCACAGTTCGTGTTCGTTAAAAGGTAAGTTGGAATTGCTCAAACGCATTAACCCCCAAAAGCATTATTGCTCAATGATAATGCTCCATACCATTCACGGAAATCAGAACTTATCTGTGGTGATATAAAGGCTATTTTCTTGCCTCCAAATGTGACCACGATGGTGCAACCAATTGACCAGGGAGTGTTGCAAAATCTGATATGTCACTACAGGAAAAAGCTTTTGCGATCTCTTATCGAGGGTGAAGAAGAAAATTTCACGATAATGGAGAAACTGAAAAAGATCACAATAAAGGATGTGATTTAGTTGGTGGCTGAATCTTGGGACAATGTGAAATATGATATTATCCAAAAGTTATGGAAAAAACTGTTGCCAAATATCATGGATGATGTTCAAGAAGAGCAAGCACTCGATGAATTTTTTTTTACATCCTGTTCGGATTAACCGAAATTTCGGATTACCGAGGGTCGGATTAGTGAGGCTCTACTGTATGTGGCATTACTGGTCTCTAAGTTCTCACTTAGCATTACTGATCGTCACTTGTATAGTTCAGAGTTAGAATTTCACTTTAGCAGTTATCTTTAACATAGTCTCTTCTTCTATTTATTACATTGATTGTATGGAGATTTTTAACTCACTTGTTTATATTTGAACACTAGATCGTTTAAATGGATGCAAGAAATGTGAAAATTTCATTTTAACCCTATTGAAAGTTTTCTCCAAGATAGCATCTGAGCCAAATAAATTGTGTTAAAATTATAAAAATACGTTGATCTAGTGGATATTTTTTGTGCAACATTCTGATGCCGGCAACATTTTACTCTAATAATCATTCACTTACGAGGTTATGTTAAGTATTGAAAGACTTGTCTTTCCATGAGCAAACAAGTTCCATTGTTATCTGCAGGGCCGGTGTGTGTTTATTTGCAGGGCCTAGTTTGATAGTGAGCAAGAGTCGGGCATATTTATGTATGTTTTTTTAGAACAATGATAATTTCTCACAAAAGAGTGAGCTTTCTCAAAAAAGTCTACGATGTTCTTTTATTTTTCCGCTTGCAGTGTCTTCCTCCCCTATGGTGATTGACCTTTTCTGTTGTGGAATTTCGGTCTGGAATGTATTAATATGTAATAAAAAAATTGTCTAAATCTCAATACATGAGAAGTTAGCCATGCGCGGGGCCCCTAATAAAGCGTGGGGCCCTGTTCGGGAAAACCAACTGCACACGCCTCACGCCGGCCCTGGTTATCTCTGCGTGTATTTGAAAAGCACACTCTAAAGACCTTGTACGCGAATTACTCAGGTGTGATAACACTGTTCGTCAACCTATCGCAGTTACAAAACCGAACCGGTGTTTTCTCGACCTTCTGAAAAGTAAAAAAAAAACCTAGGTTTCTTCCGTGAAAGCACTTCCTCATAGTCTACGTAACGAACGGAGAGGCACTCATCCACCCCCTCGCGCAACAAACCCTACTTTGAGTCATTCCGTTCCGTCGACTGGAGTTTAGCGGAAAGTGTATCAAAGGGGGGAGGTTACAACTCCCCCGCCTCCCCACCAAACCTCAGAAAGCCATTTATTGGCAGGGGTGGAGAAGTCTTCTGGTAAACCGCCAGAGGGTGACGCGCCGTATTACAAGGTGGGCTCGCTAGCGTCAGGCCCTAATCTACTTTTCTTCGCGTGTGAAAGAGTCGGAGGGGAAGGAGCGCTCCAAAAGGGGGGAAGAAAAAGAGAGGGAGGCGTTGTTTCCAGTCCCGCCCCCTCCCTCGTGTCCCTCTCTCGCCTCCCTGAAGCCTTCGTCCGCCCTTCGCGAGAGCCCCTTCGAGACACTTCCTCTCTCAGTCAGTCATACGACGGCGCTCTCAGACTAGTGCGGCTCTGGTGTTTCTTCTTCAGGGAAAGGCGACGTTCTCGTTATACCGCGCGGGATGGATTCGGCAGAGGGGAGGTGATCTTTTAAATACGGCTCTTCGTCTCCTCTATAGTCGACGGCGATTCGATTCATCGCCGCACAAAAATATTTTTTTGTCGAGGATTTCTCGTTTACGGAGGCGGAAATGGATTTTCGCGGTCTCGTCGCGCTTTTCGGTAAGGAATACGACGGATTAACGAGAGCGTGGATGCTTTTGTTTTGTACATGTAATGACTAACAAATTTGGCATTTAAACGTGTAACAAAAATCGGTCAAAGAACTCAATATATAGTTCTTTTCGTTAAGGAAAGCAAAGGATTAATAACAGCGTGGATATTTAGGGAAAGATTGTTTTGTTTCTATAAAGACTAACACATTTATCATTTTCTTCTTATAATGAAAAGTAGTTCAAGAATATGGCATGTTGTTCTTTTGTAATTTTTACAGTTTTTGATGGCAACTAGTTTAATACGCTTTGTTCAGATGGAATTATAAATGAATAAGTTATTTACACTAATGATGTCAGTAATTGTTATCGATGACTAACAGTGAGCCGAAAATCGGCGGATAAATGATTATTTTGCTATTTTTTTATTCTCATCTATGACATACTATGTTATCACTAATCTAACAATAAACTTTACAGTTGTTATTTTGTGTTTGATCTATATCCTGGCTTTCCAGGCGTATTTTTATGCAAAAATGTACTAACATTATCTTCATTTTTGCAATATATCGACAACCATGCGGATATTGTGCAGAAATATCGATGGATTATCGGTATTATCCATGTTGTAAAATACCATATTTTATATTACCAACATTAACATTTTAAAGAACAGCAAGGATAATTTTTTTCTTTGCTTATTTGATGATTATTTTTACTACCATTATTATCTCACATTCTGACGATTCTTTCTATATAACTGATAAACACTCATTTTTGTGACCGGTGTGGAATGATTCCGTCAAAACTCGATAGGAACCTTATTACATTTGGTCTACCATTGATCATCTTCTGACACAAATAATTTTTATATATTCAAAATAAAATTGAAAATATTATCAGTTGCGAATGAAAATTTGAAATTTATGGCACCTAAAGCAATATAAATCAAAATGTCGATAAAAACGTTTGCGAATCGTAAATGAACCGTTGAATAATAGCTCTGTCGTTTAAAAGCAGCTACGCGTATCTCATCGCCGCATAGTATGAAGGAGATAACGCGTTTTGAAAAAATATTCGGATGTAGTATCGTGCAAAACTGGTGGCACCAAACATTTTACATGACGCTTTATATACCACTGTTTGGGCCACATATGACCTTTCAAATGACTGATCGGGTCGTAGATTTAAGAGAGTTTTATGAAATTTTTATTGTGTAATGTTCTATACGTCTGTATTAAAAGTATAATATATCCACGTGGTCGAAAATATTTGGTTTATATTTCATGAACGATATCTAAGGACACTTGCTGAAAAATAGGCGAATATGCTTGTATTAAAAAAAATCTATAATGTAAGGATATGGCCCGCGGGCCGTGGTTTGGGAATCCCTGGCGTAAAATTTTGAAAGTTGTGAGAAATTTTTCGATGTTGAACCAATAAACAAACCGACACAAAGATTTTTGGTGACTTTTGAACGTCAGAAAACCGTTCGCTTAAATTTACTTTGCCAAAGGAACGCTCTTCAAACTCGAGTCAATTTGGCGCCCGGGGTTAGTTCTTTGGACTCACCCTTTTTCGCCGTGCGTGTGTGTTCCGTAAGTGGGCGAGGACGCCTCTGGCGGTTGACTCGTCCTCCCGTCCCTTCCTACGCCATAGCACAAACTTAACGTGTATCGTCTATCTTTGGAGTTGATTCGGATAGAGATAGACTTATTGCCGAACTTACTCGTATAAAACATAGGAACATCAGTAAAGACTGGAAATACACGAATTGATTGCCATCTTTCTTAGTTCAAAATCGAGTGTTAATGGCGCTCCAGAAAGGTCCGTTTGCCCCAGGCCCCTTAACTATTTTGGGTTGCCCTGAAGGCAAGAGAAATCGATACAATCGCTGTTTAAAAACCATTGTCCTTAATACGAACTATCACTTGAGGGTAAATTGAAAAAGACAACTAATTGCCGATCGTGTGGTGATCAATCCGGTGACATTGTTACGTTAGACGTAATACGTACAAACACATTTGGATGCTTTTACACGCTATAACCTTAATACGTGTACATGTAGTTGAATCACCAGGAAGTTCTTGGGTCTTCCTGGTAAGATATAATGCTCCCTTGCAAAAGAATTTTTCTATAAGTTATCTACGAGGAAAATAGAAACAGATGACGTAAATCAAACACGAGGGAAAAAGCTTTTCGAAATCTAGTTTAGTTTTATTACGACAGAACTGCATCAACAAATATATTATCATAAATTGCGTGACATTTCGTTAAAAATTAATTGGATCCTGCTGTAAATGGGGAGAGCTCGGCAGTAGATGGGCATAAAATGGAAATGTTATAATGTTTCAGAAAATAAGTATATAAATAATTATTTTTCGAAACAGTTTTGTAGTATTATTCATTACAACCGGACTAATTGGACCACTTTTACTCTAAATGCATGCAGCCATTTTTTTAAACGACGTTTTGTAGACATCGGCATTAAATAAACCACCCATAATTACGCAATATGGTTAATTTCATCAACGTTTCTGTTCTGGGTGATACTCTAAAAAAAACGAGATTTAATCAGATTGTTCAACCATTTAGCCCCGATAGCCGTGCACTTACGATAGATTACAGACGGAATTTCGAAAAATCACTTTTTCTCCTCCTCGCTCAGCAATCTGGAATCCCGCTCCCCGGGACCGCCCACACCGCGTTATACGAGCCGTAATTCGCGTTACCTGAATTTTCGGTAACTATGGCTAAGAAGGAGTTTAAGGAGACAGGAATATTTGTTGTTATTACAATCGGTGAGGATTTCGGAAGCTTTTTATGCCGCATAGATTGAGATTGGGAATCACGGCTCATCTCGAAAAAAATATATAATGCCAGACCTTATTATCGCAGTCAATCAAATTTTCACACCGCTCTTGGCATGGAAATGTCTTGGGTATGAGTAAAGAAGGAAACGCCTGCCAAATAGTAGTACATATGCGTGTCTAAAGCGTGCAGCGCAACGTTTTCCCGGAAGCCATCTTCTCCCTTCTCGGAAGGGCCAAAAGCCCCGCGTACTCAGATTTCGTTTTTTACGATTCCTCGAAAGTAAACATTTAAAATAGACCGAGTGAAACGATCGACGATGAGAAGTTAAGAAAAAACAAAGATAAATCAATTCTCAAAGTGACAGCGTATGTTCTGCCTCATTCTTTCTGTGCGAGTTATCGCGGAGGTAGTACTTGAAAGAGGAAGTTTTTTTATTGTTCCTTTAACGTGTATTGCAGAGGTTTGCGATTCACCCTAGGGTTCCGCGAAAGCTTGATGGGGTTCCGTTAGGGAAAGAGACTCATTACCATTAGCCTTGAACACTCGAAGGACCAGGCAATTTTTTTTAATGTAAGGGTTCCATGTGTGGCTTCAGAAAATTTTAAAACCCCTGATGTAGTGTACCTAAAACTCGGTTTATCTCCCACTTGCAGAATTTCCCGTTCAGTTTCAACGGATTTAGTTAAGCTACTACAGCACAACATACAAACTCTTTAAAATATATAATAGTACCTAGATACTTTTTAAATTACAATGAGCTTTTCTTAAAAATTAATCATATTTGCTTGTAACAATCCGTTTCCGAGCCTATTGCATTCAAATATAACGAATTTCCCGTTCAGTTTCAACGGATTTAGTTAAGCTACTACAGCACAACATACAAACTCTTTAAAATATATAATAGTACCTAGATACTTTTTAAATTACAATGAGCTTTTCTTAAAAATTAATCATATTTGCTTGTAACAATCCGTTTCCGAGCCTATTGCATTCAAATATAACGATAATTTTATTTCCTATCATATTACTTTCGCCAAATCCAGCATTATTTCTTTTGTAATTATGCCTCGCTGAAATATTTACTTTTATGTCTTGAAAAAGCAACGTACATTTCTGCATGATTGAACACTGACTGGTAAATGTACACCAGATACGTGAGCTTATTTACGTAATGTAGAATATAATGATTTTACTTACAAATAATGTAAGATTCCAGTATTCAATAGACGAAAGAAGGTTCAATTACTTTAATCAATAAACGCTTAATGAATAATATTCAGTATCTATTTACGTAGCTATCCATAAACATCGATTGTTTCTTTGCATAAACAAAAGTGCGAATCGAATAACGCTAAACTTTCGTCTATTTATAAGGTTCATTGAAGCTAACTGAATCGGAGGTAACAATGACTTTATTCGACGAATAAAACTATATACTATCTTATTCCTGCGAAGTTTACGTGTTACACGGTCGAAGTTTTCAGAAATACGCTATTTGTTTCGAAATTTTGTGGATTTTTCGCAATCTTTCCGGGCGTTGCCAAGGCGGCCGTCATTGTTACCTCCGATTCAGTTAGCTTCAATGAACCTTATAAATAGACGAAAGTTTAGCGTTATTCGATTCGCACTTTTGTTTATGCAAAGAAACAATCGATGTTTATGGATAGCTACGTAAATAGATACTGAATATTATTCATTAAGCGTTTATTGATTAAAGTAATTGAACCTTCTTTCGTCTATTGAATACTGGAATCTTACATTATTTGTAAGTAAAATCATTATATTCTACATTACGTAAATAAGCTCACGTATCTGGTGTACATTTACCAGTCAGTGTTCAATCATGCAGAAATGTACGTTGCTTTTTCAAGACATAAAAGTAAATATTTCAGCGAGGCATAATTACAAAAGAAATAATGCTGGATTTGGCGAAAGTAATATGATAGGAAATAAAATTATCGTTATATTTGAATGCAATAGGCTCGGAAACGGATTGTTACAAGCAAATATGATTAATTTTTAAGAAAAGCTCATTGTAATTTAAAAAGTATCTAGGTACTATTATATATTTTAAAGTTTGTATGTTGTGCTGTAGTAGCTTCACTAAATCCGTTGAAATTGAACGGGAAATTCTGCTAGTACATGTGTATATGTAAAATTTTAGTATAAATCTGGAATAACATCTAGTCTCTTTATAATGCAGAATAATAATTGATCTTAAACATAAACAAAAAACTTAACGAACTGATTCAATTAGTAATAACAGTGAAATATACTTATTTCAAAGTAATTCACTAGTTGCTAGAATTTACAATTCTCTCGGAATGATGGTCAGCTAATTGATGAGCCGTATTTACGCCTGCGTAATCAAGATTAAAATTTTAATACAAACGAACTCTGAACGTGTTTCTTTCGCTTCCATGATGCAAAGATTCCGTATCAGGAGTGTCTTCATTTATTTTAATTGAGGATACAAAGTTATTCACGAGTGGTATAATGCATTATGGTCTAGATACGTAAGTCCTTGCGACGAGGAGAGGGTTGTAGGTGAATTTGTCGAAAACAAATTCATCGAAAGTAAAAAATTCCAACTTGCCCTTCGATGGATTGATCGTTCTACGAATTTGCTTTCGACAAATTTTCTTTCGACTAATTCGTTTTCGAAGAATTTGTCTGTTCCCCGAGGAGAGCATTGCAGCACTAAGAATAGCAGGCGCAATCCTTTGAAATCGCTTATACCGGAGCGGACGTTCAATGAACGGATTCAAACAGTTGTTCTGCGCGATACAAGAAATGCACCGATGAAACGCTCACAGCGCAGACAGTTTTTTTTATATCTCTCATTTCTGTAGGGGAAATGGTAAACAAAAACAAAATTAAGTGCCCCGCTACTATGGCTTGTTATAATTTAGTCCCTCACTTACATCTCTCGTTTTAGATTAGATGTCGCGGAAGGGGGTTCGTCTTCTTTTTATAAGCGTGGGAAGTAGGCGTCGGGAGAAACAAAGAAAAAAGGGGCGTATCGTTCGAGAGAAATAGGAGATATTGGTGGAAAATCTTTGTATGCCTGATCGCGCGTGTGTGTAAGTATATATGTGTATGTATGTATATGTTTGTTGTGTCATTTAGATGCGATTTTAGCCGCTCTAAAATCCTTAAGCTCGTTTTCAAAAATGTAGAAAAAACGAGCTATTGTTATCGCATTGTCGTTCATCCTTTTGTAGGCATTAAAAGTTTTTGTTTTAAGAGATATTTGGAAAAACATTTTTGAATTTGACGGCTTTTATCTGTCTATGAATTTTCCGCCGATAGTATTTACCTAATTGTTCTTATATTTTCTGCTTGGTGGCTTCAAATTTCCCGAGTGTTTTTATTAATTTTTATCTCATTTACTCCTCCAGCTTTTTAAAAATTATGAGTATTTTATATCCATTTGTGTTTTCTTAAATTTTTTGCATATAAATGCTACTCAAAAGCTATTTTTACGCTAAATCATAATCTGTCCGTAATTCTCAGAAATTCTGACTACTTCGTCTGAAGCACGACGAATATTTGAACTTTGACCGTATAAGTGATACAGAATGCACACGAACGACCTTGGCCAAATGCAGATTATATTGTTCGTAAAAATAAAAAATAATCGCGCAAGTTTTGCGGGGTGTTGTCTTGTGGCACGGTTGAAGATAATCCTGAGAACCACCAAGCCGGGAGCGGCACGAAGCGAATATCAAGAATAGCCAGAGAGACTTTTTTTATAAGAACTTAAAGGGTCGGCGACTGAGGGAGGGAGGAGCCTGCGGGCTCCAGTGGAAGATTGGTGTGGGTGTCATGAGACAGTAGGATGATAAAAAGAAAGATGTTAAGCGGGAACAGATCTAGGAAGTTGGAGGAAAAGCCCACTCATGGCACGTGGATTCGAATGAGTCAAAAGAAGCCGGAAACATTTCTATGACGTGTGAATCAATGCGGAAATGTCAGGGTGATGCTAACTGATTGGACCTCAGGGATGCTTCAGTTTGGTATTACAAAAAAAAGTAAAACCGTAACCAGTGGCGTACCGGAAAAGGTGTAGGCCCTTCCGTCAAGACAAACTTTAAGTCCCGGAAAAAATTTAACGCCCTTACAAAAAATAAATTTGAGCCTCTTTCGGCCGTGAGCATAGCATAAGATACGGATTACACTTATCGAATCATGATATTTAAGATATATATGTGTGTGTATATATAAATACAGGGCCGTGCCGACGGGTGAGGCGGCGAGGCAACCGCCTCAGGCGTCTCTCGACGGGGGGCGCCAAATTTGACAAAAATGAAAACCTATCAAAATAAATTCATAAGGCCAGCGAGATCAGGGGGCGCTATATTATATCTCGCCTCAGGCGGCAAAATGTCGGCACGGCACTGTATATATATATATATATATATATATATATATATATATATATATATATATATATATATATATATATATACACATAAACTTACGGAAGAGGAAAGGTAAATGAGGATATTTAGGGCAACTAGGTGTTGAAGGAAACCCAGTGAGCACTTACCGGAAGGAGAGCCGCTGGGATGTTGGAGAGACGCATTTATAGAAGTTATTGGAGCTTTCGGGATGATCCCTTTGTCATATATATATATATATATATATATATATATATATATATATATATATATTCTTGAAGAGGAAAGGTCATATGATAAATGGGTAGCAATAAGGTGTCGCAGGAAGCCCAGTGGGCACTTACCGTTTAGAGAGCCGCTGGGAAGAGAAGACAATTCTTGTCTCTCTGTCTGAATAAATAACCCGAAAAATTTCATCTTGCGTCTATTCATGTGTCTTTCCGACACCTTTAATGGCTCTCCAAATGGTATCTTATTGGCTTCCGTCGATACCTAGTTGCCACATATATATGTATTATCATTTTACCTTTCATCTTCGTGTGTGTGTATATATATATATATATATTGAGAGGATCAGCAAATACGCCGGTATACTCACCCTGGGTGAATGAAAAGATATGACCGAAATGCTCGATTCATCGTTACAGTGTTTTTTCTTTTCTATTAAATTGATGGAATGAATTGATCGCAGATCACTATGCAGACAGGCTTAAGCTGGAATTTTGGAAATAGGATAAATAATAACTTGTAATAAATATTTTTTCCCCAGTTAAATTTTGTAATGTGAGAATAAAAAGCTCTCGGAATACTTTCGAAAAATCGACATCGAGCGAGACGTAGATTTAGAAAAGAAAGTCTCGAGTTTGACGAATTGTATTTCTGTTTGACGGTTTACCTGAACCGGCATTCGCTCACCACTATATGTGCGTGTATGTCATATGATATGTTGATATTACTCTGAAGAGGGCAGAATCGTGAATTTGAATGCCAGAAAACGTAAAGATTACTCTATTTTCCCATGAGTAGTTATCCTTGCTGCTGGATGATACTCAGATTTACGGCCACACCATATGAATGAATATTCAAATGCGTTTCATAATAAATATAATCTTGCTAACCTATTGAGTGTTTACCCATAAAATACATCGTTCACGAAACATCTTCAGTAGATATATTTCATTGAGAAATTATTTCCTTTTTTTGCACCCTTATCCACTTTACGTATCAGAGTACCAATGAAAAAAATTGAATATTTTTGGAATTAAGTGTCCGGAATAAAATTAACAGACAGATAAAACACATTAGAAGACAAAATGGCTTCGACAGAAAGCAAAATGAGTCGACTGAAAAAAAAATCGAACAAAGTATCTGTCAATAACATGATGGGAGCAAATTTTCGTTTTGAAATCGATTTACCTTTTTATGGGTAAAATTCCTAAAAATAAAATGACAGAGTGCTGATGAAAAACTCATTTTGATTGACGACCATAGTCCGATTTTAGAGAATCAATACACGTAAAAAAAATCGCAAACTACAAAGTTTTTTTCCACCTGTGACGCACAAAGGACTCGAGTTTCTTGCCAAAATACGCTGAAAGCATTTAGCGGCTGCGATGGATAGAGTCGTTATGAACGTAGAATCGCTTAATTTGTAAACCCCTCTTTCTTTTCTAACAAGGTCTGTTTACGTTCTGAAACCCCTTAAGAGATGATCAATCGATACCGTTTTACGTCTGTTTGTCAAAGAACAAAATATCTCGTCTACTGGTTGGAGGTTATCACAACAGAAATCGGACCGGAGCTAACAGATAGAGAAATATAGTTAGCGGAAATGCAGCGGAGTCTGTGGAGGGGTTGAGGATTTACAAGGGCGGAAGAGTGATGTATGGCCAAGTGAATAAGATGCCAGATGTAAGCTTGAGAATCCCATTACCCTTCTCCCTCCTTTCCTACTCTTTCTCCCTCTCTCTGTCTCCCTCTCCTCTCTCCCTACCCTCTCTTCCTCTCCTCTCTCCCTCCCCTCTCTCCCTCCCCTCTCTCCCTCCCCTCTCTCCCTCCCCTCTCTCCCTCCCCTCTCTCCCTCCCCTCTCTCCCTCCCCTCTCTCCCTCCCCTCTCTCCCTCCCCTCTTCCTCCCTCCCCTCTCTCTCTCTCTCTCTCCATCTTCCTTCCTCTCTTTCTCTCTCTTCTTTCCTCACCCTCTCTCTCCACATTCCTCATTTCATCTCTTTCCCCCCCTCTCTCTCTTTCTTTCTCAATCTCTTTCTTCTCTACTTTCTTTCCATATCTCTTTTTTATCTACTCTTCTCCTCTTTTTCTCTACTCTCCTCTTTTTTCTCTATTCTCTTTTTCCTCATCTCTATCTCCCCTTCTACCTCTCCCTCTCCTCTATCTTACCATCTCTCTCTTATTTTTTTCTCTCTCTCTCTACTTTCTCTCCTCCCTCTATTCCCCCTCAGTTTCACTTTTTTATATCCTTTCTCCCTCCTCTCTCTTCAATCTCTCTACCGCCATTCTATCTGCTCTTTCTCCTTTTCCCTCTCCCTCCTCCACCGTTTTCATTTCTCAATATCTCCCTTCCCTTCCACACTCGTTTCTCCGATCCGTCCGATGCCGTCACTTTTCACCCTTTTTTTCGCAGTTACATCATTACCCTTCAAAGTAGTACGCCCCATTCAAAGTCTCTCAAGAATCTCAATCTCGCTCAACCCTCGCGTCCTCTTCTTTCCTTGTTTGCCTTCTCCTCCTGCCCCACTCCTGTCCCCCTCCTTTCCCCCTCCTTCCCCTCTCCTTCCCCCCTCCTTCCCCCCTCCTGACACTCCTGCTCTGCACTTGTACATTACGTCTCTTGTCCTTTCATCATTTGCTCCCCACTTTCCTCGCCTTTGCTGCTTCTTTCCTCTGATTCATTTCTTTAATATCGCATTCTCTAGTTTTTATCGAATCTTCCGGCACTCTCGATGCTTTATTATAGATTTCCTTTTTCCTGGTGAGCGTTTACATCAGAAGTCTAAATAATTTACCAGCGTTAAGACATCCACATAAAAGACTGTATGACTATTATGATTTTACTGAAATTGTAAATGTAAAATTTTTCATCGCAAATTCCCGGGTCGTAGGTTGCCGATCCATGATACATAGCTTCGTATGCTTAATTTGTAACTAAAACGTAATCTTACCTGAAGGAAGCGATATTTTGAACTAAACGGCCACGAGGAACTTATATTTAACGGGTCACAGTCATCTTACGAAAGGCATTTTTTCACCGGTCAGGTTATAGTCGGAGAACGAAACTGAAATTGCCTTGACAGCGATTATGTATATTTCCTAATGTAAATGTTTGTTAAATGACCAGCTGCATTTATACGAAGATATTTTTTTGTCGCCTGGATCTAAACTATTTTTTCGCTATTACTCAAATTGCTCTGATAAATGATGATTTTCAAAATTCATTACGCTTTATAAATGGCTTAATTATCGCGATAAAAACAATTAAAGATGTGCACCTTAGTTCAGCGTCATTTAAGAATTGCAACATAAATGAATCCTTCGCTCATTGTCAGAAATTAATACAATTTAGAAAATAAATGTTTGTTATGTCGTTATTATTGTACATTGACGATCAAATTTTCTTGGCAAGAAAAATAAACACAAAGGTTCAAGTCTCGATTCCGTAGCTCAATTATAACCCATTTTAACATGCTAGTTAAACATATCCTACACTCGCTTCAAAAGAAAGGCTCCTGGAATCGAACTCGGGACTTTTTATTTTTAGGTTTTCGATTTACATGATTCACAACCAAGATCATATAAGCGTGTGAAAAATTAAAGCAAATAATTTCAAATGGAAGTGCCCAGAAAAAAAGCAAGAAAACCGTATTATAATAGGTATGTAATCGAAGATTCCCAACCTTTTTATTGATATTGGCGAAACTGTTTTTTCACGTGTTTCCACATTTCCCATAATTTCAGCTTATGCCTGTCGCATAAGGATATTCGGATCATCCTTTCCATCAATTCATAGTTTTTTCAAGTTGATTTTAGCAATAAGGCGTGTTATAAGATCCTCTAGAGAATTAAAAAAATATTCAATTCTTACGATGCCGCGCAATCGTTTTAAAACGACGCTTTTCCCTTCGTTAATTGGGTCCCTCCCCCCCAAAAAAACTATTTTTTTAAGTCAGAAAAACACTTATTTAAATGCTGCAATTCCCCCACCCCCCCATTTCCCTCCTCGATTCCGTCGTATTTCCCAATTGGAACAACTCGACGAACCGTCTCAATAAACGCGAAATGGAAGTTAATAACGGCGCCGCGTTATACACATTAATTTCGTCACGCCCAATTAAAAGCGGGCCGGAATTCGTCGTTTTTGTCCTCCCACGACCATTTATACACACCCTCCTCTCTCTCTCTCTCTCTCTCTCTCTCTATTCCCTTCCTCCTCCCTTCCTCGCCCTTCCTCCTCCTTCCCCCCTAACTCTTTCCCACTAACTCCCACTCACTCCGAAACAACTTCCTCGCGACGTCTAACGCTGACGTCTTATGCGGCCCACAAATCAACTACCCTCCTAAGACCTCTTACTCCCTTCAACTTCTCTCCTTTCCTTTCCTCCCAGCCCAATTACCCCATTTCTCCCTTCCTCCACCTCCTCCTACTCCTTAGCCGAATCCGTTTCTAACCCTCTTGCCGCCCTAGATCTCACTCGAAAATCCCTTCTATTATCGTGTTACGCCATGCCCCTCCGTCGTTTCCTGCATCTCTTTTCCTCCTCCTCCTTCACTACGCCCCTTTACTCCACTCAACTCTCACCATGCACTCCAATATAACCCCATTTATCGCGGAAGGCCCTTGCCTCTGTGGGGACTCACTCTCTCTCACTACAACGTGAGAGTGGGAGGACGTGTGTGTGTGTGAGGTGGAGGAAAGGGTTTTTGATACGTCAGATGCGGTGTATCGTATGGTAGACATCTCCGCTTTCTGGCTGGCTATTCCTCCCTTTTGATATGGCCGCATATAATTCGCAGGCCTTGGCAAACCTCGAGGCGAGCGTCTCTCTCCTCTCTTACTCCCAATCCATTCCCTCCTAGTTAGGTGCAGAGAGAGAGATAGAGTGGGAGAGATAGACATATATGCAATGCTACCGTAGGGAGAGCAGTGGATGTATAGTTCGATTAGGTTTTAAGGCACGGAGGTTGGAAGGAGTCCCTTCGCATAATGCACGCACACAAGCACGGTGGCATTTAGCGTGCATTGGTCGGACCCGTCGGACCGCACCCAGGCGGTTGTATAGGGAGATATGGATTTTGCAAGTATCTGGACTCGACTCCGACGCACGATCCGGTTTTCATTTGGAAAGTTGAAGGGGTTTTGTCGGAAGTTGCTTGGAAGTAAGCGATTCGTACGTATAAACAAGTTAAGAAAGTACTGCGAAAGCAGATATTACGTATAAGGGGATTTTTTTTACAAGCCCCTCCCCTTTTGGCCTTCTCTAGCACCTGATTCCGGACCCGCCAAATTCTTGCTATATGTAGCTCTCATGTATCCTGAGAATTTGGTTTGTCTAGGATGAACCGTTTCAGACATATCGACTGCACAGACAGACAGACAAAAAAAGAAATACGACACAACAAATGTAGAAAAAGTTTTTCAAAAATTATTCTAAAATACGTAAAAGTAACTAAAAGAGAATTATCGAGCAGAAAAGAAATCATCACTTCAACTAAAATTGAGAAAATAAGTACTTTTCGTAGGCATCTCCAATAGCTTCATTACCTTGTTATGGCTATCAGAGATACCTAAAATAAATACTTTTTCAATTTTTTATACTGAATAGCTTATTCTTCAATTTTATCGCGTGTTTCTTAAAAGAAAAGGATTCCATGAGGTTCCTTCTGGCAATTCGTAACACAGTGTGCTTACAGTTATTTCTATTAAATTCGATATTCAAGATTTTTTTACCAACGTAGAAGTAAAAAATGATGTTTGAATAAAAATCTTTCGATCAGAGTGACCGCTTTGCTGAAGACAGGATTAATAACTCTTTGCTTCGACTCGTAAATTAGTAAAAAAATCTAGAGTCAAATTTTAAGGGTACATACATTATGCAACCATTTCCGCCTATTTTGAAGGTACACCGCACAAATAAAAGCATTGAGCTCGTTGCCATGGTAGTTAAGTAGTGCCTTTGTAGAAACCCAGAAAAACTAACTTTTTTCCGATAAAAATTAAAAATGTACGCTAACTCTACAGGGATTTGAATTTCATCTTCAAAAATAAGAAACTACAATTTCTAAACTTCGCGATAATTCAGGTCCCGAGATCCAAGGGAAGTAATTTTAAAAAGCAAATATATAAACCTCATCACCGATTTACGTGCTTTTCTTGTTGGGCAATAATGGGGCAAAATTAGTCCCTGAAAATTGGAATTTGAACAATTTCGGGTTTCCACATGTAACTCTCGTATGTAGTACCTTAGCCTGAAAATTTGGTTTCTTTATGTTGAACCTTTTCACTGACGGACGGACAGACAGACAAAGTGAATACACAAGCCAATTTTTGTGAAGAAATCGCTAATACATAGAGCCAAAATTTATATACTTTTATTTTGTTTTTCATTTTTCGTAGATGTTACTGTTCAATGATAATAGAAGTGTGCTTCTTTGTAAAACCAGTCGAAATGACTGTTCAGAGTGACAAGTTAAGCTAAAGAAGCCATTAGCCACTGTCCTAACATAGGCGTGTTCAATGATTCACTGCAGGACTCCTGTTAAAATGTTTACAAAGCGCTTAAATTCTGATCACGTCTTGTTTTGATACTTTTTATCCCCTGCTTTTCTAATGTTATTTTACTCTTGTCATTATTTATAGGCGCGTTTCGTTTTCAACATAAGCACCTATTATCTTCGGTCTGTCCGTCCGCTTCTTCGTTCTCGTATTCTACTGTACGGATTTTCATAAAACTTGGTATTTAGGCCTTATGGCTGTATATCATTTCATTAGCCGAGAAAAATTTGATTTTTAAAAGTTTTCTATTTATCGTTGTTGAGTTTTGAACAGATTATTGGATTTTGCAAGATGGAGTATGAGAAGAACATCTATTCTATTCTTGGATATTTTTACTCGGTCAAGTCAGGAATCATTCATGTTTCTGTTAAAGCGAACAATCAGTACTGCCAGACAAAATAAAAAATAATACAAATAGGTATATTAAGCAAACAGATATTATATAATTAAAATATTTGTCAGTATATAATTTTCAGAATAATATTTATTGTAAACGTATCCTAGGAAATAAAAAAAATCCTGAAAAACCAGAACTTAGAGAAATTGACGTGCTGAAAGTTTTGACAGTGAAAGGTCTTATGCATCTTCTGATATTACCATTAAATGTTTTTATTTCATACATTCCAGGATATCTGCTTAATTACAAAAAAATGAAAATTTGAGTACTAGTCATATCAATGTAAAGATACTTCTAAGACAAGTTCTACATTAAATTTTTCAATTTTTGCTACTTAAGTGGTAATCCTGAAAATTTATTTACAGCCATAGGGCGATTTAAAAATTCTCTAATGAGTTTCTACTTCATTATTGGATTTATTTAAAGTTTGTGAATATTTTTTGGTTGCAAAATGGAGTTAATCGAATTAAAAACGGCGGGTGTATTTTGTGACTATAATCATGGTTTCCTTTACATTAGAATTCAGCTTTCATGCACATTCTCGCGAGGGAATTAATGCCAGCCTTTTATCGCTGCACGTTAAGAATTTTCGCGACCTGTTTTCCATCCTCTTACGTTAGCTCACCTTTATAGAACGTCGTCGACTCCTTCTACGAAGTGTTCCATTGTGTTTCCTTAAAAACCCTCTCCACCCACTCCACGCGTAGTGGGAGCCCTTCGTATAGTATTACGCGATTTCCTTTAAAACTTCCACTCCCTCTCCAATTCGACCGCGCCCACACACGACCAACGCCCACGTTCACTCACTCCCTCCTCTTTATTTCCCCTTTTCTCTATTCTCTTGTATGTATTTCCCTTTATCTAATTCCTCCTTTCTCCCTCTATTCCTTATTCAGATTTTCATTATCCCTCTTTCTCCCCTTCCCTCTTCCCCTCCCCTTTCCGTCTCCCTCTCTCATCCCTGCCCCCCTCCGGTCACTCCCCTCCGGGCCTCCTCCCCACCGGCCCTCCACCCCTCCGGGTCTCATCCCCACCGGTCCTCCTCCCCACCGGCCCTCCTCCCACCGGCCCTCCTCCCCACCGGCCCTCCTTCCCACCGGCCCTCCTCCCACCGGCCCTCCTCCCCACCGGACCTCCTCCCCACCGACCCTCCTCCCCTCCGGCCCTCCTCCCCACCGGCCCTCCTCCCCTCCGGCCCTCCTCCCCTCCGGCCCTCCTCCCCTCCGGCCCTCCTCCCCACCGGCCCTCCTCCTCACCGGCCCTCCTCACCGGCCCTCCTCCCCTCCGGTCCGTTTTTCCACCGGTCCCCCTCCCCTTCGGTCCTCCTCCCCTACGGTCCTCCTCCCCTCCGGTCCTCCTCCCCCCCGGTCACCCTCCCCACCGGTCCTCCTCCCCTCCGATCTTCCTCCCCTCGGATTTTCCTCCCCTCCGGGCCTCCTCCCCTCCGGTCCCTTTTTCCACCGGTCCCACTCCCCTTTGGTCCTCCACCCTCCGGTCCGTTTTTCCACCGGTCCCCCTCCCCTTCGGTCCTCCACCCTCCGGTCCGTTTTTCCACCGGTCCTCCTCCCCACCGGCCCTCCTCCCCTCCGGTCCTCCTCCCCTCCGGTCCTCATCCCCTCCTGTCCTCCACCCCTCCGGTCCTCCTCCCCTCCGGTCCCTTTTTCCACCGGTCCCCCTCCCCTTTGGTCCTCCTCCCCTCCGGTCCGTTTTTCCAACGGTCATCCTCCCCTTCGGTCCTCCTCCCCTACGTTCCTCCTCCCCTACGGTCCTCCTACCCTCCGGGCCTCCTCCCCTCCGGTCCTACTCCCCTGGGGCCCTCCTCCCCACCGGTCCTCCTCCCCTCGGGCCCTCCTCCTTACCGGCCCTCCTCCCCTCCGGTCCGTTTTTCCACCGGTCCCCCTCCCCTTTGGTCCTCCTCCCCTACGGTCCTCCTCCCCTCAGGTCCTCCTCCCCACCGGCCCTCCTCTCCACCGGCCCTCCTCTCCACCGGCCCTCCTCCCCTCCGGGCCTTCTCCCCTCCGGTCCCTTATTCCACCGGTCCCCCTCCCCTTTGGTCCTCCACCCTCCGGTCCGTTTTTCCACCGGTCCCCCGCCCCACCGGTCCTCCTCCCCACCGGCCCCCCTCCCCTCCGGTCCTCCTCCCCTCCGGTCCCTTTTTCCACCGGTCCCCCTCCCCTTCGGTCCTCCTCCCCACCGGCCCTCCTCTCCACCGGCCCTCCTCCATTCCGGCCCTCCTCTCCACCGGTCCTCCTCCCCTTCGGTCCTCCTCCCCTACGGTCCTCCTCCCCTACGGTCCTCCTCCCCTTCGGTCCTCCTCTCCTACGGTCCTCCTCCTCACCGGCCCTCCTCCCCTCCGGTCCGTTTTTCCACCGGTCCCCCTCCCCTTTGGTCCTCCTCCCCTACGGTCCTCCTCCCCTCCGGTCCTCCTCCCCACCGGCCCTCCTCCCCTCCGATCCTCCTCCCCTCCGGTCCTCCTCTACTCGGGCCCTTCTCCACACCGGTCCTCCTCCTCACCGGCCCTCCTCCCCACCGGCCCTCCTCCCCACCGGCCCTCCTCCCCACCGGCCCTCCTCCCCACAGGCCCTCCTACCCACCGGCCCTCCTACCCACCGGCCCTCCTACCCACCGCCCCTCCTCCCCTCCGTCCCTCCTCCCCTCCGGCCCTCCTCCCCTTCGGTCCTCCTCCCCTTCGGTCCTCCTCTCCTACGGTCCTCCTCCCCACCGGCCCTCCTCTCCACCGGCCCTCCTCTCCACCGGCCCTCCTCCCCTCCGGCCCTCCTCCCCTCCGGTCCTCCTCTACTCGGGCCCTTCTCCCCACCGGTCCTCCTCCCCACCGGCCCTCCTCCCCACCGGCCCTCCTACCCACCGCCCCTCCTCCCCTACGGTCCTCCTCCCCTACGGTCCTCCTCCCCTTCGGTCCTCCTCTCCTACGGTCCTCCTCCTCACCGGCCCTCCTCCCCTCCGGTCCGTTTTTCCACCGGTCCCCCTCCCCTTTGGTCCTCCTCCCCTCCGGTCCGTTTTTCCACCGGTCCTCCTCCCCTTCGGTCCTCCTCCCCTTCGGTCCTCCTCCCCTACGGTCCTCCTCCCCTCCGATCCTCCTCCCCTCCGGTCCTCCTCTACTCGGGCCCTTCTCCCCACCGGTTCTCCTCCCCACCGGCCCTCCTCCCCACCGGCCCTCCTACCCACCGCCCCTCCTCCCCTCCGGCCCTCCTCCCCTTCGGTCCTCCTCCCCTTCGGTCCTCCTCTCCTACGGTCCTCCTCCCCACCGGCCCTCCTCTCCACCGGCCCTCCTCCCCTCCGGCCCTCCTCCGCTCCGGTCCTCCTCTACTCGGGCCCTTCTCCCCACCGGTCCTCCTCCCCACCGGTCCTCCTCCCCACCGGCCTTCCTCCCCACCGGCCCTCCTACCCACCGCCCCTCCTCCCCTCCTCCCCTCCGGCCCTCCTCCCCTACGGTCCTCCTCCCCTTCGGTCCTTCTCTACTCGGGCCCTCCTCCCCACCGGCCCTCTTACCCACCGCCCCTCCTCCACTACGGTCCTCCTCCCCTTCGGTCCTCCTCCCCTACGGTCCTCCTCCCCTTCGGTCCTCCTCCCCTCCGGTCCTCCTCCTCACCGGCCCTCCTCCCCTCCGGTCCGTTTTTCCACCGGTCCCCCTCCCCTTCGGTCCTCCTCCCCTACGGTCCTCCTCCCTTCCGGTCCTCCTCCCCTACGGTCCTCCTCCCTTCCGGTCCTCCTCCCCACCGGCCCTCCTCCCCTCCGGCCCTCCTCCCCTCCGATCCTCCTCCCCTCCGGTCCTCCTCTACTCGGGCCCTTCTCCCCACCGGTCCTCCTCCCCACCGGCCTTCCTCCCCACCGCCCCTCCTCCCCTCCGGCCCTCCTCCCCACCGCCCTTCCTCCCCTCCGGCCCTCCTCCCCTCCGGCCCTCCCCTCCAACCCCCTTACCACCGGCCCTCCATCACCCGGCCCCTGCCTTCCTGCACTCCTCCCCTCAGGCCCTACCCTTCCCGGCCCTCCTCCCTTCAGGACCTCCTTCTCACTGGCCCTCCTCCTTATTCCTCTCACCTTACCCTCCATCTCTTACTACCTCCTCTTTTTATTCTCTCCTTCATTCCTACTTTCTCCTGTCATCTTACTTTCTCATTTTCCTTCCTTCCTGTTTTTGCCATCTCCCACCATCTCTCCATCTGTCCTGTAATCTCGCCCCCATTCATTCTCCCACTCCTCCCTCCATCCGCAACCACTCCTTTCACTCTCATATTCCTCCACTTTTCCGACTACCTTTCTCCACTTTTGAAAGTGGCACTCTAGTTTAGATCTTCCCACTTCGACCCTCGTAGGGGTATTTTCGAATTTGTTATCCGCTCGTCTGTTATTACGCTAACGTTGCAGCGAAAAATCGTTCGTCCCGAAATTTTTATTTTATCGGTAAAACGCCCGGAACGAACGTTCTCCTGCTCTGCCTAACCGCTTTGTGTATTTCTGTAACCTTCCATTTTCGGTTTTATCCTTGGCTGCCTCTTCTCTCATCCGAGGCCGACATTATATTCCCCCAAATGCCTTTCGCTCCTACCCTATTCCTACTCCTTGGCGCCAGCATTACCCAACCTCTCTTTTTCTCCTCCGTTCACCCATAACCGACCCATGTCCATTTTTCCTTCGTTTCTTTTTTCTTTCCCTCTTCGGTTCATCCTCGATCGCTTTCCGTTACTTTCTCTCCAGTCTTTTTTTTCTTCGGCGCCGTTTCTTCCTACCCCCAGAAACTTACATCCCTTGCTCTGCAATGCAGTTCAGTGTGTTAAATGTGGGAGAATGTCTCGAGTCGAAAAGGGAGAAGAGAACGGCTATGTTGAAAACAGGTGGGGGTAATGATATAAGTGTATGAAAATCAGGCTTGCTATTCAAGTGAGTCGGATTTTCAATTTTCGTTTCCGGTAATGTGGCAGCACCGATCGAGTGATATGTCTCAGGAATGTAATTTTCTTTTATATATTTCAAAAAAATCCTCAAATATGGAACGGTGGAAAATATGGTGGTCATTTTCTCAAGTCAAAATATCGTTGAGACGTACGATATTTACATATTTTGGTTTAAGTTTCAAGGAAGATAAAAAAATTTGAACTCGACTGGGTATCAGAATTTTTCTCGTCTGCCTTGGAATTTATATTCACGTATAAGCTTCTAAGCACACAAAATTTCATTATGTAGGTAGGTTACTTTTATTTTGTTCTGGTTATACTGAAATATTCGATTAGATGACTATTAATTGAGTCGAAGGGAAGAGTTATTTATCCTGTCTTCAGCAAAGCGGTCACTCTGATCGAAAGATTTTTATTCAAACATCATTTTTTACTTCTACGTTGGTAAAAAAATCTTGAATATCGAATTTAATAGAAATAACTGTGAAGCACACTGTGTTACGAATTGCCAGAAGGAACCTCATGGAATCCTTTTCTTTTAAGAAACGCCTTAAAATTGAAGAATAAACTCTTCAGTATAAAAACTTGAAAAAGTATTTATTTTACGTCTCTAATAGCCATAACAAGGTAATGAAACTATTGGAGATGCCTAGGAAAGGTACTTATTTCCCCAATTTTTGTTGTTGAAGTGATAATTTATTTTCTGCTCGATAATTTTCTTTCAATTTATTTTTTAGAATATTTTTAGAATATTTTTAAAAAAACTTTCCACATCTGTTGTGTCGTTTTTCTTCTTAGCGATTTTATTGTAAAATAACATCCACATATGTATTCACTTTGTCTGTCTGTACAGGCGATATCTCTGGAACGGTTCAACCTAGAGAAACCAAATTTTCAGGATAAGTTACTATATATGAGAGCTACATGTGGCAAGAATTGGTGCTAGGGAAGGGCGGGGCCAAAAGGGGCGGGACTTGTAAAAAATCGCCTTATAATATCTGTTTTCGCAGTACTTTTCCATCTTGTTTTTTATGCTACCGAAAGCCGCAGTCGCCAATCCTGAATTATGCACCCCACCGAGTAGCAAGATCAAAAAATAATTGCATAGGAAGTTTACATCGCGAAGCGAAGGAGGCGTAGATTTTTATCATCTATCTCTATTCCTTCTCTTCTCGGTCCCTCCTTTCCCCAAGCTCCATACTTTTAGGGTTTAACTTCGGGAAGAATTTAGGTCAGGCTAAAACCGCCGTGATCGTAACATGCGGCAGATAAAGCAAACACAACTCGTCGGAATTTTCAGATGCGCTGAAAGGAGAAGAAAATATTCTCACGCGAACCAGACTTCGAACTCGAGCTTCGATTTTCAGCGGCAAGGCTTTTCCGTTAAGCTACTATCAATAAGATTTTCTCGTTTCTCATATATTTTATTTACACGTAGCGGTTTTATTTTGTACACCCCTATTGTTTATTTTCCGAAAACAAGGCCCAAATTGGTTTTGAGAGGAAGAAGGGGTATGCGAGCGCTTTCGTGACTCAGAAGCTTAGCTGATAAGCTACCGAAAAAATCTCTTTCATTATCAGATATTTTATAGGTTTGTTGTGATTTTATTGTACATACTGCTATAATTTATCTTCTGAATGATAGGCCAAAAGTGATTTGAGTAGAAGAAGGGGCTGTGAGCGTTGTTACGTTAAAGATTATCCGTTAAGCAACTGAAAAAAATCGTTCTTATTCTCATATATTTTGCAGGCATATGGTGATTTAATTTTACATTCTGCTATAGTTTATCTTCCGAAAGATAGGCCCAAAGTGGTTTGATTATAAGTGGCATGTGCGTGCAATAATTGTTTTATTGGAATCGGAGAGGAGTCCCTACTTCTACTAATGTATTTTCTTCCCCTTTCATGCGAACCGGCCATTCTGCGGTGCTATCGCGTTAAAACAACTCGCGTCAGTGGGTTCACTCCTCTTGCTAAGAGCTTGCCACCTCCTGGCGCTTCGAGAACCACTCTTAGCAAGTCTTTTTTCTGCTCTTCTTTTATAGCGGAAGATCTTCGAAAAAAAATCTTTCCGTCGGGTTATTTTTTAAATAGAGTTTACTGCGTTTTCCACGCTCTTTCGGCCTCGGTGTTAACTTTCTCGCTTTTGTCGGTATTACGCTTTGGTTTTGCGCCTTTCAGAATTTTTCGGTAAAATTTCACCTCTGCTGCTTTTACCGATTGCTTTTCTTTTTAGTTTTATGGAATTTACTACGTCGTGTCTTCTTTTCCTCGCTCCGTTAAGCTGTATTCTTTGGTCAAGGACTGTGTGGGGATTTAAAATTCAGTAACCAACTTATATTATCAGGAAATTACTCTAATTTTGAAAACGTTTTAAACCAAATATTTTATGCTTTTTTAAATTTTGGATTCATGGTGGACATCGAATTCGTTTACCATATTGGGACATATTTCATGGAGAATTCTTTTCGCTTATAGCTCAACTTCGTAAATTAGATTGTCACAAACTTTCTAAGACTAAACACACGTGTTTCTTTCGAAACAATTACTTTTTCAAATCGGTAGTATACTTATTATTATAATTTTATATCATCAAGCACAATCATCAACTTATCGATTCTTGTATAACTCCACGGTTTTACATTTGTTTTAGAGAGTCAGTAAAGGTTTAAAATCGAACCAAATCATAAACGATCCATCTCGTCCACTTAACAGCGTTTTCTTTTCTAGATAGACAATCATTCGAGGGAAATCACGCAAAATTTTGTCTCGGTTACGTCAACAGAAGAAAAACTCTCAACATTTTCTCTATTCCCATGATTTATTCGATCATAATATTTCTTTTAAAGAGTTAACCATCTTGACGTCAAAGTAGGAGGAAACTAAAATGGGCGGGACGTCGAGTGAAATCGCTCATCCGTTGCGTCATAAAAAAATTCGTTTAGTGGCATTTCTTTGTCACGCACAAACAATTTCTCTGCTTGATCGGACATTAAAAAAATAAAGAGACGATAAAATACGCAGTAAAATTATTGTGGCAGCATTACTACTGATTTAATTGTGTATATCTGTGTCCTTCTCCCAGTAAGCCGAAGCTCAGAAGTGTACCTCAAAAGCATAGTATTAAGTGCTGCGTAGTTTTAGATGTGGTTAATCTTAGTACAATGTATATTATAATTGCGAGAACAATTTCCATGAAAAAACACGGATCCTTTGTACCGTTTCCACATCCTTAAACACGAAGCAATTTCCTATACAGAGGCTTGCCTAATCAGTCTCCATTAATTGTGAATGCAGAATCTAAGTTATGTTGACAGATCCGCGAAAATCACTGTTTGCTCAAGAGTTTTACTTCCCTTCCAAGTTTCTTCCTTATCAATTAACCTGACTTTGCATTTAACTCAGAATGGGTTCACTCAGAATGGGTTCACTCGTACTTTTTATGAGAAACGAGAAAAGTTTTTCAAAACTCGAGGAATAAAATGATTTCCTTTCCGATTCCTAATCAGCTTGAAAGTTACAACTGTCTATAGTAGCCTCCATAGAGAAAAGAAGACAACATTTATTATTTAGATAGCCAATGTTAGGAGTATGAATCATGTCGGAATCGATCGATACAGAACCGTCAATTACCTTCGTGGAAGAGCCCGTGTCTCTCAACCATTTCCTCGAATAACATTGTCCTTGTCGATTGAATACAACTCACGACAGCTGTCGGAATGAACATAAAGAAATTCACTTACGCGGTTCTTTGGAAAATTTCTCGGTATCCTTTCGATTAACCTAATGTGAAGTTCAATACATTGTGTCAACAGTCCTCAATCTTTTCGAGTTAAGAGAGAGAATTCTTGAGATGCTTATACATGTCACGTTCAAAGCGAACTGGAAACAATGGAATGTGCGGTTTGCGGGTGTCCTTGGTTCCGAAGATCAAGCTAACTCGTGATGCTTTCAGAGCGCCGCGATTTTATTCCGCGTATCAATTTCAAACTGCGGTAAACAAACGTTGTCATTCAACTGAAGTGGTGTCTGCTAGTGATTTAAAAAAACTTATATCGCGTGGTTGTACCGCCAAATTTTTGCTATTTTAACCGAATCGCAACCGAATTAGAGAGGAAAGCTTGTCATATAGTATCTGACACATCTTTGAGCAAACGAAAATTTTTGGATTTAGACAGTGGCTATGCGTGCTGAGCTACTGTTTTATACTTTTTTATAAAATTCATACAGCATAAAATTTTCGATATTTTAATACAAACATTAACGCTCTCTCACATTAACTTTATCGAACTTTTGAAAGTTGGCACTGATCAGAATTGGAAAAAAATTCGTTATGATAGCTACCATAACGAATTTTTTTCCAATTCTATCATAACGAATTTTTTTCCAATTCTGATCAGTGCCAACTTTCAAAAGTTCGATAAAGTTAATGTGAGAGAGCGTTAATGTTTGTATTAAAATATCGAAAATTTTATGCTGTATGAATTTTATAAAAAAGTATAAAACAGTAGCTCAGCACGCATAGCCACTGTCTAAATCCAAAAATTTTCGTTTGCTCAAAGATGTGTCAGATGACAAGAAGCTTTCCTCTCTAATTCGGTTGCGATTCGGTTAATGCCCATTGTGCCCAATGGATAATCCAGGTTTGGTCCTAAAAACACTTGATTCGTGATTTTATGACTTTATATGATAATCACGGATAAAGTCCGAATTTTGTCTTAATATATTTCATGTAGTAGCTGGGATTTTTTTTATTAACGCGCTTATGTTTTCGCTCTGCCTGTCCGTCTGCGCTATCGATTAAATTAAAATAGTAAATAAACGTTATGAGATGTAAGGCTGAAATTTCCAGGGTCTATGCTCTATGATGGCAGTAACCATTAATACGAGTACCTATGCAAAATATACGAGAATATTAAAATTGTCGGTCGTAAAGGAAAACTCTTATCGTACGATACACGTTTGATGGGTCACGTGAGGTCGAAGCTTTCTCCGCGGGGATAATATAAAATAATGCACCGAACGGTTTAATAATAGAAGGCTTTATCATGTGTATTTTTATGACTTTAGTGTTCGCGTACATTTTTCGATCGATATTTTGAAACGTTTTTCATAGACGAACGACATAGTTGGCCAACTCTTAACGTTATTAAATTGGCAAATATCTCATTATTGTGATGCAGACATTTGCTAGAAGTAACTTTTATTAAGTGATGCTTTAAATCTTTTAACGAACTTGATGGTAATATTTATTTACAAAAAATAATATAGATCTAAATGTGACATATTGGAAGGAAGCTTTTGATGCGGTGAATTAGATAAAGACTTGATTAATAATCCCTTTCCAAGAATCAAAAGATACTGAAATTTATGATCTGTACTATCACAAGATTTTATGCATAAATCAAGAATTTTCCATCCACATCTTCAGAATAATAACTTACGATTTTTTCTCATCTGTTTCGATGAAATGTGGTAAAACTATAATAAAATTGCATTGCGTCTATTTGGCGAATTTGATGCCCTGATGGCTACAAGTGTGGCGAACATGGAAATCTTACTGAACACCTCTTTACGAGAACTTGTCTTACTTCAAACTTGAGTCCTCTGATATTTAAACTATCTTCAAAAGTAATATAGAAAATGGGAGTTTTATTTGCTGACACATTATGAGAAAGCAAGTTTTAGACATTAAAATTATAAATTCAAAACTATTCATAAGTTTAGTAATATTATATGACAAAGTAATTTATTCAATAATTAATTAAGAAAATTTTTATCTATGTAGATTTTCTCAGAATCTTAATGTGACATTTTTGAAGGCACCCCCTGCCGCCCACCTATTTTTCAAAATAATTTCTTCTACAGCGTTATTGATGGCATTAAAGGCCACGAAAATTTTGAAAGTTTAAACTTTCTATCTATAACCATTTGCTCAGAATCCTAATTTGAAAACCTTTAAGGCACCCCCTTCCGCCCACTGATTTCTCCGAAAATATTTTTGGCAGCGTAATAAATGCCATCATAGAACACATACACCCTGGAAATTTCAGCCTTGCATCTCATAACGTTTATTTACTATTTTAATTTAATCGATAGCACAGACGGACAGGCAGAGCGAAAACATAAGCGCGTTAATGAAAAAAATCCCAGCTACTACATGAAATATATTGAGGCAAAATTCGGACTTTATCCGTGATTATCATATAAAGTCATAAAATCACGAATCAAGTGTTTTTAGGATATAATATGGACACCTGTGTTCTGTAGTTGACATCCTCGCTATGGTTGAACCAAACCTGGATTATCCATTGTGCACAATGGGCACAGTGCCCAGGGCCTACGAAAAAGTTTTAGGCCCCAAAAAATCTTAGATGAGTCAAAAATGAGAAAAGAAAACTGCTAAATCGAATTTAATAATTTGCTTTAATTGAATTACTTCATAAAGTAATGATCTATACACTTTATACAATGCAAATATTTATCTACAGATCTATCTTGGGGGTCTACGATGACTTTAATCCGGCTCTTGGTTGAACCGATCGTTTATTTATTGCTGGATTCACCCACGTGATTATTGACTCCATCATAGCTTCCATCCTCCCGGAATACGATCCCCGGACTTAATATTACGAGGCATTCTGCCGAATACGCTCAGCACTGAGAGGGAGATTCTCCTGCACCGCCAAACGAGATTGCTCTGGTATTGCAATGGGTTGATGGCATTCGAGATAAACGCGTTCCAATATCGGGTACGTGCGTGTGTGTGCGTGCGCGCACGTGCATGTCTTTCCCTCGCGGTGCGTTGGCGGTTGGGCAATACTTTGCCGCATTCCGTCATCGCGGAGTAATAGCCACGTCTGGGTAAACGACGTACGAGGAGAGGTCTCCTTGAGCAAATGGCGTTTATGAATCTTCTCCGAGGGTTATTCCTGGCGATCGGATTTAATCGACGCTGTCCTCGAGGCGTATTAACGGCCGACTTTGATTTGTTCTTAACGTACGCGGGTTTAGATTATTCCCTTGGGATCGTTCGTTTACGCAATTATTTTTTCCTTTTGCGCTTTAGAAACGCTTGATTTATCGGCTCGCGAATTGGGTTCGATACGGAATCTCATTAGGTTTGCGGACGATGTTCAAATGGCAATCTGTTCAACGATCGTTTTTGGATTGTTTCCATTTACTCGAGGTGTATTTATTGGTCGTGACGTATTTCCTATGCATTTGTGAATCAGGTGAAGCATTGGAGTAGAATGGAAAATTTTCGAAGTTTGTATTAGGTTGCTTGTTTACGTTAGATTACTAAGAAACGTCCAGATCAGTGTTTCCCACACGGGATTCAGCGAAAAACGCTGTTAAGAAATTGGCGATTTGGAATTGTTTATAGATCGTTATAGCAATAATATTCCCACTAATAAATTGATCGTGTTGCAGTACCTTTCGATGAATGAGTCCAAACATTGTGATGCTCGTGTGCGTGAACAAGGAGACTTTTCAAGGTGGAGATGCGGCGAAATTCTGTTTATCTTTGAAAGGTCGCTGCAACTGCAAAAATGATTGGAACGGCTGGTCTGGGTAGAAATTTGAAAGTATTAAAAATATACCAATATCAATCATTTCCTTTAACATTTCTATCATTCAATACCGGATCTAAATCAAAACGAAAAGTAGGGGTATGAGTGTAATTTAAACTAAAAACGAAACAAATTGTACTCCCTGTTGTAAACGTATTATTTTGTGCACGGTTCGTATTAACGAAGTATTTAAAACGAGTTAGTTAGAGCAAACAACATATACCTATCATTTCAAAGGGGACGTGAGTAAACTTTAAAAAAACGAGCACTTTTTATTAACTGATTCTGTATTAACGAAGTTTTACTGTGTGTGCATAAATAAATAAACAAAAAATAAACAAATAAATATTTTATGTATATTGGATATTTTTAATGAAGTAATAAAGATTCAAACACAAAAAAACAGAGAAAATGGATAAGGGAGAGGAAACGTCGAATGCATTCTTTTCCCTCTTTCTCTCTGCCTCTCCGGACGTGTGCATCGACCCGCGGATTCTTTGCAGCAAAAGTAATATTTTAACACGGAATAAGAGGATCCGTTTCCGGGACGTGAGCTCCCGAATAAGGAGTATCCGTCGCTTTTTTTTTGTTTCGGGCAGCGCGGTAACAATGCATCCCAAGTCAACCCTTTTCGCATCACGTGTTGCGGGATGGTTTTTTTTTTTTTTGAAAAATAAAATAGAATGACGTGTGGGTGCGGAGGGCGCGCGCGCGCTCCCTTGGACCGTGAAATGAAGAGGATTCTGCATTCCGGAGGGAAGGGAGAGAGAGAGAGATAGAGGAAGGCAAAAGAGGAGCGAAGGCGGCGTGACAGTTTGTGACCTCATTCCTTGGACCTGTTTGGGATTCCTCGCGGTGATTGCATCGAAAAAAAGAATAATCCCGCCGGAGGATTCTGCTCTGCGGGGAGATGCGAGGGAATGGAACGATTTTGTATAAATAAATCCTAATATGCGTGTGTGTATACATGTACTGTGGAACTTCTACATGCCGAACCTCAAGGGAAACAAAAAAATATTCGTCTTATAGAAAATTCGAGTCATAGAAGAAAAATACCACGGAAATGATTTTGTCCTGTAAAATGAGTTCACTTCGAGTAATAGAAGTTCGACTTATAGAAGTCTACTGTATACATATCTGAGTGTATGTGTGTGTATGTATGTGTATGTGCGCACACAGGGTGCGGGATAAGTTGCTTTACCTAGAATAATTATTTGGCAGCACCGATTTTCATACGCTGGATTCATTAGCGAGTTCAATAGCTTGCGGTTTAGTAAAAATTCCATTATGTGCTATGTCAATCCTTCGTTTATTGCTTTTTTATGTCGGTACACGACGTACAGAATATTAGACACCGACAAACCTGTTTTTTTCTCACAAAGTAGCGGCAAACAAATATTAATTCAGGGGTACATAGTCTACTGCCAGAAATCTCGTACCTTAAATCACATGGACGCTTTCATACTCCAAGGGTTTAAGCGACGTAGGATAATAAGAAAGAACTATATGCCGTTCAAAGATGCAACATGTGCGTTAAATACATGTTGAACATTTTCTGTAATAAATAATGATGATTGTTCTTCACAAAACGTTTCCATTATTTTTGAAAACTGATTTATGCCCCACTTGATTGTCTCTGTGCGTGTGTGTGTGTATATATATATATTTATAATACATATATACATCTATGTACATTTGTATGCATGAACGGATGTCTCTCTGTGGGTGTGTTTGTGTTCCTCTGGCCGACGTATCGCAGAGAGGAAAAAAAAACATTCTATTCATACGATCGTGTTTTTCGCATAAATCATTCGTGATTTATCGCCGTCACTCCTCCCTCCAACTCCCGCGAGGAGCGTTGCACGCGAGCGTCGTGGGGATTTTTCGAATCTCATCCAATACCCTTAAGCGCCTCTCAGGGCGTGAAGTTAGGGAGCGACCTTTTCCGAAGATCTTTTGTTGAATTCTCGCTCCCGTCGTTATGGAAGTGTAGTTGTTTTTTTATTCCTGTTCGATTCCGGAATCGCTCTTTGATACATGACACTGCAAGCAAAAAAATAGTAGCGCGAAGTTGTGCGCGGAATATATTCAATGTAAGGTTTATTTGCCTGAAATAGAATTTTATATGATTTCGTTTCTTTCGCTTTGTTTTGTTCCTTTCGTCGGTTATAAACAGTAAAATCCCGAATAATCGGAGTGGCTATTGACCGGAATTGTGATTAACTTGAATTTTAAAATTTGTAACTTATAAGATTTTTTTAAATATTGCATCACGTAAGTTAATATTTACGGTGTTTACTTGTCCTATATATTTTAAAGGTATCAATACTTAGTATAATATTACTCAAACCTTAAACATACTTTTTATACAGTAACATTAAATTAAACTTTTTATTAAGTATTTTTTAACTTAATTTATGTTATTTGTGTTTACATGCTGATCAACCGGAATATCCGACTGACCGGATAAGCTCATTCTCGTGGATCTGGTCAAGCGTATATTGCATATATGAAAGGTTGATTTATTTTCTTTGTTGTTTTCATTTATTTGCATAATTATCTATTTATGCCAATACTTTTTATTCCAGACAAGATTTTACATAATCTTTTTGGATATAAAAAATTTATGATTACTTTTTCGAGAAAATAGAATTTTAAGTACCGTCGAGCGAAATTAAAGTTTTTTATTGATCGAATATTTTACAATAGATGAAATAATTTATAACTAAATTTAAATTTAAAGATATCAAATCTAATTATTTGACCGGTATTAAAACAACACCAGAGAATATAATTTAGGGTAATATGAAGTTCATATGACTGCGCAGCAATTGTAGCGAGATAATTACTTCCCATGAATAATACACGAACCAGCCCTGTAAATGGAATTGTCCAGAAAATTAATGATATTCGTGTATATATACACGCCAGCAAATTCGACTTCCCAGATATCATTCTGCCGCATGGTAAAATTAGTCGGGAAGGTTGGATTTCCTAGAGAGATGTCATATTAAATAAAGTAAATGTTGTAATTTAAAATGCTAGAAAACAGTGTGTTATATTAAGTGGTTGGCTTGGTGAAGCACATTTTAGTAATGGAGAGTTAGGATTTTCAGCTTCGTTAAGGAACATGAATAGATGCGTCATTTAGATCTCTAAATTATTGCAGGATAATGAGATAATCAGAGAATTTAGTCTAATGCTTTTGATTCTACACGAAATATTGTGTCTAATTATGAGCGCTGAATACTTTTGTATTTATAAAGGTGGAATTAGTCTAATTCCACTTCAGGTGAAATGTGTATTTCTGGCAACAGAGGCTTGCGTAGTTATGGTAACGTATAAATATTCAGTAATTCACATTATTAAATGGACGTATCGTGGTAAATAGGTAAAAAATCGTCGTAAAACTAAGAGGACTTTTTAAAAATCGAGTATTAATTTAATCGTATTGTAATAAGCATAACTTGATTATATTATTATATTTAATCCGTTATAACTAATCATCTTACAATTAGATCATAAAAAAGTATATTGAAAATGAAATTTCTCCTTAAAATGGTTTTATTTTAACGAAAAAATAAATTATCACCCGTCATTTTAGTTTAGATTTCATAGACAACAAAACTCGAAGAATTATAATGCAGAACAGTGGCTGTGTATAAACCTTAAATACACAATAAAAAGTTTCTTGCATTTAAACGCGATATGAAAAACCTCTTTATATAATTGAAGGGCTCCCCGGAAAAACGTTGCAAGCGCCATTTTACAAATTTTACAGGGAATGGTAAAAACATTTTTTACTTTATATTTTGTTAGAAATTAATTTTTAATGAATTACACCTATGTTTTAGGCCTAAATAATTAGTTCATTTTTATCCCAGTAGAGTGTGCCACATGATAAAAGAGAGCATTTGCAACGTTTTTGCATTAAAACATCACTTTTGAAAAAATTGTCGCTTGCAACGTTTTTCCGGGGAGCCCTTCAATTATCGAGCTCGTCTTATGGCTGATAACGAATTAATGAATAAGCAATAAAGTATCAAAAATTGAAAAATCAGATACTTAGGCATCCTCAATGGCCACAACAATATTTTGGGATTTCTAAGGTAAGTACCTGATTTTTCAATTTTTGGCACTTAGGGCTTATTCTTGAATACAGAATATTTTCGAAAAATAATGTCGTCCATTCATTCGACGTTTCTAACAGATGATCATCAAAGTTTCATACCCTGAAAAGCTTAGAAAACCTTCCTGAAATCCATCCTGCAGATTATAGATTCCTATACATTTTTTACGCGAAACCCATCCAAGCAATTTTTAGGGCGAGATCGTAAATTCTACATCATCGCGCCCTGTTTTTTTTTTTAGATTTTTTGAAATTGTTAAAATAGATTTTGAGACGCTAATATTACCTCTTTTAAAAAAATCTCCCTCGCCCTTCTCGATATAAAAAAAAACCCCTACCGATAAACATCCACGCAGCGAAAAACGAATACCGGGTCCGCGCTAAGTTATCGCGTTATACATTTTATAAAAAATAAGTAACGAGTTGCTGGATGATTTACGTTAATAACTTGACCAAACACCGAATGAAAGGTCTGCAAACAATCGCGCCCGTGTTTTGTCAGGCGTCAATCGGCGATGATTTACTCTCCTTTCCTTCGGAGGTTTATTTCGTGTTATCATTTCGCATTCCTAAGACCTAAATTTAAAACTCCTACCCCTCCTCGGAGGAAAGTTGGTATTATTTTTTTTTATTCCGAGAGTGAGTGAGAGAGAGAGAGAGAAATCGAAGGATTAGACCTCTTTGTATTGTGTGGAAACGTCTGTAAAGGGAACCGTTCTTCTTTTATTTTTCTTTCGACTATTTCCTCTTCTTCTTCTTCCTCCTTTCGCTTTCGTTTCGTTTGAACGGGCACAAGGAGTTCCGATGAGGAGGCCACGTGCGCATGTAAAATAAGAGTATTTTTAAACTTCTGTCGTTAAGGGAAGCGTTTAAGGAAGCCGCGCTCCATAAAATCCAACGGTTGCCATCCTCCCCTCCAAATGCTACGGAATCCGGCGTTCGCTTTTTTTTAAATCCTTTTTTTTTTCTTTCTCTCTCTCCCCTCTCTCTCGTTTCCACCTCCGGGGGATGTTAAAGAGTCCCGGAAGTTTTGTGGCGGTCATTGTTTGCACGACGACTCGCGTGTGGCCCAACATGGCCGTGCCGCGAAAATAGACGAAGGCAAATTTCCTTGGCCTAATCCGTTTGTTCCGACCGTAAAAATCAACAGGAAAAGTCGCGTTGAAGCTTACAATAAGGATAAACGTGTCAGCTGTTTTAAGTCTTGGACAAAATGTACGTTAATATTAATATCTTACATTTCGTTCAAAATGTATGGCAAGGGAATAATTTGAAATCCGGAGAAAAATTATGCCTATAACCGGGAACGGGACCCGGATCTTCCACACGCCTGGAGGATATTCCGCCACTCTACTATCGTAGCAGACTAATTCTGACGTTTCAGAACGCGGTGATATTCTCCCGATTGCAAATTACCTATTCCTGAAATTCCAGCTTATGCCTGAGCCATGGGTGCTATGATTATTTCATTCCATCAACATATGGCAAGGATTGCACCGTATCTACTATTTGACGGAAATGTCTATTAACCTGCCTCATGGCATCTGGGATAAGTAATTGTATCTGGCTATTATGGCGATTATTTTGACGTATTTTCCTTATCAATTTGTCCGACGTATATGCTCAGAAGTATAAGTAGACTCAATTGTGCTCCCTCAATGAATACAAGGCTAATAAACATCTCATTTTACATTCAATTGTTTGATCCTAGGACTGAAATATTTATAAATTCCTTGATAAGCCTTCTCGAAACGATTCCAGATCGCGAAGAAGAATTAAAATGTTAAAAATACAAATGATCTAACACTACACAACATACTTAACGAATATATCCTTAGAATTCAATTGGAAAAGATTTGAAATTTGTGTCGATGGTATGTTTTTAATGAGCCCTTTAAAGGACAAATTGATTCTTTATTTTGAACTCCTAAATGTTTTCATTGAATAACAAACTTTAAGCTAATTAAATGATTTTAAACGAAACGTTTCGCTTCCTTGGCAAATAAATAGGTAAATTTATGACAAGGTAAACGATATAAAGTCTTTGATACAAATTTCTTTTAAATTAATTTGAATGATATCGTGCAATTTATTTATTTTTAATCGGAAATCAACTCGTTTTTAAAAAATGAAATATTTGAAAATTGATCCATTTTCATTCATTTTATTCTGTTAAAAATAACCATATAAAATAGTTCAAAATTAAATAAGCATTCTACAAATCATTAATACCCTTTCGTTTTGACGGATAAATTTTCTTCTTTTAATATCTCAGAGAAATGTATATTTATCGTAAAGACCAGTCCACCACGTAGATTTCGTGCTATATGAAAAAAAATATTAGTTTTGGTCGAGTAGAGAAAGTCGCTAGGGATTTAAGTGTGAAAGTTTTGGCACTCGTCCGAAGATCTCTGAAGAAAAAGAAAACATTGTGCACTCGCCAAAACTAGATGCGGTAACAATCGTTCCTCAAAATATAGCGGGAGGTCGTTGACTAACAAAAAAATGTTATGAGGGAAATCTCATGAGAAAAAGCATATTGTATCTTGCGAATAATCAACTAAATATCTTTATTCATATTTAATTTTAATTTTCATACTGATTTTTTGATTATCTTATGGAGTTGGATTTTCAAATAAATTCGTCGATATTTGTGTGCGATATTTTAGTTAATTCGGGAACAGAATTTAAATAGGTTTTCTTTAATTTCTTTTAAATTTTGATGGTAATCGATAAAAACTATTTATGTTTAATTTATTCGATCATTTCATATAAACGTTGAAACATTATCAGCATAATAATTTGATACTTTGATTTTTTTTAATCTATGATTTATTCCCAACAATGATAAGTATGTAAATTCTCACGGAAGTCAACCGATGTGATCTTCAGTGCGAGATTTAATATAGAGAAAAAACGTGATGGATTTTGAAATTGAAAACATAGTTTATGGTTTATCAATAACAATAATGACAGTAACAATTAGTATTACACAGGATACGCCTTTCAACACTATTCCCGGGAAAGATACTCGCCATCCTAATCTGTAGGCTAATTTTGTAATATGGCCCAACGTCTTTAATTTTGAGCCCTACCCCGGGTGACTCTGGGCTGACCACAATTTTTAGGATCTTAAAAAAAAGCACAACTTAAGTCATATGCTGTTTATTACATTAATTAAAAGTATGAATGTTACACTATTTTCCATTAATTGCTTTAAGAGGTAAGCATTTGAAGATTTGAAATTAAAGTATCGCCAATGATTAGTCAAAGTCTGCCAAATTGTCTGTAAAATATTCGCATTTTAAAATGGCGAAATAATTATCAAACGCTTTTGTCTGCGTACGTATTTTTTTAAGGTGTGAGCATTTCTCTGAACAAATTGGTTACGTATTAAAATTAGTGTAAATATACGTAAACGTTTTATCGACAAAATAAATGCCATATTATCATTATAATTTACATTTTTGATTTTTGTGAGTCAAAACACGAATTTAAAAGCACTCTTCAGCTATATCTTCTGCAGAACTGAGAAAATTTGCATTTAAAATATGTAGCAGCAATTATATTGGCCAGATAGAAATTTGATAGCGAATACCTCTCATAGATCTCTATTACTGAAAAAGAAATTTAACCCTATAATTAGTCTTAGGTGACCTTTCTGCGCACTGATGTTTATATAATCAGTTATCCTTGACTGGTTATTATAGAGGATTCAAAATAGAATTATCGAACTCGTCTATTGGGTGGAATCCAATTGATAAATTTAGGTAACGCCAATAGCCATAAAAATTACGTTCAGTGGAAGATTTATAATGCCAAACGTTTCTCACCATACATGTTCTTTTTTAAAATTTCTATTTTATACCTATGATAAATGCTATGCTTGGATGAGAAACATTATCTCTAAAGTACGAATTACGTGTTTTCACACAAATTTGGAATCTTATAATAACATAATATAAAATAATCACAAGCCTAATCCACGTTCCGTCCGATCTTATCCATATGTAACCTATACGAAGGTTATTTACAGGTTTTTCTCAAGCGATAAAGCGAAGCAATTTTTAAGGAATAATTTCGTCCCAATGGGGCACTATTAGTCAGCGCGCGTGCGCTGTGTTTCTGGCACGTTTTCCTCGCAAGTGTCGCTAAAACGCGCCCCCATAAACCACCCACTGGCGCACATTATTTCATCCACTCGCGGAGCTGCAACACTCGTGGCCGCGGTAACAGCATCGGAAGAGCAAGGATTGCCACACGTACGGCAATTCACTACCTCGTCCTCAATTTCTCACCGTCCCCCCGAAACTCTCGCGACCCTCGAAAAGCAAAGGAGAGTTCATGCGCGATGACCTCCCACTTTCCTTCCCCCCCATTTTCCACCCCCCCCCCCATTCCCCCCCTCACGTTTCCTCCCACATTTTCCCTACTCTTGATTCACCGCTTCAAATATAACCATCCACTATTACCGAGAGAAATGGAGTTACGCCGAGTAGGAGGCGTCGAGATGGTCAAAGTGGAGGCGGTTTTGTGGAGTGATTGGGGAGAATGAGGGGAGGGGGGGAGTGGCAAAGAGGTTAAAAGTCGGAGTGGGGTGGAGGAGAGCGGTCGGTTAGATGGGGCGAGGAGTTGGGAGTGGGCGAAAAAAAGGGGTCTTTAAAGGGCGCCGTTGTGTCAGCGTTTCAACCCGTTCCAAATCTGAAGGATGGAGTGGCTCAAGTGCTTTACTCCACATAATCGTAATGTTCCTCACCCTATTCTCGCCTCCACCCTCCCCCCATTCCTCGAAATCTCTCCTCAAACTCCCTCCTTCCCTAATCTCCGCGGGTTGACTGTCCCTGTACTTCTTTTCGCCCCATTTTTTTCTTAAAGGGGGTGTGTTGCCCCCCTCCCTCCCTCCCACCCTCCTCTGGCCCCACTCCAATGCTACCCGGATTCGTCTCTTGGCTAGCCGCGCCGAAATACAAACGACGATCCCGGCTGTAGAGAGAAATACACAGGTACGTGCATTCCCCTTTACCTTCTCCCTCCTCCTCCCTTATAACTCCCCTTTATCTCTCCTCCCTTCAAACCGCTCCCCTTTTTCTTTTCTCCTCCATCTTCTTGGGCGGGTTTCCTCATGCGTGGTGGTGGCTTAGCGGCGCTGAAACTTTTTGCCTGGAGTAGCGGCGTAGCTATCGTTGAGGCGAGGTCCGGGACCGCACAATTCAGAGGAGCCCGAAGGTGATTGAGAGTGGAAACCTTTGAAAAAATCTAACTCCGCGCTTTACCGCTGCAGTGGTAAAGCGCGGAGTTAGACCAGTGCACTGGTCTGATGCCACCATTTAAACAGAAAAAGAATCCGCGCCACGCAACGATGCATTTATAAATCGAATACCGTAATTTTCCGATTATAATACCCAGGTTATCATGAGTGAAACGTCAACATTACGTTAGCGCCATGTTTATTACGCACCAAATATTGTGCTAATAAGAATTTAACCCGTGCATGTTTTCGTCTATAAGATTACGAGATTTTAGTATAATATAAAAACGCAAGTTTATCTACATTACAACTATGCATATTTTGTAAGTATAATAAATTTAAACGATTATATTCTTGTTATTTCTTCTGAAAACCAGCTTTATAAAGCCGGAAACTAAAAGATAATTTTTATTTTCGCTTTTGGACAAAAACTTAAATTTAAATTCTATCGAAACGCGACATTAATAATAACTATGCTTTATCGGTTACATTATTTGTTACCATGTATAATACGCACCCTAACTTTTTGATCATTTTTCCGTGAAAAAATTCGTATTATATACAGAAAATTACGGAGCTTTTTCGGCTCGTTTTTAGGCGCGTTTCGCCTCCAGCGTGAGCGCCTTTTGTCGGCGGTCTGTCCGTCCGTCCGCATGTTCGTTCTCGGCTTCTACCAACGGATTTTCATGAAATTTGATATTAAGGACTTACTATCAAAGATAATAAGAAAATCACAAACATGAATCACGTAAGCCAGTCAGGGGTAGCACTTTACTGACAAAAAATTAACTTTCCGTCATATCTCGTAAAGTATTGCTCATATCAAAATATTTTTCAAATAAAACTTGTAGAACTGGTAAGGAAGAGCATTTCTTTTCCTATACATTTTTTTCGTAAGAGTAGCCGTTATCAAGAAAATCAAGCCATAATATCTTAATTCGAGTTGCTAACAAACAATCTCACAAACAAACGTTTAATTTACTTACGTGTGCATGCAGTATTATTAAATAGGAAGAAAATGGATTATTTATGATGAATAAAATAACTTAAAAACGCTATTTCCCTTACGTACAGGTATATCATTTCTTTCTAATACTCCACGAAACGCGCCCATTTGTGATACACTGTGCACTTTCATAACATGTTGATTTCTTGCTTTGGTTCGCGCCACATAAGTCGAGATCTTCTTGCCTAGCGCATTAGAGTGACTTAAAATATCGGAGGGAAAGGAGGGATGTAAGTAGAGGAGGAAGTTGGCGATAAATCATTATTTTGAAATTGACGACCATTTTTTTACGGCCTGGTGCCATGGAAACGATATCTCTCCCTCTCTTCCCCTCTTCTCCTCCCTTCATCTCTCCCGACTGCAATGAAAGTGGTGGGTTTTCACGGAATCCAATTCCAAAAAGTTTTTAAACCGTTTTACGTCGAAAGCGAGGGAGGGGAAAATTCTTCCGAAAAACTTCCAACTTTCTTCAAAAGTTTCGCCGTCGGAACGGTAGTTTTTTTCCTCGAAAATCCTTTTCCCGGAGATGTGAAAGTCGTGTTATGCGGTTCTTTGTCGGGTAAGAACTAAGGTGGTGACCGTTTAACCGCGGATTTATTCGAAATTGTGAAAAATTTATTGTCGTTGCGAAGCTGATTCGGTCGGGAATTTAAGGAGCTCGAATCACGGAAAAAGTCAAATTAACACGTTATGTGTCACGATTAGCCATAAAAATGTTAGGAAAACTAGATGTTCATTTTGGTTACAAAACAGCCGTCATCAGTGGCGATTCACCTGTTGGAGATACTAATAAACAATAATAATTTCTTTATTAGAATTTCTTATTATAATATAATATAGGCAAATCACCACCGATTACGCCCGTCTTGTAGCCATATGCGCATTAGTTTTTACGGTTATTGTGTATATATTGTGTGAATTATATACTTTCCGATAAATAAATAATTGAAAGATTTTCATATAATTTCTTTTTTGAGGTTATTCAGTTTTTTAATATCGTCAGGTTTATAAAAACCTGCATCAAGTTTATAAAAACTAACTTGAAGGAGGATCCCAGTCATAGATTTTCTTATTGGCGGGGCTAGTTTTTTTTTTGTTTATCTATTCCACGCTGTCACAGTTGCGATTATACTGCGGTGACAATTAAACGTCAATTCTAACGGATTATTGAAATTAATATTTAAAAAATATAACCCAAGAAAAATTCAAGTATGGCGTCAGAATTCTATACACATATCGACAACCAATTGTGAATACCCGTCATATGTACTTCCTCCTAGAACAAATCAAAATGAATTAATGGATTTTTTCATTTTGAAGGAAACAAAGTAAACATTTCTTTCTGAGACTATAGCCGACTCACCGATGTTCAAGGACTAATTTTTACGACTCTGCGGCAAACGACAAAGCTCTCTGTTGACAGACAATTTTATGGGCAATTTATCGAAAATCAATCTTGAGACGCATAGGGATTTCATAGGCTAGACAACTTAGGGTCACGACCCATAGTTTAAGTTCAGTATAAACAGTTATAAGCTCTCCTTTTCGGCTAATTGAGGGGTTGTCATGGGGTCATCCAAGTGATCTTGACGTATTATTCCGATCTTCTCAATTTCGATTTCATTATTGCAGAGGGGTGGGTAGCTTGTCTGGCTCCTAAAGCTACGATCGTGGCTTCAAATCCTATTGAGTACATGCTCGTAAATGCTCCTCTTTCTGATCGCTGATGTGCTAGGCATAGAAAAACGATATGTGCTGTTTTCGACATGGTTAAAATAAAACAAATAAATAATCTGAGGAAATCGTTCAATTCTAGAAAGGGGTCTTTTACGCATCTCTGATGCTGTGCCTTTTCTTCGATCGCCTTTTTTATTTGCACTTAAGCCTTTGTTTTTTCCAACTCTTGTCTGTTTTTACCTAGTCCTTTAACATCGGGAGAGGGTTTCATGTCAATATTTTGGAGTTCAAGAGTGAATTTCCATCCTTAGACTTCTCATCTGGTAAGGAGCGGTATAGAACAGGGGCGTGCAACCTAAGGCCCACGGGCCATATCCAGCCCGATAGAGCATTTTGTGCGCAGGGCCGGACTTTGACCTTCTGATACCCTAAGCTATGTAAAGTTTATGAGGCCCCTAAAATTCGAAATTAAAAAAAATATGTATTTGTTATTCTGACTGAATGGATGAACGTTAAAAAATAAACATGAAACTGACGTGGTGAAAACCACTTTTGACTCAAAAGTGGTTTGTCATCACGTTCCATCTAGCGGGATATCTCAAAAGTTTTGAGACATCCCGCTATATGGCATTCTAAAACACGTAATTTCTGATCCAATACCGCTAGATTTTAAATATTTTTTTGTCGTTTTGTTTGAAAACAATTCCACGTTTTCCTGTAAAGCAGTAAAGCTACACAGCAAAACTTGAAATGCATTTTTTGGAGGCCCCTCATACCCTGAGGCACTAAGCTTTAGCTTACTTAGCTTATTCGTAAGTCCGACCCTGTGTGTGCGGCACACCAAACCGATGTGAAAGTGATTTGAATTGTGGCCCCAGAATCTTGTTTGGAGAAATTTTGTTGCTAAAAACTGTTGAGACAAATTAAACATTATAACAACATGAATAAGTTCCGATGCAAACTCTTATCCTATCCGCCGAGGCATTCGCCAAAGCAATCGCATCTATGAATGCGGCCTGTCACGAAAAAAGGTTGAAGAACCTTGTAAATAGCGTTCTTATTATGCATATTGCTTCTCTGTATTGGACCAAGTTGTCTTATCCCCCATTGAACTTAAGGGGTTTAATCTATTAATTAACTAATAGAATTAATTGATTTACACGTATGATAGCGTATCTTTAAGCATGCTGAAAATACCTGAATTATATATTGTGCTGAAGGTGTTTTTATCTGCCCTCCTTAAGCATAATTATCGATTTATTAACTTATCAAAGTAATTAATTAATTCGCTTGAGTGACAGCGTATATCGAAAGGCGTTAAACTATAGGAACAATTTTGTAAGCTGAGGCTGTTTTTAACGTCTGCTATTATCGTTATTAATTAATTCGTTTTCTCCTTCCCGTTCCTGGCAAAATTAATTTTTCTGTAAGTACGTTTCCGTATCCACGAGTTCCGTCCGAACAAAAAAAACGACGAGTTTCGTTCTTATTCTTAAAAAAAAAAAATATACCGACTCGCGGTCAGCTGTCGACGATTTCGGCACCTATCTCATCAGTCTCCGCTTATGCATGATACGTAGCAAAACTTTCTACACCATATGTTTACAACCGAAACGGGTACGGGATAAATGTTTCCACGGACAGGAAGCAATCTGCATATGGAATAAACCCCATTCGTCCCGTTTTCCTCCCGCCCGCCCGGCTCCTTCCATCCTTGTACCTCCTTCATTCCTCCTGTTTCATCCCCCTCCTCTCTCTCTCTCCCAGCCTCCCATTTTTTTTGGTGCGGCTCCGTTCTCATATCTCGCTACTCGGGTCTTAACCCACGGATTACTTCGGAGACGGTCGGGGAAATTGCTCATCTCCATTACCCTCGTTGTTGTCCGAAGGATGAGTCCTTCCGCAGGCGGTCACCTGACCTACTTTCCTCCGAAGCCATCCCCTCTCCTATCCGATTCATCCCCTTACGCCTCCTCTCCAACTCTTCCCCTCCACTCCCCTCTTCTGTTTCCCCTGTCTTCTTCCCTCTAGCCCTCCACTTTCATCCTCCTCTAACCATCCACTCCACCCTCCCCTCCACCCTCCCCTCTACCCTCTCATCTACCCTCCCCTCTACCCTCTCATCTACCCTTTCCTCTACCCTCCCGTCTACCCTCTCATCTACCCTTTCCTCTACCCTCCCCTCTACCCTCTCATCTACCCTTTCCTCCACCCTCCCCTCCACCCTCCCCTCTACCCTCTCCCTCCTCTACCCTTTCCTCTACCCTTTCATCTACCCTTTCATCTACCCTTTCCTCTACCCTTTCCTCTACCCTCTCATCTACCCTTTCCTCTACCCTCCCCTCTACCCTCTCATCTTCCCTTTCCTCTACCCTCCCCTCTACCCTCTCATCTACCCATTCCTCCACCCTCCCCTCCACCCTCCCCTCCACCCTCCCCTCCACCCTCCCCTCTACCCTCTCCTCTACCCTTTCCTCTACCCTCCACTCTACCCTCTCCTCTACCCTCTCATCTACCCTTTCCTCTACCCTTTCCTCTACCCTTTCCTCTACCCTTTCCTCTACCCTCCCCTCTACCCTTTCCTCTACCCTCCACTCTACCCTTTCCTCTACCCTCCCCTCTACCCTCTCCTCTATCCTCCCCTCTACCCTTTCCTCTACCCTTACCTCTACCCTTACCTCTACCCTCCCCTCTACCCTTTCCTCTACCCTTTCCTCTACCCTTACCTCTACCCTCCCCTCTACCCTCTCATCTTCCCTTTCCTCTACCCTCCCCTCTACCCTCTCATCTACCCTTTCCTCCACCCTCCCCTCCACCCTACCCTCCACCCTCTCCTCTACCCTTTCCTCTACCCTCCACTCTACCCTCTCCTCTACCCTCTCATCTACCCTCTCATCTACCCTTTCCTCTACCCTTTCCTCTACCCTCTCCTCTACCCTCTCCTCTACCCTCCCCACTACCCTCCCCACTACCCTCCCCTCTACTCTCCCCTCTACCCTCCCCTCTACCCTCCCCTCTACCCTCCCCTCTATCCTCCCCTCTACCCTCCCCTCTACCCTCCCCTTTACCCTCCCCACTACCCTCCCCTCTACTCTCCCCACTACCCTCCCCTCTACCCTTTCCTCTACCCTCCCCTGTACCCTCTCCTCTAACCTCCCCTCTACCCTCCCCTCTACCCTCCCCTCTACCCTCCCCCCTCACCTCCCACAAAACGTAGGGAGAGAACCATTTGGGCGGAAATGAACGCTCTGCTTACACATCCTACGTTATACGGAGGTCGTATTATACCGCCTACGAATTTAGAAAACGGTTTAATTTTCTCAGAGGAAGGAAGGTTTATTTATTTTCGGGGATTTTCTTTACGCTTCGTTCGAGAGTTGGTTGATAGGAGGGGCTAATTTAGTGACGGTTTTGGCATTGTGAATCGCCTGGGACGATGATTCGAATTCGAAGGGAGGTTATCTCTCTCTCTATCCGGGATTCTTAACGTCTTCTTCGCTGGTATAAAAAGCGTGGGAGGAGCAATTTTAGAAGATCGTTCGATTCCTTTTTTTTTGATGGCCGGCGGTTTTAAGGAGTTTTATTGCGAGTGGATTTGATTTCGTGTGGAGTGTCGAAGACAGGCTAAAGAAGGGGTTCAAAATTGAGTTCTTTTCTTTCTAAGAAAGGTAAAATTGCCGTTTGGAGGAAGTTTAAACGGGGAAGGGCGATCTGGCCACCCAGATCGCTACCCTTTTCTTTTATGGAATCTGGAAAATTGAAAGGGCAGCTTAAAAGGAGTAACGATATGATTGCGAATGGGTTTAGGTAATTGATGTTGAACGATATTTTCGGATACGGACATAATGTATCGTAACGAACAGGAATTAAGAGGACGGGTTTCACGATGAACTGTTACTATCCAGCTGACCATTAATAAAATCCAATTTCGTGCCCACGAAGGAGAAAAAGAAAAAACTCCAAGGTGGAAAAAAGAATTGAAACCATTAAGGTTGTTCCAAAGTGAATTAGTGAATTTACATAATCGATGAATTCAAATTTACAATGTATATCTCTCCAAAGTCCTAAAAACCATTGGTAAACCAGCAAAAAGCTGTCTTCTGTGGTATTATTTTTTAAATAAACATACTATCAAAGAATCAACGCTGATGAAGGATTCGTTGTAACCGAGATGATAATATAAACTTTTTTTTATCGCTATCAGAGAGACAGTTTTTTTATTAAGAGTAAAAGTTTACGTTCCTAAAGCTCGAATTCAAAGAATTGCCAATCTCGACTGTAAGACCAAACTTGATAAATCAGAATTCTCCGAAAGACATTAAATGGTTGTGAAAACCAAATTTGCATTTCGACCAAAAAGTATCTTTTCTTTCTTGAATCTACTATCGATGAATTACCCCTGATGATGGCTGCCTTGTAGCTGAATTGCGTATTTGGTTTTCACAACCATTTTATGGCTTTTTGGAGAATTCTGATTTATCATTTTGAATTCAAGGAGAAAAAATGATAACTTAAAAAAGGTGGAATATAAAATACACAATCGTCGTATTTTGGAAAATCTCAGTTTTGTTTTCTTTCGTCTTTTTAAACTCCTCATCTTTTCCCTCTCTCTCTCTCTAGCCTAGATTCTGCGTCGTAACCCAATTCCACGTAGGAAAACACATTAAAAAACCCAACTTCTCCAGAAAGAACGGCCCGGCGAACAATTCTCCCTCGCAGTGTCCCTAAACGTCACGCGTGATTTATTGTCGGGCGCCAAGTAAGACAAATTGTGAGTGACAGGAGGCGTCATCTTTCGGGTTCCTTTGGTAGTTGTTCTCTCGGCCCAAGGGGTTCGCCTCTTCAATCATCTCGGCGGAAAGCGGAATAAAAAAAACAACAAAACCTCGCCGATGGAGCACATCCGGGCATCGGGAAGGGATGGGCGTGGAGAGAGAGATGGGAGAGAGAAGAAAATCTTCGCCCGTCGCAGCTGGACGCTGTCTTCGCCCGTTGCATTGTGGGCTATTCGGAAGCGAGGCGTGGGCGCCATGGTTTTCTTTTCCTGCTAAGGCCCTCGGCCAATCAGGGCGAAGGGAAGAAGGGTGGAAATCGGCCTTTCGGTTGTTGATTCTCGTATCGACTTCCGCATCAAAGTGTCAGGGACGATTTCGTGAAGGGAAATTGTTTTTTTCTTGGTAGTTTTTATATTTTTTTATGTTCCGGCGTCCTCGTTACACGGGAAACGCTAGACAATCAGAAAGATTTCGAAGAGGAGTTTTTTTTTTATATGTTTCGTTTGGTTAATGGTCCGATTTCTGTATGATCGGAAGTGACATGGTCGTTTCATATTTACGTGTTTTTATTTTATTTTCCGCCGTGTGGCTCTTTCCGGAGTATTCGTTCTACGTGAAGCTTTCTAGTATTGGAAACCGTGGAGAGAAAAGCTTTAGGAGAAATTCTTCGAGATTTGGGACGTGATGTGAGAATTATTTTTCTTGCATTTGAAGGTATAAAAATTGTATAAAAGAAATATTAAGTCTATAGTGAACTTAAAACGTTTGATAAAAACATTGCCCTCGGTATTTTACAATTTTTTAACGTTGAAGCAAATTGACGCAACTATGGGATGTATTACAAAGGTTCGTCATATTTAAAGAAATCAATGCGGGCACTAAATGAGTCTTTGAGTGGTTCTTTTAGGAATTGGAGATGCATTTCCAACGATTTTCTAGACATTCTTTTGATCATTTGACTTCATTCAAGAATAAGCACTTAAAAAAGTTGAAAAATAAGTTTATCATAAGTATCTCTAATAACCATAACAAGGTTATGAGAGATAAGTACTTACCGATGTCGACAGTTCTCAAGTGAATTAACCAGTCTCATGCTGGATTGTATTTAAGATTAAACCACGGTTTTAAACGCTCATATCAAACAAATATTTTTTTCTCGAATATCTTGTATAATAAAATTGAATGTCTCCGTGTGTTCCTTATACAATCCCACGCCCTTTGAGCTATCGGGACCAAACTTTGCAAATTGACTTCATATAACTCTACAAGTAACATAGGGTACCAGGGATTTCCAAAATCGACCCGGGTTCGATTCCAGGAGACAATTTTATTTTCCCATAAGTTTACACGGGATTTTCGATTTTTCAAAGTGCAAGGTTTTTTTTCTTCATTTGTTAAAATACGTAAATATGGACCGATTTTCTTCATTTTTGCTTTATTCGACGGCTAAAACTCTATACTATCTTATTCTTGCGATGTTTATATGTTATACGGTCGAATCATTCAGAAATACGCAATTGTTTTCGAAATTTTACGGATATTTCGTACTCTATCCGGACGTTGTCAAGGCGACCGTAATTGTTGCCTCCGATTCAATTAATGCCAATTAAACCTTCAAATATGTGAAAGAATAGCGCTATTCGCTTCGAACTGTTGTATAAGCATCTAAATTAATGATGTATAGCAACGTACATACATAGTTAAGGATAATTATTCTGTTGACTGCGTATGGGAAGCGTTTATAACGACAATGCATCGTGTGTATGCTGGAATCTTACCTTTTAGTAAGTAAAACCTTTATATTATACATCTGTAATGCTTACTAACGCACATTTATAATACTCTCCATAGAAGTCACTCGACATAAGTTTGTGGTTGTGAATAAAACGTCTAATCTATACAAGTTTTTCTAGGACGACAACATTTCACCAGAAAGTGAAAAATGGTTCTTTGGTTCGTAAATGACACACATATCGCACAGCAATATATGGAGCATTTGCTGTAATTGGAAGGTAAGTATGCTTTATTAAAGATTCGATCCCATTTTGAATGATCTTACAAGTTAAAATTATTAAGATTTATGGATTACAGTGTAAAGCCGACTTTCTGTTGGTCACATGGTTACCTGTCTGGCATAACCCGGGCATCGCCGAGTACTTTCAGCTAGTTATCAATAATATCCATTCTCTTATCTATTGTTGTCCCTTTCCTAGCCTTCATCCACCTTGAAATTTCATTAAATTTTTTAATATGTTCTCATCATTAATTTTTTGTAAAGCTTTTCGATTGAATTACGTAAAGCTTGTCGATAAAAACCGACAGATATATCAACATTTGACAGCTGCTCCGTAAATAAAATTTGGATTTGACGGAGCTAAAATTTTTTTTTTCAAAAGGATTATTTCCGAATTTATCAAACGCGAGAGAGAGAGAGTAACGTTTACAGCGTAGGAATTCATTTCATTTATAACCGCCGATAGAACGCGTTTTAACGTCCTTTGATCCCACCTGTCTCCATCTTTCTTCCCCAACTCTTTGGTGTATAATAAAATCCCTTTAGGTGTAAACTCGAGCTGACTGAACGTCATCATCATCTCCGAAACGTTGACATCCAATTTTCGGAATTCTTTTTTATTTTTAGGAAAAAAAAAGGAAGGAAGAAACTTTCCCCTTTTTTGGATTTGGTTACGGTGGCTCGGAGGCCGCCGTGTGGTCGTTCTCTCGTAGCAGGAAGGCAAGGAAAAGGGGGATTGCGAATCCCTCGGATGATTGAGATGGGTTATGTATATAACGCTGAGATACGCAGGCATGGAGGGGAGAGGGATAGGAGGGAGAAAGAGGAGGGAAAATCGTAGCCTGGTCTTCGAATAATGCTGTATCTCACATATCCTCGAGTGACGCCTGGCGTGGATTTCGGCGTGAGGTAGTACCGCCAATAGCAGCATCCCGATATGGAGGAACGCCGAGCAGACCTCCCGCCACATACCTCTCAACCCAATTTCCCATCCTCCCACCATTTCCTCCTTCCTCTTCACCCTGTATTCGTTCCCGTTTCTCCTCTTTCTACTCTCTTCCCCGATCCATATAGGCCACGTGTGTGTGTGTGGTCTTTCCTATAGTAGTTGGAAGGGTCACATCAATCCGCCGCCATATTTTAACGCCCAACGTTTCCCATAGCATAGGCGCCATGAATGCAAAAGGCTAGAGAGAGAGAGCGATCTCATATTTAAGCACGCATTCCCATTTAAGGGACGAGGCGCAGGTGCTGCCATAAAAGGAGACACAACGCTTCGATTAAAGCGTTTTCTCTACCCTCTCCACCAACCCTCTAACGCCCCCTATCCTCTCCCTACTCCCTCCCGGTTCATTACTTTATTCCGCATCGGAAGGATCTAGATATTCCGTTCTTTAAAAGCTTTTTTTAAAAAGGAAAATAAAAGAGGTTTCCCCAAAATTAACTGATTCGAGAGAGAGAGAGATAGGTATGGGCCGGAAACGGCATTTTCTCACGAATCCGTACGTTAAACACGGAATCCTTTTCTGTTCCGCACTTTTTTTTTTGTTTATTTATTTTTGGGGGGATTTTGGGCAGGCAGTTGGTATGGTGGCGAACTGGACGGTTAAAAAAAAAGTCTTGACGCGCGTGTTAAAAAATAACCTATCGTAACTTAAAGGATTTTTTTGTTTTAGCGCGAAATAGCGCTTTCGGCGCCAAAACAGTGCGAGATATTTTTTTGAGGTTATTGCCACCGCTGCCGTTTAAAATGGTCTTTATGAGGTCGTTATCGAAGGGTTTAAAAGAAATTTTTTTTTCTTCGAAATGTGACCCGTTTCGATGTTCTTATACAAAAAAAGGAAAAATTTCTCCAGATGTCTCCGGATATCGCGAGCGTGGGCATTTGGAGTTAAAATATTTCAGAGCCAATTTGGCCGAAAATTATAAATATTTTCGTCATTTCAAAATTAAATATTTTGAATTTTATCAAAAGTCTTGAAATTTTGAAGACGTAGAACCTCCTATGATGTATTTGACATTGTATCTTATTTTTAAAATTCATTATGGGTAACTTATCTAAATATAAAGTCGTCAATTAAACCATTGAAGTATAAATTATAGAATAGCTCCTTAATTACGATGATATCTCAAAATTAGATTTAAAATAATATTGGCAAAGAGCTTTAAATCGTTTTCAAGATTTTATATTGAAAAAAATCGAGAGAATTATTCATCATCGGTTTTTGTCGTCATAGCGATGTTTGTAATCGCAATTAAATAATATTTCATTAGTTAATATTCACAATTAATTATTCAGATCCATCATATATTTGTTGTTTTCTTCTAATGACATGCTACAAAGTTTGACAACAAGCATAAACTTGTAATAGAATGTTAAATTTTGATCCATCCCTTGTTTCAACCGCCAACAACTCGAATTTCCTTAAAATTACGGGATAAATCATCCTAAAAATATAAACCGCCGCTTTGATTACTAACACGAGTCCAGATCACCCGAGAATATCCGTCGAATATGAGTTTGGATTCGCGGAAGAAATTAGAAGTCTCCTTAGTCCGTAGTGACGCATGAAAATGACCGTGCAAATTGGGTTAATTTCTCCTTTTTGAGTGGGTGGCGCTAGATAAGTGACAGCTGGACGTTAATCCGTCGTTGGCATGCAGATTGCCACCACTGACACATCTTCCGTGTTCCCACCTCCTGTCCTCAAAACAACATCGTCCCTCCCTCGAAAGATAGATTTAAAGCGTTTTTTAAAGATTCGGGTGTTTTATATACACGCGGAAAATTAAATGTTTACTTGCAACGTCGTTTTAAATGTCTTTTGATTCCATAACTTTTAGGTTGAATTAGTGCGAGGACTTTTATTTTACAGACACTGTCATCAGTGGTTTTGTTAACGGCCAGTATCGCATTACAGTTATATGTTAGGAGATATCATTTATGGTAATTTTGGTTTCGTTAATTTATTTTTTTAATTAAAAATACTCTTTATTTATATGTTAAGGAAAGTGCCCGTCAAAAAATGTCGGGAAATGAATGTAATTGTTCTCGAGTTAAAAGATAATTTACTCTTTCGCACGTATATTAGGATTGAGACTACAGCAGAAGCTCGAGTTTTGACAACATGTTTGCCAAGGTAGAAAACGGTTCAAAGTCAAATTTTCCAATATATTTGATTTAAACGATAAATTTGAGCGATTTCGAATTGGTGGCATAAATCGACGATAAGAATAACAAACTTTATTCATTCTTCTTCAAAACAGTCCCAGTTCGAAGCTCGATGGTGATTTTTTCTTAACTTAATTATCAAACGAACGAAAGCCTGCTTTTAACGTGTTATCTTACGGGAAACAGAAATTATATCTTGGAGTCGAACCCGGGTTTTTTATCGTTTTTTTTTCGTCATTGACATTTAATGCGTGATTGAAGCATTCCTGCCAAATTTAAATCTACCTATTCGGGATGCTTATAATAATGCGTAAAGAAGTTTACGCGGAGTGACATCATTAGCGTTTTGTATGGGAGATAAAAGGCTTCCAACGTTTTAATTCGGCCGTTTTTTATTTTTCTTAGAATGTACAAATAAAATTCGGTTAAATTTATCACAATTTTCTTAGTTACCATCAGTACCAGGATATTGAACTAGAACTAGAAAGACTCAACGAATAAAGTTACTATTATTTTATGAATTCATCCTTTCACTCATGGCAAACTTTGAACACCCTTTACCCATGTCGCCAAATAACATCTGAAGCAATAAACTCTTAACCGGATTCAGGATACTTCTTGGTGGCCATTGTCAACTGGAGATGCGACATCGTATAAATATCGCCGTAAGAGAACACAAAACCGCAAACCACATATGCCCTTGGACCCGGTTTTAATTTGAGCACCGGAGAAGGGATTTGAGAGTGATAGGGTACGTTTCCAACCGCTGTCGGAGCTGGTTTTATGCGTACTCGGAATTTTATTACACGGTGGCGATAACATTATCTGCCACTTTGCTACATCTAAGTTTTTTTTTTTTACTTTTCTTTTTGTCTCGTTTAACGATACAATTAATGTCGCCAGTGTCTTACGTAATCGCGTTCATGAATTGCAAGAACTGTCACGGTACGTTGCGTGACGGTAAATTGGATTGCCTTCGCTAGACGCGGATCAGTTATGCTGAACAGGAGATACGTGATTTGCGAGAGGTATATATGGATACTTTTATGATTAAATTACCGCTAGCTTATAGTCAAACTTTTAGTATTTAATATTTTTCCAATATTTTTCATCCAAAAATGTAAGAAATATCCCAAATGAATCTACAGAATTCAGTCACTTTATGGATTTAGGAGAGTTCTGATTTATTAGTTTCATCCAAGATAAAGGTGGGCCTATACGACATACAAGGTTGTTCCCTCATTTTGGATACAAAACCTAAGCTATTGAAGCTTGTACAACTAATTGTTATGTTTTTGTTACACAACGTATTGATGGTCACACATAAAAAGTTAGAGGATTTATTTGTGATTTTTAGTTAGCAAGCAAAAAAAGTTCGGGAGGGGAAGAGCAAATGAAAAGTATTAAATTTATTATATAATTAACGTAATATTAACAGGTCATCATTCATCAATAAGGATTTATTTTATAAATCCAGAGGAATCCTCAGAACCTTCTGGCGCCTTGTTTATTTTTGCGTTGCCTTTCACTCCCGCCATTCCTGTAATAGACAAAAGAAAGCAAAAATAAACAGATTCTCCTATTTAAGTTAAAAAAGAGATTGAGGTATTAATAAACAACTTTTCATTCAACCTTTGAATGTTGCATAAGAAGTTTGCCTCTGTCGACGTACATTTACCAAGAGTAAATAATGCCAGAAGAAGAAGACGTCAAAAATAATTTGTTTTTATAATGGAAAGATCTGCCGTTATATTATTTTCTGCCATTTTAAGGAATCGGATTGCGGAAAAAATGACCGATTTTTACACCGACACTGCTAAACATCTGTATTTAAATTCGGTCAAAATTCGTGGAAACGTTCCAAATTTTTGTTTGAAAGAAGCAATGTAGAAATTTTCATTCTTTCATACCTGATTTTGCGATACCTTTCGATTCTATACGTCACCAGAAAACGCGTGAACTCGAGTTTCTGCTCTATGGATTAAAATAAGCGCTGTATAATATTATTTCATCGATAGTTTTATTTTTCATTTCTTGTCACTTATTGCTTTTTAAGCTGAGCTGGAAATCTGATTCGAAGCTTAACTAGGTCACCCTTTAAAATTCTTGCTTTTATTAGTCGCGGGCTATATAAAAGTAATATGTTTTTATCTCTGTAGTCATAATGCGTTAAGTTAGTTTAATCAGTGTGCAAGGTCTTTTCAATACTCGACATTTTCAAAAATTACGTTTCCAATCGTTTCGTGCGTCGCTGGATATCCTTGTTTAGGATAACTAATTGCAAAATATGTATATTCTCTTTATGGATTTCGCGGGGTGCAATTGTTAGGGAAAATAAAAAAAGCATTATTTGCTCGAGCCATCACATTTAATCGACTGAAATAATTTGAATTTTCCGAAGAAAACATTTACAAGTGAAAGTGGTTTGGAGTGCCAATAATTAGTTTTTTAAAGACATTATTTAATTAGTTTATGATTCTCTGGACTGAATCAACAGAAAAATAATGGTGTGAGGAATTGGTGTAATGATTGAGAGAACGGACGATTGTGTCTGTGTGATATTTCCAATATGTATCAGTGTATAGCATACTAAGTCTCTAGCAGATGTGGAAGTGCCTCATAATTTGTATCCTCCTATGTAAGAAGCAGCAATATATCAGAGAAGATAGAGATACCAGGGGTGGCCAAGCCGCTAGTCGCATGCGGGCCATTTAACCTAGTATGCAGCTCTTTTAAATTTCCACTCAGAGGTGTGTCCACGTGTTTGGGATGTCTAAGGGACATGCATTATATCTGAACTGCTTCGGATACAGGTTATATTTTAGTGTTGGTAAATTTATGAGAACAGAATGTGTCATGCGCCTTTCGAACTTCTGAAGATTATCGTATGCTGCTCCGAGGTTAACTAAGTTTGGCCACACCAGGTATTTACATGCATGCACTATTTTATATGTAGTGGGACGAAATTTTACGTTTTAATTTTGGTGGAAACGTTTCTCTTACTAATAATCATAGCTAAAAAACTTTAAGAGGCACATGAGTGACGTCAGGTAACTCGAAACATAGGAAAGGATTAATCGAAATGTTTAATCCAAAGTTTGTCCCTTCCGAATAAGTTAGGAATTCTTTGGATGCCAAAGCGTTTGTGAGGAAGGAGGAATATCAACTTGTTAGAGAAAGAAATGAAGTAGTGTGGTATTCTTAACGAAAGATCCGTAATCGATTTGAGAGAGGTTTTTCTGAGTGGGTGTGATTGCTAAGTGGAGCGACGGAAGGAGGACTTTGAGAAGTGGAAGAAAGTGGATTGCGGTGTTAGATTATATGATAGGAAATGCGAGATGTCATAAACCCAAAGTGGTAAAGATTAAGAGTGACACTGGACGTGATGGAAAGCGAGAGGACGCATGCGTGAATCATCCTGAGATTATGTAAATCTGTGTCACTTCTATCTTCTAAGGGATGCGAAGTTATACTTTTATTCAAGGTTAAATCGCGAAGGCCTTTATTTCAACCAAAATATAGCTAGATTCCAAAAGCTGAATTTAACATTGGCCCAGTAATGTATTAAAGAATACTTTTACGTTAGAAAACTTTTTCAATCTAAAAATGACTATTGTATGAGTGTAAACCGTATCTTACTGTAATGGAAGGGGTGAATTCCGGTTTTATTTATGGAAATTACCACTGGATGGTCCTACAGCTTCATTCAGGTTGGATAGTTAAATAGCATGTTTTATAACGAACTAGTGTAATTGTCTTTCAGAATATTCGGGTGAGTGTTAATGAAGTCCTGACTTTGTAATTTAAAGATGCTAAATCATAGGAAGAGTATACATTTTTATTTACTATCATAAATGTTGTTGTTGCATTTTTATTAACAATTTACACTAACAATTAGTTATTTCTTTATTATTTCATTCGATAAAACGACAATTTGGCGGTATCGTAATATATCAATTTCACAAAAAGATGAATCATATACTTCAGTTATAGATAAATCCAAACAGTAATCTCATTCACGTCAGTTTTCATCTCCTGGAGTCGCAGTTAACTAATTCCTTATAATTATTCATTAATGTAAACAATGATCTTTCTAAAACTTTTTAAGAGTTACTCCGAGTACATTTTGTGAACTGGCAGCTGTGGAAAATTTTAGTAATCTCCATGTTAATAAAAAATATATGCCCGTGTCGTGTCTTTTCGTTTAGAATATAATAATATGTTGTCCATTAATCAATATAGATTGTTCGCTCGTCGATAGATGCTGGGAAGAAGCAATAAATTACTTGGCCATTTCAACTGCAAAAATAATGCGTAGTCACGGCAATCTTATATCCAGACCGAGATAAGCTTTTATATGTATTAGGGGCCCCGCCCCTTGACTCCTTCGGGACCCAACCCAGCCAGACAGTTCGCTTCGATCGCCTGTACTTCCAAAAGTGGTTTCATAAAAATTAGATAACAGTTCTCCAAGAATTAAAGGTAGTTAACATTACCCATTTTAAAAAATTTCTACTTTTTCACCCAAAAGCAATTTCCCACCTAATGCGGTGCGTAATTGAATATTTGTGACAACCTAAATAAACACCATCTCTCCTCTAAAGATCTATTCGTCCTACGTTCGTATATAATTTTGTACTGGATTTAAAAATCAGTTTTCTGTTGGCTGCAGACAGTGACCTGCAATCATGAGAAGTAAAAAGTTTTCCAAATCTATAACTTTTATAGAAGTACTTTAGGTTTCATGTCATATGCATGTGTGTGTGGATATATATATATATATATATATATATATCCTATATATAATTTCTGAAGTGTCCGTCCGTCCCCCCCTCTATCTCGAAAACCGTTTACCGTAGAGATTTGCAGTAAACTGCGTTTTGTTTCTACAGGCCAGGAGGTCCCTAGAAAACTATTCTCAATTCCCTAAAGTCCCGGGTTCGATTCCAGGAGATAATTATATGTTCCCATAAGTTTACACGGGATTTTCGAGTTTTCAGAGTGCAAGGTTTTTTTCCTTCATTCGTTAAAATACGTAAATATGCACCGATTTTCTCCGTTTTTGATTTATTCGACGGCTAAAACTCTAAATTATCTTATTCTTTCAATGTTTATACCCTACTCGGTCGAAATTTTCGGAAATACACAATTGTTTTCGAAATTTTGCCGATTTTTTGTTCTCCTTCGGGACGTTGCCAAGTCGACCTTAATTGTTGCCTCTGATTCAATTACCATCGATTAAACGTTCATATTGACGTAAAAATGGAATTCTTAAGTTAGTAAGATCATTATACGCTACATTTTTGCTTTAATTAAAGTTTTATTGTTATAAATATAACAATGGATGAATTCATTAAGATAATGATTTAACTCGAGAACATTGAGTAAGATTATTTTCTGTGACTAGGACACGTTTATCGTAGTTTGTGGTAGAAAAGCATATTTATTTTAAAAAATACTGTATCTGAGTATTCAATCTTTTGGAAATACCAAATGTTTTTGTTTTCGTGACTGAAGCGACCAAGAATCACCCTGTCAGTGGAAATACGCGTAAGACTCTGCCATTTCATTACGAAGGCTTTGGTGAGGAGGAATCATCCTAAACCCCGGTAAGTTTATACTCCGCATTATTCTACAATGAATTGTTTCAGCGCTTACTTTTTTAATACTTTCCCCTGGCTTAAGTGGATAAATAATTATTTTTTGTGGCGTCGCTTTTACAAGAGTTATGTTTTGTGATTGATTAAGTGGATGACATTTCCTGTAAATTACAGAAAGTTCACATCTTTATTTTCCCAATATTTACTTTCTTTGAGGTGTTAAGACCCAGTTTGACTCCCGGTCTTAGCAGTTCTATTCTTCTGTTTCCTCATTTCATATCACTACAGTTTATGCCTGTCGCGTAAGAATCTTCCGATCACTAATCATTTCAATTTAATGACTGTGCCGCATCAATTTACTCTACCATAACTTATAAAATACAGATTTCTGATTACCTACGTATAACATTTTTTTTTAATATGCGCACACTGCCTTTCCCTCAGTGAGATTCTAACACGCAAGCCTTATATTGGGAGTCAGATATGTAAGTATCCTATACTGTGTAAATTCATTGCTAGAGTAAAATATGAATTATTAACATCAACTTATTTTTCAGACATTATTTTTTTATGAATCAATTTGAAATTAAACGCGCAAATTTTGCGCGGGCTCAGCTAGTATATATAAATGCTTAAAGAAAAGGTAAGGTAATAATAAAGTTGGCAACAAGGTGTTGGAGGAAGCCCAGTGGACACTTACCTAGATTGGAGAGCCGCTGGGGGTGCTGAAGACACGTATGCACACACACACGTGTGTGTGTTAATCAGCTATTTTGACAATTATGTGATGCGCAGCTATAACAAAACTTCGTTCGGCTTTGAAATCCTGCTCGTGTCTCTACGGAAGCCGGGTAGGCGACGTTCATTTAGTAAAGTTTAAATTGAAGTTAAGTTTCGTCGGAATTAACATTACCGCATCTATCAATTTACCCCTCTACGTCTTTACACGCAAGCAAGCACGAGTAAGTCTGCGGAGGAATCTCGTGCACAAACGATGGCCTAATTGATATCTAGGAGGGAAATGGTAACACGTACGACTTTTCTGAAGATGGAGGAGAAGAGAGAGATATAGAGAGAAGAGGCCATTCTCTTAGCGTTGGAGGGGAGGAATAGGAGCGGAATGTTTGGAGTTAGATTGATATATGATACGGTTAACGCCATTATTTGTGCAGGTCTGAATCCTGTAATACACTTCTTACACCTCAACTTATTCGTTATATGTTTATACAATACGCACAGAAGATATCCGTAAGTAGAGCAAAACAAACAATTTAATGTAAAAATTACAGAGTATCGAATAATTTAATTAATTTAAATGGGAATAGTATTTTAGAGTAACTAAGGAAACTTGAATCTACCATAAATATCTTTTACTTACACACGTACAAATATACCTATCCATGTATATAACTATATGTTCTTAAATAGGCATAAATAGATAAACATGCATATATACACACATAGGTGTGTATACATGCATGCGTGTATATTAATACTCATTTATACTAAAACATGCGTAAATGTATATAAAGAGATTCCCCTAATGCATAGACACATTTTACGCATCTCAATACCGATAAAGACAATATTAGCGGATGTGCCTTCTGAAAGATGGAAAGAGAAGTTCTCATCTTTGCTTAAATTCGGGTCCGAACATAAAATTTATCTCTACCTTCCCTATAACTTAAAGAGTATTATGTTCTTTAAAATGGAGACCGCTAAGACCAGTCTTCAAGCGAAAAAAAAACTGGTCTTTTATTGTCTGGATGATAATAATTTCAACTTTGAATAAAATATTCAGTAAGAATATTGATCGTGATTTGTTAGACTTCTCTTGGTGATTAAAAAACATATATGCTAGTTTTAATTAATCGGTCATTAACATTAAATTTAATAATTATAGTTTTGATTTTCATCATTGCGTTGACTTTATGTATGTTAAAATTCTTAACTTGGTTAGAAGGCTTTCGTGGCATTTCGTCGTGATATTAACCAGACAACGCAGCGAGACACCCGGGAAGCAATAGAGCCTAAAATTCTTAACATTTTTATATAAAATCTTTTAAGCCTACCCCATTTTTTCCTAAAAATGAAGGGTTTTTGTTTGAAGTCAGCTTATTTTGGAGGTCGGCTTGTTTTCGGTGTTCAGTGGTTTACAACCTATTCTACATGGCGGGCCACATCAGTGGTTGCGAATATTTCGGCGAGCCGTATTGGAAGTTGCCATTGCTTTGACAGGCCGGATTAAATTTTATTTTTGGAAGTTGCACAGAGATTCCAAGACATCATCATATAAATCAGAGGTGGCAAATGCATGGCACGCATGCGATTTTACATGGCACGCGTTAAGCTTGCATGTACTTTATTTATAAAATGTAAAGTTTCTTAGAGAAGGAGTAAACTAGTGGCACGCGAAGATTTATTTGACGGTTCGCGGTACTTTATTGGCACGCGACTGAAAAATCATTTTCCATCCCTGATCTAAATTAACATAAAGTCTAAACAAGGATTTTGTGGTTCAAATCGAAGCAGTTTGTTTTCTCCTCGTAATTTTACCAATAAATATGAATTTGGAAGCTAAATTTTACCGATCGCTTTTTTCATCATAGATTGCCCACGTCTGGTTTACGGTATATTATATTCGTAAATTACGTTAAATTTAATTACAGGCAACGGAACGGTGAATGCCAATACGTATGGACGGGAAGAAGGAGAAGTTCAGATGAAAGGGGAGGAGGAGGAGGAAGGATTACGTCTTTTCGGTCACGTGCTCCCGCATGTGTTAAGCTGGGTCTGGCTCCGCGGTCTATGACTGTTCCTCTCTTCGTTCCTTTCATCTCCTCCGCGTCTTTGCCTTTTGCCGTCTTCTGTTACGGGTCCTGTTTGCTTTTATTTTTGCCCGACACCGCGGAGAGGGACTTCGTAGATTCACCTCAAACGGCTCACGGAAAGGCCAAGTAATTCACTCGACGGCGAACTGCATGTCTGATAATCGCCCCGAGTCGACTTTTAACTCGTCGGAGGAACCGCTCGAGGGGTTCGGGTGGTGGCAAACTCGGCGTGACGGCCTTCAACACAGTTCGGCAAGAGGGTTAGAGGTTGGGGGGGGTGTTGGAAGTTGTAAACTCAATTTCCCGCACTAAAACGGGATGTCGCCCTTGTCAGGACGGCAAATAAGAAATAATGCGGTTGAGAACCGAGTTCTCTTCCTCGAGGAATTTTTTTGTTGCGTATTTACTTCGGTTTTTGGTGTTCTATGTGTGTATGGTACTTGTTTTGCTTTACTTTTCGCGAGGTTTATTTTTTTTTTAAATCGAGTCTTGCTTTGTCGCCGTATGAAACTTAAAGAGGAAAATTCGATCCAGGTAGAATTAGTAAATTTATTAAAAAAATAGTTTTTGGATAATAATTCTTCGGTAATATACCGTCTATGATTGGCGGTGTTTACTAATGGGTTAAGTATTCCCAATTAGCTGGAAGTAAGCAATCAACTTGAAGTAACTCGAATTGGTTATCCTCATTCTAAATAGGGCCTGAAAATGAATAATAGTCATTATTAAAATTAATAATTTGTTTCTGGATTTCAGGAACTGAGCAATAATACTTTTTGTAAACGAAGTTACTGTTGTAAATATTAAGTCGTTTTAGTGCCTTTTCTTAAAATGTTCTCACCGTTAACGGAATTACACATCTATACGAGTTACTTCTTTCGCAATTTGATTCGTAATTTGAATTCTTGATTTCGTGGAATTTAAACCGGAATTAATATGATACAGAAGTAGAGATTTGTGATAAAATTTCTCAAAGAAAATTATCTCTCATAATCTTTTTACCATATAAAAAAGAAGTTCATTTTTCGCTTGCAGTACATTTAGTGGGAAATATCAAACGATATCTCAAATTAATGTACTTTCCATACTAAAAATAAAGACAGGGAGTAAACTTTATGACATTTACCGGTTAATAATTACCGTATTACTATAAAAATTTCAATGATTTCTTCACAATTAAGGTATTTTCACAAAATGAATAGAAAAGAAAGAAAAAATAATGAACGTTTCGAAACATTACGTCCTTCGTTTAAAAATAGGATAAGCAATAAGAAAATGCAGTTTTCTTCGTATATGTCAACAATCTTAAAAGAGAATCGCTTGGATTCAAGGAAAATTCCTATTGGACAGTTGGCAGAAGAGGAAACTGACAAACGGATGAATTAACTCTCTCAAGTGAATTAACGAGCGTTCTATTTTCCAAGTCCTTCTCTGAGAATTTAAAAAAAGTAGCTGTCAGTAATTTATTTGCGACACACATTGTTTATCCTATAGTAATTATACGATTGAATTTCAGGATCATAATAAAAGGCGTTTGAATTTTTTGCTATGCAAGGCTGTGCGCAGTTGGTCCTTCGACAATGACAAAGTAAGGCATTTATCTTGGGTTTATATAGGCAGATTTTGGTTTACTTTACAAAGATGCAACTAAAATATTTGGAAACTATCAAAGAATTCAAAATTTTCGCTAATTCTGTAAAAAAAAAAATCACGCAACTTGAAGGTAAGTTCAACTTTAAATTCTTTTACGTGTGCGTGAAAAATTATGATGTATGAAGTAAGTACTATACGGTATGTACCTGAATTGCAACTTACGGGAAAATGCTCGTTTTGGAAGACTTTTTAATTATCGGTTAATGTTGATTTTATTCCCACAGTCTTTCTTAATTTGTATGTTATCGTATATGTAATAGTCGTTATTAACATTCTCAATCTTTAAATATGTGCTATAATATGATTATTTATTTTTGTTATTATTTATTTTTGTTTAGTTTCTCTTTGCAAAACTCGCATTCATTTGAAAATTCTCTTGTTTTAATGGAAAATCAAGCTATTATATTATAACTCATCATCCCAAAATATGTTAATCAACCCTGTTAGCGTGACATAGGTCTTCAGAGAGACCAATGAATTTCTCACCATAGGTAGGCCAAAAGTAGAGGAATGATAAAGGTGATTTTCCTTTTTCTTAAAAAACGTTCAACTTTGGTTACGCGGAAACCTGAGGATACGTGAAGAGTTTTGTGTGGAGCATCTAAAATTTTTAACGATACTAACAATTTTTCTCATCTCCTCACCTTTAATGAGCAATTTCAAAGTCAGAGGATGTGAAGTTGCGACTACTAACAACGTTTTGTACTTGTTTTTAACGAAGAAAGTGCGTTGGAGCAAAGGAATAATTTCAAAAGTTTCGCTTATTTCTTCACAGTAAGTTAGTTTAATCTTTGGGAGTTTTCCTGCTATTAGATCCTTATGGATAGTTTTTCCTCGCTGAAAAATTTACCAGTACAGAATTTCAACATACTGTTTTCATTATTAACATCTATAAACGTGATTATTTTAATATATCGTTAATTTCTCGTCATACTACGTTATGATACTCGATTATTTAGAAACATTTAAAGGGATAGGTCTGCAGGAAAAAGATCGAAGACCGCTTGTACCGCCGACGTGGTAAATGGAACACAAATCATGGCATTCAATTTTCCACGCCACCGGAATTTGTAAAAAAAAACCACCATTAAAACTGCGTTGACAGAAGCGATGCAATTCCAATGAAACGCAGACGGATTCACAAGTGGGCGGCATGTAGTGGAAGACGTATTCCATTCGGTGAAAGGATCCTTTTTGTTCGGTTTAGGAATCGCGCGGTGGCCGTAAATGGTGCACTTAGGAACCTAGTAAATGAACTGAAAACGGGATGGAGAGGGGGCGGCGGATGCAGACAAGCATGCAGCTCGGTGTAACTGATACCGCGCCGAGACGAAGCGGATGAATGCACGTCCCCTCTCGGAATAACAAGAAAAAAGGCAGAGAATGCATTTTGATGGTGCGTTTTTTCCTTCCCAAATTGAAATTTTTTTCGGACATGGCAATGGGAATGATGAAACGGCGGAAGAAAATAATTAAACTTCGGATGTTAGCCTTTTGAGGTCATTACGAGTGTTCGATAGAGTTAGGAAACCTTAAGCTTTGTTGCTTTATTTAAAATATATCCCACTGTTAACTTCAAGGTAGAATTCAAGTCATAAGTTTTATTATTTAATTTTTCGTCGACTGTTACAACTTTTATTATTTTAAGCAAAAATAATTAGAATGTAACCAATTTAGTTTTAAAAAACATTCACGAGAGAATTATCGAGCTCGTCTTACTACTGAAAATAAATTTCAGAATAATCAACGAAGGTAAAAAATTGAAAACAATAATAGCTTGCCATAGTTATGTCTTATAACCTTGTTGTGGCTATTGGGGATACCTAAGAAAAGCACTTAATTTTTCAGTTTTTTAAATACATAAGCGTTATTACGGAACTAAAAATAATATTGTTCTATATTTTAGAGTATTTGCTTTGCTTAGAAAAGTAATTCGGGTCATAAAGGGGTTAAAAATTTCTAAATAAAAAAGATCTTTTATGAAAGTTAAAAAAAAACCTCGTTTATATGCATTCACCAAGCAGAGGCAGAATATTATTTTGAGATTTGTCTTAATAATCGTTGCTACTTCCGTATAGCATAGAATATGCATCTTGAAATTCACATGCATGATGAATATGATATACTCACACACACACACATATATATATATATATATAATTTTATCGATTTCTCTGTGGTCGAAGACCTCTCAATGACGCAATAAAAAACGGCATGACCCTTGAACGCTGGGCCCATCAATTTTCTCCTATTTCTTCTTTATCTTCTTGCTTGGCCTCCTTTTATACCGCAACCTATCAATTGGCAGTCAAAATAGAATATTATCGTTGCACCAATGATCATTTCTATTTGGGACGCATCCGAATTCCGTTTCGTAAAATTTTTCCGGACCACTTCAATTACGTCATAGACCCTCACCATGGATCCTGACCTATTTTCTCTTGGTTGCTCATACAATGACTCTCTCAATGTTTCCATAGTTGTTCGGAACGCTTAAATCCTCTTCTCTCATCTGAGTAGTTCGGAGTGAGTACGAGGAAATTCATGTTTCGCAGCTACTATCAACCGTATATTGGGGTCGGAACTACGTTCTCACTAATTCTTCTCGTTTGATTAAAGGATTGACTTTTACTTCTTATTCTACATCATACCGCATTCCTTTAGTTCAGGCGTGTCAAACTGGCGGCTCTTTCTCTGCCTTACTGCGGCCCGAATGTTAATTTTCTCTCAGTTAAACAGTTCGAGATTTTATATAAATACTTTACTTTTGTGAAAAGGACACAAGATATTTTCTTAGCTATTGAGATACAACAGAAAACTGTTTTCAATAACAAATCAGGTGACTAATCTTCCAGATAAAGTCTATTTTGCCAAGTCTGGCCATCATTGAGCAACTGTATTCCTAATGCGGCACTTCTATAACATCTATCGCTTCAATGCGGCCCTGATGCTTCTTCGAGTTTGACATGCCTGTTTTAGTTGATTACGCCATATCCCGCGGATACTGATTAGTCTAACCTTGGTTTTTAAAATATTTATAAGAGCAAAAATAATATTATAAAATTGATTGCGATTCTTAATACGGGAGAAATTCGTAGGTCCAAATATAGCGCATTTTCATTTATTGGAGTTTTATACAAGTTGTTCATGTTTCTTTTCTCTCACGATGATCAACCAAACGAAAAAGTATTCGAGAGATTGTTTAATACACGAAAAAGGTGTGTAAAACGAATAATCTCACTTCAAACAATCGTCAATGCTACAATTATCACGGACGCAGGGGAGATATTGATACCTAGTTAACGATCGAACGTTATTTTTTGCTACACGAGACAAAAAATGAAGATCGCTAAGGCGCAGTTAAAAATTAATTCCATCACAGACGATTAAAATTTGGACAATTTTCTGAATTTAAAAACAATAGTAAGAATATAAAAGTAAAAATACGCTTAAAAAGGAATTTCCGCAATGCGCGAATTTCTAAAGATAATTTTTTTGAAATATATATATATATATTTTGACCGCATAAATTCCCTCTTCAAAATGGTTTCTTTGCAATAAAAATATCAAGCAATTCTTTCTCAGCCAACTGTTATATTTTTTTAAACGAAAGAGAACACGCTTATAAGTTAGATTGAAAATCGGTACCAACTTATACTATATTGAAAGAAATAAAATGTCCTATCTTTCTTCGACGGTGGAAAAAGCAACTCGATATGCGGAAACTAGTTTTTAACTTTAATTGACAATTTTTCATTCTTCAACGCGAGCACGAAGTTTTGGTGTTCTCGCCAAACTCGGTCAAACATTTTCAATAAAGCTAAAACTGAAAATTAAAACGGATTTTTTTGAACGAAATTCAATAGAATCGTCAATACAATAAGTACTACTTGCGAAATTACTACAGCGGAGCATATAATGTTATGATTTTTAATTTTCAATTTCTATTGCAGAGCGTGTCACATTATATTTCATGCTGGCAATTTCTCATTATTTTACATATTATGATTATCTACATAATTGGGTCACATTATACTACAAAAAGGGCTACCATAAAATCCGAAATAAAATATGAAATTTCATCTCCTGAGTGACACGAGAGGAGTTAATTATATATGGCAATTGGGAATTTTTAATTATTAAATATGCAGCTTGTATCTCGTGGCTATCACCTTATCGCAACAAACAAAAATTTAAATTTCAACTGCTAATTATACTGAGAAAAACGTCCCAAATGTATGCAATACTTCTTTCTTGTACGAATTATTCCTACTTTTTCATATTAAAAAATACAGGTATATTATTATATAATAAATCAGGGATCACCAAAACTTTTACTAAAATGGCCACATGAGGTATTAAATAAAACTGCTCTGTCACATTCGACCTTTCAAATGACAGTGTGTAAATTTCAAAGAGCTGGTTTTGAGAATTTTTAAATTTTGTAATGAGTCACACGTCTATATTAAAAGTATGTTGCATCCACCTATTCGAAAAATATCGCGTACATTTCGCAAATGATTTCTAACGACACCTGCTGGTAAATATGCAAATTTGCATGTTTTAACCCTTAAGTACACACAAAGGGGCGCTTGGGATCTGTATGACCCCAGCTTCTATTTTCCTCTCAATCATCGTGATGTTGTTTATTCTATTTATTTAACGAATTATATTGATGATAAATATAATAAAATGACCTAAGAGAGCACAAATTCATATTATTGAACAAAAATGAATTAAAATCGTTAATGATCTAATGGAAAATCGAATCTAATGGAGTCACATAGACCCCACGCGCCTGCTGAAGGGTTAAAGTAAGTAAGGGCCGTATTTTGGCGATCCCTGAATAAAATACCTCCAATAACAAAACCTTTTATGGCTATTGGAGATGGGTAATTTATCAAACGGATTTCAACTATAAGGCGCGCTACGTTATTCTATATTTTTTTTCTAACAAGAGCCAATCGTCTGGCGTCTCGTGGAATCAGCGTAATGGTAGCAAAGGGGTTTTCTTAGCACACTCGTGGAACATACGCCCTCCCTGTAACGATCCCTTTATTCCTCTGCCCACTTAGAAACGGCGAAGCTCGGCGCCTCGAGGCTTTTCAGTCGGGAGTAACATCGCAAGATCTTCCAAGACAGCACGCGCGACGCGAGCGCCAAAAGCCTGTCGAGAATCACTTTGGAACCGTGCCCAGCTTGGGGAGGGAAAATAAAAAAGAATAACTGCAGTCTCTCTCTTTCTCTCGCGGAGGGAAAAGTATTTTGGAATTATCGTCGAGTCTCAATAACATATCCTTCTACCCATCATCCAGGCGATGTTTATTTTCATTCTTATCGCGGGAATTGAGAGACATAAAACGATCGCGCTTCGATGCGGGACGATTTACTAATGTTTTTTTTCTTTTTTCTTCCTCCCCGTTTCGTTTCTTTCCTTCATCCTATCCCTTTGCTTGCTCTTTCTACACTCCGTTCCTCTCCCCTTCTCCTCTTCCTTCTCACCCCTCTTCTCTTTTTTCCCTTCTTACTATTTATATCGCTATCTAATGCAGCGGTGGGCAACCTTTTCTACGTAGGTGGCGGGCCGCGTTGATGGCTGCGAATTCCTCGGCGGGCCGCATTGCAAGGTTAGACTTTAAATTGGACGTTAAACTAGAGATTCTGAGATGAAAACCAAGTTTGAATTAGGTTTTTAGAGTTAACATTTCAATATCAAGTGTTTTATTGTCGCAGTTTGAATGTATATACTATATATTATAAATTTGGGTTAAATCTCTTTTTTAATCATGGTTTCGAGGCCCGCGTGGGGTCCGTTGGCCGTATGTTGCTCACCACTAATCTAATATTAGATTAGATAAGCGGTTTCGGGGTGGGCGATAGCGCCCAGCATTGGGCGCTTTTAAGGTTTTTGGTGGGCGCTGTTATTGTTGAGTTGATATGTAAAGTGAGCGGTGGACTTATTTAAAATAACAAAATAGTATAGTAAAAGTGAGCGGTGAATGAAAAAAGATTAGATGAATGAAGAGATTGTCTCAATCTCGTTCTAATAAAGACCTTTGTCTATCTATCTATCTATATATATCCCTACTCAAATCTATTTTCTCGCCCTATCTTTCCTATAGTCTTTATCCTTCTCTCTGTATTTAAACTTTCTTTCATCCCGCTATATCTGTTCCTTTCTTGCATTGTATCTATCTTTGGTTTATGTCACCTCTCTTTTCCTCTTTCTCTTATGTTAATTTTCTCTCTTCCCTCTTTATTTACTCTTGGTTTTTGGTGTCGCCATTTCTCTTTCTCCCTTATATTTCTTTCATTCCCTCTTTCACTTTTCATTTCCCTCCATCTATCCATCTCTCCGTCTTAATCCTCTCTACCTCCTTTCTCCCTCTCCCCCCTTCTGTCTCCGTCTCTCTCCTTCTGCCTCAATCTTCCTTTTTCTTATTCGTCTCTTTTCCTCTCTCCATCCCTCGGACTCTTCTTCTTTCTAACCCCTATCCCTCCCGCCCCATCTCTCACGCCCTATCTCTCCCGCCCTATCCATCCCTTCCTTTCCCTCCTTACTTCACTATTCGGCCTTGGTAGACTGATGGTTAGAGTATCTGCCGACGGTTACTAAGGTCGCGGGTTCGAATCCCGCGTAGGACGTGGACGTTTGTGTTCGTCAGGTTTATATGTAAGAATGGACATTAATGTCTAAATATCGACCTAAATAAAGACGGCTTATTATTATTATTATTACTAGTATAAGTGCCCCGTCAAAAATGAGGGGGATGATCGATTATTCTGAAATAAAATTGAGGCAGTCTTCTTTGACTTGAAATCATATCTCCTGCTGAGAGGGTTGCCTTCGATCCGAGCGAAGGTTCGAAACCTTCGCCGAGTGTATCTATTGTGCTTCAAAAGCTGACCTTAGTCCCCTCTTGCCAGGTATATTTACGTTTTTCAGAGCGTTACAGAGGGAGTGACAAAGGGACAGAATAAGGCTTTTATATATTATCCATACATTAAAACGTTTTTTATTATATCATAATTTTATCCTGAAAATTTCATCAAATTCGGTTCAGTCGTTTGCGAGATATTAAACTTCAAAAAGCATTACATGGCAAAGGGACAAAAGGACAAAGGGACAGTGTGACACTCTTTTATATATTTATTATTATTCCCTCCCTATTCTTCTCTCATTATTTACCCCTCCCTATTATTCCCTCTCTATTATTCCCTCCCGATTATTCTCTCCTTATTTACCCCTCCCTATCCCTCTCTCCCTATTCTTCCATATCCCTCCCGATTCAGCCCTCATTTTCTCTGCCTCCACATTTCTCCAATTCTCTCGCACTCTCTTTCGCCCACTATCCTGTTGTTTCGTTCCGCCGCCACAAAAGGACCGAAATTTGCGGCCTGGTTGGCGGCGGGACGCCGTCAAATTAAGCGAGGAATTTAACCGAAATTATCCTCAACAGTGCGTTCCATTCAACGAGCTATCTCGTCGTACGCATCAAAAGTCTGTACGAGTCGAGACATTTAATTTTTTTTTTTAAAGGGGGATGAAGATCAATCTACGGTTTCGCGTGTGCGCGAACGAGGACGGCCTCGTTGAAAACAATGCTGACGTAATACATTATAGGGACCGCACTAAAAAAAGTGTAGATTTTAGCTTCAGATATGGTTAACTGAATTAAGGAGAAGAAAAAGTATGCATCGAATGAATTAATTCCCTCTCACGGACCCATGAGTTTGCTGGAAATGATATTACGGACGCCTCAAAATTATTTAAGTTATTGTAATTAATTACGTATAAATTTTAATTATTCATTAAAATTCCGTTATAATGTTCACTTGCTTTGGCGATAAATATATATAATATATTCGCTAAATCGAGCTTTTTTGAAGTAATCGTCCATTTTATTGGGTTTAAAAATATTTAGGCATAAGAAGAAGTTCGCTATCCCGTTTCTTTATTTTTTAAGCTCCTTATAATAGACTTTTAATATGCTTTTGCAAACAGAAAGGCACATATGCTAAAATCAAAATATAACAAATGTTTTATTTTGTACTATGTACTTACTAAGTTTTTTTCTGCGGTTACATTGTTTTAAATATAAAAGGTTGAAGCCAAATTGTTGGAATTAGGATTATTTTCTAAGTTGTTGATATTATTTTCAAACATGGAAATTTGCGTGGTTTAGAACAATAACCGATCTCCGTTAAATATTAGGTAACTTCACCTCTTTACCGTAATTTATCGCCGATGACCAAGTATTAATTTTAGTCCTCTTTGACGCGAGCTGTTTCTTCGGCGGTAATTCTAAGTCATGCCGCGAAAACTGTTCAGGCAGTTAAAAAAAAATACTGTTCGGTTTAGAGATAGCTCCATATAATTTTATTGACAGGGCCTTTTTCAGTATTCTAACCCTTAAAACTTAGGGATTCATGGAATCGAAAGACTTCAGATTTAAAAGATTGCGGATATAAACAAAATTACTAAAAGTTATATACATATGTAAATATATATATAAATAGTCGAACTTCTATAAGTCGAACGTCTATAACTCAAATTCTCCATAACTCGAAATGAATTCATTTCACAGGACAAAATCTTTTTCATGTTATATTTCTTCTACAACTTGAATTTCCTATGAGTGGAATATTTTTTGTTTCCCTTGAGTTTCGACTTATAGAAGTTCCACTGTGTGTGTATATATATATATATTTTTTTAGGACAACTAGGTGTTGAAGGAAACCTAGTGAGCACTTACCGGAATGAGAGCCACTGGGGTGTTGGAGAGACACATTTGTAGAAGTTATTGGAGCTTTCGGGATGATCCCTTCGTCAGCACAAGAGAGACACAACACACACACACATACACACACATATATATATATACTACGGAAGAGGAAAGGTAAGTAAGGATATTTAGGGCAACTAGGTGTTGGAGGAAACCCAGTGAACACTTACCGGAAGTAGAGCCGCTTGGGTGTTGGAGAGACACATTTGTAGAGGTTAGAGCTTTCGGGATGATCCCTTCGTCAGCACAAGAGAGACACAACTCAAATGTGTCTCTCCAACACCCCAGCGGCTCTACTTCCGGTAAGTGTTCACTGGGTTTCCTTCAACACCCAGTTGCCCTATATATATATATATATATATATATATATATATATATATATATATATATATATATATATATATATACACACATGTACACATATACATATATACATATATACATATATACATACACAGTGGAACTTCTATAACTCGAGTTTTCCATACCTCGAATTTAGTTTATTTTACAGGACAAAATAATGTTTTCCGTGTAATTTTTTTCTGTAATTCAAATTTTCTAAAAGTCGAATTTTGTTTGTTTTTTCTTGAGGTTCGACTTATAGAAGTTCCAATGTACTATATATACATAAAACTAAAAATACGAAGTTATCACTGTGTCCAACGTTAATTTAAAAAAATATAGGCATTTAATCGAGATAGTGAAGAAAATGATTGAACGAATCGGTCAAAGTCAAAAACTAATTTAATGCTAAGGTGAACTGCAATTGCTTCACGGCGATGTTTTTAAAATGTGCCGGTTGTCTCCGACAATTTTGTTATTACGTTATTATTCGAGCTTTGCGTTGGAAACGAGCGAAGTAATTAAAAAATAATTGCATCACTACGAGCTGATGAGCGCTATTTATTCTCGAACGAAATCGTAATGGCTCCCGGAATTCTTAATTTCCAAAGCTTAAATTGCTTTCCGCGTACGTAACGGTTCGTCCGTAACATAGATTCACATTACGATCGCCTAATCAACCGATTCATTTGAGGGGAAGAAGTTAAATAGTACCGATATGAACCTTAACCTATCCCTTGCATATGTGCGCCCGCTGTACTGTGTTTAAGCCCCAAAGGAATTTTTAATCAAAGAGAATGGATTGGACGGATAAAAGAAAAACTTATATGTATATTTTTTTATTCAATTACACGGCCTGGAAGATCCGAAGGGAGGTTGCCTCATCGCTTTTCAATTATTAAAAAAAATTCTTTCCGATGAAGAGTATCGGGTCGCGATAATAGCGCGGATTCTGTAGATCGAAGAATTAAATGCGTTTTCTTTTGTTTCATTTTCCTTTTTTTACATTTGATGACCTCCAAAAATACGCTTCTCTCGGTCCCTTGGGTTCGAATTAAAAGTAGATTAAGGTCAAATATTTGTACAAGTAAAACCGAGGAGCTGTATGCGACTGCAAGAAATTATTTAATATTTTTCCTCCGAAGATTCGAGTTTCTCATAAAATCGTTTTAAAAAAGATTGATGGCGTATCTCGAAGAAAGCAATGAAGGTTACATAATATTAATTAGGAAAACGATTTGGTCCTGTTGTTTATTTTTATAAGTATATTAAGTTAAGTTTTCCCTTTGATTTATTAGACTATAAGGTATGAGAATAAAACGATATTTGGTGAGCAGGAAAAGTTCTATATTCAACATCAAAGGTATAATATATAATCTTCGGAAAAACCGAAGCTTCTAAGAAAGACTAATTGCCGGGATTTACGATTGTAAACAAATATTAGAAATGGTTGCGACGAAAGGAGCCAGGGAAAAAAGATGCTCCCTGACAGATTGAAAAACGTGAGCCGTTTTAAAAATAGCATCGCCCTAAAGGAAATCATTATAGAATCTTTCATTGCCATTTTCACGCGGAAATGAGGACTCTTACGAAATTGGCGTTTTGAAATATAAATCAAGCCACCACATGCGTCAGAAAAATGAGCGAAGTTGATTAATAATTTAGGGAAATAAAAATATGCACTTGAGCAAGGAAAATTTTCTGATGTTTTTCTGAAACGGGAATGAGATCTAATCATGGAATTCAATCTATTCGCTAGCGCGTTTCACAGAAATAGCTAAATTAAGGACTTCGGAAGAGAGGTTTTCTGTACGGAATGTGTGTAGTGAGTATGCTAAAATTTCATGCTAATTTTATTATTATATTTGTCGGTAACAGCTCGAAAGAAAGGTGGCTTTGTGATTAACTTTGCCAGAAAATTAGCTAGTATCTATGTCAATGTTTCCCAACCCTGGTGCCGTGAAGTGTTCTGAAGGGTGCCGCAAAAAATATTCTGTTTTCCCATTTTTAGCTTCATTTTGCATCGTCGGCTTTTAAAAATGCAAACCAGAGTTAAGTCGACCTTCATTTCGTTGCAAAGGCACTTCAAAATGAAAGGAGATATGGAGATTAGTGTTAGGGGTCCAACTTCACCGCGATTATTACTGAAGGTGGATAGGGAGGGGTGCCGCCAATTTCTGAAAAGTCACTTAAGGGTGCCGCGACTCTAAAAAGGTTGGGAAACACTGATCTATGTAGATAACATCTATGATGTATCAATGTAGATCACGCTTATCTATGTAGATATGATCTGTGTAAATATGTAGATAACATGTAGCTAACGATGTAGATAGCTTTGCAGGAGACGTTATTGTTAACTTTCTGGGCGACAGTTGACGTTGTTGATTGATTTTTAGGTTGCTATTCTAAGAATTCTGCAGGTTGCTTTCTCGCTAAACATAAATGATGAGTTGCGTTGCGGAAATTGTGCAAAGACGGTATAGAAATTATTTTCATTGAATTGTTAATTACGTCGATACTTTTAAAAAGGCACTCCGCATATAAATCAAACAAATATTGTAAAATTTACAGATTTATGATAAATTATTTCAATAAGAGGATGAATTTCCATTCAAAATTAAATCGTCCCTCGTAGATGTATGCGTAGATTATCGTCTTGTAGCGCGCACTCCCGAGATGCTGCAATTCAGGAAGTCGTATTTTGTTAGTATGTATAGCTAAATAGACCGAATCCTTTCGAGCCTAAATGCCATCTTTACCACGAAAGTTAACAAATTTTGGAATGGTTTCTGGATAAATGAGAAACATCGGCACAAACTTATTAGAAACTTATCAGTCAGAAAATTATTTGCACCAGTTTTTAAGAATATTTTATTATATAAGTTCAATCATTGGACATTTCCTATACTTCAATATGTGCGAGGATGGTGTTTATATAGGGTAGATGGAAATGGCGTAATGAAAATGTCGGTGAGTACAGAAGGATCTTTATGAAATAAAGAACTGTAAAAATGGCGTCAAAATCACGAATAAAATCAATACGATCGTTCGCTTTATAGTTCATCTTCCTCAAACGCCTGGCATCGCTCGCTTCTGAAACGAGGAAAATTTCTCGCCGTCTCGAACCGGGTCCGCCGATAACAAAAAAAAACCGTCTATGACTCTCGTACAGAGAAAGGGATCGGGAGGAAAAAGAGGGAAAAAAAACACACGGGACTCGTTTTTCTCTCATTCTGTCCGTCCTTTTTTATCGCTTCTCGATCGCGAAAGCATCCCAGACACGTCTCTTCCGCTCAAATTAACCCAAGGCATTTAATCTGTCCTCCCTTTCTCTCCTTTCGCGTAATCAGCCCGTCGTCGTCATGGAACGCGACGGAACCTTATGCGGAGAACGAAAGAAAAAGGGATTATTTTTAAAAAAACGTTTTCGTAGCCGTAAAAGGGTCGGAGGCAGAATTAGGAGTTGGATTGCCTCCTATCGGTAAAGAAGTGCTTTTTGGAGGAGGCGCGGCGCCAGTTTTGGCATCGTTTCATTGGAGAGTAGGGGTAGAATCGAGGAAGTGTGCTGGTCGAGATGAGGTAAGAGGAGGTTGTGTTTGGAGTAGGGGAGGGAGAGAGAGATCCTTTTCGCCGGTCCTATCACAAAGGCAGTCTCTGTTGGGCCTCCAAATTATGCGTGTAAATCGGGAAATGGCGTAGCTGCGAGGGATGTGGAAGAGGAGGTGGGGGAGGGGAGGAAAAGTGGGGGAAAGATCAGATTTTTACCCATCGAGGGAAGGGGGATGCGTAGTGAATAGGTAGGTAATTGGAAGGGGAAGGAAGAAGGAAAAGTGGAAGGAAGGGAGGAATGGATAGCGTGGAATTTTTTTCGAAGGCGTGAGGAGGCTGAGATGGGAATAGGTTTGGAGATATGGAGCGTGTGGGGAGTTCGGGAAAGAGGTGTTACTGACACTCGAAGAGACTGCGTGACTTATGGATTGGCTGTATTTTAAAACATGGCTGGTGGTGGTGCTTGTGGCGCTTAAAAGGGGGAGGGGAGAAGGGGGGACGAGTTGGGGCGGAAAAGAGGGGGGGGTGGGCACGTGGTATCCGCGGGAGGGGATTTTGTTTCGCAACCGTCTCTTTATTCGAAGCGTGATTCAACCTTCGACTTTAGCACACGAGTCGACGGAACGAGCTTTCAAAAGTATGTTGATCATTTACCCCCCCACCCGAGTAGACGTGACTTTTGCGTCTAATTTTATCCGGTCAAGTACTGAACGAACTTTTATTATGTGCTTGGAAGTGTATATTTAGATGTGGGTGTGTATATATATATATATATATATATATATATATATATATATAACAGTAATGTTTTATGCACATATTGATGCTTCATTTCTTGTTAACATATTATATTTCGTGAAAGGAAATGAGTTTTTAATTTATAATTATTACGAAATTCGTGTAAAATGTTTCTTATAAACAAGATACGAATATAACGCAGTATATTCCGAGGAAACGGTATCTCTTTGTGAGTTTTCGACTTCATAAATAATTCGATTATCAATATGTTTGGCATAAACTTTGAGACCTTGAAAAAAATGACCTTTTGAGAATCACAATTTAGAACGTGCTTCTGAAGCACTCGAAGGAAGTGAAATATTTTTCAAAATACAAACATAATAGACGAATTTTTCAATTCATAATTTTCACATCCAATTGTTCCGTCTGTTAATTCACAGCATTTATTTGTTAAATTAAAAAAATTTAAATTGTCTAATATTTTATTGGTTAATACACAGTGTTGTTTAATTTTCTTGCTATTGAAATATTTGTGGATTTTGTTTATCCTATATAAATTGATTTGATGGGGAAGACCTATCGATAAAATGCGTCATAAGAAGATTGAAGGAGCGCTAAGCAAAAAGAGTTTATAAAAGCATTATTACAAATTGGCTTTCATTTAACATTCTTTTCAGCGACCCAGTGAGAAAAAAAGCAGAACCATCGTGAACCCTCGGATAAAAAGAGTATCTTTTGAGTTTTCGTCATGTTACAATAAAATTCACTATATCCTTAAAGAAAACATATTTACATAATATGTAGTAGCGCTCCTTCCTCTGTGAGCTTCGTCGTCTCTCAGCTTTTTATGCAGTTAGTGCCCACATTGTTTTCACGAGCCTTTGCGACCCGTACTAAAAAAATTCTAAAAGTAGAACGTTGGCAATGTTTATTTATTTTTTTTTGACTGCTGACATACAATGAAGCGTGTTCGAATTACGGCCGTGTCGGATATTTTCATCCTGCTACCCTCTTGCCCTCATTCGTGCTAAAGAAGTGTATATATCTGCAGTAGCACATAAAAAAGGATGTAAAAGCGGTTTTGCCCTTTGATGCATTTCGTAAGAGTATAAAAATGCCGTTTTTTGGGATTTTATCCTTCCTTATGGCCTATTACACAAAGTGTTTTAAGTTTGCATAATTGAAGTAACCAATTGTGAATTTAAAAAAATTTAATTTCTTCTTTTGCATGAGTTGGAAAATTTATATTAAATGAATATATGTACTGCGATTAAATTTCAGTGGATCGTTTAATATTAAAAAAGAAACCTTGATAGGCCGAATTTTTTTTTAAATCGGGAAGGTTGAAATCAATGTGTCAATATACTTGTGTGCGTTCAGTTACAATATTGAGAAATATTATAAAATCAAAAATTATAATATGCATGAAAGATTTTAAGTTTTCGAAACCGGCCCAAAAGTCAACACGAAAAGTTAATATAAAATCGTCAACATCAGTAAATTATAGAATACATCAGTGAGGTTAGTCACTTTAGGCATGACGCAATGTATTGTACAATATCAAACTGTAAAATTAAAATAATTATTCAATTTTTTAACTGATATTAATAGTTATCCAGGGATCATTGTTAAATAGCACCATGAGATACCAAGAATTGAATCTTATGCCCTTAAATAAGCTACGTTTGTTAAAAGTATTTTCACAAAGTTTACGTAAAGTTAGCAGTCATATATTTTTAAATTTAAAATATTTGAAATATTTTTGATTTTCCTGAATTACGAATTGAACCGCAGACAACAATTAAGAATTTCCTAAAACAAGTCGTGTGATCTATGGGCAATTGCAGGAAAAGGAATATGAATCTTTATTTGTAAAGTTCACTGTTAAGTTAATGTACGGCCCAGTTATGCTCATTCATTTTTATGGCAAGATCAGCGTTTAAAAAAAAAGAATGTACACGATAACTTTAAAATATCTTTCGTGACTTTCAGCGTATTTCGGTAAAGGTTAATGAACCTCAGGTAAATTAAAAAAGAAAACAAACGTTTCCCTCGAAAGTCTTCTGCAGAGACTCGAGATAAGCATTAACATGGCGTAACCTGTGTCAAACTGAGGAGGAAGCTGTTCATCATCACCAATGACTCATGGAGTCATTTTGTTCCTCCACTTTCTCTCTAGGTGGCATTAAAAAAAACATGCACGTGATAGGCGGAATGATAAAGTAAAACATTCAATCCGTTTCGTAGAAGCTACGATCTGTCATCCAATAATTGTTAAAAGAAATTCAACGGAATTCCAGTTACGGGAGTAAGGAAAGGAATAGGATGAGGTTCCCGAACGAGTTATAAACGAGACGGCGATGAGAGATAGGAAGCAGAAGCGGTTGATGGGATCTCGGAAGTTTTTTCGGCGTCCTCCTTTGATAAAGTCGCGCATCTGAGTCGGCGGATGTGTTTTATAAACGCGAACCCGTCTTCGCGCCGGGTGCACGACTCCCTTCACTTGTTTATTCTAACGGTTTTCGAAGAAGAAAAAAATGGGAACCGTCATAAAAATCCCTCGTGTTTTTCGACCGAGTTACCCGACGTCTATCCTTAGAGAAAGGCGACCCTGCAGGCCTCTGCTCTAAATAATGATAAGAGAAATATTGAATCGTATTTTTATACGGGACGTAAAAAGAAACGCGAGAGAGAGAGAGGGGGACATGGAGAGATGTAGAGAAAGTTGGTGAAAAGATAGAGGAAGAGAGGTTTTGGAAGAGGATATTGAGAGAATTCCGTTAGAATCCTCTCACGACGACATTCGTTACGCGGAAATACGGTGTCTTCAAGTTTCCAAATTTCGTAATGTGTTACGCGAACACAATTTACAAGAAGTTGAACATTTTGTTATAGTGCATGAAAGGTATGTAAAACAAAGGAGAGGCGTATATATATGTATTTATATACGAGGGTGGGTCAATAAATAAGGTGAATTTACATTTTTCACAGACATATGTACCCATTATTTTTCTCTGATGGAATCAGATACCTTTTCAGTCGCTGTACTAAATGCGTCGAGAGAGGAGGTGATTACATTGAAAAATAGTGTATGTGCATGTTTTTGGAATAAACTGTGTTGATACTATACTTAAATTCACCTTATTTATTGACTCGCCCTCGTGTGTGTGTGTGTATATATATATATATATATATATATATATATATATATATATCCTTCCTCTATCGCCATGGACGTCCACAACACCAAGTAAGTGTCCACTGGCTCCCTCCTATCCCTCTCAACTACTAGTTGCAATCCTATATATATATATAGAGAGAGAGAGAATGAGAGGGATAGGAGGACTGGGAAATAGGGTGATAGAGAGAGAGAAAAGGATGGGAGAGAAACGATTGAAGGAAAAATTTGAGAGAATTTAGGGTGAGAGAGGCTGGGAGAGAGGAAGAGAGAGAGAGAGAAGAGATTGAGAGGATAGTGGGAAATAAGACAGGGAGTATGGTAGGTGGAGAGAGAAAGAGAGAGAGTTAGAGGGTGAGGAGAGAAACGTGGCAGACAGGGAGAAATACATTTCGAGAGGGAAATCAGAGAAATTTTGGGTAAGAAAGTGGGAGTGGAGGGTGTTGTAGGTAGGGAAAAGGGAGACGGCAGGAAGGGTGTGAGAGAGAGAGAGACCGAAAGTGAAAGAGTTCGGTAGAATGAAGTAGGGTGAGTTAGAGATAGGGGAAGGTGAGAAATGGATTGGAATGAGGCGGCGGAAGAGAGGAAAAGAAACGAAAGGATAAGAGGTATAGGAGATGGAAAGTGGAAAGAATTCTCCCTCTCTCTCTTGGTTGGGGAAGTGAGGTGGAGAGAGAGAGAGTGTTAGGAAAAAAAAGGTCGGGAGGAGGGGAGGGTATAGGGGCACGGGTCACGGCGGAGGCAATAGGTCTTCCCCCCTCCCTCCCCTTTACTTCGCCCTTTCGCTGATACGCACGGCGCGGTTCGACAGCCGGAGCGGGACGGGCACGTAAACAGAACGAAAGACGAAATTACTTGGGGCGAAAGGTGCGTGCGTGAGTCACATAGAGGATATAAATTTCTATACTCTCAGCCTCTTTTCTTTCTTGATTTACGGTCGAGTAAACAATCGACTATCTCTCTCTCTTTCTGTACTCCGTACGCGTACTCTTTCATATATATATATATATATATAATTTTCTTTTTTTGAAACCGTTATGAAAAAGAGAGGAAAAAATGCTGCGATTGGAAACTTTCAGAAAAAAAATTCCCTTTCCTTCTTGGAAGATCCGTGTTACTACCGCGAAATTTAGAGGTTGGATGCACGCGCGTCGAGATAGTGATGTATGTTTGTGTATCATACATCTCAGTTTTCTCAGGTTTTTCCTTTCGTTCGTCGTGTTTCAAGTTCATCGGATTTGGAATCGCGCCAATCGTCGCCAAAATAACTTCCGTAAGGAAAGAAATGCTTTTATAAAAAGAAGGGTTAAAATTCTTTATATCGACCTGATTGATGACTTTTGTAATAGTTGCCATTTTTTAGTTTGTTTATCCATCGATTCCTAATTCAGCCTCTATGAAAGGCTCTCTCACACACATTTTGTGCATTTGACTAAATAACGGATTTATAAACGTATTAACTGTGTTATAACGTAAAAACTTCCTCATTAATATCCTTCTATGGTTGTAATAAATTCTGGCTGTAATTATAATAATATTCTTGCTAATCCCTTTTAGATTGATTAAAAATATCTTTCATAATCATGCGAAATGGAGAAAATTTTTATATTAAGCCTTCAAAATATCTTCATCGTCAAATTTAAAGAATTTTTTAGCTATGTTTCAGAAGTTTTCTCAATGTCTTCTATTTTATTGATAATTATCCAAGGCATTAGGAGTTAGGGTATTTGCAGGTATGTAATATTCATTTGAAAATTTACTAGTTATATATTGCTATTTACTCTTTCGATTCTCTTCTGTATGTACTTACCATACAAACAAATATTATTTTTATATCAAAACCGTTGTGAACTTCATTTCCTTGTCCGTTGCAGAAATAAACTCCCCATTACTTCACAGAGAGAGTCTATATTATTTTAAATAACTATTTTAGATCTTCGCCAATGAAACAAACAGTTTTACTTGTTCTTTAGTGCAGGGAAGAAGAGAAAAATTTCTTCGTCGTAATGGAACTTCAGGGAAAAACGCGCGACAATTGCAAATCTAAAATTGTTATTCAGTACAGGGTTCGCAAGCCTTCTAAATCAAGCTTATACCTTTACACTTTTTCCAAATACGTTTCGGATTTTTAAGTAACAAATTAAGCTTAAATTGAAAAATTAAAGTCCAAAAATAACGACAGAAATCGCGGATGGGAAAAATTCATTTGTATGAGAAAAATTCAAGGCGTTATATTAATTAAAAGCGGATAAAAGTAGTTTATGACGGAAATAGTTTTTATTCGCATTTATAAATGTAGCATAGGACATATTTCAACGTGTCAAAGGATGCACGTTCCCTATGGCCCATTATGGGCGCAATTACTAATATAGCGTCCTGGCGCGCATCAATCATGGCCGGTCTAGGGTCACGTAAACCGAATTGCAGATCAGGGGTTTGAGAACCCCCTCCTTATATTCCCATTAATCGCAGTGCTCCTTTCTACGCTGTCCGACTCCGGGGGCGAGCCGCCATACAACCCAACCCGTCTGCACTGTGGTCAAGGGGAATCGGACGTCAACAGGGTGGACACGAGGCAGCGGCTGGAAGACCTTAGGGCTCAGATGAGGCAAGTGGACGCCATTCACGGACCGGCGATCCAAGCGTTCATCATCACTTCGGACGACGAACACCAGGTGGGGCGGCGATCGATTTTTTAAACGTGTAACGGTATCAATAACGAATCATTTATAGTTGAGATTTTAAAAATCAGGTAGCGTCTAAACTAATAAGAATTGTCGGGCTCACATTATGACTTGGGTGCAATTGGTAATCAAGGTAACTCCTTTAGTTATGAAATACTCTGAGATGCACGTTTCGGTTACAAAGCCTTACTCAGCGGCAATTCACGGGCCTTTGATTCTGAAATTAATTTTTTCATAATAAGGATTGCTGATATGATTTTCTGGACATCATTATGAATGCTTTATTTTTAATGAAAACATCTCTTATGAAAATAATTGTCTTTTAATTGACGTTAATTTTGGAAGGAGGCATTCACATTTTTATAGCGAAATTAATCGAATCTACTTTATTTTCTCCCTATATTAGCTACGAAATTGTTTGATTCTCTTAAAATTTGTAGAAATAAATTTCGTTAAGAATATTTTGTGAAAGTTGCGTCGGAAATTTTTAGATTTTTTTCGGTAAGTCGCAAAACAATAAAAAATTCAACTTCGCACAATATTTTTAATTGGGCTTTGTACAATTTAGTTGAATTTGGAATTTTATTTGATATATTCGTTAGCTGTTTTAACGTTCTAAAATGTTATTTAAAATAGGCTTGGTTATGTTTTCACGTGTATTTGAAATGATATAATATATAGCGAAGTGGGAAATGCAGAACCAATTTAATCTCAATAAAAATACTCCAAAATTTTCATAAGAATCGATACTAATATGATTATAGTGAATAAATTCATCATGGAAATTTAGAGCGAAGGATAATATTTTTAATATTTCCTCCAATCAAGGTGGCCTGAAGTTCTAAATTGATTGGTTAAGTATTTGGAGACCATGACATATTTAAAATTTCACCTGGAAACTTGTATTGAGTTCTAAGAGGTCTATATATTAATAAAACTCCTCTTGAAACTATGCTTAGACGTGGGAGCAAAACACCTCTGCATCCTACCTGAAATTCATTAATAAATTATTTTCTTTTTTCAACAGAGCGAGTATGTATCTGAACACGACAGGCGTCGTGAATTCATCTCTGGGTTCACTGGTAGTCAGGGCGAAGCTGTCGTCACGGAAACGCAAGCTGCCCTTTGGACGGATGGTAGGTACTTCCTGCAAGCGGACAAGGAACTGGACTGCAACTGGCTGCTTATGAGGAGCGGTTTACCTGATGTAAGGAAACAAGCATTTAGCATCTTTCATCTTTGAAACTTATCATTCGCAGCGGATCTTTTTACCGACATGAAAATAATACAGAAATTGCTATTTTATCTCAACAGAAGTTGTCCGTACGTATGTACGGATCCTGAATTCTCTTTAATCAAAATTAAACTTAAGAGACATCTATAAACCTTTTCCCCGCCACGTTTCCACGCATTCGTAATACTTTTCTGTACGTACTATGCTTAGTATTTTATTCGATTTCATCGTATTTCAACTTGTATTTCTTTCATTTGCACGAGAGAAGTCTAGAAGGAAAAACACGACATTACGTATTGTTGAATACCTTTAAATAAAGTTACAGTATTAAACGTTTTTGAAATTTGAAGTACATGAGATAATTCACGCTAATTATTAAAAGGTTGGAAAAATGAATTTTGTCGGTGTACTTTTATTTTATCAGTTCTAAAAACAAAATCGCAACGCATAACGTAATTTGACGACATGTGCACATTCATTAAAACCAAACGACACGCGAGTAAAAAATTGCGTGTATCATATTTATTTTGGAACACATTTCTTCACGGTTATGGGTGAATAAATTTGGGAACTGCATCGTCGTCACTTTCGCTCAAGTATCGCACAGAGCAATCCTTGGTGTAGCATTGTCAAGATTAACCGGAAAGCTTTTTTTGGGAGCGGCGTGAGGCAATCGGTGAAGCAAGACTTGGCCTTAGTAAGCGAATCTTTCTGCCAGCTTATCCCGCCACTGTGAATGCTACTTCATACCAGAGCCCACTTCCGGTTCGGAGGGGTACTTAGCGGGGCGGTAGGAAACACTTGAAATTCAACCGCTACCGAATGGTCAGAGGAAAATTGTCTGAAAAAACAATTCTCCGAAAAATAAAATTACGAATAAACGATTCTTCGAATTATACGACCGAAACAATCTAATAATCAGCCAATTCGAACTGGGTAATGATGTTTACGATTGCTTAATTGGAAAAATTCCCACAATATCAATTATTAAATGGCGTGAATTATGTTTCAATCCTATCAAAAGTTAAAAAAATCTTAATGTCAGGAGATCGATTGCATTTTCTTATTTTTAATCATTTAAATGTTTGTTTACTTCTCCGAAGAATTTGTTTCGATAAGTTACCCTTAGAATAATTTTCATACCCTTATAATATATAGTCGATTCAACATCGGAAGGCTCTTGGCCTACTTAGAGCAAGTAGCCAATCACGAACGTTTCCTCTTCCATCGCCCCTCTCAACTTTCGTGCGGGAGAGCAGATATCGGTGCGCGTTGCCAGCTCTTGCGGATTTTCGCCTTCATCTGATATACTACGCAATTTCTAATGGCAACGCATCCAGATGTGATCTCTTCGAGAGCAGGAGTGAGACTGGTTTCCTCCCCACTACCTTCCCAAACAAACAGTCTCCTATTGGCTGCTGCTAACTGGTGTACGCCCCGTTGTCGAGGCCAGGAGTCTTCAGATGTTGGATCGACTATAGTATATACGTAAGAGGATTGAATATCTTAGAAAACTTTAAGTTACTCTCGTTTTCTTCGTTTTTAAGGTACCGAGTAAGATGATGTGGCTTAAGCAGAAACTCAAACCGGGTTCCAGGGTCGGCGCTGACGCTCGGCTCATTCCCAATTTCATGTGGGAGACTTGGAGGGAGGAGCTAGGTAAGGATTACCCTTTGATACTACCTCTGTAGATTAATAGCATTGGAATGAGTAATTTAAAAAAAAAATATTGCTTCTGACAAGTCCGTGTCGGTGAGAAAGGTTCATATTTCTGAGTCATGTCACATATAATGAATCAAGAAGGGATGCATCGATCCCAGATTGCGTAAGCGCACCAAGAGTTGTCGTTTAACAATGAATGGGAATGAAAATTTAAAAAGACGGTTATAAACGGAAAGTATTCCAGATTTGTTGCGTAAAAATTCTTTCAGCTCGCAAATCAGCAAGGCGAAGAAAATAATAGAAGGGAAATAATTAAAGCAATTCGAAGAATTTATTTAACTATTGTTGTTATTATTTAATTATTCAGCGATGGGAATCTCCTGATAGAAATGTTTGGCGGCGACAAAATAAGTTACATAGTTTTAGAGGATGCATAATAAATTATAGCTCCCAGGGTCATAAAATTGAGACGCTAACGATGAATACAGAACGCAGTGACTCTGAAGTATTTTAACGCTCTCCACGTGGTGAATTTCACTCGGATAGTTTATGAAAATATTAGTGAAAATAAAGGGTATTTCTATTTGGACGAAAACGAAATCACGTTACTTGCACTAAAAGACATCACACTGTGACAATAAAACTTGATCAAAAGCTTGACCGCCATCGGAAAATTATTTCCTCAAAATATTCAGCTTCAGTCATTAAAAAGCGACAATTTAAAATACTTTTTTCCTATTCGCTAGCCTACCACCATTTATTTTAGCAACGCGAACGAAATTCATAACTTTTACTCGACAGTCCTCGAAGTGAAAAAAAAAACTGAATTTCGCGAAAATCACTATAGCGATAAAAAAATGAAATAAACGAGACTGACGGTATCCTGACAACGATGCACATCCGACGCCGAAAAACGTAGTTTAAAGAGGTCAGATTCTTATAATTTTTCCGCAAGCGTCGTGTTTACGCGTGAAAGCTTTTCGCCGAAACCCGAAAAAATTAAGTCAAAACGTACAGAGAAAGGGAGGAAAGATAATAGCTTCAACGTTTGACTGTTCTGTTTGATATGGATAGCGTCGAACGAAGGTTAAGGAAGCGTTGGTTGGTTCGAAGCAGCCGTTTCTAGACGAGTGACGTCAGAGAGAGCGAGAGCGGTGAGCTGGACAAGAATGCGGAGAGCGTTCGGCACGATCGACCTTGAAGGCTCGAAATTATTCAACCGCGTGCTGCAGGCGGAATTGCGTAAAAAGAGCAGCGGCGCTTGGCTACGTTTAGCGAATTCCGACGCGAGAGTTAAATATATCGAGGCGGCAAAAGCAGTCGCTTTCACGTATCGGGGAAAAATAGGCTTTTTTTTTTGGAAAACGTTACCAAAGGGTTGCGAACTTCCGGTTCGTTTTTTTTTTATCTTTTAGCTCGGTGGGATCGATTCGGGCGGCGATCGTAAAGGGTATATTTTTTCCCCCATTTGATACTGCATTTGACCTCCGGGGTTAAGAAGGATGTCGCGCGAAATAGTGATTGACTTTACATGTGTATTCACGGAAAAAACCTCGGCAAAAGGATTTGCGTAAATGAAATTATTTTTGTTCGTTACATAAACTTTAATGCAGTGGTGCACAACCTACGACCCGCGAAGACATGACGAAAAAGAAATCCGAAAAATTTAACACACAAAATCGTACATTTTTAGGAAAATTTTGTTAATAAAGCTTTAGACTGGAATTTTCGCCATAAAAATCCCATTTAGACTTGATTTTCACTTAAATGGCACGCGAGGATATATTGGTAACTTCCGATTTAAACTCCAATCCGGCCCGCAGGAGAATTGGCAAATTCGCAACCAGGGATGCAGTTCTCCATGTAATGTAATATAAACAGACTCTGCATAGCTTAAACGTATTTTCTCTCGCAGTTAAATAATTTTAACAATTTTCCAAATAAGACGTTATGATAGTTGAGCTTACCTTATTTTCAAACCACCAAACTTGGGCATTGAGGGATGAGGGGGAGAAGAGAGAGGGGGGAAATGATAGTCAAAAAGTATTTAAAGGAAAAAACAGAAATGTTTTTAATATTAAAATATTAAATTTAAAATTGAATATCGTAGCAGAAAAGGAATTGTTTGAATGTGGGAATCACGTATTTAGTAAGAAATATATTTTTTTACCACTACCCCTGACTTTGACATATTTATTTTCCGGGGCAGAACAACAAAACGACCGGGACGCTGGGACAAAACCTCGAAACCGTGACTTATGGCAAGCCTACACATAAACCGTAGCATTGTGGTTTTAGATATTTATGTTGGCTAAAGAGCGATGTTGCGCACCTCCTTTCTCCCTTTTATATAGACTTATAACAACACATTGGTTTATTTGACGGTAGTCAGGCTCAGTCGTGTAGCCAAGGCATCCGGACATTTGACCCCCACCCCCTCAATGTCCCAAATAACTTGATTTGCGACTACCTTGTCATTAATTAATTTATAGCGATGTTTACTAGTTGCTACTGAAAACTATCGAATAAAGATGAGGGTAACCTCTTTAATTTTAAAAAATGCCTTTTATTAAATGCCACCCCAAATTAAATTCCTGGCTGCGACGCTTGTAGGCGTGACTTTGTGAAATCGTTCCATAATGTAAACAAAGAAAACTGTAATTTCCATTATTTTTTTTTCAACTTATGACCCGGATTTCGATGTACTACATTATTGCCAGGTTCTACTACATTGAAACTCGGCTCGTAAGTTGCCAATAAAATAGTGGAAATCACAAAGTGATTTCTTCGCTTGCATTATGGTTTTAATTTGGTAGTGGGCATAGGCGGCCAACTACTACCGTTAATTCATCGCGGGTCACTTTCCAACTGTATTTAAGTTTATCGAAATCCAATGCCAGCTATTGCTATAAAGACGGGGAACTCATTCCACCGGGTGAATGCCAGAAATTCCTATGGATCAACTTGTGCCATGACCTATCGTGGAGGTTATCCGAAGCATAACAGGAGAAGCGCGGAAAAACGAAGGAATCGTGTGAAGAGCTCTTGGCAGACGTAATGAGAAAACACGTGAGATTAGTTACTTTCCACTGGTTAGACCTTTAGCATATGTCACCACGTGGTCCTGTCACCGTTTTTTGAGAAAAACAGATGTCCTGGACATTATCGGTAAACAAACCCAGATCTTCCACTTTCCGAGTCGATGCTTTTACCGAATAAGATATCCAACCAATATGATTCTGAAAATCCAAAAATAAATACACAGCGTAAAAGCTGCGCCATTGTTAATGTTTTAATCGAAATTAGGAAAATATGGTGGAATGTAAAGAATTTTATTTGCGTTCTTTTAAATTTTTGGTTTTATCTACTCGGTGAAATTTTGTTAACGGCACGATAACGCGGCTCGTAGAGGAAATAATGAAATGAAAATAACGAAACAGAAAACTCAAATATTACGTCAAAATATGTCGCCGAGTTAAATTTTGTCTGTATAAAAATTAAAAGAGACAAAAAAACTAAAGATTTATCTCGCGCAAATTAAAGTAATTCGTGGTCTCCACGGTAGTCGATTAATTTAATACAAACAAGGATATTTTTGATGAAGAAAAAAACCACAATTTGAACCGATACCTTAAACCAGTGTTTTTCAATCGGTGTTCCGCGGAACACTGGTGTTCCGATAGCATTGCCTAAGTGTTCTGCGAAATATTCCACCGAAAATAATTTTTCTATAAATTTAGATTTTGTAATGAATTTAAAATTAAAAAGTATTTCTATTTTGCTCTCACACCATAACTCCATCTATCGCAGAAGCAGGAAGTACTTCGATTAAGTACATAAAATAAAGGTTATATGTAGATTTATATATGCATATGTGTATAGATGTTCCACCAATTTTTTACCATTCCAAAGTGTTGCGCCACTCAAAAAAGGTTGAAAAACACTGCCTTAAACGTCGCACTTTCCTTTTTCATACTTAGCAAATATTTCTTAAATACATTGCATGTAAAGGGTTTAGCTTATTTTCAAGGGATCGAGAAGAATTAAAGCATATTTTAACACTTTATTGCGGCAACGACAGATAATAAAATGTATACCAGTTAAAATCATCGAGTGACCAACCTTTTGTTTGAAAAAGGATCGAATTCGACCTTCTTTTATTCAATAAACCAAGGAAACCTGTTTAAAATCCCGAGAGGGACGGCAGCACGGAAGATTAAGCTTAAGCCGCGAGATTGGGTTTCGATGGATTTTGGCCGAAATTCGGTTAATGGGACGAGACTAACTGATGCTTTTGGTTTCCATGGTCCCATGCTCGGCGGTTTCCGTTGCACAGCCGAAGCCAACATCACCATGGTGGCAGTTTCTACCAACCTGGTGGACCTCATCTGGACCAAGGACAGGGCTAATTACTCCGAAATTCCAGCTTATCCCTATGACATCGAATTCGCGGGTGAGTCCTGGGACGCCTGAGCGTTTTCTCAAGGAAAAAAATATTTAGCGCATGTCGCGAGCTCCAGTACGTGTTAGTTCTATTTAGAGAAAGCCTGTGCTGTAAAATTAAGTTCCCTCTAGCCCTGCTTACCACTAAACTGTGTTGGTCGTGGTGGTTTCAACACGGTAAAAATAAACTAATGGAGATTTTATGCGTTAAAATTACCATATAATTTCGCTAAAGAAAATGTCTCTTATCTTTTCAGCGTATTTATCGTTTGTTTTTAAAAAATACTCATTTATATTTGATCCTACTACTTAATTATAGAAATTAAATGAGAATCTAAGGAGTTGTAAAATAATTCTAACAGCACGCATTATTTAATAGAGGAATATATTTTTAAATTACGGAATCATATAGGACGAAAGGCAATTTAACGAAGTAATTGGCAACCAATAATATTCTATGGCAAATAATTTTCGAAAATTATTACGTTTATCGACGATTCCGTAGAGATAAATATTATCGTCTATGTTGTGCGAATTATAATTCGCTGGTAAAAAATGTAGCAAAAAATACCTAATTATAACTTCTCGACGAAAATTACGCAATTTTTGTTGTAAAGCTAACTGTGCATTAGTTTGTAGTAATGTTATGATTAAACACTGGAAAAATTATGCTAATAGTAAAAGTAAAATTTTGCTCGTATTTGCACTCCCACCGTACAAATACTTACTCAACGACGGGTAATCGAGTCACGCTTGGAAAAAACGGAAATTCTCGGCACGAGCTAACCACGCAGAAATGTCTGAAACTATTTGTAAAATACGTTGCGATATTTTGGAAAACGGCATCTAAACTGATGTTTTAAAAAGTTAAAAAAATAAATATTAATTAATTTACCTTCAATTTGACGTTTTAAAAAGTTTTAAAAAATAAATCTTAATTAATTTATATCCAATACTTGCGTCCTATAAAATTAGACGCAATCGATTCTCGTATCTCTCCGGCAAACGCTCGCTTTCGATTAATTTCTTAAATTTAAAAATTTTCCCCCTTAATTTTCGACGTATCTCGATTCTGATAATCTCGAATATGTTTTGTTTTTACCCTTAAAAAGTTCTCGCTTTGCATTTTTACGTTTTCCGTTTAAACATAAACGATCCATAATGAAATCCGAACGACGTTTGTTTTTATCGCACGAATCGGAACGATAATCGATTGCCACGGGCGGAATGGGGTTAAATCAAAAGCCGTCTTTCAAAAAGGGCATCTGTCATTAAAAACGCCGCAACGGGAAGCGACAGAGCATATTTTCTGTCGTAACTTGCGCCATTACCCTCGTCAACTCGTACACAGCTTGTGGCATGCGAGTCGAGTCGTGCGTGTCAAAAACTCCCGTCGTTAAATGAACGAATTCAAGCTGACGTTTCAAGAGCGCGATGGATTTTAAATCCTTCCCAGCTTAAAAAAAAATAATAAGTGCTGAAGGTTATCCTGAATTTCTGTAGCTTCTATCGCCAAAAAAAAAAGAAAGGACGCAGCCAATGAATTAAGATGTGCCGAGACTATGACAACCATTTATTGTTTTTACGGAGTGGTTTGGTACCAAGTCCATCCCATATAAAAGACTTTTCCGTAAAACCGGTATTGGGTAATGATTGCGAAATGCACAAAAATATGAATAATCCTGGAAAGTAACGATTGATTAATTAAGATGATATGTTTAAAAAATATGTATGACATGAATCTGTCTATCATTATACAGTTGACCCCCGCTGAACGCGGGGGTTACGTTCCGGCCAATGGCCGCGCATGACTTCAGCGTTCCGTGGAGTATTGGTATAATTGTAAAAACGGGGTTACGTTCCAGGACCTTGGATGTTAAACCTAAAAACCTATAATCCTTGCGCTGTAAAATGTAAAATTTGCCTGTCGGCTTCAGGCAGTTGTTGATGCCAAAACGATTTTAAACTTAATTTTACAAATTGAGTAAAGTTGTATCACAGCTGATTCATAATCTAGGCGTTACAAATAAAATGAAACCCTTTTGAAATTGTTATAAAATCCTTGACAAATATGCACGTCTAGATCTTATTCTGCAATTCACCATGTTAGTGGGAGGCAGGGGGCGCAATGCACCAAAATTCCTACATAACAATCCTCATTTACAGGCCTGACTCTCCTATTATAATCATTGATAGTCCTAGGGGAAAACGACCCCTTGTAACGTTCTGTCCTACAGTCGATCTCGCGTATTTTGTCCTCATTAGCGTTCATCCGATATAGTTAAGACTTTTGATTTTTACAGTAGTATGGAATTAGAAAATGGATCTAATAATAATAAAAGCAAAATATTGAGTATCGGTGACATAAGAGTGGTTTTGGATGTGTTCGCCACTCCGGAGACATTTCGCAAAACCGCCCTACTGCGAACCGTGTGACGGCGATTTTTATCCCACATGGTTCAACCGCGTTAGTGCGAATCTACGCACGGCGGGGGTCAACTGTATTGCATAAATATTTGAGATTATAGTGCCAACAGCGCGCATGGACCGATTTTGAAAGTAAAGAGATCCAAATTAAAGTTCCACCGCACAGTTTTATTTAATTTCGTAAAAGTGGATTTCCGATTAAACCGTACTACATAGAAATTGGATTTTGGTGCGTTATTATATGTATCTCATGCCTTCATTACTGCAAAAGAACGTAGCATATCTTTTTCAACGCGTGCGTGTTATACGATCCGTTTAATTCTATACCTGGAGCCGCATTTAATACTCCTTTCAAACATTGGGAATTATTCCCTCGGCTTAATATCTAACATTTTTTTCGGTTCGTGAAGAGTTTTGATTATTTCGTTATTATTCTATTTTATTTAAAGCCTTTTACCTTTACGCCTCGCGGTTACACACAAGACACGCAATAATGAACAAGTGTCGATTATCGATGCTTGAATATTCAGGGTACATCTCAAGCTAACTTAGGGGTAACACACAACCTTCAGTGATTACTCCTACTTATTTAATTTAATCCTTATTGATAACTTGTGTTCTGCAACATTCAACTGTGTTTATGGAAAAACAAACAGAGACGTGCATAGTTGGATTAGCACTTCATAACAATTTGAAGAACAAAGTAATCGTTTATATCTGCTCTAAACATACGGTTATCGTCTCCTTGTCGGAAGATAGGCCAAAAGTTTTGGCCTGCACGTTTTTTATTTGGTAAAGCCCATCCCTAACCTTAATACGTTTCATCAGGCAAGGAGTGGCCGGAAAAGGTAGAAGAGATGCGGCAGAAGATGGAAATCCTCGGGGCGGACGCCTTAGTGGTCACGGCCCTCGACGACGTGGCGTGGCTTCTGAACGTGCGCGGCCGTGACATTCCCTTCGTGCCCGTGGCTCGGGCTTACGTCGTAATCACAGCGAACGCCGTGCACCTCTACGCTCCGTCTAGGAAATTCAATTCCACGCACGCCATGAGGCTCCACCTGAGGAACGTCGCGTGCTACGGAAGACACTGCGTAAGGTGCGTGCTCCCGAGTGTGATGGGATATGCAAAACGACACGTTTGCTTTCTTTCTCCTCATGTACATTTCAAATTATCGGGGTCTCGGTTCACGTTTGTTTGATTGTATTCACTCCCTCGGTACGTGGGGAAAATGCAGAAAATAAATGAAGTAAACCATCATTCAAAGGTGGTTTGTCCGACGCGGATTTGATTATACGCGGTTAAATTGTTATTTCACAATTATTTTCCTGTATTGGTCATACACGTATATATTTTACGCGAGAAATCTCGTAGCATATGCGAACAATCCGTAATGCGGTTTTGTCCATCGCGGCCTTTTGCAAGAACGTAATCCCGCGCTGCGCTGAGCTGGATATAGGTTTTATTTAATTATACCCAATTCCGTTGTCATTAAATGTTGAAATATAGACAGACTTATAGGACGTAATATATATTCACTGTCAATTACCAAGTTACCGGTATAGATTTTTTTCTGTTAATTACAATTTAATAAACATTGATGAAACGACAGCTTCATGACTATATTTTGAAAAAAAAGTACTAAAGCGAATAAAAATCGTCGATTCATAGCCACTAATTCGTATCGATAGGAACGGTGTATGATAAGAGCATTTGGGTAACTTGAATTTCATGCTACATGAATAGTTTTTAGAAGTGTATATAAATTAAATGAAAAATTTATGGAAGAATGAAATGTTCGATACGGAACTCCCTCAAGTGTGAATCTCGTCAATCGGTATTTGTCACATCGTCGAAAATTCCCAAAATTATGAAATATAATAATTAATATTGATCGTAAAAGGACATCGCTCCAGTAACAGTATAATTGGGGTAACTGTGAATTCTGGTTTTCATTTTTATAAGAAAGTTTTCGGAAAATTTTCGCTTAAACTCGATTATATATTGCCGTATATGAGAAATAATCCAGTAAATCAGATATTCTCGTTAGGAAGTACAATTCACTGTAAAATTATCTGTATTCATACTATAAAATAAAATACTTGCGATGATATTTTTGTTTCGTGAATAGTTAGCAGAAGCGTAAGAAACATTTTTATCGAGGGCATGGTGGTCCATTTCTCATTTAATGATAACACAAAGTACCCAACGGACCACCGCCGTTAATGTTCGGGCTTTAGTCCTCAGTATATATCCCAGCAGCATCTTAAATCATGGTACAAGGTGGTCCCGTTTTCCCAGCTCATGACATCCGAACCAAGTATGAAGTTTCAGGTTGTTGCAATAGTAAGAATATATATTACGAAATGAATGGCCGCTCTTGAGCAATAATGTATCAGGCTAATGCTTTTAGCCAGTTGCATATATTTTAAAAAAAGGCTCGGCGATAATGTTTGACGGTAAAATTTATAGGAAAGGTTGATTAGAACATTTCGGGCATATGTTATGTTCGAGCATTTATATATTCAAAATGTAAAGAAATGACCGAATTAAAACGTTATTCGTAGAAAGTAGTTTAAAGTTAAAATATATTAAGGTTTGATATAATGCTCTTTATATCGACAGAATAATTTATTTTTCTCTTGTGGTTTCGAGATATATATCTTTCTCTCGAATGTTGAACTGGGGCAGTTTACACCCCACTCCATATTTTTTCTCATTTATACCTGCCGTTAAAATTCAGTCTTCCGATGCAGTAGCTGTAATGAAAATTTTCTAAATAATGATGTTTCCTGATTAACAATACATCAGTAGTTCTTCGCAAAACATATTAAATGTTTCCTTCTTGTGCTGTTTATACCCCACTTTGTCTATCTGGGTTTAAAATATTACTGACATTTTTTATACTTTATTTATAAACAAAAAAAAGACATTTACAAGGATAAACTTTATTTCAACCTGTACTAGATATTATGAAATTACCATTATTGCGTGGAAACTATTTGAGTGCGTATATGTGATCCTTCGAAATTCTCTAATTCCAAGGATTCATGACTACAAGCAGATTTGGGACGACCTGAGGACATTCTCCCAAGCGTGGCATAAAGTCCTTTTACCGGCTCCTTATTCGTACACAATGGGCGCAAGTCGCGCTATATACAACGCGGTAAGTAATTAAATCGCAATTGGCAAACGCGAGTTTTAGAACAGTTCCATACATTAACGAGCGATGTAAACTTTTCTCACGGCAATAAAACCACGACGGTGCGTTAAATAGCTATCAAACTACGGTTTCAGATCTTAATTAAGTTGCGTATCGTAAAGTTGCGGGATGTTTTAAAACATTTTTTGTGTAGATGTTGGTATGAATGTGGATAAAAGGAAATTGAATCGTATTGTTACATTAAAAAAACGTTAAAATTTTAAGATAATATTTCCTATATCAGATCATTACGAATTATAATTTTCTTAAATAAAATCCAAGGAATTTGGCTGAACTTTGTGGCAATTGATACTCATATTAACGAAGAAAATAATCAGATGTTTCTAGTTATTTAGCGAAACCGGTCGCGAAATAAAAAATTGTGGAATTTAACAAAGATATTATTTTTTCTTTAATATAATTTCCTTGGTTAAAAAATTTTCATTCTCAGAAGTCTCAGTGCTTAAGTTTGGTCTTTATTATTTCATTTTACATCGCTGTTTGGTTTAATTTGGCAGCATATTCAATTTCGAATTTTGTATCGCAATATATTCTAGAATAAATTTTCGCATTTGTTGTTTTATAATTATAGTAGTCATTAAAAAACAGAATCTTTACAACGGAGAATGTTTTAATTAAATATTTAAAATATATATATTCTCCTTTTGTCGTTATATCACATTCTTCTTAATTTTCCTTTTGTATGCATTCTAATCCGCAATATTTTGGGACTTCAATGTTTAATTTTCATGTAAATTGTTTTCACGTAAAGGAATTGGAGCCTTTGTTCTATTTTTCCTTATATATATATATATATATATATATATATATATATATATATAGCCTTAACTGCTTAAGTTGGATATAAGTCAAAGATACCGACGATGAAACATTTTTGAAAGTTCTTTTTTATCAAAGTTTCATCGTTACTGTTTCCCTCTGTCCGCGCGAAACTGTCTTTTTTGTTCGGCAAAATAAGCTTTTAACCTTAAAAATAGCCTGGCAAAGTGTTCCATGTTTTTGTCCGAAATAATTGATGAATCGAACGATAGAGGCGCTGCAGCCGTTTGCGATAAGAGGGTATTGGGTGTCACAGGGGAAGAGGTCGGGCGATTGCAGGTGCCGATCGACAAGCGGATGCCGATGCCTTCCATCGTGATGCTGGCCAAGGCGAAAAAGAACGAAGTGGAGCGAGAGGGGATGAGGAAGGCCCACGTCAGAGATGCCGTTGCCCTCTGCGACTTCTTCTCGTACCTCGAATCCAAGGTGAGAGATACCATCGCTAAACCAACGGAATCCCAACATATCGCGCTTTAAAACATATTCGTGGTTCATGTTTTCGACTGGAAATCAATTTTGAGCTTTTAATCGGTGGTTATTTCCAAGTAAATACAAAATACTGTTGAAGTATTTCTTTTCAATATTGAAAAGTATTTAAAAGATAAAGTTAATAATAATAATAATACTAATATTTATTATCCAAGGACCATACATTAATTTGTAGATATATATATATATAATAGATACATTAAAAAGGCAGTAGCAAAATACAGAATACATATTAACATTGAAATACATTATACTACATGTCAAAATTTGACTCAATATTTTTATTATTAGAAAGTATAAAACAACAGTCTAATAAATCGATTGTGATTTACACAGATGAGTCTAAAAACTCTTTGATACTATAAAAACACTTGGTGATTAAGCATCTTTTTAAGATCTGACTTAAATTTATTAATGTTGTAATCACGTGAATAGCACCAGGAATAGGTTCGAATTTGTTGATAAATTTACATTTATTAATTAATTAATCCTCGAGTTCAGGAAATATTTATTGAGCTCCACTTATGGCTGTAATTAACTTTTTTTAAATGTTTATTCAATAGCCGCAAAATGTTTGAGAAAACATGATGCGCATTTCGGCAACAATGGCGATACAAATTCTAAAATAGAACAAAAATATCGCCCAACGTGGGGCTCGAACCCACGACCCTGAGATTAAGAGTCTCATGCTCTACCGACTGAGCTAGCCGGGCTGTGGGGAGTTTTGCGACCTTTTTATGGATATAGAAAAAAAAAGTTTCCAGCCGAGTGGAGAGTGAAAATTTGGTTTTCAGTTGATGTCCTTTTAAATACAATCATCATATTAATTTGTTTTCCGTTTGTGAACAAATTGAAATTTAAAAATGATTAAATGAAAGTAGTAAAAATTAATGCATAAAATTCTCGTAAATTGTGCAAATTAATTTGTTTCTCGTTTTCACATTTATTTGAGAAAATGAAGCCAAATCGAGGAAGCTTCATAGAGTTTGTTACTTTTTTTGTCCGTCCATCTTAATTTAATTGCGTTTAATTTACAGGTAAACATGGACTTCCATATATTCTTCAAATGTTTTTTAAAAAAGGATATGTAAATATGTTCGCTTTAAATCCTAAAACTTCTCCGTTGGTTTTAATATTACGATTTGAAAATCAATTTTCGGTCGGTAGATAATGGCAACAGGTTTCGTTAATTTTCATTAATTTTCTTTAACTTATTTGCAACAATTTTTACAATTTACATAATAATGATCGTATTAGTAAAAAAAGAAAATTTAAAAAACAAGTTTAAGAAGTCCAAATTATTACGCTTAAAGTTTTATTTTTCTTTAGGATAATTAAGAGTCGGATATACCATCTTTGCAAGACGATTGTATTTCCTAGGAAGTATGGCTCAAAATTTTAGAGGAGAATTGAAGCAGAAAATAGGGCAGATTTAAGAAAATCACGCGTGAAGATATCTGTTTCTGAATTTGACTCAGAAATATTCCTACTTACGGTTTTATTTTTACGTATATTCTTCGGCGAGATTTTTGGAACTTGAAAGAATAATCCTTCGATTGGGATAGTCAAAGTCTGCGAAGTACCCATTCTCTAGCAGCATTAAGGATTCCGCACATTTTCTTAGTGCATATTTGTTACTCAGAGAAAATGCATGAACATTGTAACACTATACCCAAGCGACTCGAGCTGTCGACTTACGCATCAGGACAAGGGGATCGAGATTCTCGTATTATTGTTCTATTCTTACAAGGAGTGTTATCTATAAAGTAAACTGCACTGGAATACTTGACATTTTAAAGCGAAATTCTCAAAAAATAAATGGTATTTTCACTAATCGTAAAATTTATATCTCTTGAGTATGGATCACTCCCCTTGTTGACTGAATCAAAAGGGTGGGCAACCTTTATTGTGCTGCGGGGCGCATTGATTTTTGGGAAATGTTTTGGCGGGCCGAATTGGAAGTTACCAATTCTTTGGCGGGATTGGTTAGAATTCACATCGGAAGTTACGGTGGGATTCTGACGTATCAAGACTCAATATTAATTCTAAATTTCGTTTTTAAGGTAAAAATTAATCATTTGATTTTATCATCATACTAGTGTATAGCCCGTCAAAAATGACGGGAGGAAAGGTATGATCGTTCAAACTATTTAGGTAGATCATATTAACATCAGATACTTCAACCGTCTTGAAAATCGTTTCTCCCTCCCTCCCTCAACCCTCTCCCTCCCTCTCCCCATCTCTCCCCCCTCCCTATCCCCACTCCCTCTCCCTCTATCTCATATTAAAATCATTCAAAGCCCATAAGGATTGAAATAACAATATGATATCTAGGTCTAACAATGGAAGGTAGCCAAGGAAACATCACGTTAAAAATGGCAAGATTTCCTCAAACTGTGTGAATTAAAAGTTTAAATTGAGCGATTTCGAACTGTAGGCGAAAAAAAGATGAAAAGAATAAGAAACATGTTTTCTTCAAAATGGTTTATATCCGAAGATTGTAGGTCAATTCTTCCTAATTTTAATCTAAAAAAGAATGAAAGCCTGCACGTCGAAATGTCCATTTTTACGTGTTACCTTATGGGAAATGGAATTTATCCCCTGGAGTCGAACCCAGGTCTTTGATCTCGAGTTCGATACATTAAAACGTTTTGTTATTATATCTTAATGCTATCCTGATAATTTCATCAAATTCGATTCAGTCGTTTGTGAGATATTAAGCTTCAGAAAGCGTTACTGACAAAGTGACGCTGTATTTTATACAGTTTTCATGTTAAATTTCGCGGATTTATTTCTCATCATAGGTTCTCCAGCCGCATTAAACCTGTATCGGGTGCTGCATATGGCCCGCTGGCTGTAGGTTGTCAATCCTTACGTAAAACTTACCCTCTCGAAGATTTCTTTGCTAAAACCTATAGCGAATCGATCACACTCCGACGGATTCTTTAATCGACCTTTTCTTCTCCCCATCTTCGTCTCTTTCCGTCAAATTAAGAACCGTATTGCCTTCAACGGTAAGCTATGTCACGCGTTGATGGTGTGAGAAAATGGACGTCGAACTGTACACTCTTTTCGTTCTCGGATGCCATCCGCCTCCCAGAATAACTCACTCTTTCTCTTCGCAAGTAACCACTCCTCATTAATCTCTCCTCTAACTTTGACTGCTTACCGCGTGTTTCTGTCTCGAGCCTGGCGACATCTCAAGGGAGTTGAGCTCGGCGAAAAGAAACGTGCGGAGAATGATGTCGTTTTTTTGTTATTCTAGGCAATTTCTGTCAACCGGTTCTCTACGTTTCGTTGCTCGTGAGAATTTGTTATCGTCTAAAGCAGTGGTTCCCAAACTTTTTTTTTTCGCGGACTATTTGAAAGTTGCTGACGGTCTCGGCGGACATCTTAATGATTTTTCCGGAGAGCGCAGTGCTTTGGATACTTTAGGCACTAAATTCCGTTACGGTAATCTTCCCATGAAAACCACTTATTGATTGAACGTTAAAACATTGTAACTTCGCGTCGACGAGGGGTTTTTCAGTTTCCATATTGAATCTATGATATTTATAAAAAATTTGAAATTTTGATTTATTTTTAATCTTATTTTTTAAGTATATTTTTTATTATATTTTATCATTATTTTTATCTACTCTCATTTGTTCTGCACGGACCACATTTTGAGAACCTTTAGTCTAAAGCAGTCGTCTTGAAATGCTACCGTTCTCCCACCAGCGGGGGATGAGGGGGGCGAGAGGGGGAGACCTTTTTTAGAAAGATTTCGGGGTTCTGAGTAATATAATTAGAGATCCAAGGTGATATTCGGTAGTAGCTCGAATATATTGAGGTATAAGGCTTTCATCTTCTTCGCTTTCGTTTATGTTCACGAAAAGTTTTATTCGTATTATATAAAACGGAATGGAGATTATAATTTCCGGTAATGTTATACGTCAAAGGGGCCTGGAGAGGATGAGGAATTTTCTTAAAAAGTCATTAATAATCTTTATATAATATCTGTATATACAATGTATTTTGTGCTATTGATTTAATTACTTTTTGAAACATATTTTCAGTGTATGGAATTCGAATATTTTGGGATCACCTAATTAGTTTGATCAATACTCTAATGTTAACAATTTTGACATTAAAACAATGCAATGTGTAATCTTGCTCGTTATATTCAAATGCTACATGGGATCCATTTCAGGCATTGAGGCTTTTAAGGCTTTGTTGCAATGGTGGGTCTGCGCATAAAATTTGGTTTGATGTTGGAATGTTTAGAATATGTTGAATTAACAACAAAACGTCGATGAGCTATGGCTGTTTAGTTATTTTATATTCTGAAAAACCTGAAAAAATGTTAGTATATATATATATATATATATATATATATATATATATATATATATATATATATATATACACACACACACACACTGAAATTAAATGTCTTAAACAGAAATTGGTAGCTTTTATAATTGTTTCTCTTGAATTGATGCCTGCCGGATAATCATTCCCACACTTGATTTTCTGCAGTATAGAATAATTAAATGAAAATCACGAGTGTTCGCCAATTAGCCATCCAAGGACCATCACACGTCACAAAAATTGAGATTAATAAAATGCATTCGAGTCAATTTAATCATCGCATTGGAAAATGCATGTGTTTATTTATGGCCTTGCATGCCACTACACGTCGTCTTATCTGGTCCGCTGTTTATAATTGAAACCGACGACGCGTCGTATGATATTTCGAACTGGTGCGGCACAAACGTTCAATGACGTCTCTCACGGACACACGGTTCTCGTTCTCTCCAACAGGTGTCGACTGAGTCGCTGGACGAAACCGCAGTTGCCGAAGCCGCCGACGGGTTCAGGATGGAACAGAAACTCAGCCGCGGCGCCAGCTTCGAGACCATCGCAGCTTTCGGACCTAATGGCGCCCAGCCGCATTATTCGCCTCCTAGGACACAGAGAACCCTTTCTTCCCCCAGATTATTAAAGGAAGGGCCCCCGCTGACTTTTAGGGGCCTCAAAATCGACAATTCCAGCACTCTCGTCATAGATTCCGGCGGACAGTATTACGGTGGGTTCTCCGAGGACTCCTAATATATTTAAGGACATATATCTGATTGTGAGTCGTTAATGCCACTAATCTGTTCACATGGGATTCATAACGGTAGGAAGGACATAAAAACCCGTCTTTAAAATGGGTCCTGCAATGCGATGCGAACGAGTCATCGGAGGTCAATTATAAATTGCCCGTTAATTAATGGATGAGAAAATTTACGACGAGCTGTTCACTATGCAAATTGACTATTATAACGAAACCTGAGAATTAAACCAATCGCGTAATAATTTAGGAAATTAATGACCCAAGCATTCGCTCACCATTATATTTCGAATATCGATTTAGGGGAAGTTATCGGAAAAAACGGTAATTGTAGTTAAGTAAATAAAACATTTGCGGATTAACTGAAGCATATTAAGTTTTATTCCAAATGCTTTTGTTTTAATCATAAAAAAGGCCAAGCAATTACAACGGATGCTTTCTACAGTTTTTACTTTTTTAATAATAAAAGTATTTCGATTGTCTTCCTGGAACCAGAATTCGAACATACGTCATCAGAATAAAATTTCTGAAGTTAAATAAACAACGTATAAAATAATTACGAAATAACGAAGTAATTATTAGACATAGATCGTAAGCCGCTCTGCTGAATATATTCATCGCTTACAGTAAACTCGTTTAATTATGTTGGCGTTTAAGCTAATTAGCGCCATATTCCAGAGACGGCAAAGTGTTTAAGCTGAGGATGATAACGTGATGTTCTTGTTTTCAATTTTCACAATTACCTTAATTAAGTCCATTAATTACATCCGCCATCAAATCGGGAAACGGAGAAAACTAAAATAAATACAAGGAGTTATTCAAAAGCGGCTTCAAAAATAGATTATTTCGGGAAAATTTTGCGAGATATCGATAAACTTAGGTTCGAATTTTTGAAATTTGCCAATCGTAACCACAGAAAAAATAACTCCGTGGATTTCGAGAAAAGGTTTTACGTAAAAAAACGAAAGGTTTAGCTAAAATGATACTACGATTGTAACGAAACCTATCGTGATTTGTTAATGAAACCCTTTCGCAGAAGTTATAGAATTTATTTTTCCAGCGATTTGGATTTTTGCGTGATATTTAAAACGTTATTTTTAAATAAGGAAACTGAGAGCGTTAAATTATTTGCAAAATCGAATTTCATGTTCTTCAAACAAGCTCCTGCAGGCGTATTGATTGACGCATTTCAATTTGTTTCTGCAGTTTATTCGCCGCGATGAAATTGATAATTTTAATGCTCACAGAGTAAAGCTGAATACGAGGTTGGCATGTGGTGAGGGCGAGGCACGTGACTGTTTTAGACGCCCAATCTTAGGGACGCCTTCCCGACGATGTATTCACAAGAGGATACATTTTCAGCGAACGTTTATATTGATTAACGTGTTGTTATCTCGACGGAAGTAAAAAAATGTAAAATTTTACGGAGGAGACGTTGTAACGGATTCTTGCCCGTGACGTTATAATTTCTCGAGCGGGGTCTGCCGGTGTCAGTCGCTGAACGTTAGATCCGCTTAAATCATTTGGACGGAATTAAACGATCGAGCATTAATGAGAATTTCAAGAATTGATATTCGAATTTGTAACGCGTTTGTGTTCGCTAGTAATAATGTTTTTGTTTAGAACGAATGAAACTGACAGTGAGCGCCATGATGTCGAGTGAGATCCGAGTCGACACGAGGACGGCCGCTTTTTATAATTCGTTTGAGTCTTCAGTGAAGAATTCCATTGAAAAATGAAGCGAACCACACTCACGCGCAAGTTGTTTACGGTGATTTTATTCACACTGTCAGATTCTTGCATGACCCCCTGATGTTACTTGCTTCCGGTCAATGTCTCTTCGAATACACTTATTCTTTCTATGACGTTTATACAAGAATAAAGGAATTAATTGGAATCGAATCTCCGCATCTCGTCGCTGAAATGCGTAGGAGAAGGGAAAAAGACTTGATATATTTTTTTAAATGAGTTTTTTCGGAAATTTAACCGCCGCGAGATTCGTACATTCTTCTGTTTTCGAATACAATGATGAATCTCTTAATTAACGTGAACGCGAAGAATTCGTATAATGATTTCCGAGCTCGTCTTATGGTTGAAGCCGAGTTGGGAAAGTGTTTCCTCGATAGCCATAAAAATTGTGGGTAAACTAGATGTCTTTCGACTACAAAGCAGCCTCCGTCAGTGGTGATACACAGATAAGACATTGTAAAATAGAAATCCTAAAATAATGTAATATCAGTGAATCATCACTCGTGGTGGCCGATTTGTAATAGAAATGCGCATGTGGTTTCTCCAACCCTTTAATGGCTCTTGGATAGATATAATTTTCCGATGGATTGAAATATTAACCCAATTGCCTCGCATTTAAACTCCTACACTCTACTCCCGAATTCCGATTCGAATGCCCAAATTGGGTTTTAAAAAGGCAAATTTTATTTTAAACTAGTATAAGTGTCCGTCAGAAATGACGGGGATGATCGATTATTCTGAAATAAAATTGAGGCAGTCTTCTTTGACCTGAAATCATATCTCCTGCTGAGAGGATTGCCTTCGATCCGAGCGAAGGTTCGAAACCCCCGCCGTGAGTATCTATTGTGCTTCAAAAGCTGACCTTAGTCTCCTCTCGCCAGGTATATTTCTGTTTTTCATAGCGTCACAGATGGAGTGACGAAAGGACAAAGGGACAGAATAAGGGTTTTATATATTATCTATATATTAAAACGTTTTTTTATTATATCATAATGTTATCCTGAAAATTTCATCAAATTCGGTTCAGTCGTTTGCGAGATGTTAAGCTTCAAAAAGCATTACACACAGCGTTTGCTAAGGATTTTATTTATATGATTGTCATAAACTATAAACTGTTGTGTGTATAAATTTTCGTTTCGTTAAATAAAATACGTACTTTATTGGTAACTTTGGAAAAGTTGTTGTAATACGATGAACTTCGAAAGACTCCGGTGAAAGAAGGGAAGCCACACATTTTCTCGTGAATTAACTACGTCACTATTTTCCGTTACCCTGCCACAGTTTCTTTATAATAGCTGTCAACGCTAGTAGTATCACTTTCAGAACCAGTACCTAAAATGTTTTTAGTGACGCATTTACTTTCTGCATCCATGGCGGGATGCCATGAAAAATGTTTGCATCGTGTAAACTCTTCCTAACACGACTATAGGTAAAAATTAAACTAGGAGGAGTTTTCCTGATTCTTACTATAACAAAAAATACTACTGACGCGGTGCCACTTAAAGCATTTTGAGGAAAATAAGGAAGACTCTTGAAAAGGTTGGTGGCGCATGAGGACCACAGCTCGTCATCCGATTTTAAGGTCAACGAAGATCGAGCCACCGCAGCTCGTCGAACAAAGCGATCGGGTTAATTGGCTTAGGAATGATTCATCAAAAATTAATCAAAATATTATTAGAAACACATGAATGCGAGCATAAAAAAATCACAATGTTTGTTTGTCATCTTTTAAATTTTATCGATTTCGCGAAAGTGTTTCGAGTTTTTGTTAGGATTAAAATATCATCCATCGGTGGGACGGTATAACCTAACTTTTAGTTTATCTCGCGATATGATAAATTCACGAAATGGAAATGTTTTTTTTTTCAAGTTTCTTTTTTTTTTTAAATCGAGGACTCCTTTATATTTTTTTCACAGATGGCACCACTGACGTCACGCGCACCTTTCACTTCGGAACCCCGACTCCTTTCCAGAAAGAGGCGTACACGAGAGTGTTATCCGGACACTTGAATCTCGCCGCTTTGATATTTCCCGAGGGTTCTACCGAAGTGGCCGACGTGGACGTGGTCGCAAGGGCTCCCCTTTGGGCGGTCGGACTGGACTTTCGACACGGAACGGGACACGGCGTGGGTGCATTCTTAGCGGTACATGAAGGTATGAAACCTATGCCGATGCATATCTTGGGAAAGATGCCAGCCTTTATGATTGTTATAGGATTGCAGGTGTTCTTCCGGTCATATACCTTCCATTTTGATTTTTTTACCTTCTAAACTGCCGAGTACGGAAAGTAGTGTGATCGTTACACAGAAAATGATTCAGCTCGTCTTATGACTGAAAAGAAATCCAGAAATAAGTAATTAGATAAAAAAATAGGCAAATAAGTACTTATATTAGGTATTTTGATAACCTAATTATGATTATTGTAAATACCTAGAATAGCTACTTAACGTTTAAAATTTTTGATTTTTAATGCTTACTTTTGAATTCGAATATTGTGATCGTGAAAAAAATCGACTTCAAGGTATTTATTATTATTATCAATATGTTACAAGGTGGGAATAATATAACACGAGACAAAATATAAACAGTGAAATATGCAATTTCACAAACTTACAGATTTGATTTTACGCTCTTTAATAAATCATGTTTTCTCTTTAACTTAATTTTCGAAATCACCTCTGATCAATCTAAGAGAACACATGAGACAAAGGTCAACGTTAACTTTGAATCCCTGCATTGTTATTATGTAGGGATTTTCAGGATTGTTGGAAGTCCTTCTCGGCTACTGAAGCGGTTCCCTGGACGTTCGAAGTCCCAACCTTATTATCATCTCAACAGGCTTCTTCTCTCACATAGGTTTGATTGGCAGGTTTTCATAACTTTAAATCTATTCTATGGTCTCTTTTTATCTTTTTTACAATTCTTGCGTTTAAAAGTTCTACTTTTTTTTTAAAGGAAAAGGCTCTATGACTTCTGCAGGTAGATTGTTTTAACCTTCTGCTCCACTATTTAGGAATGAATGTTTCCTCCAGGTTTATGACACAAAAGCTGTTTTTGCAATTCTGCCCGTAGTCTGCCATTCGTGAACGGTTTAACAGGTTATAATGAAATCACGTAGTATATCACCCGGAATATAATGTTCATTGAAATGAACAATATCACACGACAACGGAAGGTAGTTTATTCTCGTCGATTTGTGCAAATATTTCGATTTACTCAATGATAAAGGTTTTTAATAAAAATTCTTCCAGTTGCAGCGCTTGTTCACATAAGCAATACTGCATTAGCTATATTACTTAAAATATCGTAGAACTGTTTGTCGTTCAGTGACATTCTAACGCATCGGATTTTACGCCCAATTACCACCAAGCTGTCCACACAATCATGTTATATATATTTTATTACATATCTCTCTATACTATAAAATCGTAATGGTCATCATGATGCATAGCGCTTTAATTTTGTGAATAACTCGATTATCAATTAACTTAGAAGCCTGAAATTTCTCAGGATTTCATTATTGAGGAATCTTTATGTTATGACTGAAAAAATCGAAAAATGCCACCTGTTCGACTCCAGAGGATGTGTCGTTTCCCATAAGATAACAGGTAAAAACGACCGTTATGGTTTGAAGACTTTCATTCTTTTACTCTTTAAAATATCTTAAAATTAAGTTATCGTCGCGAAATCTGCGCTAAAACATGCCAAAATGAATGAGGATTCTTATTCTTATCGTCGAATACTCAGTCTCATTCGAATTCGCTCATATTTTGAATTTATACTCGAATTTTGGTAAATTTTTTAACATTTCAATAATAAGATTCCATGGTTACCGGTATTGTTGTCCTCGGTAATTTCGTAAATATGCACTTAAATAAAGGCTTAAAGATCGAAAATAAGATTAAAACTTGCTCGAAATGACCGAAGATATGAATTTAATGCAAATAAATCTAACGCAGTATTCATGTTATTTATATTTTTTAAACTATATTACTAAAATCGCATTTCTCTCTCTTTAACGCTCTATACCTCAGCCATTTTTTATCTCCGAGAAATTCAGCCCTCTTAAGTTTATTTTTTATCGAGTTATTCAACTAATTTTCTAAATTTGTTATTAAAAACCAAACATACATCCCTTATAAAATATATTCATTAAACTCATATTCAAAACATATTCCCGTTAACCTAATATAAATCCAATAGGTACATGGTAGGAACGAAGAAACAGGGAGCTAAGAGAGGGGGGGAGGGGGGGGGGGGTTGGCGAGCGTGAGCGAGCAGGAGGCTTGCCCCCTAGTTATACATATTTATATAAATAATAAGCTATATCACGTGTAATTCCGTCACGCTCAACTATATATGCACCTAAGACTGCATAAGATCCAGGAACTTTCGTACAAACACACACATCACGCCGGATATATAGGTTCATTTATGAAGGAACTATTGAATTACACCTTTATTAAGGCAAGGTTGAGATTAAGTCGGTCTTTTTCGCCTAATCCCTAGGGTAAAGTGAGAGGGAGAGAGTAGATCTAGGACGAGACATTTTTGCGCCCTAGCAGGGTTTGAACATTACGATCTTCTCATAATGAAAGCGTACAGTTTCATCTCTCCAAAATAATTTACAACGTAGAGGTCAAACGTATAAAATATATTTTATACTATCAGAAGTTACATTTAAAAGTTCAAATTTGTCAATTAGTGGCGCCCCTAAGTGTGCTGCGCCCCAGCTGGGTACCTCGTTCGCCTAACCCTTGTCCCGGATCTTGGGGGGGGGGAAGAATTAGAGTTGTTATAATTTAATACTTTATTCGTGCATATCTGTCATTTTTGACGGGAAATTATTCTAATTATTGTATTATCTACGAGAGAACGTATATGAGAAACATCGTACTATGTACGCTGCACCGATTTTGATGAATGTTGCATCGGCTCCACAACGCTGACGGATGGATAAACAAGTACATACATACACATATATATATAGTATATAGGGCTCTGCACTTAGAAAAAAATAAGAATTCTCGATTTTTCCGTCAGATGGCATTGGCGATTATTCTTCCCACTCTCTCTTCCTCTCTCTCTCTCTTTCTCTCTGACACACTGCCGTTATCCATCATCGCATTAAATTTCCTCGATTTTTCTCAATTTTCTCAAGCGTCGTCCCGTTCCATTTCCACTTTTCTGATTGCCTGGTTCTCATCTCGTTGTTTGCTCCCGACAGAGTTTCTTTCTCACTCTCTCTCTCTTCCTCTCGAAATTTTTATTTTTATTTATTTTTGGACTTGCTCCTCGAGATGTCTTTCCGACACACTCCAATATCGAAACCAATTTCGTCGACTTAATTCATTACTCTAATTCTCATTGCTTGCTTTCTAACTTTCTCCTTACGCGTATTTGTTTGATTTTTGCACCGTAAACATTTCATCTCCGCTTTGAAAAAAATTTTTTGCTGCCATTTACGTTATCGTGTCCCTTTGCCGGAAAAATAAAGAAAAAACCCTTCGCCTTCGCTTCGATGACCGTTTAATTCTTGCCTCATTTCTTTCGGTTCTTCTCTCATATATATATATATATATATATATATATATATATATATATATTGCGCTCTCCTTGCGAGCGTATAATTTTTTTCTCTCTCGACAGTTTCTTTCTGCAAACATAACTCTCTCTTTTCCGTTGTATTTACTTTCTACTTCTCGCGCCATGCTCTTCCGTTTCAGGGAACGGTTCGGTTATAGAGTGTTACTCCGTTCCATTATGTTCTTCTCTTATTTTACTAAAGAAAAATGTCGTGATGGCTTGGTTTGAGCAGCGCGTTTATTAATTAAAGGGCCAAAGCGTGAAAGTTGGGTTGCATACACTCAAGGATACGATTTTTTTCCTGCCTTACTTTTAGGAATATTTTATTTATTTAATCAATATATATATTATTAATAATTTATTATGTGTTATATACCCGGTTACTCGTTTCTGTATTCATTCTCTTACATAATATTCAAAACAACCCGTCGTATGATTTATCTTATGTTAAAATGTTGAATTTGACATTCTCTACTTAATTATTTTAGGAAATTCTTAAGTTTATTTACCAAATTATTTTTTTTTAATTTAACTTCAATATTAAGATTTTACTTTACCAATCAATATTTAAGCATCAGTTTAATATTTTAAAGTAAAAGAATCATTCAACCAGCAGTTAACAAAATTCTGATCACTTTCCGATGCTTTTTTCCTCCATCGTTTCCGTTCTTACTCCTTCATTTCACCCAATAGAAGACGATTCCGATCTCCAATTCCATAAAAAAATAATGATTTCTCTCTCTCTCGATATCCGCGACAACCAAATAATAATCTTCAAGAGCGACACGAAAACAATTCCCTCAACTCACCCAGAGGCGGAAAGATGGCGTTAGCGTCGAAGGGGGAAATGGGTAGTAGTAGGAGGGGGGCAGTAAAGATGGACGCACTCTTTCTTTTTGTCTTTATGGCGCCGTGCCACGCACCATAGCGGCGAGCTTTAAAAAAAAATACGCGACCTCGCTTCTTTTCCGACGTTTGTTTTTTCCCGCCTCCAAAAAAATAAGAAATTTTTCTCTTAATATATCTTTTCCATATCACCTTCCAAAAAGGACATCATACGTACCGCTTTTGAACTCGCGAGGCGTGGAGGTTGGTCATAAAAAAGAAACGCCTCCCGTAAAAAAATTGTTTTTTTTCTCTCTCTCTCTCTCTACTGAAAGGCGATGTTACGATAGGAAAGAAGGACACACTCCGTCTCATTCTTCTTTTTCTCCTGGGCGTAGGTTTTTAAAGGTAAGGGATCACCCCCAAAAACCCCTACGGTTCCCTTCCCGGAAGATGCTTCATGCGGACGAACGTAAAACGGGAAACCTTCCCTTTCTTTTTATTTCCAGAAGGTGATCGTTTTCTTGAATCTTCTACGTGTCCGATGCTTTCAATTGATACGTCGCAGGTGTGTGTCGTATACCGCACGCAATACTACTTGGGTCACGACGCGGGGTGGTGTGTGTGTGTGTGGGGGGGTTTGTCTTAGACGGGAGACATGATCTATTATACCCGGATTCCCCTGTAATACTGTTTCTTATAAAGCGGATTCGCTCCAGCGCGGTTTTGTTTTTAATACCGAAAGGTAACGCGGATTACGGTTCGGATTAACCCGATTTGGCTGGACTTGGGGTTCTAGATTGATGAGCGAAGAGGAGACATTTTGGAGGTCCCAAGTGCTTTTTTTATAAGCTCAGGTAATCGACAACAACATTCTACTACTGTGCACAGGGGCTTAACTGGGTTTCTAAGGGCCCGGGCGCAGCTTAGGCAGTGGAGGCCTTCCTGCACAAAAACACCGCTCATTAGCTGAAGCTTCACAACTCTGGTTCCGGTAGAAAACTATTAACTAATAAACTATTTACGAGAATAAAAGAAAAATACTAGACATAACTGTAGCGTATTGCTCGTAAAAAATATTAAAATAAAAGCCTAGTATTGAAAGTCAAAATCAAAAACTAAGAAAAAAATGGAACAAAAAAAAACCTCTGGCTTTCGACATTACAGCTTATATTTTCTTGCTTTTTTGTTTTTTTTTGCGACAGTTTTGGAGTTTTTAAATCAGCGGTGCTGTGTAATTTTAACTTTAGAGGTTATACGTTAAATTAGAAGTATAACCCTCTTTTCATAATAATTGCATGTTATAAGTGAGAGAGATTGGAGTATTTTTGTCCTGCAGGAGGATGACAATATGGGGATAAGGTACACAAAACTTTCACTATGCAAAGTTGTTTCACGTTCGCATTACTCCTCACTTTTTCAGAACGGTTCCCCCGTGTTATACGAGGGTCTGCTGTTTGGATAGAATTGGAGGATGTGTGAAGAATGACATAGGAATAGGGCGTATCTTTTCCTAGTGTGTGGAGTTATGTGACCAACATAAAAAAATTTTACTTACTGTAATTTCGTTTAAAGTTCTGCTTCCTGATCATAAGTGAAATATTAACTTTCTTAATGGCATAATCCTTGCCCTGGCATAATTATCGAACTCTTAATCTTTATACGTGAAAAGAAAAACATTCTAGTCCTGGCTTAATCCTCGTACCCGATTCTTTTCTTTGTAAAATACATTTTTGATGAAGAATATCGTGGAAGAAGGGGCAACAAGGCTGTATTTCAAAATTTTCTATTTGCTATGTTTGAAAACTGAATATTTCAATATTTTAGGCCAATTTAAAAGTACTTAAAAAGTGTTTATCATGTCGCCGATCCCAAATATATATTCCGCTAACATGTTTAACCCTATTATGAATAAGTGGAGTAATAGAGAAAACCACGCGTGTGGTTGGTTCTGGCATAACCATCGCACCACATATATTTAGCCACATAATTATGAGAAAAAGCGCAAGGATTATGCTAACAATACGGCATAATCCTGATTTGTTCTTTTTCGATTATTAAAAAATGTTTTTTGATTTGTATATAAAATTTTTGTGTCGTTTGGTCGGCCTCACCGTTTATAACCTTTAAATCGAACGTATATAACTTGAATTTCGATGAGTCGAAGCTACCATGTTCACAGTCATATTCACATGCGTTAAAATGTAGCTTCGATAACTCCATGTCTGTCTTCCCTTGAGGTTCCAGTTCTAGGAAGTTTCGGCTGTATATTATTTTACGAATTATAGGATGGAAAAAATCTGTAGCTTTTATCATGGTCTTACGATAATTCATTCTATCAAGGATGACATTCATTTCTGCTCGACAACATTAATTTTGAAATTTCCATCTTCATTTTAACTTTTAAATATTTTTCAAGTTGATACATTATTAATTTTGCTTCAGTGTCCTGCGAATTAAGATATTGGGACTTATCTGGTCCTTCTCAAGTTACTTTTAATGACTAATTTTGGAGAGAAAGCGTCCCCTGATTTTCAATGCCGTCATATTTTTTTATTACATTATTTCAATAATTTGTGATGGATAATTTAATTGATAGATATTATTTTTCAGCTCCAATCAGCCTGAATTTCGACTCTGCCCTCACCACGACGTTTCAGGAAGGTTACTTCTTTTCCGATGGTAAGAATTCAATGCCTTAAATATTCTACGTCTGATAAAATACCTTGTACCAATAAAAATCTCTGTTAACTCTAAAGTTAAAAGTGCTGAATTATATATTTTTCTTATGAAAATATACATACAATGCGGAATTATGGCGTTTAATTTGTTTACTGGATCAAGAAGTGAAAAATAAATTGTTGGAACTGAAATTAGGGTTTGGATTCTAAGCATTACTTGGATAAATTCCGTACTTTAATTGCTTCAAACATAACCTTGACCATCATCTTGATTAATATTTTTTCCATATTTAATAAATGGTCCTAGTCTCTTCAGCTACTCTATTACAGCCATTAAATTTATGCTATTTTAATCGAAAAAACCATTTAAATAGTAAAATAACTGTTTCGCAATGATAATTTATTCATGCACGAAATGTAAATATTCCAGAATATTTTATACCCGAGCTGAAATTCAGCCAACCAAAAAAAAAATTAAAATAAAGATTTTTCCTTTACTTTTACGTCAGTCCAAAGGGTTTACTATTCCGCAGAAAAATTTGATATTTGCGATCAGAAGGGTAGGATGTTACTGCGAATACGAATTTTATCGGCTCGCGAATAAAATTTAATAACCTTTCGCGAAGTAATCTCTTTCCTCGAAGTCTTCATTTACGAACGCTGTCGTTTTTAAGTCCTATCGTAACTCGGAGACTGACTGAAAACACTTCATTGATTTTGATGGTCTGTTTTTTTATGTCGGGGGTGCACAAAGTCAGTTTGGATGTATGCCATTGTTGAAATGTCATGTCGGGCCGAAACACTGAATTACGACTGGTCTTTATTTCGAAACGTTTTTAATGCCTTCGTTCCAATTCCAGAGCCGGGATATTACCACGACGGAGAATTCGGAGTCAGACTCGAAAATGTCTTGGAGGTCGTCAGAGTCGAAACAAAGGTAAAGATAGCAGTAAAAATTAGTTTTATGTGGCCGGCGATTTATAGAATACGGACATCTATTATATTGTATATATATATTTTTCAAAAGGCGTTTTCGTTTTAGAAAATTTCCAAATAATAAAGTTTTTTTGTGTACTATAACCCACCGATAGAGTTGATTGTTTAGTCATGATGTGATGCATGAAATAAAATAAATAAAAGCGACATGATTGATGTTTTTCAGGTATCGAAAATATGTGAATCTCTAAAACAATGGTAATTTACTGGAACCAGGGGCGGATCCAGAAACTTCTCAAGGGGGGGGGGGGGGGGGGCGATCGCCCCTCCACCTATCGAATCCGCCCATGCCAACTGCCCTATATTTTGAAAATTCCTACCTCTATCGGAATCCTTTCCCTTCCTTTACAGACCTAATCTGCGGCGTATAATTGAGGATTTTTGCGCGGAATGAATTTAAGAAAGCGCCCAGTGGAGTGCAATGAGGTTATCTAAGGAGGGGGCGATCCCCCCCCCCCCCCATCCTTGTATCCGCCACTTACTGGAACTGACTATTTTAGTTTTAATAACTTTTATTAAGGTTAATAATTCATAAAAATAACTACTTAGAACGTTACTTGAACATATGGAGTTTATGAGCATAAAATGTTGTAACTGTAACTATTGTAGATCGATTATATGTTTTAAAATATGAGAATGTTAGGCTTAGCTTCAATTTAAAAAAATTTGTTCAACAAATCCTAATTATTGTAACGAAACATTTTACCCTAATTTTTTTTAGCACTTATTAATACTGTATTAATATATTGGCTGTCAACTTGACGAATCACCGTCCATCCTGTTTAATATTTTCCGCGCTAAAATCAAATTCGAACATTTGTGGAATCAAAGCTTTATTAAACATCGGCAAAAAAAAACATTTGTTGGTTTAACCTGATATGTATTTCTCTGCTCTGCTTTTACAGCACAAATTCGACGGACCGTATTTAGGGTTCCGATCGGCCACTCTGGTTCCATACGAGCCGAAGCTCATCGACCTGGATCTTTTGAGCAACGATCAGGCAAGTGTATATATATATATATTATATATGTATTAATGGTCATAAAAGAGATCATTTATTTATTCGATATGAGAAGTAATATCATGGATTTGCGGAACGTATAAGAAATCAAGCAGAATGAGCAAACATTTCATGGGGAAAAAGTCAGGCGAAGTATTACTCGTGTGACGTTGGCGGTTATATTCGACTTCGGGGTAAAATTTCGTGTGTCTGCCATCCGTATTGCTTGCGTTATGTGTTAAGTCTATTTCGTATTTGGAGACTGCTGCGTAATAATATTACAGTCAACATAGGAACGGACCCCGAGGTACTAATTTTGGCTTAGGTGAGGTGGAAACTTAAGAATTGGGAGGGAGACACTTTTAACTCAATGAGAAATTTTTGGAACCAGTCTTCGTGTTTTTATTTGGAACGACGAGAAATATTTGTTAATGCTACCTTTAATATCTAAATTGAATAAAAAAATACATAGTATTAATAAATGTATAAGAAAATTCACCCGAACAACAAAACTAATGCTGTCAGCATAAATCACAATAATTCTCATTGTACTCTTATTATACTGTAATTGCTACTAGATATAAAGCACGCTAATTTTCATATATCCACTAGATACTGTATACGTTGGTGCAAATTATAAAACGAAATATTAGCTGACAGGTCTGAAGGAAAATTTCAGTTCAAATCGCTTTTCTTTATATTCCACTTTGCATGCGTATTAGTCAATACCGGTTAAATCTGTAATCTAAATTAACGGAAAATAATATAAATTTTAAACACATTTAAAGGTATAGACGTCGTACATGCAATAATGTTTTTCAGGAAAGAAATTTTAATTTAATTACTACTTCACGTAATTGTGGATCGAAATCGTATATAGCTGTTTTTTTTCAAAACCGATTTGCCCATTTATTCGAAATGAGTTTTTTTATTGCGATAAATTAAATTAATTATTTCAGCTGTATCCAAGTTCTTATAATAATAATAATAATAATAATTTTTTATTCCATTTCTCTTATACATCCTTTTAAACAAAAATTTACAGCAGATATAATAACAGAGAATATGGAATATAGGTACCTTTTTTTAAATCTATTTGGCACGGGTTATATAGAAACCAAACATTTAAAAAAAACATGATAATCAATGCAGGGTACTGTACGCAAGGCCAAAAGAATGAGCATATTTTCTCGCCGAATTTGTTTTAATATGTTCTGAATAAACGCAAAATGTAGTTTAGAATCCGAAACGCGCGGATAATTCACACCCTCCGCTAAGAGAAATTTAATCACCGTGATCGCATTAACTGGATTATCTCAAAATCGTTTGCATTTGTTAATTAACCGTACGAACAACTTAATTATGGAATGTCTCATTCACGGAATTGTGAAACTCTCATGTTTTGTTGAACAATACAAAAAAACAACGAAGAATATATCATCAATTGTGAGTATGTGAATAGCAATCAATTTCTCATTATTAATACGTACTATAATAGTTTTAATTTTATTCAGAAACCAAACAGAAAAACTGGAGAAATAAAGGTATGTTTTCTTGAGAAATTATAAATAAAGCGACCAACACATTTGATTACAATTTTTATTTAATTTTTCGATTTCGATGTAAACATATGTTGCACATTTTTTCTTTGCTTTTTCAAATTTTCACCGATTTTTTTATTCTTGAGAAAAATCCTGTCGTCTATTCTCTTATAGCTGTATCATTATACCAACGAGAAATAGAAATAAGGGAATCTATCATAATCACGTGACATCTGGATTATTATAATATTATTGCATCAATTAAATATAACTTATTGAAATGCATTTCGGTTTTGCTTCGGATTAGGCATGAAAAAGACATGAGGATCCATTTCAATTTTTTTACGGAGAATAGTCTTTTTTAGACAATCCTAAAAAAGCACTTGCGGCAAATCATTAAAATTTATCTTTTCGATTATTTTATTCAACGAATAAAATAACACGAAAGGACTAATTGGGCTCGTTAACCTATGCGGTTGCACGCAAACAATTTTTTTAGCAGCGAAGGGAGAGCGCGCCAACGCAAATAAACAATACGTTTTTGGCTTTTTGCGAAAGCATGAGACGCTGAATTGATTTAATCGATAAACGGATAATCTGTGGCTTAATTAAAATGCAGTTTTAGTTATTATCGGCGAGGTGCTTTTATAGTCCTCTCTAAATACGGTTTGATCGCGATGTTATTAAATTGCAGCGGCCAACTGCAACTTTAAATGAAAACAAAAAGACGTCGTGCGTTTTGAATTTTGTAATTGATAACTTTATATTCCAATTAAATGCGTCATTGAGATTAACTGTTGAATTTACTTAATTTTGAATTCCTATGGGCGCACAAAAACGGGCTTTTATCGTAAATGAAAAAACTGTTTAACTGAGTTAATTAAATAAACCCGTTTGTATCAGTGCAATAAATTAAGGTTCACATTTTAAGCTTGACAATCTTTTATGAAGATGAGTATAAATATATAAATTTATTTAAAATATTCGATGTGAATGGACTGAAAACTTTGTATCCTTCCATATAAAGTTTAATTGGCGCAGGCTGTTTTACTACAACCTTAGCATCACCAGGTGCCTAATTTAAAGATATATGATATATATTTACTGAAGACCGTGTAGTGATTTATGTCGTTTGCAGTTTCCCATATGATGAACTTGAGTAAAAACGCTAGAAACGATTTGGGGATATCAAGAAGAGTCGTTTGAGCCTTTTCATTCCATTAGCGCTTTCATCATAATAAAAGGCCTGTCTGTAACGCTGAAAATGCGAATGCGAGACGGGATCGGCCAATTCGATTTTGACCATCCATTCAGAGTTTTATCCACGGGACGCTTAAATGGGGGGAGATGTATTCACCACATACAATAACGACCCAAATTGGACTCCATGAGCACTTTTTTCCACTATTTTAATAACATGGGAATGGATTCAGCGTGTTGATGGTTAGTGTATAGGACATTTTCATTTGTATTCCAAAATTACAGTATTAGCCCGAATATAAGGCGACCCCGAATATAAAGCGACTCCTTATTTTTCCAATGAGAAAATCCAAAAAAAGCTTTTGGCCAATCTATCGGAGCATAGAACTTCACTCGTCCACGGCTACCGTTGAAATGAGCGAAATTGGAAACTTGGCGACATTGCGTCGTAGCCTAAGTGAAATAACCCGAATGCGGGCGGAATACTGCGAGTCTCATTGTAAGCCTTACGACCTCTAGAAACGTATTTTAGTGTTATGGACAAAGTATCTAAAAAAAAATCCCTTATACAGCTTTGTTATGTTTGTATAAAATTTTTTAAACATACAAATGTACGGTATATATTGTGACAGAATCAGTTTATTTTATTCGTTCAGGAACCCATATATACGTTTTTTATCTGATCGCTGAGCTGTTTAAGGAAAACTCTTGCGCTGAGACACAATCGTCAGACAGTCGGTCGGAAAAACATAAAATTTAATCAAAGTATCTATTTCACGAGAAATGAAAAACAGTCGGGCGTATTTGGGATACAGAACAGTTTCTAGTGAGTATTTCTATTCTACAGACGTGTGTATGGTATAAATTTTCAACATAAACGGGGGCTTTGAATGCGTAAGAGTTCTTTGTAAGTTCTTCATATAAGGACCCGAATATAAGGCGACCCCCACTTTCCTGAAAGACAATTTTTGAAAAAAACCTCGCCTTATATTCGGGTTAATACGGTACTTATAACCTTCGTACAAATCCGTGTCTTCAGCCAAAGAGTGCCTTAAAGAATAAAAATTTATTCTCTTACCGTCGATTTCCAACTACACGTCCACAAATGTGTTTTCAAAGCGAAATTATTAGTTTTTTTGGGGTATAATCTTTCAACGTCTAGAGAAACCTCGTTGTTGCTTATTTCGCAAAATTGCGTGCACTGCATTGGAGTAAATGGAAAACGTTAAAAATTTCGTGATATAAATATTGATGTGGGGAGGAGAGAGGGAAAATGGAGGGAGAGATGAAGGCAGAGGATGGAGAAAGAGAGAAAGTAAAAATCGGATGTCCCGTCATTTTTACACTAGTTATTTGTGTCGTAACGTTAGAATTTTGGAAAGGTATGATGTCCGAAAAATTAATTGTTATATAATACACTTTTGTAAATTCGGGATTTAGAATAACCGTTATATTTTAACGCATAACTGCACAGGACTCGCAATACATGCATCGAGATAAATGTAATGTTTCTATCCAACTTTAAGGATACTACACTAAATATCTAATTACTAACGCATAAGAGGCACTCGCGTAATTCAGTGTCTCTCGCCAAAATTTTGCGCACGGTAAAATTTAATTTTTGTAAGATATTTCTTTTCATCCGAGTTGGTTTACTATATTTAAAGCCTTAATCGCATTTAAAATTTTATTATTTTCGTACTGAATACTTGAAATTAATTCGTTTTCGTGAACCTTCATTTTCAGAGGCGAATGCTGAACGAATACAACGGCCTCGTGAGGACGACTGTCGGAGCCGAACTAAAGCGACAGAAGAGAATGCGCGGTTTCTATTGGATGATGTCTAAGACGCTTCACGTCCCCGAATGCAAGACCAAAACTACTCCCTCTCCATCTTCAAAATCCTCCGCTCCCAATACCGTAATCATCAGAGGTCACTACGCCGTCCTAATCTGTCTCCTTTCTTACTCTGTCCCGTTGCTCATGTGGTTTGGTTCGCGATGAGATCACGAGAGGGCAAGTTTAGAAAGTCGCCGGCTGGCCGGTACGAACAGACCCAGAGTTCTAAGACGTATGGGAGCATATTTATTGGCTGGCGAAGGTTACACAGATCGGACTTTGATTTTTCAACCTTCGCCGAAGAAATTTGAATCGATTCAGCATTTGGTTTGAAAATATCGGGGTTCAAAAAAATTGGAAGTAAAAACATCAGAAATATAATTTTCCGACCTTATAATTTTTTTTTTAATAATTCGAATTTTAGAAATATATCCCGTGTATTTAGTGGCCCTTTAATATGATAGAAGGGCGACCAAAATTAATGGTTGAGATCTCACGAGCCAACATGTTTCAAACTTGCGTCTTTTAGTAATTTTTTGTATATTTTAGCATTGGACCTGCGTGTAAAAATAGTTATCTACCTACTCATTCTGAAGTTATCAGAATGAGAACGGAAAGCAGGATGGATTACTTAGGTTAAAAAATTAACCAAAAATTTGTACTTATGTTTATATATTGGCGTGAAGAAGTGCCATACACAGTTGGAAAAGAGGTTTTTTAAAACCCTGCTGAATTTTCGGGAACAATTATTTGAAACAAAAAAGAGCCATTATTGTATCATTGATATTATATATATATTTGTTAAACGATTACAAATTTTATTTAATGTTATGATAATAAGGATATTTTGAAGATTGTACACTATGTATGTATATGTGATTAATTTGATGTAAATGTTTTTTTTAGTATCGAGAGTTTGGACAAAGATATCATTATTATACGAAGTCGATGAATTCCACGACAACTTCAGCAGTTAGCACTAAAAAAGGTACAAATTTTACTTTGCTTTGATTAGTTGATAAATACTTTGTTTATGAACTTATCGACTGCCACGATTTTTTAGAAATGTATATGTATTTTCGCCACGTTATTCCTGTGTATTCTATGTAAATTAACAAAGCAACAAATATGTGTTCGTAAAGTAATAGGTCTGCGCGTGTACATAATCATATATATATATATATATATATATATATATATATATATATATATATATATATATGCACGCTCGATGTAAATTTAATAAATATTCTTCTACGATTAAAAAGATTTGATTCTCGACGCTCGACTTCCTTATTATTTTTATCGACAAAGACTTTTGATATCCTTTTTCGAAGAAACCCGACTCGCTTCTCTTCAACTTTTACCGGACGGCAATATGAGAGAGAGAGAGAGAGAGAAAAAAAATAAAACAAATTATTTCTTATTTTTCCCGAACTAATAAGGCGGCGCCTTAAATCATCGGCGCTATGTCGTAAAAAAGTTAACGTCTTCTCCGCCTTGATTCCTCGGCGACCTGTATAAATAAGAATGGGTTCAGAAATAAACGTTTAGAAGTTAGGAGGTAGGTAGACATGGAGAGGGGGAGAAGGGTGTGCAAAAATTTAAAAAAAAACAAAAAATACATCTCGCATTTTCATAAAGTTATTCCCTATTTTGGAGTGATTTATCGACGGCCTTGGCCTTCATATTCATGGATCACATCGTTGTAAATAAAATATAAATTCGGGAGGCGCCATAAATCAAGAGAGGATGGTGCTCGCATACACACACACACACACACCACACACAGCCAAACACATCCCGCCCTCTCATAGACCGTGCGTTGAATTCCTCTTCGCGTAGGGACTCTGGCTGACGCTTTCTGCCCTTCCCATGAGCGTTGGCTGGTCACCTCGGCGTCTGCAGGAAGGCTAATCTATATATTTCACGGGTGGTGATCTATTGCCCTAAACACCCATTCCCTCTCTCTTTCTCCCCTACACACACACACACGCTGCCATCTACCGGTAGTGGAAGGGATTCAATTCCTCTTCCCTCCCCCACCTTCACCCTCTCCCCCCCTCCTCGAAGGTTGAAGGAGGAAGTAGAACTCGAAAACCGCATGACGTGTGCCGATATATATATATATATATAAATATATTTCTGGGATGACGGAGGCGCTCTTTAAGGGTGAAATATGTGTTGCGAATGCTGCCGTTGAAGCTTGCGTTAAAGGATTTTTTTTTCATGTGGAGAGAGAGAGAGGAGTGGGAGGAAGGGGGGTTGGGGGGGGGGGGGGAGGGTGAGAGTTCGGACGGGAAGGTTGAAAATAAATAAAAACAAGATGTGCGCTCTTATATTGAAGCGGCTTCCTCCGAGATGGGTACGTAGGAACTGGTTTCGGGGATATGTCTTGGACGCTGTTATTCCGAGATTTTCTTTCGGGGGAAAGCTCTCATAATTCACGCGATATAGGCGGAGTTTAAATTCAATATGGGTTCGGAAAGGTGTATGACGGGTATTTATTATTATTTTTACTTGCTCGTATAAAGCGGAACAAAAACGCTTTAACGATCGTTTATGTCGAGCTAATGGATTTTCCAGGGTGCGTCCGAAATGGAAAATGACAATTAATGATCTCGATGTGATTATCATCTGGCGATATTTTTCATCAAATTGAGAATAATATTTATCTTTTTCTAAAAATGTGTATATTATAGTTGAATTGGAGGAGGAGTGAGAGAGAGAGAGAGAGGACGGGGTAAGAAGGGAGGGGGAAAATTAGAATAGAAAGACAAAACAAACGACTTTATTGAGGGCGAAATTGAGACTATATAGTCCCTGCTTAAATTTAACCCTATAGACGGGCAGTAGTTATACCAGGGCCTTAGTAAAACAAGAGAGAAAATATGCACGCATTGGTGGTGAAGTTGCTTAGAGCGTTGTCCACCCACGCAGCGGTCCAGTGTTCAAATCCGGCAGAGGTCTGATTTTTCAAGCTGCTATCGCCCCATACTCTACATCTACATGATACCCTCCAAATCACCAGACTGGTGGGTGGCAGGGGGTGCAGCACACCAAAACCTACCTAATAACGTCCCTCGTGGGAATCACTCTCCTGTTATGATCCCGTATGGTCCTTGGAAAAAACGAGCTCTGATATCGCTCGGTCCTACAGTCGTGATCGTGCCTGCCCATGTACGTAGGTGCCTCTAATATTCCTGAGACCTCCTCTAAGAGAACCTCCGGCCTAAATTTCTCCAGAAGCCTTAACCTAGCGCTAATTCTGCGATCCTCTAGCGATATCCAACTCAACTCCTTCAAGAGTGATGTGACGCTTAATTTTTGCTCATATTTTTGCTTTACGAATCTGGCTGCTCTGCATTGGATTCTTTCTAACTCAAGTATCTGTCCCTTTTCGTACGGATCCCATATGCTGGAAGCGTATTCGACCTGATCTCTGACCAATGATAAATAACACGTTTCTCGTACCTGTTCTGTGCTACTTCTTACTCTTCTGCCTACGAAGCCCAATTTCTTATTAGCTGCGCCTACGATCCTTCGAATATGCATATTCCACGATAGATCACGACATATGGTGACTCCTAAATATTTAACGTACTCTGCAGATTGGATATTCAGTCTATCAATTCTGTACTCCAAGTCTAATTCATTGTTCTTACTCTTCCAGAAACTCAATAGGGAACAGTTGCTGTGATTGACAAGCAGGTTAAGCATAGATTTTTTCTACTCGTGTGGTTTGATGAGACTGCGCAAGGCAGTGCTCCGTCCTTCTGAAAGGGTGTTAAGCAGTTGGCCCCTATTAGTGCTCTTCGTAAAGAGTTTAGCCCTTCCTCAACCATATAATACCTCAGATAACGGTGAATTAGACTGGATTGATAGCTTACAATTAGTTGCTTAAAAGTATCTACAAGGCCAGGTTAAGCATAGATTTTTTTCGTTCTCAAATTTGGGTTGAATGACGTTAATGGTAAAAAAAGCATTGTTTATAAGTGGTACGCGAAACAAGCATTTTTTTAGTCTACATTCTTTTATTGGGTAAAAATGTTTTATAACTATATTCACATCAGCAAATTTTTATTACGGTATCATACAAAAAGAGAAGGTTTGTTATAAATAATATTACGTAATATAGCGCAGGATCAAGTTATACCGGGAGCTTAAAGAGGCATTCCATGATTTTAGACTTCCATTTTCGGAGGTAACCTATCGGACGAGCCATAGTTATCCTACGAAATGTGGGCGGCGACTTTTTTTTAGTCACGGCGAATATCAGATGAAAAATATCGATTTCTTGAAGATGAAACCGAATCGCCCACGTGCGCCACATGCCCTTCCAAAATTCGTCTCGTCCACCTACTACCTTTTTTTTCTATCCCTTACTCCCAGAGCAAAAATTAGGAGTAAAAATGTCCTCATCACAGAAAACGTACCGAGATACATTACTGTCAAACCTGACTGACGTAATCACTGAATATTATCCATCCTTCCTTCTCAATTAAATTGCAGGGCTACAAAAATTCCGCGCGGTCAACTTTTGAAGTCATTTATCATTCGGAATATGTCTCCCCGTTCCTTTCTAAACTTCACAAAGTGAAATGCATGTTCTTGGGTATTCATTAGAGCAGCGGTTCCTAACCTTAATGCATCCACAACCCCCCTATTAAGGCAGCCGAGCTTATCGTGACTCCCTTTATCCCAAATAAATATAAAATGTGACATTAACTTCAAAATATTAGAAATATTTATTATATTTATAAGCTTCACATTGGTTATACTGTAATCCTGAACGATTCTTGCAGTATAATTGCGAGTTTGATAATTTTCGTAAATTTTAATTTTATTTTCCCTATGGGAAGTTAAAAACAAAACATTGACGCTATTCCATATATGTACATTTCTCCGAATTCGGGAACTGCTGCATTAGAGAATTATCGAGCTGAAAAATAATTCCGGAATAAGAATTTAGGTATTTAAAAAAATGGAAATTAAATACCTGCCTTAAAAGTAGCCATGAAAATGTTACAGAAACCAGATTTGCATTTAGGCTACAAAGCTCCCGACTTCAATACTTAATCTGGAACTTCACTGGGAGATAGAAAACAAGTCAGGAAATGGATTATTTGAAAGAAATGATACGTGTAGGGAAGGGAAAATGCTTTTTAAAGTTCTTCTCTTCGTCATAAATAATCCATTTTCTTGCTATTTAAAAATATCGCATGAACACATAACGAAATTAAACGTATTTTTGTGAGATTGTTTGTTAGCAACAACGAAAATTTCGTTCACTCGAATTAAGACATTCTTGCTTTATTTTCTACGATAAAAATGTATATAGAAACAAATACTCTACATTTTTAGTCCTACAACGTTTATTTGAAAACTATTTTGATATGATCAATACTTTACGAGATATGACGGAGAGTTCATTTTTTATCACCAGCAAAGTGGTACTCCTGATTGGCTTACGTGATTCATTTATGTGATTTTCTTATTATCTGTGACTGTAACTTCTCAATATAAAATTTCATGAAAATCCGTTAGGTAGAAGCCGAGAACGAACATGCGTACGGACGGACAGGCCGACGCTAATAGGCGCTCACGCTGGAAGCGAAACGCGCCTAAAAAGATCTTTTTTATGATTCACGTTAGTAAAATGACGAACTTAATTAACACATTCCAGACGACGATAAAAAATGCGATTTTCTCCTAGGGCTGAAATTTTTGGAGCGTTAAGGAATTATTGTAATTCGATAAAATGTTGGAAATACTCGTACAGTGTTTTAGTGGCGGAGGACTAGAAAATTGCATCAAAAATTGATTAGGGGCCCCAAAACTGATCAAAGGGCCTAAAAGTGGGCCAGGGCCCTAACTCTGCTCCTTCGACAAATATAAAAAAGAATATGATTCACCTGAAACATAGCAAGAAACTCGATATTGAGGAATCGGGAATGTTTCTTCCTCAACCTTCACGAATTCGCGCAGGGGCGGCCCGAGGAATTCTGGCGCCCCGAGCGAGATAGCACTATAGCGCCCCCCTCCGTAAATGTTTGTTTAGATAAATACGAAGCACCTGCTAATTTATTCATCTAACAGAATGGATTCCATGAAGATTCCAGCCTGCTCGGCGATATAAATCAGTATCCAATACTTATTCACTTGCAAGTAACGTATAGATAGATGGACGGAATAGCGCCCCCACGATTTTGGCGTCCTGGGCAGCCGCCCGCTTCGCCGGTAACTCGGATCAGCCCTGAATCCGCGACTTCCTATTAAATACGGCCGACTTTGTCTCGAGAGAGAAACCCGGTGTCGGCATTAGTCTACTATTATCGAGAAGCACCAAGTGGACCAAAAGGCTTTACGTCCCTTCCGACGGAGGGTTGATTTCCGTGCTCCCCCCTAAACATGCAAATAGGGGACCGCTAAACCTCGGAACAAATCCTACTTTCGCGGGATTCGTGCCCGGTTCGAACAAAACCCTCGCTACTACGCCACGGCTCCCCTTTAGAAGCACTTGGAGACCACCTGCGCTGTTGTAAGAGGGAAGGGGAAGGCTTGGAGGAGGAACCTGAACCGCTGAGGTGGAGACAAAGATTTAGACCTTGACTCGCCTGGTACTTTCCAGTTAGCCAGCGGTTCCCGAATTGGGGATCGAGAAAGGTTTTCAGAGGGTCTCGAAGATGGAATGTTTTAGTTTTATTTTTTTTTAAACTTTGCGTATGGACATATCTAGAAGAAGATTAATTTTTATAATATTTTGAAATCAATAAGGGATTTTATATATATCAGCCGATGAATTAGGTTAACGGGGACGCGATTAGGTCTGCTTCCTTCAGAGGGGAGCCGCGATAAGGTCGCAGACGCATCAAATTTGAGAACCGCTGAAGTAAGCCTTGCTCCGTTAGACTACGAAGCTCCAATTTGATCACGTGACTTTACCAGACCTAAGCTTTCCAACTCGACCGAGGACCACCGAATGTTCTCTGTCCTCGGTTCGACCCTTCTCCATTAGGAAGCGCTTCGTTTACTCGTTGCCAACCTTGTCCTCCCCCCCCCCCCCTCCCACTATCCTATGCTATTCTCATTGGCTTTCAAGAAAACCCCTAGAAGTCAGTACGCGGTAGTAGCTCGGTTCGCGAACACGCCTCGTCAAGGTATCGGTTAAAAAAATTCCAGTGCTGCGTTCCTGACTCTTACTCGACTCGTTCTGCGGAAGACGTCAAGCATCTGTGCCACCTCATTGCAGGCGTTTCCAGTGAGTAGTAAATCCCATCTTTATTTTACCAATATTATTTCTTTATTTGACATTTTTATTCCAGCTTCTGCTTCAGCATGAAATGCATTTGAGGGTGCATATCCTCTTTTAGTAAGCGACTTTACAATAGGCCTCATTAAAACGGTTATTCAGATTTATCGAGATAAAAATTTCGAGCTAACATCATTGTCAATGCGCGTTAAGCTACAGGGACAAGCTCATATGACGCAAGCGTTCTTTATGTTACCCCCTCCTATTATAGGTTGTGTTACAACGCGTTTCTACCGGATGACTGAATATTTCTATTGCATAACACGATGTTATGATGCTTAGTGTTTTATAGTTGGGCTGTTACAGTCTAACAATTTTTTCTGTCTTCTTATAAATTCTTTTACTAGTATTTCTATGGAGGATCGCTACATGTTACAGCTTGTCCACTTTACGAAGGCAGTGCGCAGTACGATATACGCAGGCAGGACGAGTCCATCCTCGAAACGTGGCCGCTTGTAGGTGAGGCCGTGTTTAGGCCTAGGGAAGATGTCATCTTCCGAACTGCGCATGTCCTGTGACGTCGTCTTTCCCCTTAGGTTCCCCTCCTCCTTGCTTACCTTCTCCTCTCTCGCGTCGACGGCTGCCTTCCCAAAACGGACAAGCTGTACGGACATCGTAAACTTATTTGATTCAGATATCAAATTTAGAATACGTTATTATTAAGCTAATGTGTTGGTTTTAGCTTTGTTGATTCGAATTTGACCCATTGATGTTCTGCTGTGGATTGAATTATTTCACGATATTTAAGCATATGGAGCATTAGAGGGGTCTCGTTGGTGTAGTGCAGGGATGGCAAATGATTTTTGTTTCGCGTGCAAAAAAAGTAATGAGAATCATCAAACCTTTTTCGCATGCCGCTAGTTTACTCCTTCTCTAAGAAACTTCATCTTTTATATAGAAAATACAAGCTTACGCGTGCCAAGTAAAATCGCAAGCGTGCCACGTGTTGTCATCCCTCGTTTAGTGGTTATAACGCTGGGCTTACTACGCGCATGCGGGTCTAACAATAAGCTGCCGCGGGTACGAATCCTGCGAAAGGTTTTTAGGCGCGTTTCGCTTCCAGCATGAGCGAGTGTGTGACGCACACGGGCGGCCGATTTATCGTCAGACACGTACAGTATTTTTAACAGTAATGCGGATTGTATTATAATATGTCGTATATATATTCTTTCATATTTATTGTCTACGGAGTTTTATCAAACCATAAACCGTTTTTAAAATTTTTTGTAAAGAACGCCTAAAAAGTGCGGCAAATGAAAGACTTGCACACGGGCGGCCGTGAGACCGCGCCTATTAGATTTGGGCTGCCCGTCCGCATGTTCGTTCTCTTCTACCGAACGGATTCTCATGATATTTTATATTAAGGACTTACAGTAAAAGATAATGAGAAAATCACATAAATGAATCACGTAAGCCAATCAGGGGTACCACTTTACTGGTGATCAAAAATGAATTTTCCGTCATATCTCGTAAATTATTGATCATATCAAAATAGTTTTCAAATAAAACTTGTAGAACTGAAAATGTAAAGTATTTGTTTCCATATACATTTTTATCGTAGGAGTCACCGTTATCAAGAAAATAAAGCAAGAATGTCATAATTCGAGTTGAAAATTTCTTGCATGGCTACTTCATCATTGTTGCTAACATCAAAAATCTCACAAAAATACGCTTAATTTCCTTACGTGCGCATGCAATATTTTAAAATCGGAAGAAAATGAGTTATATATGAGGAAGAAAATAAATTGAAAACGCTATTTTCCTTACGTACACTGAAAGAGTTTTGCAAGTGGAAAGAATTGATTAATTTTCAACGAAGGAACAAACGTAGCCTTAAAAGAAGCGAATAATTTTCAACGAAGAAACTAGTTCAAAAACGTTTATATAATAATTTCTTTCAAATACTGCATATTTGTTATATGCTGTACACTTTCCTAACTTTTTTTTCCGGTGTCCCCATTATTTTTGTGCATACGAACTATGAGAACAAGACGAGGAAATGAAAAATTATAAGGGACGTTAAGCAGTTGGCCCTCTTGGTGTTCTATGTTAAGAGTAGGTTTATTCCGGCACTTGGTTTCACTCCTCTATGCATCCGGTGTTGAAGGCAACGGGAAACCACCGCCATTTATGTATATTCCCAAGTCAGTCAAACCAATCTTAAGGATTGAGAACCATTGTTTGTTTGGGGCGCTAGAATATATCATTAGAGAGAAATGAGTAAATTGCCGTATAATAGGCACGGCTAAATTATTATTTAATGTTGGGAAAACGTCGTATTTTAATATTTTTGTGCTGAAATTTGCGAAATATTGCATTTTTTGGTATTCTAGATAAACAGCGTTTCCATTAGTCCCAAAAAAAAACTCGGAAACCGGATATAGTAGATTAGATGGCGAGCCTCTAAAACTGCATACAGCGTTTGCGGCGGCTGGCTTGGCTTAATTAATTCTTCTGTTCGGTACAAGCTTTCGAAAGATATCATGATATGTGGCATACATCGAAGGGAAAATATACGAAGGCTTCATTTTTGGAAATCAAGATCGATTTTAAGGAAACCTTTCATTCGTTTAAAACACCACTTGAGCTATTTGACCCAATTGTCTCTAAAATTCGCACGCAAAGAGATGAAAGCAGTTTAAAAAAGGAACGAGATAAATTGTTCCGAGAGCCTTTAGGATCTATAGTGTAAAACGCGAAAATAGCACCGTCGCGGCTTTTTCGAGCGCCGTTATTGTTACCGGCACACGAGCGAGTTTTTCACCCATAAATCTGACGTGCCCCGAAAACGTTGATGGCTACACGAGACGGTCGCGTTTTTGTTTTTTTTTCAAATCTCATCGCTCCGTAAAAGGAATTCTTGTCGAAACCTCCGTGGACGTGCACAAATTAGAGATGCACCAAATACGGTTTTTGGCCGAATATTAAAGTCGACATTTGGCCGAAACCGAAGCCGAGGCCCAATAGTAGATTTCGTAGATATTCGGTCGAATGCCGAAACGGAACTTCAGTGCATATCTAACATAAATAAACTAGGATTTAATATGGCGTCTTTTTACTCTATCGAAAGAAATTCGGCGAAGACCGAAGAATAATTAACTAGAGTAATTTTCAACGCACTGATTAATTAAGTGTTCGAGTTAGGAATGCGGAAGAGAGAGAGGGAGAGAGGGAGAGAGAGAGAGAGAGGGTGCGAGAGAGGGAGTGAGAGAGAGAGGGAGAGAAAGAGAGAGGGAGGGAGAGAGAGAGGGGGGAGGGAGCGAGAGAGAGAGAGGGAGCGAGAGAGAGGGAGGGAGAGGGAGAGAGAGAGAGGGGGAGCGAGAGAGAGAGAAAGGGAGCGAGAGAGACAGACACAGAAAAACGACTTTATTTAGGGCGAGAGGGGGGGAACGAGAGAGAAAGAGGGAGAGAGAGAGGAAGGGAGGGAGAGAGATGGAGAGGGGGAGGGAAGAGAGAGAGGGGGGGGGATGGCCACAGTAAATACCGGGGAGATTTTAATGTCCAGGTTACTGCCCGAAATCCATGGGAACCAACGTATAAACAAATAAAGCGATAATTAGTCATGGAATGTTGGAAGTAGAGGGAAATAAAAGAAAATCACAAAACAAGTAAGCGAATGAGCACCATCCAGTTTATTGTCCCGCGGATGAAAGGGGCAAAGAGGAAGGAGGGAGACAAGGAGAGGTAGGGCGAAAATAAACGAACGAAAAGCGGACCTTTCATAGTAAGTGAATATCGCCGCGTTTATTTTGAGCTCCTCTAGCTCCTTTTTTCCCAGCTTCGATCCTCAGACAGAGGGAGGGAGAGAGAGAGAGCGAAAGAGGAAGAGATCCGATAATATGGAGGCATGATCCTTTAATACAACGCCCCCTCGTTATAAAAAAAATAAGTGGTACTGTGGAAACCAGGAGGAAACTCCTTTAACAGCGAGATAGGAGTGAGAGAGGGAGGGGGAGGAAGGAGGTTGAGAAGGGGGAAGAGAGGGGGAGGTAAGAGAGAGAGAGGGGGGGGGGAGGGATAGGAGGGAGGATAGAGGGAGAAGGAGAGGGAAGGGATAGATAGATAATTTTCTTTATTTTGAGGGCGAAGGGAGGGAGGGGAGGGAAGGAATGCATGAGAGAGAGGGAGGGAGGAAAAGTGAGGAGGGAGGGAGGAGAGAGAGGTGGAGGAGGGAAGAGAGAGAGGAGGAGGAAGGGAGGGGAGAGAGGAGAAAGGTAAGAGGGAGAAAGGTAAGAGGGAGAAATGAGAGAGGGAGGGAGGAAAAACAGCGGAGGGAGAGAGGAGAGAGGGGAAGTAAAGAGAGAGAAGGGAGGGATGGGAAGAGAGAAGAGGGAGGTAGGAGAAGGGCGGAGATGATGGAGAGAGTAGAAAGAGGAAGGATGGAGGAGAGAGAGGAGGAAGAGGAGAGGAGAGAGAGGGTGGAGAAGAAGAGAGAAGAGGGAGGGGGAGGAAAGAGAGAGAGGGGGGGTCGAGGGAGGGGGGAGGAAAGAGAGAGGAAAGAGAGAGGGGAGGGGGGAGAAGAGAGGGGAAGGAGGAAAGAGAGGAGGGGGAGGGAGGAGAGAAGATGGGGAGGGTAGAGTGAGGAGAGAGGGTCGGACGGAGATTGAGGGAGATAGGGGATGGAACAGAAATACAATGGAATACTTAGATTCCATAATCCAATTTGCATGACAATCGAGGATAATAATCCCTCCTCTTCCACCTCTTTTCTTCCTCCTCCTCCTCCCCGAATTTTTTCAGACCATTTCCCGTGACGTCACGGGAAGGGAGGAGTTTCTCTCTCTTTTTCCTTCTCTATTTCCATATCACCATCCTTCAATTGCGGCTTTTACGAGCGAGGCAGAAAGGCGGAAGATGGCGCACCGGCGGGATTCTTTTTTTTTTTTTGAACGAGAGGAGAGCTTTGGGGGAAAACATCCCTAATACTCCGGTTTTATTTTTCTTCTCTTTTTTCCCCGATAGAGCGCATAGTTTCGCCGCCAAAAGGGACAGTCAGCACATATTACTACAGTTTTTTAGGACGAGGCTCTAAGCTCAGGGATATGAAAATTTCCGTGCACGTAGTAGCTTCAGTAGGTTCGATGCACGAGCACCAAAGCGTGGGCGTGCTTTCGAAATAGATGATGAGTCATTATCGTCAACAGTTGTGCATCGATTTTTGAGGATGGGTTCCGTAGCCATGGGTAACCGATTCCGTTGATAAAAATAAACGTTTGCAGCTTAAATATTTTTGACAGATGAGGTTTAAAAAAATAAATCTTTGTTTTTTTATTTGGTTTGACCTAATTTTTTTCGCTTGGTCTTACACGTTTCTTTCAAAATTGAAATGTTTGCTCGTCGAATTTGAGGTAAATTGCAAATCGTTGATCATGGGAGTTTCTTTTAACGAAGGGAATTTTCGAGTGAGGCATTAGTTTTTTAGTAATTTGGAAATAGGGAGAGATGTTCCAATTTTTAAAATGTATTCATCATCGAAGAGGAATAGAATGGATGTTTAAAAATTTCAATCGCGTACCACGCCAAATAATTGAGTTGGAATAATTACAAATAAGTTTGAAAAGGTACTGGTTTGTATGTAAAGGATTTTTATATAAGAAGTTGTGCTCGGAAATTTTCAAAAGATCGAGCTTCTGAAATTTTTGTTTTGTCTATAGCAGGGGTCATCAGACCTTTTACTGAAAGGCCACATTAGGCTTTATATACCGATGTACGGCCCGCAGGCGACCTTTAAAATGACTGATCGGGTCGTGTAAACTTTTCAAAGAGAATTTTTTGTTTCTGTAGTATGTCATACGCCTACGTTAAAAGTATGTCGCGTCTTAGAATATGGTAAATATCGTTTGGATATCATAAGTGATATCTGAGGAAAACTCCTGCTGGTAAATACACAAAATTGACGGGTATGACCCGCGGGTCGTAGTTTGGGAATCCCTAGTCTAGAGTAATAAAAACTTATGCTCTTACATTTGTCATCTACTTTTAACGTCAGTTTTTTCAATCGTCTTCTTCGCACTGTAATTAATGACAATTTCGTAAATGCATGCTTTAAAATCACTTTATTTACAAGCTGGTTTAAAAGAAAAACACTCGTGACCACTCAAGACACCTTTGGTATAATATACGTAACCAATCACCAATAAAATTTTTGCTGGGATTTTTAAAATTATTTTTTCCCTTCTATTACGATTGGCAGCTATCGAGCGTTATTGCGTATATTTTGATAACTGCCTTCCATTGTTTTTTTCTTAGAATATTTTAATCTTCCCAATTTTGATATTTTCTACCTTTGTTGGCGTCATTTCATTGTACACAGTAAAATGTGTAATGCGTAATGAACATTATCAGCAGCGCGAGTTCTGAGAATTTTCCATTCTTGAGAACTCGTGATAATTTCAAACGCAGGCGATATATTCTCAAATGTCTCTTACTTCTTAAGAAAAAGGTCACCGAATCGAAAAAGAATGAATCTTTTAAGTTCGAAGGCGTTGAGCTCATGTCGCCGTAGTCATTGGTGGTACCAAGTTACAAGTATTTGCGTTTGCAAATTGGGTCGCCGACCCTATTTCGAGATCCTTTACATCCATCATTTTCTCGGGGCTAATTTAACATGGGAAAAAAGATGGGAGAACATCGCCCGGGAAATTCATTAATTCTTGATTTACGTTCAAACTCTTTGTTCCTCTTCACGAATTGAGAAACGAGGCTCTCACACATGTATTAATGGCGAATCGTTTCGATTTGGGGTGAAATGGCTGCTTTTTTATTTACCAGCCGGTGTAATTTTGCACGTCAAGAATGATTAGTCCGTACGAGTAAAGTAGAAAATTGATATAAATTCGTAAATCTTTGGACGGATGCGGCGCGAATCTATAATAATATTACACAGTTTTTTCTATCAGGAGAATAAAGTACGTAGTGCGATCTATCAGCGCATGCAGGCTTTTATTTTTTTAAAAATTAAAATTAGAAGGAATTAACCTACGATCATCGGATCTGAACCATTTTGAGGAAAAAATTACGTTTCTTATTCTGTTCATCTTTTTCCGCATACAGTTCGAAGCCGCTCATGTTAAACGTTATTTTACATATTTTGTGGAAATCTTACCATTTTAACGGGATGTTGCCTTGGCCTCAAAATCCTATTGTTATATCAATCCTTGTGGATGTAAGCGTGCTTTGAATGCTTTTAATACGAGATAGGGAGGGAGAGAGATAGATAGTAACGGAGGGAGAGAGGGAGGGAAAGGGGGAGAGAGAATGAGGGGGAGGGGTGGATAGATAGATAGATAGATAGATAGATAAGTGGCTTTATTTTCAGGGCGAAATTGAGACCATAAGGTCCCCTCTTCCATTTAACCCTACGTTATTGATTACAAAATAATAACATGCATAAATATATACACAAACAGAACTAGAGCAATAGAAGGTGCGTCAGATAAATACAACAAGAACAGAACAATAAATATCACATTACACATTAGAGAGGTTTCTAAGAAAGATATGACATTTGTGGAAAAAACCCAGGTAGAGCCAGGCATGGCCAACCCAGTAAAAAACCACGCAGGAAAACACCCGAAGGGGGGCGGAAAAAACCCGCGAAAACCCTAGATAGTAGAAATACAATAATGAGTGCTGTTGGAAAGAGATATGGTATACAAAATATATGTTAATGGAGAAAAGGTTTAACTGAAAATCAAAAGTAATTAAACATATTAAACAAATAAGACAGAATGCATTACATAAATTACACATATATATACACCTACATACCAAATATAAACAGAGAGAGAGAGAGGGGATGAGGGGAGAGATGGAGAGAGAGAGGGGGAGTGAGGGGGAGTGAGGGGAAGAAGGGAGGGAGAAAGAGGGAGGGAGAGGGATGGAAGGAGGGAGAGAGACAGACAGACAAATGACTTTATTGAGGGCGAAACTGAGACTATATAGTCCCTTCTTACATTTAATAGAGAGGGGGAGGGATGGAGAGGGAGTAAGGGGGAGGGAGAGAGAGGAAATGAGTGGGAGGGAGCGAGAGGGAACGAGCGGGAAGGAGGGAGAGGGGGAGAAGGGAAGGAGAGGGTGGAAGGGAGGGGGAGGGTTTCTACGTTATTTTCGATTTTTCACAGTGCAAGATTTTCTTCCTTCATTCATCTAAATAGGAAAATGCGCAGCGGTTTTCTTCATTTTTGCTTTATTCGACGGTTATAACTGTGTACTATCTTATTCTTGCGATGCTTACACGGTCGAAGTTTTAGATTCACTAAATCCGTTAAAATTCAGCGGGAACTTCTGCTAGTTTATAATAATAACAACCAATCATGCAATTACACGAAGCGGCAACAATGCAATTCACCTTGACGACGAAAGGTTTTCAAGTAAAAAAACGTAAAATGTTTGTTTTAAAAACTTGCTTTTGGATCGATTCGACGCAAATCGATAGTAATATAGTGCAATTTATTTTTTTCAGGCTTTCTTTGTTTCAAGTCTCGGATTACTACGATGATTGTAAATATTTTTAAAGTGCTAATGATACATATGCTACACACATAACCGTGTTAATAAAACCGGGAAAATAAACGATTCTGAGAACAAAACCCTTGATCTTATAATAGACGAGTTAGAACCCAATATATTGCAGAAAAACCTTCGAAACCGCTCTCCTGTTATTCGCGTTAAACGATAATTTGTCACCAGAGTCGTCGCCGTCACTGTAACACGCAGAGAGAACTGCCTTTTATTATATCCGACGATTAGTATCGACTTTCAATTAATTTGCTAATTTCGGTTTTGGCGGAATAGCTTTTAAGTTCGAGGAAATTTGCAATGCCAGTAAATGAATTTCTTTGTTTTAGTAGTAATGTTAATTTAGAAATGAGGAAACACGGATAGCTTTCGAGGTGGAAAATTCTGTTACGCTGGAAAAAAAATCACGGATGGGTACGCGAAGCGCGTACGGGCGGGACCCATATATATTTTTTTGTCGAATTTTTCGAGAGCATCGTGTAAACAAATGCACAAGTTTTTCCACGTAGCTTTAAGTACTTCTACGAGAGGTTGCTAAGGCAACAAAATCTCGCTCACCGGACGCGGAAATATCCTGCCGTGTTTTCGTATTGTTTACACCAACAATCGATCCGCCTTTTGTCGAAAATTTCGTGCCGGCGACAGACGGGAATTTTGTTTCTCCTACTGTCTCTTTTATTCCCGAACAAAACGGAAGAAAAGTTTGCGTCTGCAAAAATCTGTCCTCGCCATTTTCCTCTCCACTTTCGGGAGAATCGCCAAAAAAAGAAATGGATATGAAAGGCGCATATATCTATATGGATGGATGGTGTCTTTATTGTTTTGTTCGTCTGTTCCGAGATCGCGGTCAGTATGGGAGAGCTGCCATCGGCCCCTGAAAAAAGTGGGTTGATCGTCTTGACATCCATGAGAGAGAGATAGAGAGAGAGTTGGGGCAGAAGAGAATCGATTCGTCCGAATGGATGAGAATTAAAAAAAAAAACGAAGCGAAACAGGCGCATCCGCGGAAGAAGGGCAGTGACGATACTTTCCTAAGCTATCGGGGTTCGGGCGATTCGTCCTGGGAATTTCATCGCCATCAAAGTGACAATTTATTAAAACGTGGATAATGACTTCCTTTTTTTTTCTTCTTTTCGGGGACGTCGGTCTCGCACTTTTTTTTTTCGACGGTTCGTTACGATGACGTAGGCGAAATAAAAATTGCGATATCGACGCAAAAAGTTTTAAAATCGATCTGATCTTTCGATTATTTTTCGGAATTATTATTATTATATTTTGGGATACATGGATTTAAAAGGAGGAAGAACAAGTGTCATTTACATGCCAAGGAATTGTCACTGTCACGCTGTAGACGGTTGGGTAAATTGGATTTAATTTTGGAATTCGGTAAACTAATTTTTAGGTTTGCTCTGAACGTATTCGATTCTAAAAATTGGAATTTAATTGTAATATTTTGCCTCCGTACAGACCTAAGCCTCTAGTTCAGGATTTGAGAACCTCCGGCCCGCGGGCCGTATGCGGTCGCCGAGAGAGTTTTGTGCGGCCTGCGAAGCAGCGATGAAAAATAGATCGGTAAAATTTAACGCATATACTCACATTTTTAAAATCCAAATAATAATGATAATAAAGCATTTAATACTGAAATGTTAATCGTAAATGCCTAATTTAGAATTGATATATTACCTTATAATCCCTCGATAATTTCAATTTAAACTAATTAGGCTCGCAACTGACTACAGTAAAATCTCGATATAACGTATCTCTAGGGAGCATGAATTTTTGTACTTTATACTGAAAGTACGCTATACTGAAATACCCATAAGGAGTACAGCATTTTCTCTAGAAGCATCTCAGTTGGAGATCGGCATCCTCGCAGGTCCGGCGCAAACCGAAACCGGCGAGAATGGGAGTCTAACATGAGAGATCATTCCTAGAAGTTAAGATTTTATCTCAATGCTATTGTGAAAATATGAGAGGGATAACTGATAATGGGTTCTAAATTTTTCAGTTCGAATAATCCCTTCTTTTGGGATTATGGCGGGGTTCCGCAGATGTTTATATACTAGAGACAAAATATGCCTTCAAAATTGGTGTAAACGAATGGAATGAGAAAGAAATGGTTATGGTTGAGCGATTTGTGGATGAAAGACTACGTTAAAACCACAGAAATGTTTTTCGGGCCTCTGAATGTCATACGTAGTATTGAAAATTACGTTAAGTTGAAGTACGTTATTTTGAGATATTTATACGGGAAAATTGAAGTGGATTCAATAAAAGTACGATAATTTGAAACATACGTAATCGTGAGGTACGTTGTAACGAGATTTCACTATATTGGCAACTTCCAATGCGGCCCCCCGAAGGATTCGCCATCACTTATGCGGCTCTCCATGTGCAAAAGGTTCCTCACCCTTGCTATAGTTCGTACTTCGATTATAACAATTTAACCATTAACTACTGACATTGTAGTTGAGGTGCGATCTTCAAGATGGCTATTGATTTTTAATATCATTTATTCACTGTCTTTAGCAGCAATTGGATTTTCGTTGTTTAATAATCTGCCACTAGAATTAAGAGGTAATTAAAAGAAGAAAACCTTAATACGTATTCACTTAATTTAGGTATTTGTAAAATGTAAACTATCCGAAGGGAAATTAACGGGGTAATTTGACGCTGCCTATAACTTTGGCGCTGTATCACAGACTGCAACTCATTAGCTAAAGGTTAAAGAAAATGATAATTAATGATAACCATAACTTATTTCTGGTGCAAAAAATGGCGAAAATAAATGGTCCAGGAAACGAACCCGTAGGTACCTAATTTCCGAGATTTTGAATTTTTCATGGGTTACAAATTATGATCAAACATTTCAGCTCTCAGTTCCATCTGTAAAGCTCCGTGGAGAAAGAACTCGACTGACAGAAACTTGAGAATTGCATTATATTATAGAATGTAAACAGATAAATTATAATAATGTTGCTGTGGATTTATTCTTACGCATCTTGAACGAACGCCATTTTATATACTAGCAGGCCCTTTCTGAAAAATCTCTTGTCATGCGGTCAGCAAAATTATCTCTATCATAATATTCCATGCCTAACAGGGCATCAAGGTATAATTTCCCAGTAAGATTAACGCGTTTGGGTTTTATTTTTATACGGCCAATTAAATTTTAATCCTTATGAGGTCAACGAATCGTCCGACCGCAAAATCCTGGAAAACAAATGATTCGACCCTTTAATTCATCTCTAAAGAGGATTTCTCGTCCATTATTGTAGTCTCCTTTTGTCTGTTTTTGACTAATGCTGCTGCCGTTTATAAAAATAAAAAATAAAACCCCCCTATCTGGTTTCCATACCGCGCTTCAAGTGCCAATTAAATTCCATTTTAGCGAGATCCATTTCCCGTGTTCGAGCAACGTCTGTTCTTTTTTTTTTTTTGGTCCTGTTACTTTTGTTTGGGTTCTGCTACCTGTTGACCGTCTGTTTCTTCTAGTGGAACAATGCGAGCTAAAAGGGTTACCTTCTCAAAGTTCTTCAGCACAGACAAACGTCTGGTTGACTTAATGAAGCTTCACAGGCAGCCCAAGGGTACTGAATGTGACCCATTTCCTCGTGCCTCTCCGTTGTTCAGTTATGAGTTCGAAAATAAATTTCCTCACGGTTTATTCTACGTGAATTTATCTTTCGCGAAACACCTGCGTTTATTCTAAAGGCTTAAAAAGATGGCGTTCAATTTTTTTACTCGCTGTATTACGTTATTATTAAAAAATATTTTTCGTGGTTCAAATATGGCCGCTGGCGTCCTAATATTCCGGAAAACTTCTTTCGAAGAAAGAAAAGTTTTACTTAAGCCGTAATCCTAGCAGAAAACTGAATTTCTTTAAAAGTTTTAGGAATTAAAATTAAAATGGGAGCGATTAATGCGTTTTCTCGTCACAAGGTAAATTATAGATTGTGTAGATGAATCGGAGGAAAGTGAGGTATTTAAAACATACTTGATTGATTGAACGTGAGGAAAATGTGTACAAAGGACGGCATACTTTCTGGAAAAAGAGATAATTAGTATTTTCTCAAAATATGATTTTTTTATTGATTTTAGGAGAAAAACTTGAAAATTGGTGCATTAAAAGGGCAAAAATTCTGGATTACAATAAGAGATAATGAAAAAGATAATTGATCTAACAAAGAATTATCGAGCTCGTCTTAGGTCTGAAAACAAAGTCAGGAATAAGCACTTAAGAAAAAATGGAGAAAATTCATGCTTATCCACTGAAGACGGCTGCATTGTTGTCGAAATTCGCACACGGTTTTTCATAACCCTGTTATAGCTATTGGAGATACCTTAGATAAGCGCTTATTTTCTCAATTAAATAAAAATCTTAAGTGTTCATTCTTGAAGGAATGTAATTGATTGAATCACTACGAAAGGAAGCTTTGTTTAAGGGAAAGACGCTGCACGGCATTAAATAAAACTTCGGATGATAGGTTCTAAAAATTCAATTTTTTATCGTTTAGTAACTGGTACTACATTCATTTTCATCTAGAGTTTTATATTTTATTTTCTCCTCTGTGAGTATAATATTACGAAGACATTTTCATCACAATTCATTCGCTTTTAGTCGAGAGAAGTTAATTTATTGTAACGTTAATATGCGTGAATATATTTTTGCTGCGATAGACCTCACGTTGAATGAAAAATGTTCGAAGAAATTTCGTCCTTAAAAGAATTAGAACATAACGAACGAAATAAACGCAGAGTCGAAGAAATGATGTAGGCGGAATTCGATGAAAAATCTTAGCGCAGTAAAAATGGATGGCCGGCTCATCTTACGGGGTGCATAGCAGAGATGACAGCCGAGTTACGCCGACGAAACGAAAAAAAAATGGAAAGAGTTAACCGCAATAAAAGGACGAACCGCTCCCGGCGCAGCAAAGGTCGTCCTGAAATAGGGAGAGGGACCAAGGGGTTCGAGGGGGTGGTCCAAAAAAATCAGACTTTTATCCCTTTCGAAAAAATTAGGATAATTTCGTCTCTCTTATTACGTCATCAGTTTCCTACAGTCCGACAGCGACAGACGTATCTTAAGGCGCCATTTTATCACGGAGGGTACGGAACGTCAAAAAAAAAAAATCGGATCCGTTATAACGTAGCCTAAATGGAATTCGGACGATTCGTGCCAAAATAAATCTCCGGGAGATCATCAAAAAATAGGGAGGAGGAGAGAGAGAGAAAGATAGGCGATGACTTTTCCCAATGGAGCGAGAAAGATATAAAGAGAGAGATTTATGGAGTTCGCAGGAATGGAACTAGGTTGCGACACATTGGCGTGTGTGTGTGTGCGCGCGAAAGAGAGAGAGAGGGGGGGAGGAAGGTAGGTGGTAGAGCGCAAAGAAGAAATCAAGTAGTGCGTCGGATGCTACGGACTTCACAAAGTTTTTCGACGATCCTTTTGTTTTTTTTTTCACCTTTCTTCCTTCCCTCGCTTCTTCTTTCCTCCCCCATCTATATACTATAACTCTCGCGGGAGACGAAGCCGGTTCGGAGTAAAAACTCTGCCATCTAGCGGGAAGGATAAGCAAGAGGGATAAAAAAAATCGAGGATGGATGCGGAACCTCTCGGGTCATCGTGTTCTCTCCTCCGATTGATTGCGGAACACCGCCGGGAATTTTGTCGGGGGGAGGGAGGGAGGAAAGGGGGAGGGAAGGGGTTAGACAGAGAGAGAGATTTTCTTCAAAAATGGCGATGGGATTTTAATATAGACTCGTCGCCGTGGAGATGTCACTGCTTGGCGTCGTGGAGGATTAAAAAAATGGAAGGAGTGAGAGAAAAAGAGGGACGAGGAGGACTGATAATGGAGAAGAGATAGATAAGAGAAGCTTTCGAAAGAGTCGAAGTAAGAAGTTCTCATAAAAAAAGGGTTTCTTTTTTGGATTGTTGGGGGGGGGGGGAGAAGGAGGAGGAGGAGGAGCGGGTGAGGAGGGGGGAGGAATTGAGGAAGGGGAGTTGGCGAGGAGAAAAAACAAGAGAGGTAAGCTTCGGCGTAGATGGGATGGAGTTGAGAGCAGAGCGGAAATTTGAGTCTCTGTCGACCCAATTCTGTCCGCGACTGCAATATAGTCGTCAGCGACGCACACGACGGGCTTACGAATTTTTCGTTAATATGATCTTAATAATGCGGGGCACGCCCCCTCTGGACCGTTATTTATTTAAAATTTTTTTTCGCCCGTCCGATGCTGAATGACTAGTTTTTTTTTTTTAAGAGAATAAAATAAATCCCGATCGCTTACGAAATGTAAGAAATAACGCAGGATGTCGTCTTTCATTATTTTTTTTCTGTGAAATTAATCAAGTTGATGTGAGTTCTGTTGAAAAGGGCTGGGCGAAGGACGGGTATAAGAGAGGTCTTTGGACAAAAAAAACTAGTACTTTCCTCATAAATGTGTGTGTTAGTGTGTATGCGTGCGTGTACCTAAACGCTGTACTAATTTCCTAACGGATAAAATTGAAATGCAAGAGGGAAACGACCTCCAACCTTTTCGTTTAATTTTAATTGGATGCTAAAATTAGTTCTTAAAAAAGTATGGTACAATATGAAGCAAACCGTAATATATAAAAGTACATCATTAATATTTGCGCACAGTGTTTATGTATGCTGTGTGTTATTAAGGAATGAGGGCTTTTAGCAAATTTTTTCCTTCGGAATTGTAAAAATAGATCATCCTAAAATTGCATTAGCGAAACAGAAGAATTTAAGTAGGAACTACAGAAAAATACCTTCTGGAAAATCACTTGAGATTTAAATATGTAAACATTATTGTATGCTAAAATAGGAAAATAAGGTGTTTGGAAATAATAAATAATAATATAAACGAAAGCGGAATTTGGATGTCTATGGCAGTCTTTTCCAACCGGTGTGTCGCGGTACATTAGCGTGTCGCGAACATGTCCTTAGTGTGTCGCCAAAATTTCTAAAAAAATTCACAATACTAATGTGTCACGACACATCTCTCGCCAAAATTTCTAGAAACTGTAAAACAAAATTATATGATGATGTACTAATATTAGATTTGATATCCTTGCGCACGTTTCTTTATGGTAATACATCTGTTTTTTTCACTTTACCTGCTCTAAATGTGAAAGGTTGTGTGTCGGCCATATTTGATTGAAATATTCTCTTTTGTGTCACCAAAATCCTGTCCACTAAAAAGTGTGTTGCGAGGCCAGAAAGGTTGGGAAACACTGCTCTATGCTATAGTTGTTAGTTTGCGGTTTAAAATGTTTTGCTTTTAATTATATGGCTGTGTTTTGTGTGTCACGTATGAGTTTAATCGATTCTTTTTGCACGCAAAATCTAATCGAGTTGAGAATAATTTTCGTGGAAATAATGCAGACAACTTGAACGGAAAAAAATGTGCCAAAAGTTATTTAAAAAATAATGTGGATGGAAACAGCTTGCTCTACGAATGTGTAAGTGGAACAACGAAATATCAAAGGTAAAAAGCGAATCATTTTAATTACCTTGTCCTTGAAATATCGCGATCTTTCGATTCCTAGAATAATTTTTCTTTTTAATTTCGTCCGACAATGCATCACAAAAAAAACACGGCGGGCGCCTTGAGTCTTATTGTATGCGCCAAACGGAAAATAAAAAATATCCGCGGGAATTAAGGGTCAACAGGTCCAATTGTGGAAATTAATCCCGTTATAATTGTCGGTTTTTTTCGCTAAAGAACAAACAAAAACCCAGTAAGGCGGTTCTTTTCGTCGAAATCCGTTCTGCCGCGAAAACGCAGTCGCACGAGAGAAAAAGAAGAAAAAAAAATACCCCTCCTTAAACCTTATCCGTTTATGTAAAAAAAAGAACATATGTCGACCTTTCCAAACTAAAGGAAAAAACTAAAAAGGAAGGACGAACGAAATGTGAACCATAATAAAAAATAACGTGGCCGTGACCCACTTGAGACCCTAATATACGTTGAGTGTGTCTTTTAGACGATGGCGAAGCCAATGAGTGGACGCCGAATGGGTAGAAGAAGGATCGATGGCGAGATATCCGCCGAAAAGAAAAGATAATAAAGGATGGATGAAGCGACGATTCCATTTTTGTCGACGAAATAAACGGAGGAAGAACGGTGAGATGAGAGAAAGAATCGGAGGTAAAGACAAGAGAATGTTACACGTGACAATGGATCGTAAGCCTTTAATACTTAACTTCGGGGAAAAAATACGTTCCTACAGGTCTCGATACGTATTTCTGACCAAACAAAAAATTCGTTTTATGCTTCAGAATCGTTTTTATTACAGACCGAAAATTTTTTCTTCTCGTTTTTTTGTATCAAATGGCATTAAACGTCCAATGCTATGTGAGCAATGCGAGTTATATCGATAGGAACACGCATAAAAAGGAAAGTCTTCCGACTAGCGTGGATGATTAAAAAATTAGTTAACTGGAAAAGTAAGGAATTTTGAGTCTACACGCTTGTTTTTTTGTGACGTTTGTAATTTTTTTTAGCTTAAATAAGTTGTCTCGTATTTTGCCTAATGGCTAATTAAACCAGAACGTACAAAAACTTTATTGATTTTCATTCACGACGAAAGGAAAATGCTCGTATTTTATCCTAAAGCCAGTGATTCTGAACCTTTTCCTTGACTCAGTTATCCTGTAGCTCAAATTCCTGACCTCACTTCCACATTACGATATTACAGATAATATTTAGATATCATTGGCATATTTAAAGGGTGTCATGTTGTGACTACATTACATCTCCTTTACCTCCCCTGGGGAGGTGAGCATCCCTGGTTAAAGAACCCTTGCCTTTAAACGATGAGAAAAACGAAGGCGTGAATTTGATCTAATATATAAACTCATATAGTTATATAATAAGGGACACGTGGCTGAGGAAGTTTCAAGCTGCAACTTGGAACAGAAAAATCAGAATTTTTTTAAAATAGGCAAAAATTCGTTGTCCGTCAAATAATAAACTCTATCGATTATTGTTTGTTTTAGAATCTTTTTACAAATTTTTGTCATGAAATTGTTCGTCGATTGTATGAAAACTACACACTGAAAACTGCAAAGATGCGATATTTGTCAAAGTACGCAAGAGTCCACAAATTCGTTCGTTGTGATTTTATGAATGGTAAAAAACCATCGCATTTATGAGAATTAAATGTAATCCTCTTACTACCGTTATTCTAATAGCGCTCAATATTTACGATTAAAACTCGGAAATTCTCACATTTGAGAAGTACAGAAAATTGGAAAGGTCTCCTGAGCAACCAACCATTTGTTCATATTTTATTTTTCACTAGCTCTTAAATAAGTTTATCTCGACCTTAACAAAGAGCTGCCTGCAGCGGGATTCAAACTGCGGTCTTAGCAACGGCGGGCAAACATGTTGAAGTTCAGCATCTTTTAATGTAAAATTATCATAACAAATCTCAATACTATCAATGGGGCGAGCCCAAAGACTGTAAATAAAATAAAAGCCTTAAAAATACAAAAACGACGCAAATTGTCGAAATAGTCCACGTATTTTTTTAAACTTGGTTTTTATCCGGAAATCATTAATTACGTTAAATATAGCTTATTCAAGAAAGCGTGTGTTATTGATAGAAACAGATTGCTATATCTTCGAATTGTTTGGGAGAAAAATTTCGTTGGAAATAGCTTCACGAATACAATCACTCGATCGGTCACACGGCTATCTGTGCCTTCTAAAAATCGATTAAAAACAAGACGAACAAAAACTCGGGTGATTGATTCGACGCTTAGAAATCTTTTCAAAAAGTCCAGGAATGCAGTAACAGCTCGCTGCATAAGCCTGGTGCATCGTGCCGCTTCTCGGAAACCCATTTTCGAATCCTAAATCTCTTCTCTCTCTTCACTTAGTTAATTGAACTACACGAGTTACTAAGACGTAGTTTCACATAGGATTACGTACGAGACGTATCGGGAGCAATGAATGTAATCCTTGAAGTTACGAGATCTACATGTCGAAAAGATCCCAGTTAATGATTTTAGTTTCTTTGAAAAGACTTTTCGGAAATCGTTAACAAGTTAACACGAAGTAATATAAACCTTGAATATTTTGTAAGTAAAATAATTTAGAGATTTCTAAGCAATTGGAAAAGACACTTTATCAGCAGTACTTGAATACTTTTAAGCGTTCAGAAATACATTATAAAACGTTTGTACTATGGGAAGGATTTTAAAAGAACTAATTTTTATTAAATTTCGGATTTTGCTGAATTAGAAACTTATTTTAGCAGAACTATTTTTTCTTTACTCTTTGAAAAGCAATTATTTTTTTATCAAATAGCACGGATATGTCAAAGTATGACGGCAATATGCAAAAAAATCGAAAGACGAAAGGATAAAGGTTAAGTGTTTAATGATCCGTCTCTCGTCACGCGAAATTTCAAATATACGCTACATCTACGTACGAGGCATCGGATAGATATTTGTAGTAAGTATATTCAATCCCTTTATTGGAAAAGGAATTCATGCAGCTGCGTAACGGCGATTATATTTTTTTATCCGAAACGATAACATTTTCGAGATCAAGTCAACACACCGAAGTTCGCTTATTGCATCGACCGACAGAATCCTATAGAACTAGTTAAAAATTTCATCCCCCGAGGCAAATGGAAACGCGAATGTTTTCCATATCGTCGGAGGAGAAAGAACCGTAGCGTATCGGTATGTTTCTTCTTATCGGACGTATCCAGCCTCGAGCCTTTTAGAAACGAATAATATCGACAAATATCGTGGGGAACGTCCGGCAATTATAAGGCGAATTCCCATCGCGAGATTCGTTTCTTTTTTTTTTTGTTTCAGCGGTCGAGCGGTGTTTTCAGCCTCGAACACCCACCTAATTTAGACGAATCGATTTTCAATTGCCCCGGGGCGAAATAACATGCCGCACTTCGTGTCCTATCCTTGGGGAATTCTCCTACACCGCTTCCAGCACCCTTCCGGTTATATTGCCACTTCAGATCCCCATTTCGCGGCTGTGGGTGTCGATGGAAGGTGCTTGCACGGGGCGCAATAACACGATCGTTATCATGCAGAAGTTTTACGTTATTGTAAAACCGTTCAGTTCCCTTCGCGTTCCCTCGCTTTGTCGCCGTCAGCCCTGTTGTACCTGTTTAATACTCCGATACCAACTCTGACCCATTTTCTTCTATTCCGACCCGTGCCTCTCTCTCTCTTGGGCTTTCTAATTCCCAGGCTTAAACCGTTGCCACCTGTTTCCCTTTGTCTCCTTTTGATTCCTTTGTTCGTTGCACCTTTTCTCTCCCCAGTATGCCCCATCTACCCGTAACCCTGTCCTGCCCCGTGCCCAATCTTCCCCTTTTACAACCTACGCCTCGTGTGTTAACTCTGCCCTCTCCCTTGTCCAATCTGTCTCTTATGTCCAATATTGCTCTTTCCCTAATATGCACCTCTGGTCCCGCTTCCTCCTCTGCCCGCCCTCTACCATATATGTGCCTTCTCTTTTCTCGATGCCTGTTGTGTTCCGTTTAGCCTCCGAGCCTCCTGTTATTTCTCTGCTCCCTCGGTATCCTCCATGTGCTATATTCCCTGTCTCCCTCACCTTTGTGCCATATACTTCCACCCCCTCCGTGCACCGAGGCTACTCTGTCACTCTGCTTCTCCTGTCCTCTCTGCTACTTTCAACCACTCTAGCCCCTTAACCTCCTCTGCACGCTTTCTTCTATCTGCACCCTTTATATCACCTCTGCACCCTTGACTATTTGGCTATTTATCCTCTCTATACTTTACCTCCTCTGCACCCTCTGTCCTGTCCCATGCTTAGATTCTAATAACTATGTATCAGCTTGCTTATTATGCTCCATTTCTAGTAACTTTGTACCAGCTTGCTTATTATATTCATATAAATTTATACCTACATGGATATTTTCATTTTACCTGTGAGGCAGCATTAAAAATGAGACCATAGTTTACTCAGAAAAAGTTGTACCAGCTTTGGGATTTTATTCTAGTAACGTTTGTTCTTGAGTCCGTCATCTTACATTCGGCGCTAACTCACCTTTTAACAGGAGAAAAGTTGCTATTTATTTATTTTAACAAATCGGAAAATTTGCAAGCTTTTGCCGATGTGACGGAGTTTAGCCGCAAATTCTAGATTTGTTATATCATCATGCGAGAAAAGGGGTAAATTTTTATATAAAATAAAGTTATTCGCAAAATTTTTTTTATAACTATTACTTGCTCCCCGATTCTCTGTTACTCTCTATCTTCCACTTCTGCGCTTCCTTCTTTATTCGCTTCTATTATTTCCTCGTCACCTTTTCTCCTCCCCTGTCGCCTTTCGTCCCTGCGTATTTCCTCATTCTCTCCTATTCTTTATGCCCTTTTTACCCTTTATGCATCCCCCGTCCCTTCAGCCCCTCTCCCTCTCCACTTCCGTCCATTCCGCCCCCTCCCCCGCAACTCTCCTATACATCTCGAGAAAAATAATAACGAAAGCCGCAGTGTCAATCGCGGCGACTCTAGTGCACTCCAGGAAAAAACTTCCCGGTGCGGAAGAAACAGGCATCAATCCAAAAAAGTGATCGATGCGCGATTCCGACTGCATCGGGGCCGGCCTCTTTTTTTTTCTCCCCCTCTCTCTCTCTCTTTCTCTCCTCTACTCCTCCTTTTCCTCTCTTACTCCCTCGCGAGACGGCGCGGGATAGAGGAAGACAAATAGTGGTTCTCGGATGTGTAGGATGGAGGAGTGGGATAGAGAGAGAGAGTATTGAAGGCGGGGAGGAGAGCTTGGGAGGTCGAGAAAAATATGATGGGTTCCAGCGGCGCCCTGGAAAAAAATATGCAAGTCTTCCTCGTTTCTCTTGTTTTATCTCTCTCTCTCTCTCCCTCTCACTCGACGAAAAAAAAATTCGAAACGAACCTTGCGGGCTCGCTCGTTCGCAAACAAAGGAGACGCGATATCCCGTTCCGTTGGAACGGATTACTCACTCGACCGGTCGAGAAGGACGGTCATACGTCTGGCGTCCTTTGAATGAAATATATGCGCGCGTGTGCATAGGAGGTCAAAAGCAGGAAGTCTAAGGTATCGTCCCTTCGAAACTCCGGGAGAAGGACCTACGTCAGCGATAAAGGGTTCGCCCATAGAAGCCCTAGGGGTTTAGTTTCTTAAGCGATGAGCTGATAAGATCATGCAAATGATAACACTTACTTTAGTAATATGATCGATGCTAGATACTTGATTGACCATTAGACCACAGAGTGTTTATTTCATTCGGTGTTGCTTTTGTTCAACAATACATTTTTTTTGCTCTCATGCATCATTGTGGTGCACTTACCAGCACTGTATTTCATCAAACAAATGGAAAATTTCCGTTAGCCGTGTATTATATAATTAATAAAGTAATATTTAAGGTTTTGTTACAACCAGGACGTTATTGTTTCTGCGACGAATTTAATCTGCGTGGAAAGCGCAGATGACTAGCTTATACGTTAGTTTTCCATCTAATCCGTTATCATAAGAGAAAAGGAGCTCCCAAGATTATCCTACGCGGCGGAATTAATTTCTTGGAATGGTAATGTAATGTAATGTAACTGTTTATGTCGTTCCGGGCACTATTACAGTTATTTTGGTCTTCTCTGTAATGTACTAGCGGAAGTGCCCGTTGAATTTCAACGGATTTAGTGAAACTAAAACTTCGACAGTGTAACATGTAAACATGGCAAAAATAACGTAGCACACATTTTTAACCGTCGAATAAAGCAAAAATGAAGAAAAGCGGTCCGCATTTACCTATTTAGATGAACGAAAAAAGAAAATCTTGATTGTGATCGAAAATTACGTGTAAACTTATGGGAAAATAATTATTGAATAAACACCCCTTCCCCCCAGATTTTTTATCGTCATATAGCCGAGTTTCGAATGACGTTTGTTTAAGACATAAGATTTCACATTAGAAGAGTATAGTAATTTTTATTCAATCATCTACCTAATTATTGACCACAAATTATAGAAAGTAGGCAAACAAATTAAAGTATACCTAAGATTTAAAACATCTTGTTTCTACAAATTCAGACGGGTCCACATTCTTCTGAAGATATTGTTTAAATAATTACTATACAACGAATGGAACGATTGATTTACGTCTTTCTCCATTGAAAGATATACGAGGAAGATTACTATGATAAATTGAAATGTGTAAACACAGTTTTATAGACTGATTTTATTTTTTGCTCTCTACATTAAAGCTACAATTTCATACAACAATATTGAAACATTTTAAATTAGAATATAATACTTTTTTCAACATTTCTAATCGTTTATAAAGAAAAGGTAGGCGGTGTTAGACGAGCGGTTTCATTTTCTAAGCACCTCCGACGCCAGTAGAATCTGCCTCTATCATCACCTGTTTCCATTGTCAGATGTCAGTTTCTACGAGACATCGGATTGATTTCCAGAGTAGCGGCCAAACATTCCCCAAATGTTTGGAAATCGTTTTATGAAGTCATTAGCATTCCCAGCAGTGCCGTTCATATTGGGTATATTTATAGTGCTGGCATGAGCGCTGCTCCCACTAAAACCTCCGGGTCCACCGGATATCGTTTTGGCGCCAGCGTTAGACCCAGATAAACCTCCTGGACCCCCAGATACTGTTCCTGCCAAAGCATTCGATCCGGAGATGTCTCCCGGACCTCCAGATAATGTACTTGCGCCCGCGTTAGACCCAGATGAACCTCCTGGGCCCCCAGATACTCTTCCTTCTCCAGCATTCGACCCGGAGATGTCTCCTGGGCCACCGGATAATGTACTTGTGTCCGCGTTAGACCCGGATAAACCTCCTGGGCTCCCAGATACTGTTCCTTCTCCAGAATTCGACCCGGAGATGCCTCCTGGACCACCGGAAAATGTACTTGTGCCCGCGTTAGACCCGGATAAACCTCCTGGGCTCCCAGATACTGTTCTTTCTCCAGCATTCGACCCCGAGATGCCTCCTGGATCACCGGATAATGTACTTTTGCCTGCGTTAGACCCGGATACACCTCCAGGACCTGAAGTCAATGCGTCTGCCCCACCTTTCGTTCCGGAAATTCCACTTGGGCCTCCGCTCGATCCTTGTTCTCGTACATTTGCGATGTTTCCATCAGCATTTCCTGAGCTAACGTCATCATCCGTCTGGAAATTCTCTTGAAGTTGAGGATGAGCGGATGAGACGGGTAATGGACCGATTTCGTCATGCAAGACATACATCGGTCCGGGTCTACGAACATCTTCAGGGTATTGGTAGAAGTTTATGTCTGCTCTTCGAGGAACTCGTACGATAATGCATTCTAGAGGATGTTCCATTGCTGTAAATTAGAAGAGGAAACGCAAATATTATGTTCTGCATGGATATTAAACGACGGGATATATGCCAGATAGTACAGGTTCCTCATGTTTCCGTAAAGTTGAAGGCTAAGCAAAATGTTGATTTCAGTTTAGTGCATCGAGAAATCAGAAATCGCCCAATCTAAATTTACGACAGATTGCATGGATTTATTTTTCACTAGAGAAATCACATAATTTTAGAAAAACTGTCCTATTATTAGGTAATTAGAAAGATATATTTTTAGAAAAAATCTTACTATCTTCACAATTACACCTGTTGACAACAAAGAAGAAGAATACAAATAAAAGGTAAATTTGTCGTATACTACCAAAAAAATGTTGCATCACATTTTTTTGCCCAAATATTGGAAATGGCAGGTAAACTTCACCTGTTTTACTTCGTCGTACCAAAAATGGTATGACAAAATAAAATAGGGGAAGTTTTTCAAAACTAAAATATCTTCTTTTGAACACCTCCAGAAACAAATGATCGTCTGATACGTGAATTGGAGCTAAAATTTGGCAAATATTGTGATTTTAAAAGAATATAACTTATTTTAATGGTATTAGATTATCTTGAAACACTCGGTGACAATTATAACAATGATATCGGTAAAAGTATCTCATACCTAGTAACAGTATATATAAGAACAATGTTAATGTACACACCTTGAGAATCAGTCATGGCGAAAATGGCACAAATTGCCACCGGTAACAGTTCTCGTAGCCGGAACATTCTTCGAAAGTGTGCAAGAAAATTTTTTTACTTGCAGATAATCTTCGTCGGTTCAGAACCTACCAGGCTTCCACTCACCTCGGCGACGATCGCTCGAATGATCCTAGAATCGTGGAGAGGTAGCGAATGAATAATGCTTGGATTGCGAAAGCTAGTGCGAAGCCAGGGCCGTTTCACGGTATCCTTTATCGGTTTTACCCGTTTCGAAGAATGATCGTCTAGTGGCAATTGTCTTAATAACACGTCGATTCGATATTTATGTTTACATTACAAACTGAACGGAAAACAGGGCGTGCGGAGCTCATTATCTCTCCTCTCTGCATAAATGTTTTGAAGAGATTGTTAGTTCCGTAGAAAGTCATACTTCGCGATAACCTTCAATTACAAAACTTTGCATAAACAATCCTGCTGCTTAGTAAACACTCGCCGTTTATTAATTCGGCCTACCTTTCATATCTCTTCGTACATCATTGAGCAATTTATTTTTGCATTTCTTTTACGTGACTTCTGAGGTGCGGCCGCGGTTTTTTCAATAACGTAAATGCTTTTTAGTTTGGAAAACGAAATATGATCTAATGAACGAATCAGTTAATATTCAATATTTTTAGATGATGTTAAATAGCTGTGATAAAGAAACATCTTTATAAAGATGAATTCAGGAAAAGATTATAGAGACCCCCTCATATTAGGATTTAAATCAAATTGAAAAGCTATGTTTCTTCAATAGCTATAGTAAGGCAGTATATAAAAGAAATGTATTTCGGCTACAAAGCGGCTGTCATCAGTGGTGATTAACCGGTAGTCAGATATTAAAAAACGCGCTTTTAGAAAAGAATTACCATTGCCGACAATAATTATGAATTTGATTAATTTTTGTATGCTCGTTTCACTCTGACGTTTGGTATGTATTTTATCCCGAGAACAGCCACATTTTTACCGCAAGGTTATAAGGTTACGCGAAACATTTCCGATTTTGAACTCGGAAACCGTTCCATCCAGTTTCATTTTTCTCAACCGGCGTCCCTGAACATATATCCACTAATTAACTTTGGGAAATCGTCGTTATTTACAGATTCCCCGCGTAGTTCCCGTATTCCTCCGGGTGTAGGTGACTTTTTCGAAAGTTTATCCGACTCAAACTTTTTTGTCTCTTATGTTTATTATAGCACACGTATCCACACGCACATACACACACACAAACTAGGGATTTCAAAAGTTTCACGTCACGCCGAAAAAATTTTATAAACCAGGAAAAATATCGTTTCCTAGATTTTTATAGAAGATAAAAATAAGACAATACATCCCACCGGGTAATGACCCCTAATGAATTATCACGCTTTGCGAGTTGTTTTTACCCGTCGCGTCGTTCAACTTTTTCTATTTCCCAAGATTCACTCAACAAAGATTTCCTAAGTCAGCGTGATATATGTATATGTGTGTGTATATATATATATGTATATATATATATATATATATATATATATATATATATATAAGTATATTTTTTTCGAAAGGATTACTAATATACTTCGGTCGTATATTATCCTCCCTCGTCTTGCTCCAGTAGCTCCTGCATAATCCGGTATTAAGTATGCAAAGATTTTTCCATCACGCAGGGCAAACAAACACCCAGCGTAATAATGCGAATGCAGGGATTCCGACAGACTCGTTTGTTTTTATTTTTTCGTACCCATTCTTTTCTTCCTCTCTCTCTCTTTCTTTTTTAGCCTTTCAAAAATGGCCAGCGGTGTCGTTATGATTTAATTTAGCTTGACATTGCACCCGTTGATGGCGCCACGGGAGCGAGTGAGTTTGCGTGAACAGCGATGTTTGCTTAACTTCACAATGAATTCCCGCGCTTCCTGGGTGGCGAGGGGGGGGGAGAGGGGGAGGAGGGGAGAGGGGGAGGAGGGAGAGAGTGAAAGGCAGGGATTCGCGGGGCGAATTTTAGGCTCTGAAAAAAGTTGGGTGATGAAAAAATAAAAGACAGAGAGGAATCCATCATGCGCGTAACGGCCTATGTGTATATATGTGCGTAGTGAAAGAGAGTGCAAGTGGATGTTTGTTAAAATGTGTATGCGGAGGGAATATTAATGACGCAAATGCATTAAGAAGAATTATGAAGGGCATCTCTGGCATCCTATGTTTTCGAGTACGTTCTAAAAAAAATAATAAATTCATAATGATGTTGAAAAATCTGATTTATACATTGAAACCGGGATGAATTATTGGGGAACTTTGAAAAATACCAGGTTTTTTTGAGGTGGGATGGAAAAGGCTCATTAAGATTTAATTTTTTTAGACAACTTTAGGCATAAATATCTATTAATACATTGTTTGAATTAATTAACACACTAGATTTTTTATGTTAGTTATCCATCAAAATTGTTTTTGCCGTGAAAATAGGATTTATTTCGTACATTTTCTTGTATTACGACATTTAATGTTCTCTTAGGCAAAAAATTGTGTATTTTCAAAGTCGCAAATCTAAAAAAATTTTTTTTCCATATCTTTGTCTCGAATGCGTAATATTCAAATCGTAGAAGGATTTTTAATTTAAATTCTTGTATTACGACATTTAATGTTCGCTTGAGCAAAAAAGGTGTATATTTTCAAAGTCGCAAATATAAAAAAATGTTTTTTTCATGTCTTTGTCTCGAATGCGTAATATTAAAATCGTAGAAGTGTATATAATTTAAAACGGAATCAACGTTATAAATTCATACATGCTATCCTTTGCGTTCTTCTCCTAAAGAAGGATGTTTTTAAAATGTGTCGCAAGTAATTTTATATGTTTTTCGTCTAGGTAAAGTTGAGCTGTGCGTACAAATATTCGATCATCTTTATTGTCTAGCCCGATGGTGACCAACGTACGGCCCGCGGGCCAGATGCTAGCCACGTAGGGTTTTTATGCGGCCAAACGTACTGTTTATTTATGCGAGCTAATTGATTGAGGAAATGTATCAAAGAAAGCAGAAGTTGGTGATAAGAGTGTCGAGGCATTATTGTGGTACTAGTGGAACTACTCGTCATAAATGGCCAAAGAGTTAAATTCAAGATTTCCTTTCACCTTTACTCTTCCTTTCTGTCTATCTCATATACTTTTCCCCCTCTCCCTCACAGTATTCTTTTCTCTCTCTCTCCCTCTCTCCCCCTCTCCCTCTCTCCCCCTCTCCCTCTCTCTCTCCCCCTCTCCATCTCTCTCTCCCCCTCTCCATCTCTCCCCCTCTCCCTCTCTCTCTCTCCATCTCTCTCTCTCTCTCTCTCTCTCTCTCTCTCTCTCTCTCTCTCTCCCCCTCTCCCTCCCTCTCTCACTCTCACTCTCACTTTCTCTCTCCCTCTCTCTCTCTCAAAATCTGTTGTCAGTATGTATGTTAGTCTGTAATTTAACTTGTATATAATTCTCAATCCTGACGAAAGGGTTAAATGTAAGAAGGGACTTCACAGTCCCAATTTCGCCATAAATAAAGTCGTTTGTCTGTCTGTCTCTCTCTCTCCCTCTCTGTCTCTCCCTCTCCCTCTCTCTCTGTACAGGGTTGAATATAAGAAGGGACTCTATAGTCACAATTTCGTCCTAATAAAGTCGTTTGTCTGCCAGTCTGTCTCTGCGATGGCAATAGAATTGGCCCCCTGCATCTTATGCCGCCGGTGGTTAATATACTGTGACAGACAGAGGGGCGCGAGAATTATTTTTCAAGGGTTAAAAAGAAACTAATCGCCGCTTAGTGTCCATCGGTTTTCACACATTTTTATATTAGCATGCGAATTTCTCATGAAACTAACCAAGTGTTTGAAACTTTTATTGTATTTTTGTACAACAACATATAAGAGTCTAAAGGTTTTTCGACTATTTATTTTATCACGATCCAAGATATTTCAAGATAAGTGTACTTTATCAAATTATTTGCTAACTTGGCTTTGAAGGGTTTTTTAAGTATGCGAAACAAAGTTCTGACACTAATGGGGTAGAACGCGGAGACAAAAGATTCGAGTGTCCCGTGGCGCTTTTGAAGCGTAATAATAGAGAGGGCGTTTAGGTATTAACGCAATTAACTGGATGCATTTAGGAAAAAATAATAATTTTTCTCGTCACCCTCTCATTTTTGTTTTGGAAAAAAATGCGACAGGAATGCAATCTGGAACCGGTGCAGATGTTAATGGGATGGATGTTCAGGGAAACATTAACCTCGTCCTTTACCCACTTGATATTCGACAAATTACCGCATTATTTCCCCCGCTTCATCCAAAAGGAAAATTACCTGTTCCGCTTTGTTACTCGTCGGGTTTGCATATTGACCGACTAATTTCTCGTCATTCGCATCGCGCACGAACATTTCAATTAAATCGTAAACAATACATAGTTTGATGGAATTAAAAGCGAAGAAAGAAGTACGTAAGGAAACTGTATAGTATTTTCCGACAGAATTTATTGCGCACTCAAAAAAGTCGCATAGCCGCTAATGACGAGTTTTAGTTTCACAAGGAAAGATTTGCTGAGCAATTAGCATAAGGCGCTTTTTTCGACGATTTAATAAAAGTCGTTCTGTGGCCATTTACTCCCCATCTACTAAATCTGGAACCACCAAATCTTTACCGTATGTAGCTTTAATATATAACAATTTATTCTGGAATTTTGACGTTTGTAACTCATGTTTTTGGTGATATTTCGTACACGGGAAGGCAGAGTGGCGGACAGATGAACAGGATACATCCGTGAGGGAGAGGGTAAAGGGCTAGTTACCACTATAAAGATATCGGAACATCGAAAAAATTAATAAAAAATAGCACCGGAGAAATATTTTTGTTTACTGTTTTTATTTTATCGCACAGAATATCTATTTACTTTTTATAAATTAAAAACTAGACTTTTAAAGATATTTTCAAACAACTAGTTTATTTTTCATCTTTGATTACTCTCCCAAGACTGAAGCCTGGATCCGCCCTTGATATATAAGCAATTGTTTTAGCAAAAAAGCGATAAAATTCCTGTTTTTGAAATAAAGAAATCCACGGTACGCGTAGTTACATTTAACTCAAATGCCTCCCATACACGAAAAGTGTTATTCGCCGCCATTATCATAAATCTCAGCTTGCACCGTTTATGGAAAATGTGCCCCTTCTCCTGCAGGTCAAGGATATGGTTGCCGACTCCTCTGACTCGATAGAATAAATAAAAGAGGTGATCCGGGTAAAACGGGAAAGAGGGCTATGTCAGAGCGACACGGCAATTGATATGAAAAGGGCGGAAAGAAATTAGTTAAAGGGAAGGAAAGAATAGAGAGAGAGAGGGAGAGAGAGAGAAAGGGAGGGAGAGAGATAAGAGAATGAAGAAGAGGAATTTGGGTTTAGGGTAGCTGGACAGACACAGAGGGAAGGAGATAAGGGACGTGATTGAATGAATGAAGATAAGGCAATGAAGAGTAGAGGAAGGAAATGTAGGAGGAGAGGGGAGTGTATGGGATCAGGAGAAAAGGAATGAAACGAAAGAGGGGAGAAGAGGTTGGAGAGAAAACATGGAGAAGTTTTGGAAATAGGAAGAAATGAGGAAAGTTATGGTTGAGAGAGAGAGAAAGGGAGGGAGGGGGAGAGAGAGGGAGGGGAGAGGGAGGGGGAGAGAGAGGGGGGAGAGAGGGAGAGGGGGGAGAGAGGGAGGGAGAGGGGGTGAGAGAGGGTGAGAGAGAGAGGGGGGAGAGAGAGGGAGGGAGAGAGAGAGAGGGAGGGAGAGAGGTAGAGAGAGGGAGAGAGAGGGAGAGGGGGAGAGAGAGAGGGTGAGAGAGGCGGAGAGAGGGAGAGAGAGGGAGAGAGAGGGAGAGAGAGGGAGAGAGAGGGAGAGAGAGGGTGAGAGAGAGAGGGAGGGCGAGAGAGGGAGAGAGAGCGAGAGAGGGTGAGAGAGAGGGGGGGAGAGAGAGGGGGGGAGAGAGAGGGAGTGGGAGAGAGAGGGAGTGGGAGACAGAGGGAGTGGGAGAGAGAGGGGGAGAGAGAGATAGGGAGAGAGTGGGAGAGAGGGAGAGGGAGAGAGGGGGAGAGAGAGAGGGAGGGGGAGAGAGGGGGAGAGGGAGGGAGAGACAGTGTGTGTGTTTGTGGTGGAGAGGATGGTTGGGAGGGGCGAGAGAGGAGATTAGGAAGAGTAAGACAGTAGAAGGTTTCCCAAATCTCCCATTTTAGGACCTTTCTTTTTTATCAAAGGACCCGAGGAAAAAGAAAGTTGTTTTCCCTCAATTTTTCACGCGTTGAAGCCCTTCTTTAGTCCATTAAGGTTCACGAGACCAGGGGCGACCCGTGGAATTTTGGCGCCCCGGGCGATACGCCACTCCAGCGCCCACTTCGTAAATGCCTGTTCAGATGTTTTCGATGTACATGTTAATTTATTCATCGCAATGTAAAAATTATTGATAATGAAAAAATAAAAGAGATGACATCAAGATTAAGGCTTGTTCGGCGATATACCTTGGTAACCAATATTTATTCACTTGCAAGTAATGCATAGATATACGATCGGTACAGCGCCCTCAAGACGTTGGCATCCGCCCTGCTAGCCCATACCTCGGGCCTAATGTGGCCCACCTAACCACCCACAACTACTGATGTGGCCCGCCTCGTAAAAAGTTTGCCCACCCCTGATTTAGTACATACTTCAGTGTTTTAGAGGACGCTATCTGACACTTTTGGCACGTGGATAAGTGCATGATAAAGAGTTGGAAATTATGAACGGGAAGTATGATTGCGTTTTCAAGCTCTTAGAAAAGTTTTTATATGGAAAAATCAATTTATCGTGCATGATAGCGTTAAAAAAGTCTAAATCACGTGCATTTACGTACAAATTAATTCCTATAGATGTTAGAATATTTATGCATGCATATAACTTGGTACATAGTTGAACTAAGCCGAAAAGTGGAACGCCTCTTTCTTGAAATTTTAGCATCACCTTCATGTACTGATAGAGTATGTTGAAATACTTCTATTCAATAGCGAATTTAATTTAAGGCAGGAGTAGGCAGTGACGAAGGGCGCAAACGATTAGGGGGGCGCATATGAGCCTATTTTTTCAATTTATTTTAATATTTAATATTGATTATTTGAATATAGTAAAACGTGTTACACAGTTAATGTGATGTTTTTTTTTGGAAATCATAGAATAAAAATGATTTATAAATTTGGATACAAATTAGGTGTATTTTTAAAACTAAAAACAGGGGAGAGAGGGTGGGGGAGCGTAAATCTCTAAATGCCTAAGGGCGCAGGATTTGTAAATCCGCTGCTGGTTTTATATTGCTATACCCACACACGCACACAAAAATATACGCGAGTTTTTATGAGGTGAGAAGACACGTAGTGCCCTTATAGGCAAATGAAATTCATGTTACAAGTTGATTAAGGCAAAGAAAAGAAGGGGCGAACAGTAAGGTTAGTATATATATATGCAAATGGCTTAATACGTCTCCTTCGGATTTCTTCCCCGTTATCCTGAAAAGGATAAATAAAGAGGTGTAAGGTGAATATGACCTCACGCCTCACAGCCCGCTCTCACACCCGACTCCCGAAATTTATACGCCTCGACGTGGCCTAAGGGGAGCGAAATGTGACTAAAAGGGGAGGGCGAATGTGAACGTGTCACGGCTGGTTGCGTACCTAAATAACCCTCGAGCGAGATTCACGGTCGTGCGTCAACAGAGAGAGAGAGAGAAAAAACTCTGATTAATAAGAAGTTCTCGAAAGGCACGCTTGCACATTTAGGAATGAGTTGTGGAGCATGGAATGCTGGGAGAGAAATAAGATTGAAGGGAACTTTCGGTATCTTATTCTCGTTTAAGAAAGGAATTTATTAACAATTTTTAAAAATTCGTTTCCAGCGATTATTATAATTCTTAAATAATTAAATGTAAGCAGTTTGGCTTTCAGGGTAACTCCCCACCCAAGTCGGAAGACAAGGTCGTGATAACGAACTGTTTTGATGTCCCTAGAACAAATTTAGACTATTTTCGGAATGATGTATTTGTGTGTGTATGTGATTGTGGGTGGAGAAAGTTTTCTCGGGTTTCCAGCCGGGTTGTGTGGAATAATGCTTCCGACGTTTCGGCAACTCTCTCTGCTGCCATCTTCAAGGAGATTGTGGGTGCTCTAACTCGAAATGTACTTGCCATATCATTATCAAATTTCATATATAACATTTTAGTATGAGCACGAAGATCTGATTAGTTTTTGGACAATAACGGTTAACTGGAAGTCGTTTATTCGAAACCCGATTCGGTTTCGGCGAAATATCTCCGTTAAAACATTATTATTGTATATACAATCATATGCAAATGTTATAGAGAATGTAATTTTCTACAACTTTCATTTGAAACAAATTTCCTTAGCAGTTATTGTTTAGGAATTATTTATAAATAATCGGTTTTTTCGGTTTCCGTCAAACATTTCCTTAAAAACGTCGTTATTGGTAATCTTCGTAAGGACCAGAGTTGTAGAGAAAAATATTTCTTCCAAGTTTTGTTAGAAACAAATTTTCTTAGATATTTAATTTTTTCGTAAATTTCCAGTATACAGGGTTAGGTATTCATAAAGAAGGTAACACTTTCAATATTTTTTTACGAGAAAGCAAATAATGCAATCAAGACGTGTTGTATATTGTTGTATTCAGAAACTCTCAAAGTTTTGATCTTACTTTACAAATTCTCTATGTGAACCCCGCGGGTGATTTTGCACACGTCGATCCGGTATTCCAGTTCATTCCACACTTTCGCTAGGTCGTCCGCAGAGGTTGATGCGACTGCATTCGTGGTCCTTTCCTTTAACTCACCCAAGTCACGAGGTAGAGGTGATATGCACACCTTGTCTCTCACACACCCCCAAAGAAAGAAAAGTCTAGTGGTATCAAGTCAGGTGATGTTGGGTGGCCATATCAAGAAGGTGAAGCGGCCTGGCAGTGTCTGATTCAGGTGACTACGCACGTCCAGATGAAAATGAGGTGGGGCCCCATCCTGCTGGAAAATGATATCAGCCTCTTGCTGCTCAAGTTGAGGGAACAACCAGTTAATTAGCATGACCAGGTAGGACATGTCTGTGACGGTTGCCTCGGGTAAAAAGAACGGTCCGTAAATACTGGTTTCGGCCAGTGCACAAAACACGTTCGCTTTGGGGCTGTCCCTTTTGCGTTCAATGACTTGACGTACACGTTATGCCGATTCACTTTTCCATTCACGTGAAACGTGGCCTCATCGCTTAACACAATTCTTGACATCACGCCATCTAGCGGTGAATTCTGTAAGCATATTCAAAATATAATTTACGGTAATAAGGACGAGTGTATTCTTTTACGATACAAAATAATAATTTTGCCTTATAATGCTATTCGTAATAATTTAAATATCTATACCACAAGTATGCAGAAAGTCATGTGTTGACCACATCAGATTTTTTTTAAATTAAAAGTTAAAACTGGAGTGGAGTTGTGGTGTATAAATCGCATTTACCGTTTCGGGGGGAGGGGGGGGTTATTGTATAAGCGAGTGGGCGGGGTAACCGTCCTTGCGCGGTGCGAAGAGGATTGGTCGGATTCGGTCAGAGGTGGTAAATTGCCTTCGTGGAATGAGAAAGGAGAAATGGGTGCGACCGGACTCTATAAATGCAGCTGATGGGGTGCGGTTGGAAGGATGTGAAGGAGACGAGAGACTTCTTTGAGTGGTTGCGGGGAGCTAAGAGAGAGGTTGGTCGGCTAAGTGGAGGTTTTCGGGGAGGGCGACGACCACCCCTTAAAGACGTGGAACTTCTTCTTCCCCGGAACCCAATAACCGCGTCCGCAGAAAATTTCCCGAGTCCCTTCCGAGCGTGTAAGCTTCTCGGCTCTTTAATTTTCCTCGCGGGTTTCTCTCCGGGAAATAAAGAGGTCGCGAAGGGACGTGGGGAACTGGCTCGAGGACATTTTCGCCTCTGGAGGAAGAAGTAGCTCTAAACCTCGGGGAATTAAAAAAAAAAAATGAAACTGACGATTCAATTTATTTCCGAGAATAGTTCTCAGAGAAGAAAAAAATAAAAGAATAGAGCGTTCGATCGAACTGTTTTCCGGGAGTGAACTATAAAAAAGAACACGTCGACTTGAGTTAGGTTGAAAATATTTTAATTCTGTTAGTGGTTTGGAATTCCGAAGTCCCGCAGTTAGTTGAAGAAATGGAATAATGAATGGAAAATCCCGTTTGTTGAATCGTTTCAAATTAACGACACCCCCTCTCTTTCTCTCAATTAAGGGGTTGTCAGACAATGTCAAATAATTTTATCCCATCGTCGTACCAACTCATGTTTACTTGAAATGAAAATATTAATATAAAAATTAGATAAGAAATCATTAATCTACTCTGAGTCATTTTACTAAAATTTTACTAAAGCTGTATTATCAGGAAAATCACAATAGTTTATTTCATTTTTTAAAAAAGTAACTGGTATAGTCTTCTTATTTAATTCGTCTTGTGAAATTAAATTTAAAATAAAATTAGGTTATTGATTTCATAGTTCTTAACATAAAAAAATATTGTCATTTGAAAGATAGGGAGCGTGTGGTATTCCTCCTTTAAGGTACGGTGGATGATTGCATCTTGATGGCGACCCAAGGCACACATAGGATACGGAATTGAGACTGGATGCCATAAACCGATCGCATTGTTTCGTCATGTGCCATCGGACACCGTAGCGACGAAGTATAGATCTGACTAGCAACGGTATGACGTACCCTAAAAATGAATCAGCGGGAACTTCGGAATGGAATGTAACCGTCTAGCTGGCTGGGAAAACATGCTTTCCCCCTTTCGATTTTGTGCCAAAAGATATTGGAATTTAGCGTAGGTCGTCCAACGATGGCTCCTTTGTGGACGAAAAACATGTCGATATTTAAGCCAATAGAGGGAGGTCTCTCTCTCATTGCGAGGCCTGGGACCAGAACTCGACTCACATTGCCTTTCAACCGGCCCATACTTCCATCTTACTCATGGATAAACCACGGCAACTATTAGACAATTACAGTAGGCGCCGGTTATTGTGTTCACGTTTGTAAATTGTATTTTGATTCTCTTAAACGGCGATTATATATATTAACCGAAAATCGTAGTAATGGTACAGGATGCAAAAATTATAATAATATACACCTAAGATAACGCAATTTTATAACATATTATGTTCGAACATTTTTTCAGACAAAATAATGAGTAGACTATCTGCCCGTTTAGCTCCGAAATCGGAGTTCTGTTGCAGAATTGTGGTAAGCAGGCTCTCCGCTGCCCTACCCGCGCACCCTGATTTCTACCTTATGACGCTAATTATGAGCGCCTTTGTGGTTCCAAAAAGAGTATTTCCGGCAATAAACGGAAAAATGTAACAATTATATATCATGTCAGTTTACAGAAGATCCTCTGGATAAATATGTGGATCACCGGAAGTCTTCACCTCGTTGTTACCCGCTGAACAGTGTTTTGAGGTCGCATTTTAACCTATATTTTCAAGAAGAAAACACTTAACTATATCTATCGAAAACAAAATTATGCAGATATTTTCCAAATATTTATGACTCAAATTTTCCGCCCCAAAAAATTCGGCGCCCAAAGTGGTCGCTTGGTCTGCTTGTATGGTTGAGCCGGCCCTGGGCTTAGAAAGTAAATTAACAAGTTAGGAAAGTCTACAACGTATCACAAATGGGCGCGTTTCCTGCAGTGGAGTATTAGAAAGAAATGATAATTTTTGCGATTTTCGTATTATATTTTATTGTAAGTCCTTAATGTCAAATTTCATGAAAATCCATCCTGTAGAAGTCGTGAACGAACATGCGGACGGACGGACAGACAAACAGACAGGCGGACGGACAGGCCGACGACAATAGGCGCTCACGCTGGAAGAGAAATCCACCTAAAAGGATGAACAGAATAAGAAACTTTATAATGTCTTCTTCAAAATGATTTATATCCGAACATTGTACGTACAGTCATTTCCAAAAGTCAAGCGACACGGCTCGGTCACGCCACACATAGGCCGGAGCTGAAAGTTCCGAGTATGTTGGTATCCATTGCTTGAGGGGAAGCAGGAGAGGGGAATGATAGGGAGGGGTGAAAGAGTGAGGAGGTGGGTTTCGAAGCCTGGGTAGACTTGCAGGGAGAAACGAACGGAATCAGAGCCGGTGAGACAAACGCCATTCAACAGTGCGAGAGCATCCAATCCAACTCGGAAAAATGGACTCTCTGAGAGGTTGCCTTCGCATGCCAAGGGTAACAAGAAAACCTCCGAGAGAAGGAGGCGTGTAAACGGTTCGAAGAGAGGGGAACATGAAGAATATTCCGCGTCTAGAAAGCACTTGCGGAAAAGATGCAATATTTTCATCTTTGTGAGCGTTATTAATGCGAAAAGCTAGGCTGCACTTCACTTCGGAAAGCGTAAAAAATCATCAATGGGTCAATGGGAAAAATTATATAATACTCCATAAATTAGGATAGCAAAAATGAGAGTTGTTGATTTTGTGGAGATCCTGAATGAGCATCTTCTGCCTATGTCAGACAGATAGTGCCAGATGGCGAAGACGTGGTAGTAATACAAGATAATTAATTCATCGTTAGATACGACCGGTGTAATTCGACAATTTTTTTGACCAAAACTGGATTATCAATGTTCTGCCCTGGCCAGCTCGCTTGCCGGATAGGAATCCCATTGAGAACTTATGGGGTATAACGGAAGGAAAGTTCAGGACGGCAGCCGCTCTTGAAGAGAATGTTATGGAACTCTAGGGCTCAATCGGACGACGACCACAAATATGTGAAAATTTAGTACGGTTCATTAACCGTCGAATGCAAGGAGTGATCGACTCAGGCTGAGACTTCACTAAATACTAAAATAAAACACTAAATAATCTTTTATTGTTTTCATTGCCTATTAAATGCTGCTAGAATAAAATTTTTATTAGAAAATTTAAATAAAGGCAATATAAAATATATCCACTATCTGTGAGAAAAGTGCTACATGTGATAAATTGCCATTTATTAGAGTTTTGGTAAAACTGATTGGATAAAGGATGTAAATATTTCCTAATGTTCTCCCGAAAAAGCAATTTTCGTGCAGACAATTTCTTGACGCTTGAGTGATACAGTACGGTGGAATAAAAATTTTATTCCGGCGAGCGAGCTGGCCAGGGCAGAACACTGATATTCCAGTTCTGGTCAAAAAAATTGTCGAGTTACACCGGCCGTAACTAACGACGAATTATCTTGTATTACTACCACGTCTTCGCCGTCTGGCAGTATCTGTCTGACATAAGGCAGAAGATGCTCATTCAGGATCTCCACTAAATCAACAGCTGTCATTTTTGTTATCCTAATTTATGGAGTATTATATAATTTTTGCCCTTGAACCATCGATGCTTTTTTACGCTTTCCGAAGTGAAGTGCAGCCTAGCATTTCGCATTAATAACGCTCACAAAGATGAAAATATTGCATCTTTTCCGAAAGTGCTTTCTAGACGCGAAATATTCATTTATGTTTCCCTATCCCATTGTAAGACATCACTGTGGACTTCGAACCGTTTACACGCCTCCTTCTCTCGTTGGTTTTCTTGTTACCCTTGGCATGCGAAGGCAACCACCGAGACAGTCCTTTTTTCCGAGTTGGAATGGATGCCCTCGCACTGTTGAATGGCGTTTGTCTCACCGGCTCTGATTCCTTTCGTTTCTTCCAGCACGCCAACCCAGGCTTCGAAACTCACCTCCTCACTCTTCCACCTCACTATCATGCCCCTCTTCTGCTACCCCTCAAGCAGTGGGTACCAACATACTCGGAACTTTCAGCTCCGGACTATGTGTGGCGTGACCGAGCCGTGTCGCTTGACTTTTGGAAATGACTGTACATATTTTCTTTCTAATTTTAATCTAAATAAGAAAGAATGAAAGCCTGCATGTCAAAAAGTCCATTTTTAAGTGTTACCTTATGGAAAATGTAAATGTCTTCCTTTGAGTCGAACCCAGGACTTCTTCGAGATTTATTTTCGTCATCACCTTAAAATATATGAATCGAGCATTCCTGCCAATTTTAGAGTTACTATCTCGATACTTTCTCGATTTAATTGCAGTTTTATGTGACAAATAAATAAATAAATAAATACCAAGGGAAGTTAAGTAAAAGTTTATAAAAAGGAAGACTAGTGTAGTTTTCATGAGCATATAACTGCTATATATCACCGGTATAGTTGGATTTATTTAATTCGGTGCGGATTTATAGTCGGCGAATCGTCTTTTACTTGCTATAATAAAACACATTCGTCCATATTTAACGAAAGGCTTACACTCACTCAACCCATTTATAATTACGTAATATCCAAATTGAAAATTCTGGGCACACTAATTTTCGTATCAATCGGATACCTTTGCCTGCGACGACCTAAACGCCAGTCAACCAGACCTGAAATTAAGGGAGATATGGAGGATTTTATTCCTTAGATGAGAGGTACGAACTTTCCTACCTTTGCTGTGGTGTAAACGTTCCAGCGGTGGAAGAAGAAATAAATCCCTTTCCTCCAGCGATGAGAAAAATTCCTCACACTCAAATATACACGGCACTTCCTCACAGAATGACCATTACACTACACACGGACGTGCAAAAAGGGGTAAATGAGAAGCACTTTGGGGTTGACGAATGAAATATAGGGTAAAGGTTTGATATTGGAAATTGAAGAAACTGGTGGGAATCACAACTCCGTATCACCTGTGATGGCAAGAGAAAAAAATTCACTGGTACTACGTAAACACGATAGGAGATGCGTCTTAAATAGACTTAAGGCTAGGAAAACCATTCATGTAGCTTATATTGCAACAATTCTCCGTAGACACCACGAAACTGCTTTGATTCTCGCGAGAATTTAAAAATTACATTATAATTTTACCAAAAGAACATTTATTTAAGATTATATATTGCCTTAATTCGGCGAATAAATTTGCCAAACGTTCATAAAAAACTTACATATCTGTAAAGACTGCATAGCCTTCTCTTCGAAAGGAGATCACGTGAACTTCCTTCGTCACATCCGAACACTTCCACATCTCAAAGTCAACTGACCAAATCGATAGAAAATTTCCCGCCAATATCAGAAGACGTCACGAATTTTTCCCTTGGCACTTTGGACTGTTAAATAATCAATAATGAAGTGCTGGGAAGTGGGGGAAATGGGGAAAATGCCTTTCCTATGACCATAAGAGGTATCAGCATAGAGGAGGAACTCGGAATGCCCTTCACGAAACCGCCAAAGTGCAACAGGGACACTGGCCTACTCACAAGAAATGCCTTTCAAAAAAGCCTATCTGTCTACCTTTGACGGTGTAAAAGTAAAGAACCAAAGGAAAGGCTATCGAATTGGTCAGGTTACTTACTATAATTACCGCCAATATCTGGGAGGTGGGGGAAAATGCCTTTCCTTTGGTTCGTTCGGCGGCGATATTTTATTTGGAGTAAGCTGGTTGACAGACACTTCACCTCTTATCTGCGTCGGCCGCTTATACTCGTCAACCTGTGTTTTCAATGGATGCTTGTGAACTGCTTTTAAGCTTCGTAGTGTATTTCTTTTGCTCGCAGCTGGTTACTCTAAGCGGTTACACAGGTTAAACCTACCTATTACATATTAACACCTATTGGTGTCCGAGTTGTATTATCTGATGTACATATATGCTTGAACTTATTCCTACTAAAATATTAGGTATTCTCCGTGATCATGTTGATTTTGCCCAGAGATATCTCTTTTAGGAGTATTAGTCTTTCATCTAAAAAACGGAAATCTTTGGTTAATATTGACATTGTTCACATTTTAGCTGGCAAAAAATTAAACCTCTAATGAGTGTTGACTGCAGCAAAGGGATGGGACGAGTCAAACTTGCAGACCAGTGCATCGTCACCTACTCTACTGCCAGGAAGACACTAAAAATATTACGTGAAAATGCTTCACCATTTATTGGATATAACAATTTTATTGCAAATGTATTATACAAAAAACGTGAGTAATTGAGTCACCTAAATTTTAAGCTAGTGAATGCCAGGAGAGAAAAATACAGTGAAAGTAAACCAAAAGCAAAGAGGGCAAGACAACCATCTATAGAAACACCATTACGACGTACTGTACGTCTAATCAGTCGCATTCAGGAAAAAGGTGTGTGGTTTGCATCTCAAAAAAAAGAAATAAATAAAGAGAAAAGAAGCAAGTTATTGGTGCAAACAATGTGAGGTACCTTTATGTCTTGTACCATGTTTCGAAAACTATAATACAAAACATTTAAAATTTTTTTGAACTTCTACTGGCTAAAATTAATGTATAATAATCATCGTCTCGCGTTCCCCTTCTGATATTCTTAAATACTTCTCCCCCCCTCTTACCCAAATATTTCTTTCATGTTTTGAGTTCAAAAAAGAACAAGTTAGGAAAGTGTACAGCGTATGGAGTATTAGAAAGAAATGATATACCTGTACGTAAGAGAAATAGCGTTTCAAAGTTCTTTTCTTCATCATAAATAGCCCATTTTCTTCCTTTTCAATAATATTGCATGCACACGTAAGGAAACCAAAGGTATTTTTGTGATGCAAGAAATTTTCTTATATTAGTTCAACTGTATTATACCTGAACTTACGTACGTACGTATGTATGTATGTATGTATGTATACATACATATATACATGTATGTATGTATGTATGTATGTATGTATACATGTATGTATGTATGTATGTATACATACATACATACGTACGTACGTACATACATACATACATACATACGTATGTATGTATGTACGTATGTAAGTACGTACAAGGAACGAAGACGGTGAGGAAGAATAGAGGCAATAGCTTCATGCGAGTGGTGTACCGTGCTATAAAGTGGGAAAATAATTCCGAGGCGCCTGTTATTAAGTCCCACGGGTTTGCACCTCTGAGTGAAATGGAGTGGTTTTAATTTCATTTCTCTCACCTCCTCCAGAGGGAGAGAGGAAGGAGGGGGAGAGAGAGAGAGAGGAGGAAGAGAATGGAGGGTGAATACGAGGGAGGAAAGGAGGGAGAGAGAGAGGGGGGGAGGAGGAGAAAGGGTTCACGAAAGAGTGGGGAGAGGGAAAGGTTAATAAGTTTGTGGTTTTTGTAAAGTGGAGGGAGGTCCGTACGAGCGAAGGCAGACGGAGGACGACAAAATGGTTAATCTTTTATTCTACGTAGAGTTCCTTTTCTGTCGTGCAAGCCCTTAAAAGTTAACGTTCTCACACTCTCTGCTCGGTAAATTGTTTTCTCGGCTCGCAAGCGTTCAAAGCGTCCTCAGGACGAAACAAAATATCCGAGATACCTTTAGGAGAGTGAGGCCAAACGCATCCGTTTAATTTTCACGAAATTAGAGTTTACTGCATTGTGCTTTCTTTTTTATTTACCGGGCAGTGTATATTCCATACTTAAAGAGTATGATCTATATTTTGTACAAAATATGTGGCATGTGCGGCCGTTTAATAATATCTGTTAACGTTTCGATAGAAATATGTATGTGAACAATTTTCATCACCTTTGGTTATTTTGTTTGTGGATGAGAAACGCTGTCAGATATATATATCAAAATAAAAACGGCATAAAGTCGAACTAATGAATCGCGAAACAGTTTCGGTTCTAAATTTCTCGGCTAAGAGATATATCGCACACCTGGCCCTCGTTTAAGACGGGTTTTTATAAAACGTATTCGCTACAACACGATATTTTTAATACAAACAGTTAACAATGCATATAATGCGGATTATGGTTCGCATTAATGCATTTTGGTCTGGCCTGTGACGTGAAATTTCAGATCGCTGAGCGAGGAAGAGTTGTTTTGGAGAGGCTGAATGCGTTGTTTATAATCTTAGAAAACAACAACGCTCTATTTATACAATACGTGCAGCAGCAGCAGAGAGAGAGAGAGGTTCGGAAATTTTGGGTATGAAGGAGTGTACTTAAAGGGGTACGGAACGGAACCCTAATTTCAATATGCAAAGCTAGGACGGATTCACATTACACCGCACTTTTTCACGATGCCGAGTGTTTTAATAAAATTCTTCCCTCTCAAACGATTGTTATAGAACAAGAGACTGCGGAACAGACTTAAGCGTATATTGGATAAAAACTCGAGGAAATTCGCAGTGGAAGCCAGCGAAAGTGAAACAGAATACATTTAAAGTTGAAATGATACTTCCTATGCTTTCCCTATATGTGTAAGGAGGGATTACGACGCTAAGGTTATACACTATACGGGATGTCTATAATCTTGGTTGGGAGATACTATAAAAGGTTGAAAATGTGAAAAATACGGAAGCATATAAAGGGGATGAGTTGGAATATCTGATTACATTTGAGGGGTGCACATGCTTTTCCATATTGAGCCGAATGTAATTGGAGAAATATAGGATTCTCCATTCACAGTGGCTTTCAAAATGAAATATAAAAATTTAATACCGTGTGGAGTATTACATAACACCTGTTATCGAAACCGTTTAAATTAAATGCGAGAAAGTAGCATCAATCAAATAATCATCTGCCTTTGTCCTTAACTTCTACGACGATTCTGAAAGTTTTATCATGTCGTTAAGAAATAATAACCGCTAGGTCGAGAATTAACAAGTACGTATTTAACTGGTTAACGTTTGGAGTATCGGTCTTATTAAATATAAAATGACGTAATAGAAATAAGCTGTATTATAAACGATTGAATGTTTCCTGAGAACAAGAAAGGAGCTGTGGTATCGATCGTAGTTGGCATAAGATATCAAGAAATGTCATAAAATAAGAGATATAGGACAAAAGGTAAAACATCGAATTCTGTAAAAAAATACTATAAGAAAATGAACAGTTTACTAGTATTTCCCATGTTCTCCGAATTATTTCACTAAATAGGGTTTCGGGGGGTAGCAAGATGATTCGGTTTTCGGTAATATAATTGACGCAGAAGGTTTGCTGACGGAGATTAAAAAGATTTTGCATTCACAAACGGTGTGATAAAAATTCGGCGAGAAAAATTACGAGAATGAGGAAAGAATAGACAACCCACAGAAGCGAAGAACAGATACGCGTCATAGGAAAGGAGATTGAAGAAGAAGAATAAAATCCGCTGGAATCGAAAATACCCCATGAAAAAGGCGTGCATATGGATATAAAATCCTTACGACTTTCGTGAGAATTAAAAAAATACGCCGCAGACTTATAGGATCATTCTTGCGCGTAAAGGCGGAATTTCGGGAAAGGAGATCCCACCCGGAAACAACTTCGAGTTCTTCCCGGCAAGAAAAATACGTTTTAAAATTGAATTGAGGAAACAATCGGAAAACAAAGTTTCGATTTCATTGCACGGACGGGGAGGATTTTAAAGTCGGAAAAAATCTTTTTAAATTTTCCCTCCTTAACTCCTTCGCAAAATGCGAGTCATCCCGAGAAATATTCCGGAACCTCCATCTCCTCCAGAAAGAAATTTCCCCATCTTCTCCTCGAGACCATTTGCCCGAAGGAAAAAAAATAGAGGGGAGAAGTATGAAAGCGGCTAGAGCACTCTTCTCCTTCCGATGCAAATTCGAAGGCTCTTCTCACGACAGCCTGAAAAGAGTCACATATCACTTCGCTAGGAGGAGCACTCAACGGTTTTTTTTCCCCAACCCTCCCATCCCCCTCATACAAATCCCCTTCTCCCAAACCTCATACCATTTTTCCTCCCATCGCCGCAGACGGAGGCGTCATCTCGAGGGATTTGACCGAACCACTCAGGCCGGCTGTTTACGCGTCCGTCTGCTTTGCGAAGAGTCTTTCCTCCTCCTCAACCCCAGTATCTGCCCCCATAAATAATAATAACAATAATAATGAGGGAATAAAGGGAAGAAGAGGTGGAAAAAATTGGGATGTGGGAGAGAGGACAGGGAGAAAGGAGAGAAAGCCGTATATCAACGTTGGAGAGTTGGAGAGAGAGAGAGACTTCCTCGTCCAACTTGACGTAGGAAAAAATAGAGAGAGAGAGGGGGGGGGGGAGAGGGGGAGGGGAGGGGAGAGGGGGGAGAAAGGGGGAGAGAGAGGGGGGAGAGAGATAGGGGAGAGAGAGAGGGGGAGGGGAGGGGAGAGGGGGGGAGAGGGGGGAGAAAGGTGGAGAGAGATGGGGGAGAGAGAGGGAGGGGGAGAGAGAGGGAGGGGGAGAGAGAGGGAGGGGGAGAGAGAGGGAGAGGGAGAGAGAGGGAGGGGGAGAGAGAGGGAGGGGGAGAGAGAGAGGGAGAGAGAGAGAGGGGGAGAGAGAGGGGGAGAGAGAGATGGGGGGGGAGACTCTTCCTCGTCCAACTCGACGTAGGAAAAAATAGAGAGAGAGAGAGATAGAGGTGCTGCATTCGGATCGTATATCATTTTTTTCCCCTTCAAGCTCCGACCGCAGCGTATACGTACAACCCTAAGGGATGGAACTCATTTTATTGCTGTTATTGTTATTGCGAAGTTTTCATATACGTGTCTCATTTTTTTCTATCTTCTTTTTTTTTTGCTCGTCGCATTTTCACATTCATAACGTATACTCTTTAAAAAGGTCAGAGACTTTTTGGGGGCCTCATCGGACCTCATGGTAGGAGAAGGACCCGCTCTAAAAAAAAAAACCTTTTCCTTTTCTTTCTTCCATTTTCCCTTTTTTTTATCACGACCGCGGAGGCAGTAATTCTTCGTTTTCCGTGATTATTGTCTTCTGTTCCCTTCTTTTTGCTACTTTTCTACCGTCGCTTCTGTTGCAATCTTCCTCGTTCCTTGGCGGGTATTTTGCCCCTTCTATATCCTTAGCGATAGGCAACCCGCACTACTCCCTCCCCTCTTCCTCGCTCCAATCTTCTCTTATTCTTTTCTCCCTTCAAATCCTCGCTTTCGCGATTAAGCCATGTATTTTCTTCTCCGGCGAAGGAAACATCGCGATCGCTTCCAGAAATACTGCATCTTTTTGTTAAGAACTCCGCGCGAAAACTGAAATTTTTTTACTAAGGGTCAAAGACTGTGTATTTAAACGTAGGCTTATTACTCTTATTACTAACTTAATCATCCATTTTTTTAGTTGTCAAACTGAACAGGGATATCCAACACAGAAATACACAATCACGATAATGCATCTCTTCCTTTTCATATGAAAAAACTAACAAGTAATCGCCCGATTTATCTCATTTTTTCCTCAAAAACATGATAATAAATAAGATATTGTCTATTATATTTTATCGTTAACGGCCAATATGAGAGTTAATAAATCTTATGTATGTATTTATACAAGTATGCTTTACACACAGAACTGTGATTAAAACAAATACTTTCGAACTACTTTTCTTCTGTTTCGGAAACTTAGTTAACGATATTTCCATCGAGATATCTTTATTATATATTTCTATTTTTTCTGAAGACAAACTTTTAATAGCCTCATCTGGAAACTTACAATTCTCTGCATCTCTCTCGTCAGAATCCATGAATTGAAAAAAAATATTTCAGACTCTTCAATCCCAAAATAACCAACGATACGACATCTACCAAACCTTTTTTCCCATTCGGCAACTCGTTGTTGCCTGACCATTGGGCATTCAGGATCGTAAAAGTCTAAGAAAAAAAATACCAACTTTTCCCCTGAACGAAACTACCCTTTTTACCAAAAGGGGATAAATGGAACGACACGAAATTATGCTTACGAAAAAAATAAATAAATTTCGTCAAATTTTCCCATCTCTCTCTTTTTTTCGCTCCAATCTTCTCTTATTATTTTCCCCTTCAAATCCTCGCTTTCGCGATTAAGCCATATATTTTCTCCTCCGGCGAAGGAAACATCGCGAAAGTTTGTAAGATCGAAATTTTCTCTCTCTCTCTCTCTCTCTTTACTCCCGTGGAAGTCTGAAGGAATTAAAAAAGGGCGAAGGGAAAGTGATGAGAATTCATGGTTTCTCGTTTTTTTCTCTCCTCCTCCTCTTTCGCTGGGGCTTTCAAACGTATAAGGAAAGTGGATTTTCTTAATTATTTTTTTCCCTCACTCTCTGGAAGCTTCATGCCGCATCAGCGTCAAAAGAAAGAGCAACCGTCATAAATTTCGCTCGGTGTACGTTATTTATACTATATGTTTCTTCTTTTTATTTTTAAATGACAAGAGTTGCGGCATTATCGTTTTAATCTGCGAAATTTGAGGGGGAAAATGTGTCTAGCGCGTCGCAACAAAAAAAACTCGCAGAAACTCTTTGAATATGAATAATGAGCAAAAAACATTCGCTTGTTTTTGCGCATCCTGTTTAGTTTGTTTTTTTTTGTAGCCGCCATATTTTATGTTTAACTTATATATTCGAAGATTGCTTATGTAATGTAAAAACTGTTATAAATTATAAGCGCTTCATGTTTTTATTTTATCTTTTTTTTAAATTGATAAAAATTTCTAACGCTAAAATTCGGCCTCGAATTTCGAGGCATTAGTTATAACTTTTTTAAAACAAGGCTATTTTCGTCAATACGTGATTATTGTATTTATTACCGGTATAGGTATAAATTATAAGTGTTTATCCATTGTCTGTGAATTCCAAATTTTCCTTGCTTAAATTTAATACTGATATGTTAATTATTACTAAAATGCATTGGCGTGATAACATTATAGTAAAAACACGGAAAACATTAGAACACAATGAATATCTGATTTTTTCAAATTTTTTATCGTCAGCAAAAGATCAATTTGACCGCTAGACTTTAGACGCCTCTGTACTATAGGCACATGAAAAATTTAACGGCGTCTTTGCATCAGGAATGTGTTAATGGTTTATGTGTATGTGAATTAATGAGTTACTTGATAGTTGAACAATCAATTTGTGAGATAGTTAATGTTTATTTACAGTGAAAATTAAAAATTTATGAAAGGCGCTACGAAGTCTCCAATGGTATTTATAAGTTTGGTTTCTCGTAACATATTAAAAAAAAGTTGTGTTGGTATTTATTAAAGAAACTATTTTATTTGGGTTTGCTTAACGTAAAAATGTACATTTATTGCGGACAGACTTAAATATTTCTAATGTGAGCATATTTTTCATCACTTATGTCATTGACGCTTGACTGCAGCACCGTTTCTAAGTGGCGATGATATAATTCAAAGTTATTTTCCGCTAGAATTTTGAGTAAATTTTTGATATTTGAAGGATATGAACGAGTTGCTTATAAGAATAATAAGTACATACGAGATGTTAAGTTAAATAATATATTCCTTCCCATCATATTGACGGGCTTATATACTAGTATCATCATAAATTTAAAATATTTCGAAAATGTTAATGCGTTTCCATTTTATTATTTTCAATGTCACGGTTACTGTAAATTGAACGGAATATCCGCGTAGCTTACGCTCGTGGGAATTTCGCTGGAATCTTCGTTCTCGTTCCTTTGACACTTCCTGTGGGCGCAGAGTAGCACTCTGGGATCCGAATGTGGGAGAATGGCGTGGAAGTCACTGGCGGAACTCTGCAAAATGTATCATAGACGCTGCTATTTCATATCGGTCACCTTGAGGGGCATCTATCTTCCTCGCTGTACACGTAAAAATAAGTCGGCCACCGGATATTTTAAATCAGTAAAAGAACTCGACAACACACGAGAAAGGTAATAGTTCAAACTAGGAGAAACGTTTTAACCTTCCCAGTTGAACATATTTTTTTAGAAATAGAAAATAGAGTTATTGATTTTCTGATAAAATTTAATTTTGAAAGAATACTGATTTAAAGCGCAAACCTAAAGTGGTGCTTATTTTATTAAAACAATCGAAATTTATTTTTAATTCCGGTAATTAGTTAGTAGTATTAATCACTTTATCCTGCAATACCTTCGAGAGTATCATTATAGAGCACCGTCACTGGCTATTTTAACGTCCGGGGCAAACTACAATATATAACGCTTCAAAAATTATTGTCTCTAGGTTATTTAACTACTACATATTTGGATTTAAATGTCTTAATACAGTTCAAATTTATTTACCATAATTACATACTTTTGCATTCCCCTTAAATGTCCTTTATTCCATACATTAAAAATAAACTTGAATAAGGAGATATCGTATTATCTTTCGTTAGACTGTTAGTTAAAATTTCAAATCCAGTTACTCGAATATATGGGAAGAATAACAACTCGGCATCTGCTGTATTATGAAATCGTATTTCATTACGATCAGGTGCTTCTCACATTTATTTGCCCTTGCTCATTTTATTTAGCTAGACGTAGTTCATACTGGGTGGTAAAGAATGCTCTAAAACCTATAACTTGTGGTTATATAATTTAATATTTGCATGAGATATAAAAGTACATGAAATTTAGTCGAAATATTTCCGAATACAAATTAATATTACATTAAAAGAAATATACTCAAGCCACGTAGTTTTCAACTGCGTCGTAACTTGGTAAAAATAACATGTGAATAGCGATTAGTTTACTGCGAACATAACTAATATCCACGATTTTGGGCAAGGTAAATTCTGCGGGTTAATCTCCGTCAAAGTTCAAATTACAGTAGATTCGACGGTTTGTAACGCGCCAACGTGTGTAATGCACTCTCCCTTAGAAAATAAACTCGCGGAGACAAAAAAATTGTGTGTATATATATATATGTGTATACACACACACACACACACACACACACGTCCTTCACTGCCATCTCCGCTACTAACCACTTAGTCAAAACTTTTAAAAGGAGTTTTTGAAAGTTCTTTTCCCTTTCTTCCTCTTCTTGCCTCGCGTTGTTACGGAATCTCGAAAATTTTCGCCAGGTGGATGGAAAGAGTGCTAGAGACTCGGTTAATATTATATATATATATATATAGCTATATAAAGGAGAAAAAAACGGGTTTCCTCCCTTGGGGGATGGCGGCGGATGTGATGACGTGCAGAATGCGTAATGGAAGCGAGGAAGATAAAGTTCGCAGAAGAAATGAGTTATCATTTACGGCGGCGAAAATGTGAGAAGAGGGGAGAAAGTGGTGAGAGGTAGATGAAAGTGGACGCCATGATCAATTCGGGGATCTAAAGGATTAGAACTTGTAAACACGCTCGAATGAAATGCTCATTTCAGAAAGAAGCAAGGTTTTAAAGAGTAAAAGGAAAAAAATCGGCTTACGAAAAAATGTCAAATCGGATATTTCTCATTAAGAATCAAAATTTTCAAATTTTTGCCATCGCAGGGTTCAGAAAAGAAAGGGTGGTTTTTTCTTACTCTTTTAAAAATAACCTCGTACCTATGTTATTGTAAAATTTTTATCCTTTATGTTATGTCGTTAATTTTGATTTTTTTTAAATAGGTAAGTTGAAAAATGAATGTTTTAGTGATGTTTAATTATGGAGGCATTTTACTGTTATTCTTAAAGAATTATCCCGCCACAAATCATAATGCTATCATACAATACACTCAGATGGCACTTGAGTTTGAGGTATTCATTATCACAGGAAAGAAAAATAATTATAATGGAATTATTATTATTCTGAAATGAATTTTGTTTTCCCATCTGGGAAATGGTATCATTTTAGCTAGTGTAAGGAAAGGTAATTTTCAAAACAGCTGAGATAGTTTAACACCACTACACTTTTTTGATTAAAGAAGTATCGTTGATTATTAGAGACATTTTCCTTCACTCATCAATAGATAAACTGTTTATTCGGAAGTGAAAGTATGTACTTTGGACGCTCATTACAGCAAATCATGCCCGGACATAAGTTTTCAAAATAATAAGATCTCGTTCGTAAAAATCTTTTACCAACCTTACTCTCGCTGAAGATGTAAAACGTCGCCCTACCAACTTTTTAAAAAACACATTCATACGTACGTCGCATTAACTTTTCCCCGAATGGCACGATTTTTATAAAAATTTTTATATGCGTTCGTTCTATATACAGGGTGTCTCAAAAAAATGTATACACACTTTGATGATTAATAACTCGTGTGTTTATTAATAAATATTAATATAATAATTGCATAACATAGAGTATATATTCGAATAAAGATAAAATGACAAACATTACATGTTAGATGTTTCAATGTTGCATTATCTCAACAGTTCGAATAGTTTTCCATTCTGGTCAATACGCTGAATAACTGAATTGCAAACGTCAAATAACGTTTCTGTTGTAATTGTGCGACACGTATCTTCGATTGCTTGTCTTAACTGTGCAGGTGTTTTAGGTTTAGTGGCATAAACTTTATCTTTAAGGTAACCCCATAAATAAAAATCAAGTGGTGTTAAGTCTAGTGAACCTGGAGGATACTCAACACTGCCTCTTCGTCCGATCCACCTGTTTGGAAATGTTTCATCAAGATGACTTCTGACATCACGATGAAAATGGGAGGGTGTCCCATCTTGTTGAAAATAAAAGTCTTCCTCATCCCCATACAGCTGACGAATTTGTGGTACAATTGATCTCTGAAGAATGTTGAGGTACACAATACCAGAAACTGTTGCATCAAAAAATAATAGTCCAATCAAACCTTTGGATGATAAAGCACAGCACACTGCGATCCCCGGTAAATTTACATGTCTTTCCACAGTAACATGTGGATTCTCTGTGGACCAATACGTGCAATTGTGATGATTAAGTGTACCATTCAACTTGAATGTTGCTTCGACCAAACAATTTTGTTGGCAAAAGATGCGTCTTCCGCTATTTTTGAACGAAACCATTCAGAAAATTCAACTCGGCAATCAGAATCATCTTCACTCAGTGCATGCACTAATCTTGGGATGTAACTTTTCCATTTTGCCTTCTTTAAAATGCGATGAACACTTGACCTGCTGATTTGTGTTTCTCGAGAACATTGTCTGACGGATTTCTTTGGTGATTGTGAAAATCTTTGCAGCACCTCTTCTGACTTCCTAGGGCTTGTGGATGTCCGAAGTCTTCCAGATCTTTGTTTATGCACATTTTGAACGGTACCGTCAGTTTCAAATTTGTCACGAATACGTGAAATCGTAATTCGGGTGGGAGGTTCTGTTTGAAATTCACGTCTCCACTGTCTTTGGACTTCCTTTACATTTTCAGATTTCCAGTACCATTTCAGTACAAATTTGCGTTGTTCAAACGTAAGTCTTTTGTTATCCATTTCTAATCCTACAATAAAAACAATTAAAACAATAAAAACAATTAAAACAATTGAAACAATAAAAACAATAATGCTGTACAAAAATATTGCATAATTGTAAGAATAATGCAACATTGAAACATCTAACATGCAATGTTTGTCATTTTATTCAAACATATACTCTATGTTATGCAATTATTATATTAAAATTTATCGATAAACACACAAGTTATTAATCATCAAAGTGTGTATACATTATTTTGAGACACCCTGTATATATATATATATTGGGGTAGACCATTATTGTTCCCTCATATCTCACGAACGAATGATCGGATCTTAAAGAATGTTACATTGTTTGAAAAACTTATGGCTTGCAGATGGTTCTTAGCCCATTGACAATTTCGTATCTCATCTAGATGATAAACTGAATTTTCAAAGTTTCCAAAATTCTATCTCGTTGCGGTGGCTCTGCACGCGAATCTGGGGCGTTTTAGTAGCACGAAATTGAACTACTACGTAGGCACAGTACTCTGTGCTCCAACGTTAGAAATGATAGTGGGAAATACGGACTTCAACGTGAGTTGTCATTTTGATCAATATGTGGCAAGAGAAGTTATAACGCTTAATTGTGCGAAAATTATAGCTTATTTCTATTATGTCATTTTATACCTAAATAATGTTCACTATTGGTTTAAAAATTTTGCACTTTTTCATAAAACAGTTAACAACTCGTAATCAGTAGATGGTTCCTTTGGGAATGTATTTTTATTCCTCACGCTGCGGTTGATGACTTCTGAGTAGAAAAGTATATCTTCAAAATTTCAAAACTTACGAAATGGTGTGCCATGGCGTAGTGGTGAGCGCGTTGGCCTTATACGCTGAGCTATTAAAAACCTGCGAAAGTTGCATTTTTTCAATAGATCTCGAGGCCCCGTTTTTGCGTGTTTAGAGGAGATCACGCAAATCAACGCTTCATCCTTCGGAAGAGACATAAAGCCGTTGGTTCTCCTTGGTGCTTTTCGAAAAGAGTAGGCTAATGCCTGTATCAGGCTTATCTTCTTATTAGCCTTGTGATTTAAACTGACGAACCTACTAGCGCTAGAGTCGTATGAAGTCACAAAGTTCCACAAATCACGAACTTTGACAACAATCATTGTAAGAAAGCGATTGAGGTAAATTATTTATTTTTCATTGAATGTTATTAATTCCCCGCTTAAAAGATGAAAACAAGTAATACTTTAACAAAAAATTCAAAAATAAAATGTTTTTGCTTTATAAAATAGGCGGCCTTAAAAGAATAGAACAAGAAAATTTTAAGATTATTTGCGCGTTATAAAAGATTTTGGTGTCATGTACTTGTCATTACTATAACTTGACATTTCAATTACATAATAATCTCATTCCATAAGCTGGAGTAAATGGATTTGAATACAGAGTTAATAGCAAAACACATTTTTTAATGAAGCTCAACCTCGGAAACCTCCTATCAAAGCGAAATTTATTACGTAAATGATATGTAAAGCAACAGTAACATAAATAATATGACACCAAAATCTTTTATAACGAAGAAATAATCTGAAATTTTTCTTGTTTTATTCTTTTGAGGCCGCCTATTTTATAAAGTCAAAAAGATTTTATCTTTGAATTTTTAAAAAAATTCTTACTCGTTTATCCTTCTTTCCTTCCCTCACGAAAATAAAACGAAAAACATTCCCCTTCATTTATTTTACGCGCACGGTTATATTCTAGCATAAATATTTACGACCTCCATACTTTCGGGATATATTTCAATTCTTTCACATTCATATTAATCTACCCGAATTCGAAAAAAAGCGAAACGCGTGGAAAAGAAAAATTCTTTCCCCCTTTGAAGAGGCGGGAGGAAAGAGGTAGATGGGGGGGGGTAAGGTTAAGGTATGGGAAAGTGGTGAGGGGAACTCCTGAATACATTGTCTCGTCCAAAAAAAAAAATGCACTTTTTTCGTCTCTTTTTCTTCCGCGGATGGCCCCGAAGGGGGGAGGGGAGGGGGAGGGAGAGGGGGTGAGATTCCCCATGCGGTTTGCCCCGCCTATTACTTCACCCGTCTCAGGCCTCCTTCACGTTTCTCGATGAAACTTTGGGACCTCTCTCTCTCTCCTCTTCTCGCAGACGACTGATTTATCGCCCTCTCTTCCTTAAGATACATGCATTCCCTTCCTCTGCTTCTCTCTTAACCCACTCACCTCCACGAGACATTCCTCTCTCTCTCCCTCTGCATTCTCTCACCCTCTCCTTAACACCCCTTCCTTCGTACGAAGTTATTCACTTTTCTCGTGTACGTGTGTGTGTGTTGGAGGAGGAGAGAGGAGTTCCTGAGGGAAGATAAAAGGGAGGTAGGTGGGAGGTTGGGAAAGGGTGTGGTGAAGTATGGACAAAGGGGAAGAAACAAAATGTGAGGAGAGGGCGACGGGGAGGGTATTGCAGGGAAAGACGGAGAGGAAGAGAGAGAAAAATAGGGAGTCGTTAGGGAAGGAAGCGGAAGGAATTTCGAAGACAGGGGGCGCAGGGAAGCTTCTTTTTTTATATCCGCGGATGTTATTTTGTATTGTTTCGGTAGTTTAACAGGGATGACTGTTAATATCTAATATATAAAAATGAATTTGTGTATGTATGTGTGTGCCATGATTTTAAAACTCGAAAACTACAGATCGTAGAAGCAAGAGAAAGGTATCATTTTAAACGGCGTTTTGTTTCTACTGGCTATGTGGTACCTGAAAAAATATTTTCGTTTGCTAAAGTGTCCCGGGTTCGAATCCAGGATGCAATTATGTTTTCCCATATGTTTACACGGGATTTTCGATTTTTAGAGTGCAAGGTTTTTTTCCTTCGCTCATCAAAATACGTAAATATGGACCGATTTTATTTATTTTTACTTTATTCGACGGAGAAAACTCTATACTATCTTATTCTTGCAATGTTTACATGTTACACGGTAGAAGTTTTCAAAATACGCATTTGTTTTCGGAATTTTGTGTATTTTTCGTACTCATTCCGGGCGTTGCCAAGGCGACCAGTATTGTTGTCTCCGATTCAATTAGTGCCAATTAAACATTCAAATTGACGAAAGAAAAGCGTTGCTCGCTTCGAACTTTTGTTTAAGCATCGAAATTAATGACGCATAGCAACATAAACATTTAAAGATAATTATACTATGTACTGCATCTGGGAAGCTTTTCTAACAGTTTAATCAAGGCATTTCATCATTTGTATGCTGGAATCTTACCGTTTTGTAAGTTAAATTATTATACTTCGTATACGAGAAAGTAATAAATTAATTTAGATTTTCGTGTTTTTTAATTAGGCCATTTTTACACTGTTCTGAATCCCGGGCAACGCCGGGTAAACTATGGCTAGTATATAATAAAGGTGGCAACAACAAGGTGTACGAGGGAGCCCAGTGGACACGTACCAAAATTGGAGAGCCGCTGGAGGTGCTGAAGACACACTAAAAACAGAAACTCACGAAAACAACACAAATTTGGAAGCTTTTCCGGCCGAAGCACTTCGTCAGCGACACACGCACACACAGTCTCTCTCTCTCACACACACATATATCCTAATTTTGAGGTTAATTTTAAATCGGGTTATTATTATCTTTGAGGGAAAGAAACGTCTTCGAATGTTTAGTGAGGGAATAAAAATTATTAAATTTGCGTTGGAGCACACTTGCGATGAAAGAGGATTATTTATTAGCTAAGATATGGCGAAAGTCGTTATTTCTGTAAAAAGAATCCTATAATAAACTGCCTCTTTGTATTCTCTATCAAATGAAATGATGATTTTTATAACTCGAAGGCGCTTTAACAGGATACGGACGTATAGGAGAGGTGCATTTGCAACATTATTTTACATCCAACACAAAACTTAACGTTTTGAACAAAGAAAAATCAGCGATGTAAAGCATGTGTGAATAGTAAGAATTCATTATATGCATACTAATAATTTCAACGTGACTTTTTTATGGCAGAAAAATGGACAAAATCCTCATTCGGTTAGCGGTTAACAAAAACTGGACCTAAAAATAATCGAATAAAATCACAGCAGCTACATCTAAAGGGTAAATATTATAAAAATATGTCGAAACTACATAAAAGGAAACGCGTACGGGAGGAACTATATGGAAAAAAAGGAGGGAAGGTATCTGAGAGGATAAATACTGTAAACTCGAGAAGTAAAGACCAAAAATTGAGCTAATATGGGAAATTAGAAAAAAATCAGGATAATTGTATTGGTTGGAAAAAATGTTAAGAATGCAAGAAAAGCTGGGAAAATTAGGAAGAGAAACTATTCGGCAGATTTAGACATCTTTAGAGAGATATAGAGACAGAGAAAGGGTAAAACAAATTCAAGAAAACAGGAGAGAAACGTTGCCTCTAACAGTGGCGGATTTAGGCATTCTGAGGCCCCTGACGCTGGACAATTGGGGGCCCTGCAATCTAAATATATGCTGAAACTTCACCAACTTCATAATGATCGTATTATTAATTAATTAACAGAGCAAAATAATGAATTTTTCTGCGTCGTTTTTGAAATGACATATTTAACATTTCCGAGATGACACAGAATGACATTTTTTCAGGGCCCCTAATTCGAAGGGGCCTCTTTTAACTTGAATCGAACCCCGGGTCTTCCATTTGCTGGACTGATATTATACCGCTGACAATGAGCTATCATGCCAGACTAGTCCAACCGTTTCAGGACGAGGTGGATGCAGAATTTTCCTCCTCGCTAGAAGAATTTTCATCTATTCCAGCAATATGCCTGCACGCATATAATTCAACACAGACTTTTCCCCCTACCGGAGAGGGGTTTTTTATAAGGTCTACGAAACGGGAGAGGAAGAAAGACGTAGTGAAAGTCGCGCACCGGGGTAGGGGTGATTAACAGGGAAGTTTTGAGAGGACGTAAGAGGAAATGAGGGAGGGAAACAAATATGGCTGAGAATAGAGGGGAGGGGGGGGAGATATAGAGAGGGTAAGTTGGCGAAGAGGAGAAGTAGTGGGAGGAGTCAGTAGAGAGAGAGGTAGAGGGAGTGAGATATATGAAGAGAGGGTCGCAGGAGGTGAGGCATCTTAGAATGTGGGATGATGTTGCGGCAAATAAAATTGTTTAAGTATGTGATAGTGGAAGGGATGAAAGGAGATAGGAGGGAGGATGGAGAGTGAAGTGGCGAGAGGGAGTTTTTTTTTGGGAGGGAGTAGAGAGAGTGAGAGAGAGGGGGAGGGGGGGGAGGAAGAGGGTGAAGTGTGGAGAAGAAAAGGAGCGAAGAAAGGAGTTCTCGTATGCCTCTGGGTGGAGGTTCATTATTCCCGCATAAATCTCAACGGGGGTGGAAAATTATTATTGCTTCGGCGAGGAAGGGCTGGCCGCTGTCTGGATTTTATGAGACGGGAAGCGTTGGGGGAGATAAATCTTTTTCCCTTTCTGTCTGTTCCACCTCTTTCTACCCCATTTCGTTCCGTGTTTTCAACACCCCTTCCCCCCCCCCCTCCCCCCTCCCCCCCGACCCTCATTTTCACCACATCGCTCCATTTTAGCTCCCATTTTATTCCTCGGTTAACTGCGGTATTCGCCGTATGTCTAAGTTCCTAGATCTTATTGTCTCGTGGAAGCTGGCCGAAGTTCTTTAATATCTCGGATATTAGGCTTGTTTTCTATTTAAATTGTCCGGAATTATTTTTCCCATTTCGAAACCGAGAATATGTTATCGAAAACAACAATTTTTTCGCGTTAGTTGAAAAAAATGCGTGCCAACGTAGGGATAAAGGTGAAATTAACTTTTAAATAATAAATGGAAAATTATATGTTCGGTAAAAGGCTGTATCTATATAATTATAAATTTCAGTTTTGATGGAATTTTAATGAAGTTCAATCGTGCATCATTACTTTGAGAAAGCCATTTCCTGTGTAACTGTTTCCGGTAACAATTATTTTTTGTTTTACATTACGTACCATAAAAATATCTTAATTTTCCAAAAAAATAGGCCTGTTAAAAAAACTACTAGAATTAAAGAGATAATTAATGGGTGTCGTCTATATAGCAAAATGCTTTTAATGGAGAGTATAGCTAAAGCAATAGAATTAAACTTTGCGCTTGAACTTAAAAAAATTTAATTTGGCTGCATTCATTCGAACAAAATACACGTAACAAGAGTGAAATGACGGAAATTCAACTTACATGCGTGTGTGCATAGTACTGATCACAAATGTAAAGTTTGAGAAGGAGAAAAATTCTGAACCTGACTTGAATTGGTCTGACTTGGTGGTTTATTTGGTTAAAGCACCTGCCCGGCAAGTGGGAGACCCGGGTTCGGGTTCGAGTCCCGGTCAAGTTCAGAATTTTTCTCCTTCTCAAAATTCACATTTAAAATACATGTAGCTTCGAAACGCTCCTTTTTGTACTCGCAAAATAACGGGGCGTTCCTAAGATTTACAGTTCTCCGTAGCACAAGATGTTTGTATACGCTGTCACTGTACATTTCTCTCTCTAAAACGCTGAACTTAACTGCAAATTGTTAATTCAAATAAGCTATTGAAAGCATGTGTGTTTTACCCCTAAAATGTAGACTGCCCTCGTGACAATCCGACATTTCCCCTATTTCCGCAATCCTATTATTATCATTTTTTAAAAATCTAAGGGTAACAATTAAAATGTCTCATTCCTGAAGATATATGTGTAAAATATGATGAAATTAGGTAACTGTAGTCGTTCTTGATGATAACTCTTAGGACTTGGAATCGAAAATGGCACCATTGTGCCCATGTACTCCGAAAAGTTTATCATCTTGTTAGACCAAGGGTCTTCAATCTTTAGAGCGTTTTTAATGGTCGCGTGCGCATTATTACATTTTAAAGTGGCAATGAACAATGAACGACCCTTGTGTTTAGATGGATAACTCGTGTTTATAACTTTAAAATTTACATTTGGCAAATTTTTTTTGATTTGTAACATTATCATTAGTCGTTATATCGCAACTTTTGGTTCCGAATTCATGCGCAAAAGAAGAAGTAAGAAGAAACAAGTTGTGATCTTTGACTTTTTCATGCTCGTTCAAAGGTCTTAAAGTACTCCGTAGGGCAGCGGTTTCCCACATTTATGCATCCGCAATCCCCTATTAAGACAGCCGACCCTGTCGCGACCTCCATATTTCCATCTATCTGCCAGAAGACAAAATTAATTTATTTCAAAATGCTATAAACATTATAACATTGGTGACACTGTAATCCTGAATAATTCATACAGCACATTTTGTAAGAATTTGACAATGTCAGTAAAATACTAAATATCCTTTGGAAACTAAGAAAATAAAATATTTTTACTGTCCTGTTATATTTCGTCGCGACCCACAGGTTGTGAAATGTTGCCTTAGGGGTATGCGTAACATAACGGTTGATAAAACACTGTCATAAACTATTCGGTTCAAAGACCCCTTCTTTCTTAATAAGACCACGATCTATCGTTGAATTGAGTAAAGCCATAATCATTTTTATTAATGAAACTGAAAAATACAATTTTTAGAAGCATTAGTTATTTATTTTATTAAAAAAATCAGAAATAGTCACGAAGTGAGTTCGAGTTATTTTGTTTTAAAGAATAGTTGTTACATTCTTGCGAAATTTCAGAAAAATAGAGCCGGAAAAAAATTGGCGGGAACTTATCGGAAAAATGAAATGACGCACAATCAGTTTCCAAAAAAAATATACCATAAGCGCCCCTTGATAGCGATTGATACATGCTTCACTCGGACGTCCCGAAGATTATTTTTTTTTCCTGGCGCGACTCATCCGAAACTCATTTCCGAGACACTCGAATTACAAAAAATAACATGCTATTAATTATGCGACCAAATTGGCCTTCTAAAAAAGGAATCAAGTAGAGAGATACAGAAAAACGGCAGAAAAAACCCGCCCCCCCTCCCCTCGTTTAAAAGCGTCGTTTCGTTACGACCGTATATTATTACGCTCAGTTTGATACAAGGAAACGAGATTTATTTGCCATCGAAATGAAACAGTGGATCTGTTAGTCCTTTTTGGATGGGGAGGAAGGGAGATCGAGAGAGAGAGAGAGAGGAAAAAAGGAGAGCCTTCGAACTTGATGGCGTGGGAAACTGGGTATTGGGAAGTGGAGGTTGGAGGAATAAGGGAGGTGAGCGGAAAATCAATCAAAGTGTTGGAATGAATAACACTCTTGAGGAGAGATAGACGGAATGAGGCGTTAAGAAAAATGGGAGGGGGAATATGATGGTGGCGAAAGAGATAGGGGAAGGAGAAGTCCTTGAAGTGGAATTGCGGGGGTGAGAAGAGAGGAAGGAAGCAGGTGGGTGGGAAAAAAAGAGAGAGAGGAGGAGAGAGAGGGAGAGAGAGGGGGAGAGAGAGAGAGATAGGGGGAGAGAGAGGGGGAGAGAGAGGGAGAGAGAGAGAGGGAGATAGAGAGAGGGAGATAGAGAGGGAGAGAGATCGGGAGAGAGAGAGGGGAGGAGGGAAAGGGGGAGGAGAAGAGGGAGAGAGAGGGGGGAGAGAGAGGGAGAGAGAGAGAGGGAGATAGAGAAGGAGAGAGATAGGGAGAGAGAGGGGAGGAGGGAAAGGGGGAGGGGAAGAGGGAGAGAGAGGGGGAGAGGGGCGGAGAGGGGGGAGGGGGGGGGGAGAGGGTGGAGAGAGGGGGGAGAGAGGGGAGAGAGATAGGGAGAGAGGGGAGGAGGGAAAGGGGGAGGGGAAGAGGGAGAGAGAGGGGAAGAGAGAGGGGGGAGAGAGGGGAGGAGGGGAAGAGGGAGAGAGAGGGGGGAGAGAGGGGAAGAGAGGGAGAGAGAGGGGGAGAGGGGCGGAGAGAGGGGGGAGAGGGGCGGAGAGAGGGGGGGAGAGAGAGGGAGGGAGAAAGAGGGGGAGAGAGAGGGAGAGAGAGAGGGGAGGAGGGAAAGGGGGAGGGGAAGAGGGAGAGTGAGGGGGAGAGAGAGGGGGGGGAGAGGGGAGGGGAAGGGGGAGGGGAAGAGGGAGAGAGAGAGGGGGGAGAGAGGGAAGGAGAGAGAGAAAGCGGAGGAGTGGGGAGAGAGGAAGAAAGTGGGGGTGGGATGAGAGAGAGGGAAAAAAGTGTGTGAGAGAGAGAAAGCGGAGGGGTGGCGAGGGAGGAAGAAAGTGGGGATGGGATGAGAGAGAGAGAGAGGGGGTAAAGAGTGTGTGTGTGAGAGAGAGAGGGATAGCTTGAGCGGAATGAATGACTTGGTGAGAAATCAGCGTGCCGTGTGATTTCATCTGGATCTGGATGGCCCTTTGTCACGGATTTATTGCCTTTAGTAGGTCTAATTGGTGGCATTCAAGGTTCATTTAATGGAACACTGAGTCAAGACAGACGGGGGCGGCAATGAATGGGAACGAGGGGGTGACTGAGACGACGCGAGAAGGCGAGGAGGGGGGAGTGAAGGGGGGGAGGGGAGAGAGGCGATCCGAAGAGAGAGAGAGAGCAACGGGAGTGTAAGGAATGTAAAGTCGGAGATGAGAGAGAGAGGAGGAAGAGTTGGGCGTCTGGGAGAGAGAGAATTTCGAGAGTGAAATTCCCAAGGATAAGAGGGAACGTGGTGGCGAGGAAAAGGATGATTAGAAGAGGATATGAAAGTTTTTTTAAAAAATTTTTCTTACTCTAAGGGGAAGGACGAAATTAAATTAATATTAATATGCATAATCTCCTCGCCAGTAAACAAGATTGACTTAGGCGTTTTCTTGGAAGATTACTAGCTCTCTCAAGGAGCGAACGTTTTTTAAAATTAATATTATTGCTTGGGACTAACTCCTCTGTGATATTGTGTGGATCTATTTAAGGTTTTGACGCGAAAGCTTCTGATTGTGAGTAGGCGTGAATATCTGCGCGGATAGGTGGGTGCTTTCCTTCTTGGTAATTTAATGAATAGAAACTACCTGCTATAGGACCGCAACAATACAAAACATGCCATTGAGGAAGATTTGTTTATAAGAAGTATACGAGAATATTGGTATATTTTGCTCATTGTTGTCAAGAACTTTGTGTTATAAATCTTGAAAACATGTCTCTCAAAGTTTCTATTTACTAGGTTTTTTTAATATGAAATATTTAGAAATTTTAAGTTTTATAAAATTAGAAGCAACAAACTAACAAAATATCATCTTATTTCATAAAATCTGCGCGAGTTTAAATGAGTCATAATATTAGTTTGCACCAAGGTAACACTTTACTTGTAGTAGGATTGGTGCAAATGTACGTTAGAGGAATATAAAGGATTAAAAAGAAAATATTTTGAAGTATATAAGAGTATTTCATCCTTCGCGTTCATATTTGAAGGCGTTCAGCGTTTAAAAGTATACCTTCGCTTCTTTCATTATTCCCCGACGTAAAGTTTCAGTGTAGCAGAAATCTCTTCCCTTGCCAGTAAAAAAAAATCAAAATGCTCTTTGTGTACAAATCGGTCTTTGGTTTAACATTTAAGAAATCCTTTAAAGCACGGAGTTTTGGAGAGGGGTAAAGGATGAGTGCCTTAAGGAAGGGAAAATTACGAGGACATGGCGGTAGGGGGGGGGGGGGGTAAGCAAAGAGGGAGCATGAGGGGGCGAAATGGAGGGAGGATAGCGAGACGGGGTCAATTGAAAAGTAATGAGATGGTGAAAGGGGAGTGGATTACAAGAGTGTCTTTGGGGTGGAAACTTACAGATGTGGAGGAGGAGTTTATCATGTTTGTTTTTTCTCCTCCTCCTACTCTTTCGACGGACTGATTCTCTTATGAAGATGGAAATTAAGGGAGAGATCAAAAGGAGAGCTCATTAAGTCGAAGAGGAATAAAACGGTATGACCGACCGGAGAAAAATTTTCGTCTAAATTAAAAAAAAAAGAAGAGGCTTCACTTTTTCCTTCATTGTACAAAAAGAGAGAGAGAGAGAGAGAGAGAGAGGGAAGAGGATTTTTTTCTTAAATTAAAAAATCCAATTTTTTTGGAGGAGTTTGTTTTCCCAGCGGGTTCGGCATTTATGTATAAAAGTTTCGTAATGTAGATTTCGGTGGGCTGAAATGGAAATCACCGTCGGCAAATGATACGATAAAGCATAAAGGAGGGAAAAATTAGTATATTTAAGGAGATGTTTTGATTAAACGGTTTCGTACACGATTTAGCTGAATAATTTTCAGTAATTTTTAGAACATTCGTTGTGAAGTATCTTATATGCAGGGTATTTTGTTTAGAATTGGACTTCTCATGCCAAGTTGTCAAACGGTTATAATTATACAAATATAACTCGTTTCTGTATACACAGATTTTTTTTACGATTACGCAAATATAGTATGTATATTAAAAATTATAGTTTACTAGCTGGAGTACCGTCGTTGCCCGGGACCAGATGGAAAATACATTTAATGAATTTAAGCACCACCTTCAAATTTCTTTTAACGCCATAAAGCCTATGATACTCGCAGGATAAAATTATATGCCTATGCGAAATTTCGTGACGATATCTTCAAAGGTGCGGATTTGTATAGCGGACAAACAAAAACAGAATTTCAGATTTATAGATATAGATTAGTTGGCCTATAGATAGCAGGAGAAGATCAACTTTTCGGCGAGCTTAAACGGTGCAATTAATGCGTGAAGTAGGTAATCACGTTAACGATGATTTTTCATTGTTTAATAGTTGAAAATTTTTCGTTTATTTAGTTTTAAGAATAATTTTCAAAGCAATTCGAGATTTATTCAACTTTTATTAAGTTGAATAATAAATTTCGTTTATGTGTACTATGTCAAAAGGTTCAAGATAGTGTCTTGTTTTTTAAAATTATTTTCAGAATGCAAAGGAGAAATATCTTACACTCACTCACCTGCTGATCGAATAGAAAAAATAAACTTCTGGAATCGAACCCATTCCCTTGCCACGGACGACGACTCGTTTAGAACCAGTAACGGCACGAGCGGAGTACACGCAGAATCACAGAATGAGATTGACTTTTATTAGAAATAGTCGTTTTATTTTATTTTAGTTTTTATTTCATTCTAAAGTAAAATAAAAATACAGTCCGCCCTTTTTTATTAGAATTTTATCGTCCTCTTGCATAAAATATCGCGCATTTATAATGGAAATAATATTCTGGGAAACGACGTCGGATTTTTTTTGATAAACTACTCGTTATTTTAATTAGTGAAACTTTTCGTTTATTCATTTATTGCGCTTAATTATTAAAAAGTCGTTAATGAAATGCCTGCCGTTAAAATTTTCAGGCCCTTGTGCACGTTGAAATACTTGACATGGCCAAATTTAACGTACTGTCATATTGGTTTCGTTTTTAGCGCCGCTTTGAAATCGGTTATAAAATAAAGAGAAAAAGAACAAAATGTTGGTCAGTTGCCTGGATGATTAAGGGGCCGTCTACGAGACTAATAGTTACCTAGGGTTCGTTTTCAGGTCAAGAGTTATTAAGTTAATTACCGTTGCATGCTAGAAAAATCACTGAATAAGCTCTTGTGATAGTTTCATCTAATTACTCCATTTTAAAGAGTACGTTTTTATTTTTTCCTCCGAACGGTGGCGTTTCTCAAAATGGCGGCATGACGGATCAATATATAATACTATATACATATAATCACATTTTTATTTAAATTACGAATTTTCGCGTGACACGTGAAAATGCAATCAAATTTATCGGAGATAAAATAAATTTGTGGGTAAATGAACTAGTGAGAGCCATTAATCCCTTTCATTTTAAAATATTAATAAAACATTTAGCAAAATTTTCTGATTTTCAGCGATGCAAAAAATTTTATAATTAATAGTTAACATTGTTGAATATTTAATATATGTCGAAGGTAAAAAGATATATTAACTTACTGCTGGATCTACTAGTAAGTGTGATAAAGAACTGTTTCATTAAAATAATAGGGCTAATGGTTATTCGCAAATTTAGAAAATGTCCTATTCCTAATTTAAAATTATAAACTGTTTAATATTCTTAGCGTAATAGATTGCGATGAAAATTTCTTGAAAGTAGCATTGTTTCATAATTATTCGTCCTCCGGACAATGGATTTAGTCTCCAAAATAATAAAATAAATATACTACCAGTTTTTTAAAATAAAGACTCCGTGTCGCTGAAAATTTATAAGACTGAGAACTTTTTCACAAATTATTTTTATCTCGGCAATGTTTGCACGTTATCGGAAATTTCACCTTCAAGGAAAAGATAATATTTTAATGCTCCTCATTAAACAGTTTCGAAGGTGCCTGCCTAGGATTTCGTAAAAAAATCAATTTTATCCCATCAAAATATTTTTTAAATTATATGTAGCGTCTAAATATAAATGTAGAATTGAGGATCTTAGCCTAAAAATATACAAATGAAGAATCTCTAAAAGAAATTAGTCTTTCTTAAACGTGTGCGTTTCGTTTTTACCATCAATACTATGCTAGGTCATGGTACAAACTTTGTTGCAAACGAGGAATTCTTTTTAACCACTAAGTTTTCTCTCTTGAGAGGCTATACTGCAGGGTTTCCCAACGCGGTGCCCGCGAGCGCCATGGCGCCCGCCAAGGTTCGCTGTGGTGCTCGCCGAGGTTTGTTCTGGTGCCTTCCTTAAAACTTGCAGCTCTTGCCACTATTAGTGTTGAGCGGTCACACAATACTGGAAAGTGCCAATCTAAAAAGACTTTATGACTTTATGTGATAGAATTTACATACAATGTCATTTAACGTAATATTTAATGATTTTTCTCGCAGTTTTTTCATCAATTCGCCAACCTCTCGGAAGTGGTTCATTGTAACATTTTACCTTTATTCTTTATTGTAATGTATCTCATCCCTTTTGTGAACAGTCATCATCGTTCTTTTCTTCCTTGTTGACGAAGGAGTGTCACTTCATGTTTGCGCTCTAGTCACATTTCTCTGTTCATGGATTCATGGAAAATGCCAGTGAGTACTTTTCTTATAAAATATTCGAAAGGCTATACGCTCGTATTATGCCGGTCGCCCTTTAGAAAGATTGGAGTCGCTCGCTGAGGCAGCGAGCTGATAGAAAAATAAAAACTGAAGCCTAAGGACGTTTTCTAGTTTAAAAGGATCTCTAGCCCATTTTCAATATTTTCCGCCGAAACTGACATTGAAGAAATTTCTAGCAAAATAGGAAATGTTCAACATGGACGCAAGAGATCTGGAAAATGAAATAATAATATTGTTGCAAAATGATATACCAAGATTAAACGATTCAAATTTTTGGAAGCTTGTTTTTTCTGAAAAAATTTCAAATAATAAAAACTTGCATTTATTTGAAAGCATATTTTTCCTTCTACTTATTTATGTGAATCAATATTTTTAATACGAATCTAATTAAATCGAAAACCAGATATGCACTCACCAATGAAAATCTTATTTACGCCTCCCGTTTTGAAGTTACAAGCCCAATTACCAACTAAAGATATTCAGTGTAAACCCCATAATCGTTTAAATAGAGAATAAATTTAGAAATTATTTATTTTGTCTATTTTCATAAATGGTGTATTATAAATGCTTTATTTACGGGTATTTTTGCGTTTAACTTATAGTTTCAGTACCCTAATGTATATGTTTAAATAATATTAGTAGCTCGAATGACAATTTACAGAATGAATGTAGCCCGTGGCATAAAATAGTTTGGGCCCCCCTGTTCTAAGATATAGCGATTTTTCAGGGTTCTCGAATAATAAAATCACCCTGTATATTCTCGTTACTTTGTGGTTTTCATGTTTAATAAAAAATGGTTTTTTAGAATGAAATTTAAAACACTGCTACGAGCTTTAAGTGTTGAGTGGAAGGGGGGAGGACACTGGCGCCCGCCGCCTTCGCTGTTAAATCGAAGGCGTCCTTGCCAACGTAAAGATTGGGAACCCCTGGGCTATAGGGATATTTTATGCAGCAGAAAATTTGGTAAATTTTAACAATTCCACGGAAAACGAAGTTAGCCGGTATGTTGGTGTCATTCATCAAAATGACAATAAAAGCCATCTACTTTCTTTTTTATTACAAAGTAATCTCCAAAAAAGAAATATTTTAGATTAACATACTTTCAAGAGGATTTTAAAAAGTTTATTTTCGATGATAGAATCGCTAATTTTTCGTTCCTAACCTCGTGAAAACAGGCAAATATCAGGATGGATTTTTTTCGAAGTCCCTCTAGTTATTTTTCGTGGCATTTAAAAATGTACAGAAGAAATCCTATTACCCGTTGTAATTGGGATGCGGCGAAGTGGATACACGAATACAGTGTGTAATTAAAAAATGTCGTAATGGGAAATTGGTACGCATTTCTGCGCTAAGTTTTAAATACCTGATTTTCTCAGGCTCTGTAAATCCACGTTATTACATCACAGATCCATTTACGAGGTTATAAGTTTTAAGTATTAAAGACAAATTTAACATACAAAGTGTTTAAATTATCTCGATTTCATCTAAATTATGATATCCCCCCCATGTATCTGAAATTATTGAAGCTCTCAATCCCTAGTGTCAGTATATTACGACAGAATTTTATAAATGGGAATTTTTACGGCGTACTTCTGCCCAAAAATTACGTTATTACGATTGACTTCTTCAATAATACCTTTCATAAGATTGTACTTTACCTGGAATGCCTCGGAAAATTTATAATTTTTTAGAAACATATCCGTGGTCGATATTTTTCGATTTACTTATTAAGCGTGTATCTTACTATACGTGAAAAATCGTGTTCTGTCCGAGTGTACGTATCGCGAACGTCACGTTTTTCAAAAATCATTTCCAACTGGGATCGATTTATGTTCGTAAATAAATTTGTTTTGACATTGATCCCCCAGACATCCCGCAGTGGAGTTTCGGGTTCAGTACTAGTTTTAGTTAAAATAAAATAGTCCGATAAAATATATTCTAGCTTTTATGCATCAATTAATTATAAACTTGTCGAAAATGATGACGTAATTTTTAGGCGTTTCTCGCACTTTTATATTCATTATAATTTTGATTGATCGTCGTATTTCGTTAAAGCATAATATAATTAAATCTAACGCGGTTTTCCTTTAAATATGACTTTAGCTGTTAAAGGAAGATAAAAGATACCGTTATCCATAGAAACGATCTGCTTATTTCAGAGCAAGGGTTTACAATCTGGGGGACGCGTACCCCTAGGGGTACAGCCATATTTAAAAAAGAGTAAGCGAGAGTAATACAGGTTATAACTTTTCTTCTTACTTCAGCCTTCACGCATTACCAATAAATCAAAGGCGGTTATGTTAAGAATACGAATTACGTTATGAAATGCTTTAGACACGGTTTTATTGACAAATGTGAATTTGTAAAGAAATATTACTTCCTTGTTAAGAAGCTAACTTTATAACAAGGAAATTATTGAGAGGTTGGGAGGTCGTTTACTTTACAATATAGATTGCTTCCGGTCGTTTTGGAAAGTATACTTGAAAATACATTTATCACATTATTTTTAATTTTATGCATGCATAAACGTGTTTTATGAAACATTTCTCTGTTACTGATTTACATGTGGTATTCTTATAATTTTTTGAAATTATCAATGATAATAATAACCTTTTACAGGAGGTTATTATTAAACGTATACCAGCAGACGCCGATGCGCGAGCAAACATTTTTTTCTGGCATCCGCGTGAAAAGTATTTCTAATTTAAAAAATGTGTATGTGTATTCATATGGTGTCTCTTTATGTCGGAGGTTCAATGTTAGGATTTTTAAAATACGTATGAGTTGTTAAACTCTCATTATTGCTATATTTCTCCGGATTGTTACAATCGGGTGGTCAAAATACCATGCCAAGCGTGAAAAATTTATGTAAAAATGTAAAACTCTTAAAACATGCTTTTTTCCTTGCACTCCCACTGTTTTTCCATTTTAACCAAAAGTAGCCCGCAACCTAAGAAATGTTGATTAACCCATTAACGCCGAAGTTTTTTTTTCCTTCAGATTTTGTTCATATTTACAGACAATAGTTCCTAATACGTGTAGACTTCAATGAAATATCTACAACGGTTGATGAGAAAGAGGCCGTGTCCATATGATCACGCTAGGCGGATCCCTTAGCAAATGATTCCACGGTTGGTTACCTTTAGTTTTACGGCAGTCGCAAAAGACCGCGCTGTTTCTCGGTGTTTCCTTCTCAATAAAATAAAGGAAACTAAGAATTGGTTATACATTTTATTTTAAATGCAGTTGAAGAATAAAAATAAAGAGATAGTACAGAAAAAATGTCATCGTGTATGAAATTTCATGAAACAAGTTATGCATAAACCGACATCGCATTTCACACAAAAGGTACGGACAGTGCTTGCACACAATTCACCAGTACAGCGGCGTCTATTGCCTGGCATTATCAGATGTCCGATCCCATCCAAGCGAATTTTGTCACTGACTCGGTGTTGCAAAGTACTAACTATTGACGTTGATGGCCGCCCTGTGCCAAGAGGTGGGTTTCTGTACGGCGTCAGATAGACTTGAACTATGCTGCGACGAAAATCTATCTGTGGGATTTCAGATCCTGATTTTTTATGAAGGATCCACGCATTGTGTACGGATACGTCCACTAGCCATGTAAATAAGCACCACCACCATTTTTTCCCTCGAATTCCTGGCATCTGGTTTCCGTCACTCTTCCTTGGCGTCTAGTTTCTGTGAGATTCAAACTAGCTTATATGGGTCCTCTCTAATGAAAAAATCGTATGAACAACTTAGTAATGACTTCTAGCCGAAGATGCGCTTAGCTGGCATGGTAGGACCCTATTGCTAAGGGATCCGCCTAGCGTGATCATATGATCACGCTAACAATTAATGTCTTATAAACAGCACAAATATGTAATTGGTGCAAAATAACTTGCGTGTTAGATGAATCATTATGTGATTAAGAAATTTGAATGATAAATAACCTAAAAAATTATAAGATCTAATTATTTTTAGGAATATACGAAACTGACATATGCAGTCAAGGCAAAATTTTGCTATGTCATAAATTCAAGTGATCATATTTTTTAAAAACGACGTTAAAGTTGCCTTTAGACAACATAAGAAGTTTAAATATACTCTCTCAAAGTTATATAACAAAAAAGAGAAATATTATAACAAAACAAAAGAAAATAGCGTACTTTTAATGGGTCGATGTTCGCCGTGATCATATGATCACGCTAGGCGTTAATGGGTTAAAGAAAATATTTTTTTGAGAGCTATAATGCAAATATTGATAAAAAAACATTTATTTAGAATGTCAATTTAAAATTAATCTTGCTAAAAGATAGAAAAACTATAAGAAACCGCCACAGGGAAAAATTAATCAAATACGACACATTGAAAATGGCATTTGATTATGATAACACGCAGAGGTCATATAAAGGAGAGATAATGCGATAAACACTAAGCGAGATGTAGCTGAAAGCAGTATTTGACTATTGAGAACGGTTTCATCGCATACGCACCCACATATTTTAGCAAGAACTCTTGTTCAGGAGAAAGGCGTTTACATGTTTTCTTGATTATAATTTACCAAGACACATTCAGCAGAAGTCATTTTCTGGAAATGTCTAAAAATAAAAGAAACTGAGTCGTTCTCTTCCCTCCCATCAAGGAGGGATGGTACTTACTATGAAATCTCGAAGGTTCAGTTGGTGCCATATAAAAATCCTTTGTCCTATCGTTCTGTCAATTCTTTCAAACAAAAAAAATTGAATAGGACGTGCCTTTTTAAGGGTAAATACGAAATTAAGGAATATTTTTATGAAGGAAAGTCGACATTTTCCTCCACACCTATTCAGCAGTAATGGAATCGGTGAGACAGCCATAGAAAAAGTGACGAACTAACACGATTGTGTCGGCCAAATTAAAATTTAAGCATTTTTCTAATAAAACATTCTTAAAGAGTCTATTTGCAAGTCTATTTGAGGGATCACCGTGATTTATGCTAATATGATTACCGCCTTGTCTTACGCCTAACTTGAGCCTACGTTATTGACAATCGGGGAGGATTGGACGGGGTGCCGTAGCAGAGAGGGGTGGGGGTTGGAAACGTTGGGGTGAAAGTAAATGGCATAGAGAGAGAGAGAAAGGACAGGAAAACGAGGCAATATAAAGAGAAAGAGAGAGGGAGAGAGAGAGGAGATTACGAGAGTGGGTTGTAAGGTCGAATTGCAAAAGTCTAAAAAGGCATAAGGGCGGAAGGAAACTGCCTGCGTTAGGGAGTTTTTATGCCACTCCGTGCGTATGCAGGTGCGCGTCCGTGTGCGTGCGTATCTATATATGTGCGTGCGATGGGGCAAGAGAGATGTAATGAAGCGGCGGAAACGGGCCCTCGAAAGAACAATTCTTGGATGAAAGAGGAGAAATAAAGGAATAATAAAGGTGAAAGGAAGACGGGGAGGAAGAGGGTTTGAGAGAGAGAGAGAGAGAGATGAAAGGGGAGGAAAAAGGAGATCCCAGGAAATTCCGGCGGACTCAGATGAGGAGAAAGAAGTGTCGGAGAGATTACAAAAGATGCGCAAACGTGTTGGAGAAAGTTAAAAAGATTAAAAGGGAAAAGTTCTCGGTCCTAAAGGAGATCGTTGTTTGGTGGAGTAGGGCGGAAAGAAAATGAGGAAACGAGGGTGAGAAAAAGGTAAAAAGGTGGGAAAAAAAGAGACATTAAAAAGAAAACTCGATTGCTGTCTCATTGCGCGCGGATGATAAAGTTGCTTGCAATGGGGCGTGTGTTCGTAATTCAATGTTTTCTGTGAGAATATTGGAACGAATATTATTTTACGCTCAATATCATTGTTTCAGTAATGAAGGTGGGACGGACTCAGGTTGTGGTGTTTTTCCCCTTGATTCGGTGCCTTTTTCGATTATTTAAATTGAGATTATTATACGGGACTTTTAAAATGAGGAGTGAAATTTCGATTAAAGTGGTATTTCTGTAGTAAGAAAGATTCAACGCCTGAAGTTAATTGGTGCAAATTTGCGTGTATCTGTGATTATTTTAACAATTTTGACAAACTTCATAAAAACAATCACGTGATTATTAATGAATTCCTTATATAAAAAACTCGAACGATGATTTAATCTCCGAAAGCAGCGTAGAGAACCTTGAAGAATATATTTGTATCTTGTTAAAATATTTTCGTCTTCCCTCAGGAATCGAATTATACTTTTTAGCTTAAAAATTCTACGTACACATTATTATTTATAAAAACGTGTATGATTAATGGTAATCCAGGGAAACTTGCAGTTGTCGTAATGTTTTGCCAAATGGACAATCGGTTTTTGAGCTTACGTTCCGAGGTATTGAAACGCTCCACCGGAAGCATAATAAGGAGATATTTTATTTTATTAAGTTCCCTTCGCGAAAGATATGTCGGTATATCTGCGTTTATTTGGTCATGACAAAGGATAAATCAATAAGGCTGAATCGAGGCACCCTTAGATTTAAGGTATATCGTACTTCGAATTTCCTTCAAAAGTTTTTTTTTCAGTTTTAGTAAGTTGTGAGGACATAACAAGTAAAAGTTGTACTTTAAAGAGCTTTAGGCCTCGCCTTATTCGTTTTATCCGATTTTTATATATTTTTAGTTTAGAAAAAAGTTAATTGGTTTTGGGCTGTAATTTTTGTATTTGAAAAATTTCATCGGATGCTTAATTTCTTTAAATATCTTTAGGGGAAAACGACGAAAAATATTAAGATTTAATAGGCTATAAGCTTGATTGCTGAATTTCATTTTTATATTTTCCTTGCGATAAATATCTGCGCTGGGAATCAATGGGTGGAAGTATATTACAAAAACGTACCTTGCAGCTTAAACTTTTTTCTTTGTCTTTTCACCCTAAAAGCGAAAATCGCAATTTTCCTATCCTACCATTTCCAACGAATAACCTATTAGTCAGTCATATGGTGCAAAAAATATTGTAGTTAGATGTGGTACTGTTTGTTGATCGAAAATATATTTCGGCTAATCGAATAGTTGACTTAAAATTCCGGGTCTTTATTATTAGCGTGAGTAAATAGAGACAACAAGCTTGATTGATCAAAAATGTAACATAAATCAATTACGTTCTTATCTACCACGTTGTTTTGTGGAATTTAAGTCTCCTGGAAACTGAAACAATTAATACCGAAATGAAAGAAAATTGTTTTAAACAACATATCGTACGAGACACCACACAACGTGCGGTGACGAGTTGGAGGAGTAAAAAGCAAGGCAACTCCTTTTAGTCGATGGAAAGTGAAAGGGGGCGAAAGATAAAGATAAAGATGAGAGGTGTTTTTGGACAATATCGGGAATAAGTGAGACGTATCTATATATATAACATATGGAAGAGAGGGTGAACGTGAATGAGGAGAGATGGCATATGGTTCCGGAAGAATTGGGCGAAACAAAAATAGATGGGATTCTCGTAGGCGGTAGTGGAGAGAGATGGAGAGGGAAAGAGGTGGAGAGATATGGAAAGAGAAAGGGAGGTGGGAAGAGGGAGGGAGATAGAGAGAGAGAGGTGGAAAGAGATGCTGAGGGAGACGGAGAGAAATGAGAGAGACGGAGAGAGGGAGAGAAAGGGAAATGGAGAGACTGATTGAATGAGAGAGAGGGAGAGAGACGGATATAGGAGAGAGATAGAGAGAGAGGGATGGAGATGGGAAAAGGGTGAGTGTAGGGAGAGAAAAATTGGCAGAGAGGGGGATAACCAAGAATGAGAGGAGAGTTGAGGATAATAAGAAAGGCGAAACTCTTGGGATGAAAAATGAGACAGCAGCGACGAAGGGAGAGACGCAAGGGATGAAGGGATGGGAACGTGGAAGCGGGACGGAAGAATTTCCGAAGTCGGTGAAAATGGAGAAACGGGAGAAGATGAGATAAAGATTATGGGGAGAGAGAGAAGAAATAAGATATGACGGACGGGGTGAAGAAAAATCTGAGGGGGGGGGAGAAGGGAAAAGAAATGGAATGAGAGGAGTACAGAGGAGCTAGGAAGGGAGAGAGTGATAGACAAAGGTTGGAAGAGAGGGAGATAAGGGAGAGTGATATATTCGAAGGGAGGGAGGTTGGAAGAGAGAGATATTGTAAGGAGAGAGAGATAGGAAGAGGTGGTGAAGGTGTGCAGAGCCAAAGATAATTAAGAGAGGGAGAAAGGGGTAGACGGAGGAAGTAAAAGCATAGGGGAAATGTGAGGATGAGATGAAAATATGAGGGATGAAGTGTGAGTGGGAGAGAGGGAAGGAAAGAAGGGAAAGAGAGGAGGGAGAGAGAGAGAGAGGAGGAAGATAGATAGATAATCGTCTTTATTCGGGCGAAATTTAGACCATAAGGTCCACCCTTATATTCAAGAGAGAGAGAGGAGGTAGAGAGAGAAGGCAGAGAGAGAGAAGGTAGAGAGAGAGAAGATAGAGAGAGAGAAGATAGAGAGAGAGAGAGGGAGGGAGGGAGAGAGGAGGGAGCAGTGCCATAACTAGGGTATGGCGAAGGTGGCATTTGCCATAGGCGCCGTTTGCAAAAGGCGCCAAACGTACCCATAAAAAGTGCCAAAAGTTCATTTTCCTATAAATAAGTATTATTTCAATACCCAAACATTAATTTATATGTAATAAAAACGCCACTATTCTTCATTAAAAAGCAGAAAAAATTATATCCTGCATAACCAAGGTGTTTCCTAAAATTTTGCCATAGGCGCCATATCGCCAAGGTACGCCTCTGGGAGGGAGAGAGTGAGAGAGAGAGGAGGGAGAGATAGAGAAGGGAAAGGAATGGACTATTAGAGGGAGGGAGAGACCAAGATGAAAAGGAAAAGAAGGAGAGATGGAGGAAACGACAGAGGTGAAGGTGGTTAGGACGAGTGCAGAGAGGGAAAGAGGAAGTTAGGAAAAGCGGAAGTGAGGGACCAGAGGAAGTGAGAGGGACCAGGGGAAGTGAGGGACCAGGGGAAGTGAGGGACCAAGGGAAGTGAGGGACCAGGGGAAGTGAGGGACCAGAGGAAGTGAGGGACCAGGGGAAGTGAGGGACCAGGGGAAGTGAGGGACCAGAGGAAGTGAGGGAGAGACGAATAGGGAGAGAAACGAGGGAGAGGCAGGAATCGGAATGAGCGTATTCCAGGAGGGTGAGAAAAGATGGGATGGGAGAAGGCGTTGATGCGGAGGTCGCGTATACAAGGAAGAAAAAGAGAGGTAGAGGGAGAAAATAGTGGGTTAGGATACGTGGAAGGGTTCAAGGTTTGAGGTTGAGGTGGATATGTGGAGAGAACATAAAAGCATCACTGCCTTTGGGGTGTCCGGAGCAAGAAGAGAGAGAGAGGGAGAGAGAGGGAGGGAGAGGGAGGGAAAGGGAGAGAGAGTGGGGGGGCGTGTGAGAGAGAGGAAGGATAGAGAGAGAAAGAGAGGGAGAGTTAGAGGAAGCGAAGAGGTAGAGAGGTAAAGGGGTGAGACGTGGGTATAACGGCCGAGAGAGTGGACTGTGAAGGTTAATTGCGCGGAGAATACGAGTGGGGTGGAAAACGGAATTTTCGGGATGAATAATAGAAAAGGGAGGGAGTGGACGGGTTTTTGCGAGGTATATTGACGGAGAAAACGCTTTATATTCCAGCTGTTTTTTTCCTTCGCTCGGGGGCGCGTTTTCCGGCGCGGAAAGAGTTTTTCGGCTGGCCGAAAAAAAAACAGCTTCTAACGCATAAAGACGATAAAGGTACAGGGGCAGGAGGAGGAGGGTGGTCGGAAGTCTGCAGCGTGTTGCGTGTGTGTGCGTGTGTGTGTGTGCCAGCTCGTTGGTGGTCAGTTGCGTCCGTTCCTATCCGTCCGCTGTGCGTTTCCGTGGTAGCGCGGTGGCCCGTGACTGCGAAACTGGTCGTTTTGGCGCACACGTTTTTAGGTACTTGGTGTGGAATATTCGGTATCTTCCTGTACCCGTTGACTTACAGGATCGAGTCTACGTATTTGTATTCACTGAGCAAATAAACGATTCTTTTTTTTTTCTCTTATGCCGTTTGAACGAGACCTCGCTACGCTATTATTTGAGTTGTTTCGTCTGTGCAAGCAATGATCTTTTATTACTCTTTATCACGTGACAAATGGAATAATGTAGTCTGTCTCAACCGTTGTCGAGTTTTACGTTTCGCCTTAATGTGGGCGCCGTATTAGCCATGTTTTTATGTTATTATTTGAGGTGATTCGTCTGTGCTAGCAATAATCTTTTATTAATTTTTATCAGGTGACAATGGAAGAAAGATACTAATATCTCTCTGAAGGCGTGTTTTGAAAAAAATCACGAATATCATAATAAAAGGCAGCATATGCGAGCAAAATCATCCACGTAAAATTTCGATAAGAACCGACATTCTTTAGAGAAAATTGCTAGAGTTTAAACAAAATATATATAAAAATGTCACGGTCCGATAGTTTTTGCAATCGGTTTTAGTTGTGATATTGGAAAATATTTACCATAATTGAATGTTAAGTTATATTTGATGCTAAACTAAAAAAAATGCCCCATGGCATGCAGAAATTGCGTAGAGAACAGGCGTAGACATAGTAAATTTGCGTGAGAACTTGACTCAATGTAAACATGAAATTGAGTTAGTCGAAAATATTTCTCTGGCTCGGGTCAAATAACTCATCTCGATTCAAGGAAGAATTATCGATCTCATTTCAGTGCTGAAAACAAATGGAAAAACTGTGTTACTCCAACAGCCATAAATATTTGAATAGCCTTATCATAAATATTCAGTGAGCTTACAATTTAAACTTTTATCCATATATCTAGCAGAATTTATCATCCCGCTGCTGAAAATATATTACAAAAACACAGTATAAGGCCTTTACCTACTTTTCTTCTCAAGAATATAAAGATACTCGACGCTTTTAGAATCTACATCCGCTGGTCCACGACAAGGAGGACGTTTTAGTAGATTAAGTATATAATCATTTGCTTTTTCCGAATGTTTATTGTCCCTATAAGTTAAGAAATATTAAGAATATATTTTTGGCATGTACTTGAGTATCTTTTAGGGAAAGTAAAGGATTTAACTACAACGCAAATCACGAGACAAACACGAACGATAAAACACTTTAATTCATTTTTTGGTTATTTGGAAAGGAGAGAAATATACAGCAAATCCGTTTATTTTTATGAATGCCATTGGAGTATGTCGGTAAAACGGTATTCGACGCGGAATACATTTTTTTCTCCGCGTGAAAATTAATTCGTTTTTACGCGTTTAAAAAATTATTATCCGTGGGCATGGTTATAATTTGCAGACAGGCGACGTGACTTGCAATGCAATCATTTTAATGCGTCCCTGGAAGATATACATGGATTGAATTCAAAAGTGTGATCAAAAGCGAAGATTTTAGTTATTCAACTTGCATCGCAGCGATAGTGTTGTTCGTTTGCTAAAAAAATACAAAAAATATGCAAAATTTTTAACAAAAAGAAGAACGATGTCGCGCACAAATGAAATTTACTAGCCGAAACTTCCTTTCAGAGAGGAAAAATATACGAGTATTTCATTTTATGCGTGGAAATACTTTTAAATCACTTTCGCCGCGAGTTTTTCATTAATAACTTCGTGTTTTGAAGGTAACGAATCGACGAATATAGACATGCACATTAAATGTCTCTGCTTTGGATTTTGTTAATGAAATGAAATTTCGGATATTCCGAATATCCGAACTCGACGAGGATTTTTTTTATTTTCGATTTTTTCCGTATATGAGCGATGAAAGAGTTCTTAAATGATAGAGACTTATTGATTTAAAATGTTCACTCTCCATTTGAAACTTGAGTACGCTACTCTAGTTACTCTAGGCTTTCCCGGTTAGAAAAAAATAGAGGATACTTCTAACATAAGTCTCATATTTTAAGAAGACGCTTAAGATAAATTTTCCTCCCTTTCGCTTAAATAGATTGATTATTGGTTTAAAGAATTTTGCTAAACTTTCTAAAATGAGGTTCATTAATATAACGCATAATCTCAGCGGTGTTTAGTAGAAGACTAGTTTATAACAGATTTAGCTCGGTATATGCACTGAATAACAGTACGATGAAACTTTCAAGTAACTTCCGTGGAAGGGCATGCTAATATATACGTGTATAAAGAAAAATTAAAGGCGTGAAAGTATCGAGGCTGCGCGGTTAGTTCTGCAGTGTCATTTAATGTTAAAGCGTTCATGTAGACGAAAGAACTATGTAAGAAGCGACGGTTATTATGTTATCACTGAGGATGGCTCTGGTGTAGATAAAAGGAGCATCTCGTGTCCTCGACAGTTTTATTTCTTCTAGAGTTATATTGAACAGTTGTGCAACCAATAGATAGAATGTTCTGGTAATAATATATTTTGCAAGTATGGGGTTTTACAAACTTCGATGTTGCATAATAGATTGACTATTTTTTAGCTGTTTACTTACACATCTTCACAATTATATTCCATAATTTGATGTTGTAAATTATATACATATTCATTATCGTTTCGAGTGTGTGTGAAGCTTTTACAATGAAAATAAATAGACGATTTGCGAAATTCTACAAGAGTAAACTGCCCTTCCTTGTTGCGCTGTATCGTTCACGTCTTCATTGTTTATATTCTGGCTAATGGTATGCTTAAATACGAAATATCATTCGATTTCATTAAACTCTAGAGCCGCTCACAGTCAGTATGGAGAAATACAGTTTTTTACACTCTGGGACACCTAAAACGTGTATTTCGGTGTAAATCACGAAGTACTTTTTTTCGCGATTACAGTATGTTTTCTACATATTACGTATATATGACAAAATAAAAAAATTTCGTGCGCATCTGCAGAAGTTTAGAAAGCGACTTTAAAAAACTATTGATTATAGTCGCCCCAGGGGAAAATATTGTCACATTTCCTTAAAATAATAATCTTCCCCGTATGAATGCTCTAATTAGTGCTTATTAAAATATTTTGTCGCCACGAGCGATGTTTACATTTACGTTGCGCGCGTCAGGGAGAATTACGTTTATTTTATTTTATTTTTTTAGAATTTTAATTTTCAACCGAAGCGTCTTAAGCGCATTCACGAGCAGGAATTCGTAACGAGAAGAACATCTACGTACGTAAAGGAAGTTTGGTGAAAGGAGAACCTGGTTGGATGAAAAGACCGGGAATGTCGCGATGGCAGCATGGTGACAAAAGAATGGAGAGCAGCTAACTTGCAGAAATATGTTGGCGAAAAAAAAAAGAAAAACGTCATCCGCGAGAATGGAAAGTTGGGAAGGCGAAGGGATCGGGTTGATGAATGTGACGGACAAAAGAAATGTGGAAGTTCGTTAGCGCTTCTGGTGGATACACAGGAGAGGGGGGAGGGGGTTGATGTAATGCACGGAGAGAAAAGCAATTAGCCGATATTTTCCTGGATTACAATATGCCCGTACAAAAAGATCTATGCAGCGCTTTGGACTTGATGAGTTCGTTCGCGGAAAAGATTGCTCAGAAATATCTTTTATTCCCGGAATTGCTTATTCGGATAATATTTCCTTCGAGTAAGACTAGACTAAGGACTTCAGGGACAAATTAAGCACGTATTTTTTCTTGGATTTCTCCAATAACAAGGTTATGGGAAAAAGTTGACACGTGAATACCATTCCTTTTCGAAACGATATCTTCGATCGAGTTACTGAGCAACCGTGTTTTTCAAAACCAATTTATTTTTAATAGATAATTACATAAAATGGAAAATTTATTATCGTGAGTGTATAAGAACAGGTTTTACATTGAACAGTATTTACACCTGTTAGAAACTGCGGAAATTTGGACCATATGTTTTGAGCAATTGTGCACGTTGCGCTTAGGCATACTGTTCATAATAATTTATAACAGTTGCAAAATTGATAATCGGTACAAACATATGTCGTAAATGTTTGCCATCAGACTGTGGGCCGACTAAATTGATCTGACATCTTTAATAAAGGTCTGCGAATCCAGTGATGTATGTTTTTCATATACTACCGCTTCAATACTTTATGAAACTATTATAATAAAATAAATTCATTCAATGAATTTCGCGACAATGTTAAATTTCACGTGGAATGATTAAAGAAAGAAATCGAAGACAAATTTATCGTATAAGTAGAGTAAATGGTATAAACTTCTCCAGCGAAACTTACGGCGGGGAAACAAATCTCTCGCATTCTCAAACCCGGCACCATAAATTTTTCAACTCGCGGATCTCGCATCAGCGCATCAAAATCCATCGAGGTATTTTTCGCGGCGCGTTCACGATTCGAGAGCTCACAGACAAGCAAACAAAAAAAAAACCTTCCTGTGTGGAAAATCGGTAAAAATTTCGGACGCGTTATCTATTACTAACAATCTCCCTCTATTGTCCCGCAATTCTTCTCGCCCGGGGATACGAGAGAGGGAGAAAGGGAAGTCGACGCCTCTCACCGTAAAAATCCCTCAACTATGGAATGACAGCGCCGACCAAGAGATAGGAACGTGTGACAAGAGGGAAGTGGGAAGAGAGAGTGTGTGTGAGAACGCATAATGCATTCGCTGACGCCGGTAGGGTCAATGAAATGATCGACCGACGCTCCATCTCTCGACTTCGGCATTTTTTTACGGTCCACGATGCAGTTACATTCTTTCGTACGGTGTGGGTTATGGAGGGCAGTTTTTTTTAGAGAGAAGACGCATACGCCATATATATATGTATGTATGTATGTATGTATGTATGTATGTATGTATGTATATATATATATATAATATATACACATACACACATGCACAGTGCTGTTTTTGTAGAAAAAGAGGTGCCGGTGCTCCCACCCCCTCCACCTCTTCCTGCACCCTCTTCCCCCATTTCTATTGAATTTTTGATGACATTTTAATAACAAAGTTGATGATTGAAATCAAAATGTTTAACATTTATAGAACCCGTTCATTACTTTAGGATTTAAAGAATTAAAAAAAATGAAAATGTGCCGAAGTTAGACGGGTGTCAACATCGCTCTGAAAAAAGGTGCCAGTACGCCATACCGGCGCGTACCATCACAAACGAAGCACTGTGTGTGTGTATATATATATATATATACAGGGCCGTGCCGATGGGTGAGGTGGCGAGGTAACCGCCTCAGGCGCCTCTAGAAGGGGGGCGCCAAAATTTGACAAAAATTGAAACCTATCAAAATAAATTCATAAGGCCAGCGAGGCCAGGGGGCGCCATACTACATCTCGCCTCAGGCGGCAAAATGTCTGGGCAAGGCCCTGTCTATATATACATACATATATATATATATATATATATATATATATATATATATATATATATATATAAGCGGAGGAGGATGGGAAAGAGGGAAAGGGTAGGTAAGGGAAAAAGGAGATTTGCTGGAAAGGAGTTTTACTAGGGAGGAGAGGTCGGTGGAATCGGTTTCCGAGTTCACAATGGACTCAGGTGGGTTGCTAGGAGCGGTGGCCGTTAAAATTGAATGCCACTAAAACGTAAACAGAGGGAGAGATGAGGAGAGAGAGAGGAAGAGAAAGTACGTAGGGAATGAAGAGATGGAGGGGAAGAGAGTGAGAGAGAGAGAAAGAGTGTAAAGAGTAATGTGGAGAGAAGCAGAAATGTGAAAAGGATAGGGGAAAACATGAAGAGGTATATATGGAGAGGGCATAACTAGATGGCGGAGGGTTGGGAATGGGAAGAATGGACAAATGAAAATCGGAGGACCAGGAGTTGAAAAGGGAAAAACGGATTTTCGGGAAGATGAAAGAATCTCAGGAAAACGGAGGAGAGAATGGCAGAGATGGGAAATTTACTTAAAAATAATAATTCGCGCCTTACTTGAGTTGAAATCCCAGAACAGAAATAGATTTTAAAAGTAATGATAATTGCGAACGAGAAAACAAGTGAAATACGTAGGATCATCACAACGAAGTAGACGGAGAATATGGGTATGAGAAAGTGGAATGTTTTATGGAAATGTAACTTGAGATCTTAGTGCCGAGAAAAAAATGAGTGGCGAGTCTCTCGAGAAACAGCTCCGGCCAAAAATCAAACAGAATGTTTCCACGTCGTCCAATATCGATGTCTCAGCCGTTCCCTTTGGTTTCTTCTTGTACCTAATTTAACAACGTCGCCCCCTCTCATAATGACTGTCAGATCTCAAGTTAGACACGACCGTAGAGTGCGTACAACCAAGAATCTGTGGACGTGAAGCACTCAGACAGTAAAAGAAAGATCGATCGGAGAGGAGAGGGACATTTTTACCATCTTATAACCAACAAAAAAGATAAAATCGCCTTTCCCACAGTTATTGCTAAAATCTATACTTTTTTAAATCGTTTAGCCCGGATTACGAAATAACCCTATGACAGAAATTCCAATTCTCCAATTAAGAAGCAATTTGGTTTCGGTTTCAGGTAGCGGAAACAGCCTAAGGAATCGTACCATAAGAGATAATTGGTTTCTGTTGTCTTAGCGTCAGAATAATAAAATGGTATATATTTCCTTGCCTATGATTTAAAAATTTACCGCGGAGCACTGCCCTAGAGGCTACACGTCTTTTAATTAGGGAGGAAAATCATTTAATAAATATATCCTTAAATAATAATATTTCTCGGAAGAATACCAGCCGATCCGAAGACAGAAATTTTGAACCATCGAACTTTTGGAGCTATCGAAACATCGAGATGGAACTAGAGAAAAATTCCACTTCCACTAATCGAAATATTCGAGTTGTCGAGAATCGGCTTCATTCGCAAAGTATAGGGAGATGTCATAAAAAAAATACGGTGAGTGCTGGAGAAAAGGAGAATAAAGACAGTGGCAAAAGAGAGATAGAAGGCATAATAATAGTAAAAGGATTGTTTAAAGGGAATGTGATAGGAGGAGAGAGAGAGAGAGAGGGAATGCGGGCGGATTAAAATCAATAGTGGCGAAATCGCACTCGCTGAATGGATGCAAACAATAAATAAACTGGGGCGACGGAAATATGCCGCTGTTATAATAAAAAAAACCAAGAGACGATTCTTTTTTGTTTTAAGGAAAGAAGAGTTTTTTCTCCCGACGGTGGCGCATTCGCTTGAAAAAAAAAGATAAATGAAAAGAGGGAGAGGAAATTAAGTGGCAGGTTTTTTTTTTTTGAGTGCTTACAACGGGAATGTAAAAATAACTTACTTCTCTGGATAACCGATATTGAAGCGGGTATTAAGTAGTGGGACGCATTCGGATTTAATTATCTATTTTCATTTCGAAGGGGGGGAGGGGAGGGGGGCGGAGGGGAAATTTTTTTATTATTTTTGAAATTATTTCCCGGGGAATGTAATATCTCGTAAACTTGGCGACCGTAAGGAGGATCTACCTAATTATATTTTTTGAAAACGTAAAACTTTTAACGACCTTATGCGAATGCATTAGGGAGGGAATTTAAATTCGCGGAATTTAAAAGAAAAAAAAACGTACGCGTCGTGCGCCGTTTCGGTCATTATAAATATAGGGGATGTTCCTAATGCTCCTACCATGTCGGCAGTAATATTGGATCAACGAGACAGGCTTTGATACGAGTCGTCTTGGGTGAAATATTGTGCTTTATGCGTGAGGAAGTAATACCATAAGTTGTTTTTAAATCCTCGTTTGTTGAAACGGTGGTGTGAAGCGCATCAGTAGATTATTTATTAGTTATTTAACTAGATCAAGGGTGGCCAACCTTAGTGTATGCGTAAGCAATTTTATGCGGCCCACCGCCAGTGTTTATTAGCTTTCAAAAGATTTTTCATTGTAATTTTTCTTTTAACAACCAAATATTATTTTTATCTATCAGTGTATGCTAGTGTTAGACTAGCGCTAACGCAATGTGATTAATCTATTTTTTGTGGCTGTTTATTAAAAGCTTTTGCCAGCCAGTTTTAAAATGCTGGTATGTAAACGTAGAGAATATTAAGGAAACTCATTAAACATTTGGATAATTAAGCAAGTACAAAAATAAAAGGTTAAACAAAAAGTTTCTCTCGCACATTATATGATTTATTAAAAACAGTTTGGCGAGTTGAACTAAATTAGTGATATGGCTACGTAACTTTCAATTAGTTCAGGTGATATTATATATATATATATATATATATATATATATATATATATATATATATCGAGGGCAACTAGGAGTTGAAGGACACCCAGTGAGGACTTACCAGAAGGAGAACCGCTGGTGTGTGTGTATTTATATATATATATACATATATATATATATATATATATATATATATATATATATATATACATATATATATATATATATATATATATATAACGTCGCTCTTTTATGTAACTTTTATAAAGGCAGCGACAATGAGGGACGTATAAATAAGATTTTTTAACATTTCCGGAGTTAAAGACAAACAAGAAAACTCAATTTTTTTCATTAATTTTTTTAATGGCCAAAAATTTAACAAACTGGGTAATGTTTGATGCTAGAGTAAACTTCCCTTTTCCAAGAACTACGAGGAGCAAATTTGCGTCAGCCGGATTTATCTATTTTTTTCAGCGTCGTGAATAAATTAATGCACCACAACTCCGGGAAAAATTCTCTCTCTAATTATAAAACGCAATGAAAATCCGTTTACCTTACTTAAAGGGAAATGGATAGCGTATTTACGGGATGGAAAAGGGCGTTAAATTAATTTAAAATTTTTTTATTGGGTTTGGTTGTACAATTACCGTTTGGGCATAAATGAGTACCTACCATAAAGAATCTATTTTTGGCCGAAAAAGCACTTTATAAATCGAAAATTGGAATTTGAAAGATATTTTCAAATATTCTAGTAAGCGGTTAAAAAGTTTGTTAAGGGTATTTTTTCAGTAAAAGTTTGAATTCTAAAGAAATAGATAAAAATCGTGTATATTTACGTGTTGACGAGGTTGAAAAAATTACATTTGATGGGCTAATATCTTAATACTCTGTTACGAGACTGCATGTGATTTATGTTGTTGAAGAAGCATTCAAAATCTATTCATTTGTCTAGCGTAATAACGTAATAACAGAGAGAGTATTAAAATGTTTGTGGTTGAAATTATCATGGATGAAGACCTTTAATTGTGCAATGGACGTGTGTGTATGTATATCCCTGTTACTTGTGCTCAAGCCGCTGCTTATGATAGAAGTTTAAATCCGTTACTTTCCCGAATGTATTGTGCTCACTGCAGCTCTGTATACAATGTGTTGGTTCCTAATTTGGGAAACAATATTATGTTCCACTACGTATTGCTAGATAATTAGATATCTGTGACGTGCCGTCCCAATTAATTTTTAAAAACCAAATATTCCACCAACATTATTTCGATATATAATATAGTATTCTATAAGAAAAATTCTTATTAAGTGTACTCATTATAAGTTATCATTAATTATTCATTGTTATTACATAACCATACTTGAGTCGTTATTTTCAAGCCGTTTATAAAATTTAGACGTATTTTTCTCATCAGTTCAGATTAATAAAAAGTTCAAAATATGCGTGTACTTAAAAGGAATCGAACATTTCTCAATTTAAAGTCGAGCATCTGCTTCATCGAGTCACATTTTTTTATGCAGAATCGTACACTTTATTTCTTGTGGACGATATATATATCCGATATTTAATTTTTTAGAGCTAGTTGCTGTACGATATTTTATCATTGACATAATATTCATTAAAGTAAGAATATAACACATACATTTGTTTTTGCCAATACTGAATCATTTGAAATTTAAATGCATCATCCTAATATAGGTGTGTGTGTGTGTATATATATATATATATATATGTATGTATGTATATATTTCTTCTGCTGACGAAGTGATCATCCCGAAAGCTCCAAATGTGTCCGACACCCCAGCGGATCTCCTTCCGGTAAGTGCTCACTGGGTTTCCTTCAACACCTAGTTGCTTTAAATATCCTTATTTACCTTTCCTCTTCCGCAAGTATGTGTGTGTGTGTATATATATATATATATATATGTGCTTAAGGAAAAGGAAAGGTAATCATAAAGGTGAAGGGCAACAAGGTGTTGGAGGAGGCCCAGTGGACACTTGCCAAAACTAGAGAGCCGCTGAGTGTGCTGAAGACACACGAAAAATAGAAACACGAAAAATAGCACAAATTTGGAAACTTTTCGGGCCGAAGCCCTTCGTCAGTAACGGGTAGAGAAGTATTTTATATATATATATATATATATATATATATATATATGTATGTATATATAATCATCATCAGCCTTTTTCAATCCACTGACGGATGTAGGCCTCCCCCAGGCCTTTCCAGTTTTCCCTGTCATCTGCCTCCCTCCTCCAAGTTTGCCCCAAGAACTTAACAAGCTCTCTGTCCCACCTGCCTTTCGGTCTTCTTTTCGGTCTCTTGATGTTTCTTGGAATCCATTCGATGACACTGGACGTCCAACGCTGGTCATTTCTTCTAGCAATATGGTCCGCCCACTGCCATTTTAGCGCCTTCACTCTTCTAATCACGTCTCCCGTCTTCTTTCTTACCCAGTCGTTCCTCTTGCGGTCTCTTCGGGTGATCCCTAACATTCATCTCTCCATGCTCCTCTGTGTTGTTCGCAGGCGCTGTATCATTCTGGCATTCATGGTCCATGTTTCACAACCATATGTCAGAACAGGCAGAACACATTGGTCATTCAGTCTCCTTTTCAGGAAGACTGGAATATTTGATTTAAAGATGTTCGCATTCTTGCCAAAAGCACTCCATGCCATCTTCACTCTCCGGTTGATTTCTCCAAGAAGCGAACCATCAGTATTGATGAGTTGACCCAAGTAAACATAGCTGGTTACTTCTCCAAATTCTGCTCCGTTGATATGCATATTCTCAGAACTTGTGAAGTAGTTGTACCTACATAACCTTTGTTTTATTAAGATTCATCTTAAGTCCAGCTTCTCGGCTTGCTTGCTCAAGCTTATCAGTTCTTCTACGGAGCTTATCTGGGTTCCCTGCGAAAAGTATGGTATCATCTGAAAAGCGCAGGTGACTCAGATGTTCTCCATTTACATTTATGCCTTTTTCCTCCCAGTCTAGCATTTTGAATACTTCCTCTAGAGCTGCTGTAAATAACTTAAGGGACATAGTATCTCCTTGTCTCACTCCCTTTTCGGCCTTAAAGGCACTCGTCTCTTCATGCAGCTGGACAGATGTTGTCGCATTTTCGTAGATATTCTTGATCAAGGTTATGTACGTTTCTTCTAGTCCTTGTTTCTTTAGTGCACATAACACCGATGAAGTTCGGACTGAGTCGAATGCTTTCTCATAGTCGATGAAGCACATACATAGAGGTAGTTCGTACTCGTTAGTCCGACTGATTACCTCTCTCACGACTTGGATATGGTCCATCGTGTTATACCCACTGCTAAATCCAGCTTGCTATCTGGGTTGGGCAGAATCAAGGTGGTTTTGAAGGCGCATAGCGAGTATTTTGGTGAATGTTTTGTAGACTGTTGGGAGTAGGCTGATCGATCTGTAGTTGTTCAAGTCTTCTTTGGAACATTTCTTGTGCAGAAGGATAATACATGCGTGGTTCTATGTTTCCGGTATCTTTTTCTTCCTCAAACACGAAGTAAAAATCTAAGCGAGAATTGATTCCGTATGATTACCCGTTGTTTTGAATACTTCCGCTGTGATACCATCCATTCCAGATGCTTTTCCGTTCTTCATACTTCTGATTGCGTCTCACCTCTTCCAGAAGGATATCTGAGACCCCTTCGGTGGGCATATTTCCATCATCATTTACTTCATCGTTTGCTAAAGGATCCTCATACAACTTGGTGTAAAATTCTTGTACCCGTTTCAGTATTAGTTTCCTACTATGGGTTACGGAGCCGTTTTCTAGCATCAAGGCCACCAGCTGTCTCTTTCCGACCGAGAGATGTTGCTTCACTTCCTTGTAGCTTCTATTTTTTTCTATCTTTTTCTCGATTAGGTCATAATTATATTTTATCACATCTTCCTTGATGCACTTCCTTATAGTTTTGTTTCCTTCTGCAAAATGGATCATTTCTTTAGGAACATTAGTAATTTTCATTTTCCTTCTTTTTTCAATGGGCAGTCCTGTTTTTTCGGTTAACTTTTTCTCTGACTTTGTTTTAACTCTTCCGCCTATTTCTTGAGCGGTTTCGTTGAGTATCTGTATAAATTGTGATCCAACTTCTTGGTCTTCCAGCGCACTGAATCGATTTTTCAGTTGGATCTGAAATTCTTCTTTTCGTTCTTTTAGCACCTGCGTGTTGATAATAGACTTAGGCTTCTTTATAAGCTTCTGTCTCTCTAACTTTGAGTTGAACTTTATTCTGCATCTTACCAAGCGATGGTCGCTTCCAGTTTTAAACTGGTTGAGGACGGAACAGTCTTCAGCCAATTGCTTCTTATTGACTAGTATGTAGTCAGTTTCGTTTTTGGTACCATTGGTTCCTTTCCAGGTCCATTTTCTTTTGGGACTCTTTTTGAAGTTTTCGTTATATATAGACAAGAACATTCAGCAAAGTCTACAAGTCGGTGTCCTCGTTCGTTTCTGTCTCCATAGCCCCATTTTCCAACTGCGCTGTCGTCTTCCTTTTTTCTCCTACCTTGGCATTGAAATCACCCATGACCACTTTTATATGGCAGCTTCCTTTGTCGTGCAGTTCATCAACTTCTTGGTAGAAGTCTTCCACTTCCTCATCCGAGTATGATGACGTTGGCGCATTAACTTGACTATTTGAAGTTGATATCTTTTATTTATTTGAAGCACTAGTCTAGCTGCCCACTCGGATGAACTTTCCATTTCCACGATATTATTCTTCAATTTTTTGTTGACGATGAATCCAACTCCTCCTGTTCTTCCTGTGTCAGTTCATCTGTAATAAAAAATATGTCCACTCTTCAACTCCAATAGGCCTTCACCTTTTCTTCTCACCTCACTAAGCCCTAAAATGTCCCACTTGATCTTCTCCAGTTGTTCTTGGAGCTCTTGAAGTTTATCTTCACTGGACAAAGTCCGGCAGTTAAAGGTAGTTAGGTTGAGGTTAAAGGAATTGGGTAAGGATGAGAAAGAGTGGCAGTGGGCGTTTAACCTCCGGGGATTCTTAGCACCCTCTGCCTTCATGCCTTGTTCCTGACCACTGCCACGGTCAGAGGCAATCCAGCCTCCGGAGAATGAGGGCCGTTTTTTATGGATGTATACGTCATGGGAGGGTTGCGGGCCTTAAAACACCACGCTGGCTCAGAGCGGTTTGGTGAGTACCTCTCACTTTGGCCGGAGATATTGCAGAAGACTTCACAGCATGGTTGAACCTACCAGAGTCCGAGGACACCACTGTGCTTCGCCCGTTAACCTCCGTTTACACTCTTCCGGCAACTTTGAGGTAGTGAACTGAGGCAGTTGGAAGGGATAATTTCAAATACATATTATACTTAAAGGAAACTTCATAGCCTGTATTGATTAGCTTTTCGCATCTATGACAAATTCTATTTTTGTATTTCGTTCCCGAATCCGGGAAATAATTTATTTTTACTGCTTCCTTTATGTCTGACAATGAGCTATGTAAATCTCATTGCGTTGAGTTTTTTTAAACCCTATAATAACATCGTGTCGCATAGGAAATGTACTGATCACTCTGTTCCGATTATCTTCCTCATGCTATTTCCCCCTATTGTCAGTAATTAAGTCAAATAGCGCAGTTGAATTTCAGATCCATTACCTTGTTTTATACATAGTTCTACAAATACTTTCGAATCAATATTTTCCCTAAAAACTCTCCCCTTTAAAAAATAAATCTCCTTCCATAAAATACAAGGCAACGTTAGACTGTAAACACATACACCCCCGCATATACGCACACATACACCCGCATATACTCACACACGCGCACATATATACACATACACACAAATGGTTATATAAGCTCACATATTTGTTGGTTTTAAGTCGATCCGGCCCATTTGGCCCCACTTAAATGGACCCAATCTCAGCCGAAGGAGGTCATTTACTTTTATTTATGTCTTTTAAGCCTTCTTTTCCATTCCTGCAATCCATCAATCTCTTATCCTACCCCTCCCAATCTCCTTCCTACGAACACACACACGCACGCCCTTCCTTTCCCTTTCTTTTTAGCCATCCTTTCCCTCCCCGCTTCATCACTCCCTCCTTCATCACCCCCTCCTTCCCCCAGAAAACCCTTATACAATCCCTTTCCCTCCTCCATCTCTCAACTCCGGTTTCCATTAAAATGTGTCCATGACTGCAAGGAACGCATAAATCTTACCAGCCCTTTGTTTCCGCGGAACACTCTTTTCTCTTTTTACCCGCAGTTACTTAAAGTGTTCGTCCAATGAGAGAGAGAGAGAGAGAAAGGGAGGAAAGGGTGAAAGGAATGACCACCACTCCCTTTTCTATGCTCTTTCTTTCCGTCTCTCTATCTTCCTCCTCGTACCCGCAAAACCCTGTATTTAGTCTTATCGTCTTTTCACTCAAAGCACGGAGCTTTGAAAGTAGAATTGATGTTTTTCATTCGAGATTTAATTGATGCGTAAACATATCTGAAATGTGGAATTATCTGAAATTTTTCAAATGTATGAAATGTTAAAATTTGTAAATAGTATTATATGTATTAACTGTATTGTAACTCCTGCCTACGGGAGGCCTTCTGAGGGGTTCCCTCCCGCCCCTGGGTAAATACCAGGCAGGGAATATGTGCGCTTCCCTCTCAAAATGTTACACACATATTCGTGTCATGGCGACGTTGCCATCATGACGGATTTATTTAATACTTTTAATACTAATAATTTTTATTTTGATTAAGCTGTACTCCTTAGGAAAATTGTAATTTAAGAGTTTGTACTGGAAATTGCAATGTATTCCATTTTAAATGTTAACTTTATAATTTCAATCTCAATCTCTCTTTTGTAAAAACGTGCTTCCATTAAGCTAGCTCTTTAATGTAATGTTATTGTATTACGATTTACTTCAATTAATGTATAATGATGTAGACCCGCTGCCACCAGGACCTGTTCCTAATTGCAGCGTTTTACTTTTTAATAATATGTCAATGAACAAATTTAACCCTAGACAATCCTTAAGAAAAAGTTACACTAAGGGTAATTTAATAACCCAAAAAGAAAAAATAAATATTATATAGATTTTTCTATAGTTTTATTTTAAATGTTTTATTTATGCTTATCGATCTTTATAACATATTTGTGTCATCTAATATAGAAATAACGGCAAAATTGACGAAAATAAAAAAAAACTTCAATTACAGTGAAAGTAAGAGAAATATTAGGCATTCCATAATCTAACGCGCTAAATATAAATATCCCAGTATTATGAATATACCAAAATTATTTGCGAATGGTAATCTTATCGAGCACACTGTTCACTAATAAACGCCCTCACCAGATAAACTGGGGCGGAATCGATCCTTCCAAATTCACAATTTTCGTTCCCAATAGTTAAGAAGTTTGTATATCAGTGTAGAATAGCAAGAATAATAAACAATTAATTTAATTGTGTATAAAAAATAATTTACAAATGTTGCAATTTCAACTGCTGGGTTTTAATAGGTTAGCATGGAATGCGGCTCGCGGATTTGGCACGGGTCTTAAATAGGGCCCGCAGACTCATTGCAGTGCCACTCATTATTTGAGACCCCTGGAGTATACTGTGCAGTCAGCTCAGAGCGTTAAGCAAAGGGGGGGGGGGGGGGAAATGACCTAACAACCTGAGACGGTCAACGGCCTAGGACGGAGGAACTGTCTCAGGAGGACGAAGGGACCCTCGAGGGACCAAATAACCTCAAATAATCCAAAGGACAGCAGTTTCCAGATGGATCGGCTCTTTGGGCGTGGAGATTCAGTGCAGTGCTAGGGATTGATGAGGTCATTGTCGATACTGGACATCAGTGGTCTAACTTCTTGGATGCAGAAAGCATTAGTGTACATAGATAAAGTAGGCATGGAAAAATTGCTAAAATGACAATATGCCTTTAATACGAATATAAAGATATTTTTATGGCTGTTTATAATGTTTAAAAATGTCTCTTTTGCGGTGAAAACGTCGGAACTTAAGAAAATTGGCTTGAAATTCTTCCAAATATTCAGAATATAGCCATGCAAAAGAATGAAAAAACCAAAATATTAATTAATTCAAATGCCAAATGTCTTCAAATAAAGCACCAACCCCGTGTGTTTGTTAAAGAAAATTGAGAAACATTAAATTTTACATATTTACTTATTAAGCCTTAAATGTCGCAAGTAGGCTATAACCAGGAGGCGACGCCTGTTACAGTATTAAACCTACAAATATCATTGACTTGTACATTAATTAAAATTCTAAACTTACACAATATATACACACAATAATAACTAATTTATCGATGAAAAATACAATAATATATCATTTAGAATTTAATCAATTAAATTTTACCTATTTTTATGGAGTTAAGAGTAAGGATACCAAGCGTTACTTTACTTCCTCCAACTCTATCGCCATCTCTTGCTATTTAAAAGATTCTCCATTATCAAATTTTTGGTAAGGGTATGAAGAGTTCTTCAGATAACACGTTCCAATCCCTGATTCCTTGCTACGATGAGGTCAGCTTTAACAGATATTATTTTCATAAGTTCCTTTCTTCATTACACATTATTTTTTATATTATTCCTTCCGAAGCTTCCGCGGTGTTTCCCTAGCGATGGCATTTGTCTTCTTGAAATGCAAAATGCGATTTACTTTGAAATCCTCTTACGAGATGCTTTTCCAAAGAAATTTTTGAAAAACTTTAGGTACGTGCGGTATTCGATGGGAAACCGTATACGGTTTATAAAAGCACTACTAATTGTAAGATGAAGAGAGGAAAAAAATAATTCTGCTGATGAGATAGGACCAGACCAAAATGTGTAGCGCCTTCCTTGAGAAGCGAATGATTGGTCCAAGATGCGACCGAAGAAAAATTCCAGGGGAAAAGGCAAGACTACGGGTTAAGATTTTAGCTGTTAGACTAATTGGAGAAGGTGGAATTATCAAGGAACAAAAAGGATGCGGAAGACAGAGTGATACGAAAGATCCGCTTTAATGTATAATGGAGGAGCCGTCTGCAGACAGATGATGATGTAGGATGTTACAAAAATGTCGCTTACTCTTATATCCAATTGTAAGACAAAAACATGCATTTACTAGGGGGCTGACGCTCGCCAACCCCCTCCCCTTTGCACCCTGTTTCTTCGTTCCTACCATGTACCTATCGGATTTAGATTAGTTTAACGGGAATATGTTTTGAATATGAGTTTAATGAATGTATTTCATAAGGGACGTATGTTTGGTTTTTAATAACAAATTAAGAAAATTAGTTTAATAACTCGATAAAAAATAAACTTAGAGGGCTGAATTTCCCGGAGATTAAAAATGGCTGAGGTATAGAGCGTTAAAGAGAGAGAGAGGCAACCAGAAATAGGATTTTAGTAATCTAGATAAAAAAATATAAATAACATGAATACTGCGTTCGATTTATTTGCATTAAATTCGTATCTTCGGTCATTTCGAGCAAGATTTAATCTTATTTTCGATCTCTAAGCCTTTATTTAAGTGCACGCATATTACCGAGGTCAACAATGCCGGTAACCATGGATTCTTATTATTGAAATGTTAAAAAATTTACAAAAACTCGAGTATAAATTCAAAATATGAGCGAATTCGAATGAGATTGAGTATTCGACGATAAGACTAAGAATCCCCATTCATTTTGGCGTGTTATAGCGCAAATTTCGCGTAGATAACTTAATTTTAAGATATTTTAAAGAATAAAAGAATGAAAGTCATCAAAACAAAAAGGTGATTTTTACGTGTTATCTTATGGGAAACGACATTCATCCTCTGGAGTCGAACCCGTGACCTTTTTCGAAATTTTTTTAGTCATAACGTAAAGATTCATTAAAAATGAAATCCTGATAAATTTCAGGCTTCTAAGTTTATTTCTAATCGAGTCATTCACAAAATTAGAGCGTTACGCATCATTACGATTTTATAATATAGAGATATATCGTAATTTTTCTGTCATTAATATGTGTCTGCATTTACTTTTGGTCTCGGTGAAACGCACGTTTATTTAATAAGCGTCGTGTGAAATGATATACTTTCGGTCTTATTGACATTTAAACAGTCATTATACGTTAGCTGCACATCGTAAAATTTTAAAACTCGATTTCCGCAACAGGGAAGCATCTGAACATGGGATGGAGGGTGGGGGGGGGGGGGAGACGGAGGAGACAGGAAGAAAAAAGTTCTTAAGCGAACCGCCGACCTCGAGTGGCGATGCTGCCCTCGACGAGGTTTCTTCAAATGCGAAAAATGGGAAGAGCGCGCTTTTAAGTGTTCCTCCCTCTTATTCGAAAGGGAAAGGAAAGGGTTCCAGAAAGCAACGGTCCCCTTTGATGCGAAACGCGTTACTTTCGAGTGGGCGGGAGATTCGGAAAAGGAAAAAAAAATAGATTCGGAAGAGGACGTAAGGAATAAAGGAAAGAACCCTATCGCGCGACCGACCGTTGGCGATGCGGCCGGAAAACTCCATTTTGGTCATATGTCAAGCTAGAGAGTCATCCGCGCTGGGTTTGAGATAAATCGATAAACTACGTTTGTGCGATGAAAGTTAATTTTCTGTGGAAAAGTGACTGTATCACTTACCGGAAATGGATGACCGATTCGCAGTTTTGACGGTCAGAAATAAGTCGCTAGAGGCAGCTTTGAAAAAAGGGATATATGACCCTTAATATTTGTTCGATTGTTGAGATTTTTCTCTCCTTTTCTAATTACTTTTAGAAAAATTTCCGTTTAAATTGGACCTTCCTTTAAACAAAATCACCTTAGTAATACTTCTGGAGCACTAAAGCCGAAAGAATACTAAGGAGTAGTGAAAGAAGTACATAAGCATAAGTGGGATTTCGCTTATTTAATGGTTTAATTATGATTGCCATGTTAAATATCTGGAAACACCAAAATATTTTTTTGTTGGTTGTATAATTTAATTCGATGCAGAAATGCCAATTCAATTATGTAGTTTTTAAACCCCTATGTGTGTGTATTAGAGGGTTGTTAGGGAAAATTTCGTCTCCCAACAGCACTTGTTTGCTATTGCCAATCTAAAAAAACAATATGTAAATCAAAACAAAATATATAGAGTAAACAAAGTCACCATTCGATGAATATTTTGATGAACCATCCTTACTGCACTAGGCCCTCGCCGTGACGCGTATGGCGCTGGGCTGTGTTGGATCCCAAAATTTTCGATTACTAAATCTTTGTTTAAGAAGTGCGAGGATGAGCGTTCTCGATCATCATATATGAAGAAGAATATAAAATTTAATTTTAACTAATCGAATGAATTCGTATTGTTGATGGGAATTTATTTAAAAAGAGACCACTCGTGAGACAGTTTTAATCGGTTGTGATTTATTCCTGTTACTGGCTTCTGAAGGTGGCTTGTTATAACTTGGTCTCTTCTATAAAATCGTTCATGTAACGTGAACTCTGTGGAACTCGTTACAGAGAGGCCAAATTGTTATTCAAGGAGATTTGAAAATATCATAGAATTTCTCGGGCGTATCTCTAGAAATCCAAGGAAAAATTCACGCAATCAAAATAATTCTGTTTAAACAGCCCCTAAATTTTTATGCAGCCGTCACTTGCGCAACGCTGGGGATAACGTCCTTGGGAAAACCGCGTTGGACAGAACGGCTTTGAACAAATTTATTACCTTATGGCAGTGGCGTCCAACATAAGGCCCGCGAAGGCATGATGAAAAAGCAAACCGAAATTTTAACACAAAAATTATGAAAATTTTGATAATAAAAATTTTAATATCACAATGTCTACCAAAAAACCTCATTCAGACTTGGTTTTTCACTTAAATGGCACCTCAGAACAAATAGGTAACTTCCGATTTAAAATCCGGCTCCCGGAAGAATTGGCGACTTTCAATGCGGCCAGCCGAAGGATACGCAATTACCGAAGTGTCCCGCCGTCTAGAAAAGGTTGGGTACCACTGCCTTACGGTGAAAATCACTTGTTCCTCTAGATCAATGGTCTTCAAGGTGGGCGATAGAGCCCACCAGTGGGCGTTTTTGGATTTTTGGTGGGCGCTAAAGAACTCACCAAATGCTATCCTAATTTTTACACTGAAAAATAAAATTCTATAAAAAAGCTTAATGATATGCACACACAACTATTACAGTTCGTTTGTCGTTAACTATAGTATCATATCATACTATGCTAGCGACAATGTATCCACGCTGCGGTAAAATTGAAAGGCCCATGAGGGTGGTCGGAGTCTCTCGCAGAAGCAGCGAAGCGTTCAAGTTTAATTTCATCAAATATATAAAATCATAAATTTTTAAACACTGTTATTACCGTATTCGATAATCTCATCTAACGACAATCCCACTAGTATAAGGGTTACTATACCTCCGTAAATCGCTTTGCTACTGGGAGCGCAAAATTATTCTTTGCCCCGGGCGCCAGAAACCCTCACTACGCCACTGGCTGGGCGGTGAACTTATTTCAAAGGGCAACATATGGTAAAAGTGGGCGGTGACTCAAAAAAGGTTGAAGACCACTGCTCTAGATAGTGTACCAGCTTCTTCACTTCGCATACACACGTAAAATGCGGCTATTCAGGACCGCGTATAATTAAATCTCATGCTCGTTGGGTAAATAAGTGTCGCGTTTGTTCAACCGCGTCGTGGAAAACAAAGTCGGACAAGAAAACTGCAGTAACAATTTTTTGCGAATATATTAAAGCCGAATACACCGGCACCTAATAAATGTAGAATAATGATGAAAATGAGATAAGTAAACAAACTCGATATCAAGCGAAACAACAAAGATACGTAAGAAAAATCGGTCATCCGCGAGTAATAATTTATTATCCTGAATCTTTAATTTTTTTTATTATACGCCTAATAAAAAAAAACTCGTGTTCGGCATTCTTTCTGGTATGGGGTGAATTAGTTACGTGGGGAAGAAGATGAAGCGAAATTTATCCGGAGGGGAGTTATAACAAAGTGGGACGTCGCTCCTTTATTTAATTATAATTCACACCTACTCGGTGATCCGCGAGACTTATGCGATAGAGAGCCGAAGTCAGTGACCCTAAGCTGAGGCGTTATATTTCCAGCGAGATATTTTTTTATATTTGCGCGGCGGAAAGCGCCTCAGCGGAGGATTATGGGGGGAAATGGGTTTCGTGAAAAGGCGGGCGCGGGAGAAAAATGGCGGCAGAGGAGCAGTAAAATGAATAAAGGGAGTGGAAGGGAATAATAAAGAGAAAGAGATAAAAAAGGGGAAAGAAAGAGGAAAGATAAGAATGTAGATGAGAAGGAAGAGTATATAAGTTGTGACGGAAATTTTTTTGTTTGTATGTTTACGTGTATTTGTGTACACACGCACAGACACACATATATGCACTGGTGGTGTAGTGGTTGGTGTGTCGGCTTCCCGTTAAAAAGTTACGGGGTTAGATCCCCGCGAATGGAGGTTTTTTCGTTTTTTCACTAAATTTAAAAAAAATTAATTAATTAAAAAACAATCATCGGCGTCTGGCAGTAGGCAGCAATATTCTCAGTATGGTATAGAGCCGAATACAAATTATGTTGGCTGGGTCTATATCCAATAGAGTTGTAGGCGTGATCGGGACGATTTGAATGGCTGCAGTACTGCGATGTGGAAAGCAAGAGGGAAACTGTCACATTAAAATTCCCTAGTAATGATTATATGGTTGGAAATATATGAGTTTTCTCGAGGTAAAACATTCCGTAGGTAAAATTGTTCCCCAATCGGATCTCCGGGCGGGGACTGCCTTGAGGAAAGCATTTGTCGAAGGTAACTTACGCATAGGTATTTGGAATGTGAAAACCATGAGGAAGGCAGGAAAGCTAGAGAATATGAAAGGAGAAATAGGATTGACATCATAGGGCTGATCCAAGCTAGATGGGAAGGAAAAGGGCAGTTCGACTCGGAAGAATTTACGGTAGTTTATTCTGGAGGAAATAGTGGGGCAAGGGGAGTCGCTCTGGTACTTATATAGGAAAGATATGATGAAGACAGGAGACTTATCAATATAATCTATACATGAATCAAGTTGAAAGGTCAGGTTGGAGAATGCGGACACCAGCGGAGTAAATATCGGTAGAGGAGTAAGACAGGGCTGTTTTCTATCGCCGATCCTATTCAATATATATGGAGAGAGGCTAATGCAGGAAGCGTTGGAAGGCACGGGAGATTTCAAAATTGGAATTGGAGGAAGGATTATAAGAACAGTGAAATACGCGGATGATCAAGTACTTCTAGAAAGAAAGGAAAAAGAACTCCAGAAAAAGATAAATAGACTAGTGACAACAGGTATAAAATACAGCATGGAAATAAATAAAGAAAAATCCAATGTCTTGCGAATATCAAGTAAAGAAGAAGAAAATTTGAACATAAGTCCTGGAGGAAAGGCAATAGAACAAGTTTCAGATTATAAATACCTCGGAAGCATAATAACGAAAGAATCAAAATGGAATGATGAAATCAGGACTAGAATAAAAAACCAAAAGCTGCTTTAAGAAGAAAGAAACTCCTACTAACGGGAATATAAAGGAGGATATCCGCAAGAAGTCGATGAAATGCTATGTATGGAGATAGCTTTATATGGGGCAGAAACATGGACGCTAAAGAAAAATTATATTAAATACTTGGAAAGCCTCGAAATGTGGACACGGAGAAGAATGCTAAAGATAAAATTTACAGATAAGGTGAAAAACGAGGAAGTACTACGAAGAATAGGAGAGGCGAACGATTATACAGGCTATCAGAAAGAGGATGGCGAACTGGATTGTATATTACCTGACGAGAGAAAGCATGATTAAAGAAGTGCTAGAAGGAAAACTGGATGGAAAAAGAAAGAGGTAGGAAAAGGTTTCAGCTGATAAACGACTTGAAAGGGAAAGAGAGCAATCAAGACATGAGGAAGACTGCGGAAAATAGGAGTATATGGAAAGAGAAGTTTAACCATGAATAATAACTGACCTGTCTACGGACAGACTACCTATGATATATATATATATAATATATAAAAATGAATGTGTATATGTATGTGTGTATTATGATTTTAAAACTCGAAAACTACAGATCGTAGAAGCAAGAGGAAGGTATCATTTTAAACCGCGTTTTGTTTCTACTGGCTATGAGGTCTCTGAAAAAATATTTTGGTTTTCTTAAGTGTCCCGGGTTCGAATCCAGGAGGCAATTATATTTTCCCATAAGTTTACACGTGATTTTCGATTTTTCAGAGTGCAAGGTTTTTTTCCTTCGCTCATCAAAATACGTATATATACACCGATTTTCTTTATTTTTACTTTATTCGACGGAGAAAACTATACTATCTTATTCTTGCAATGCTTACATGTTACACGGTCGAAATTTTCAGAAATACGCATTTGTTTTCGAAATTTTGCGTATTTTTCGTACTCATTCCGGGCGTTGCCAAGACGACCATCATTGTTGTTTCCGATTCAATTAATGCCAATTAAACATTCAAATTGACGAAATAAAAGCGTTGCTCGCTTCGAACTTTTGTCTAAGCATCGAAATTAATGACGCATAGCAACATAAATATTTAAAGATAATTATACTGTTGACTGCGTCTGGGAAGTGTTTCTAACGGTTTAATCAAGGCATTTCATCATTTGTATGCTGGAATGTTACCGTTTTGTAAGTAAAACTATTATACTTCGTATATGGGAAATTAAGAAATTAATTTAGATATTCGTGTTTTTTAATTAGGTCATTTTTACACTGTTCTGAATCCCGGGCAACGCCGGGTAAACTATGGCAAGTGTGTGTGTATGTGTGTATGCAGGCCGTGCCCAGACATTTTGCCGCCTGAGGCGAGATATAGTATGGCGCCCCCTGGCCTTATGAATTTATTTTGATAGGTTTTCATTTTTGTCAAATTTTGGCGCCCCCCTTCGAGAGGCGCCTGAGGCGGTTGCCTCGCCGCCTCACCCCTGTGTGTGTATACATACATATATATATATATATATATATATATATATATATATATATATATATATGAGGAAGTACTACGAAGAATAGGAGAGAAGTGAACGATTATACAGACTATCAGAAAGAGGATGGCGAACTGGATTGGGCATTGCCTGAGGACAGAGTGCATGATTAAAGAAGTGCTAGAAGGAAAACTGGATGGAAAAAGAGAAAGAGGTAGGAAAAGGTTTCAGCTAGTAGACGACTTGAAAGGGAAAGAGAGCTATCAAGTCATGAAGAAAACTGCGGAAAATAGGAGTATATGGGGAACCAAGTTTAACCTAGAATAATCACGGACCTGTCAATGGACAGACTACCTATGATGATGATATATATATATATATAATTTACACACACACATCTATGAAGAGACTTTGGCGTTATGGCGCCTATGGCAAAATTTTATGAAAACACCTTGGTTATGTAGGATTGGATTTTTTCTTCGTTTTAATAAAGAATAATATCGTTTATATTGTATATAAATTAAAGTTTTATCATTAAAAGTAACAAATATTTATGGGAAAATTAACTTTTCGCACTTTTTGCGGTGAATTTTTGTGCCTTTTGCAAGCGACACCTATGGCCAGTGCCGTAACTGGGGCGGGACAAACGAGACATCTGCCCCGGGCGCAAAAAATCCAAATATTAACTAAATAAACTAGAGAAAATAATTTCTTGAAAAGGAGAGAGGTTGCATATTTAGTAGTTTGCCCCGGGCGCCAAAATATGTGGTTACTGGTCTGCCTATGGCAAATGCCACCTTCGCCATACCCTAGTTACGGTACTGCGTTTATGTATCTATGTACATACATATATGTATATATCTAAGATAATCGGAAAATTTTGAATACAAGGTGTAATTTGCAAGTGATATCCGGGTTGGTGCTTCAGTCAACTAAGCTATTCTTTTCCCGGTCAAGTTCAGAATTTTTCTCTTTCTCTAACTTCATATTTGTGTCCCGTAATATGCTACAACTAATTTCCTCTAGGTTAATTGTAAGCCATAGCCACATCTCCATAATCTGCTCACATGTCATTTTTTCATTTTTCCACGTCTCACTTCCATATATTGCTACATATCGTATATTCCATATATCAGAGTTATAACTAACATATTTTTAACTTCTTTAATCAGACTTCCTGCAAACAACTGTCGTCTTATCTCGAATGGCTCCTTAGCTCTTGCTATCCTTTTCCTGATCTTATTCGTACCTTCTTCTGACATCCTGTGACACAAAACTACCTAAATAAGTAACAAGTGTCTACATACACCTGCTCACGGAAAGACAAACTCCGACGAATATGACCTTAAGGAATACCCCTAAAGAAAGAATATGACATATTTAGCGCCATAATATCAAGAATTACAAGTCTAGCCGAGTCTCGCTGAAAATATAAGAGCTTGAATTTTTAATATCAAAATTTAATCAAGTATTTAATTATAAAATACAACCGGAGGGATGGGAGAGAATAGGCAAACTTCTCAAGAGGTGAAAGTTTATGGGAGGGGGGGGGGTAGGAAAAACCGGCCCAAGAAGACCACCGGAATTAAAGAGCGGACGGCGTGTAGAGAAAGGAGAAATGTTAATGGAGGAAAGGAAACAAGGCGAAGTTCGTCCGAGAAAACGGCGATAAAACAAGTTCAAGTTGGATCCGGCAAACTCCTGCGAGGCCTGTCATTACCCAAAGGGAAACTATAGACTGTCTCTCAGGATTAAATCGGTGGTTGGAGATTATCCGTTTGAATGAGGTTAGTTAAGTCGATTTTATGTCGGAAGTACGTGAGTTCCAAAACTCTCCCTCCCCCACCTCCCCCCTCTCTCTCTCTTGGGCGGAAAAATACTTGTTGAAAGCTGTCGTTCTATTAGCGAGAATTAAGGAGTTTCGTTAGGAGTGCCGTAAGATCAAGAGCTGGATTTTTGGAGGAATAGAAATGGCTTTGGACGAATTAGGATTGCATGCTCTGAATACTGGGTGCATTTAAATGCGACTTGATTTGAACTAAATGTGCCAGAGGCGAGATATTATTGAATATCTCGCGATGATGTACGATTAATGTCTCTAATATTTTATGTATTATTTTCATTCATAGTTGAAATTGAAATAACCAATGAGAAGCCTCGATGCTATAAATATTATGATATTATTTTACAAGACATAGAGGGTATTTTAGCCGCCAAGATAAATAAAACGTAACGCAATGAGAGAAATGTGTTCGAAACACGGAAAACCAAATGCCCATTTCGGTTACACGACAGCCGTCATCAGTGGGATTTCACCGATATTAGGCTCTATAAAGAAAGTTTTTTTTACATTCGCGCATTAGGTTTTCGCAATCATTTCATAACTTTCGGAGGAATGTGTTTCATCAGTTTGATATTACCCATAAGACGAGCTTGGTAATTCTTTAAATAGCTAACGAAATACTAGGTATATGTATTTTTTTCGAGAGGAGTTTTGTTATTTTTTTTTGTTGAAGAGGGGATATACATTATTTGAGAGCGAAATGTTTCGACGACATTCTAATAAATCGATATGATTTCAATAACCGTGAAGAGTTTTGGGAAAAGTACATTACTTGGAGGAGTATCGGAAAAAGAGAGTGGGAGAGAGCCAGACGAAGAAAAAATTAAGTTTGCCCAAGTTATAATTAGTTTGTGTTAAGATATCGGACACCGCATCAGTTTTATAGAAATAAATCAACCTCGAGTTTCTCTGGGTCTGTTCCCGAAGAAAATCCAATTTTTGGAAATGGGAAATTGATTAGGGCGTCGATACAAGAGTGGAAGAAGTAAAGAGAGAGAGAGAGAGAGGGAGGGAGAGAGAGAGAGAGAAAAAAACTTCGTAACTCTATTTGATTTATAAGCATTCTCCCACTCCTCCCTCTCAACAAGCGAAACATGTAAGTGTATTTCGTAAAATATATATATATGTATGTATATATAGCAATCGAGCAAAAGTGGGGGTTGTAAGGAGTTGGGGCATATCTGCACATTTAAAAACTTATTTGGCAAATATTAAAATTAAAAATAACCAGTTAAAAAGTGCTTAAAAATCGCTTATATAGTATATTCGGTTCATCCATAATTACAATATAACTCAAAAATCTGATGTGGCCAACACATGACTTTCTCCATATTTGGGGTATAGATATTTAAATTATTATGAATAGCATTATGAGGCAAAATTATTATTTCGTATCGTAAAAGAATACAGTCGTCCTTATTGCCGTAAATTACGTATATTTTGAATGTTTACAGAATTCACCGCTACATGGTGTTGGCGCTGTATACTGGTATTAAGATAAAGCGAAATATATCCGAAATGGATGGTTCTACGAAAATTAGTGTCAAACAAAACTTGGAAGAAATATTATTCTCTACAACTTTGGTCCTTACGAAGATTACCAATAACGATGTTTTTAAGGAGATATTTAACGGAAACCGAAAAACCGGTTATTTATAAATAACTCCTAAACAATAACTCCTATAGAAAATTGTTACCAATGAAAGTTGTAGGAAATTACATTCTCTATAACTTTTGTACAGAATAGTATATACAATAATGATGTTTTAACGAAGAAATATCGCAAAAACCGAATCGGGTTTCCAATAAACCTCGACTTCAGTTTATCCGTTATTGTCAAAAAACTAATCAGTTCTTTATGCTCATGTTAAAGTGTTATATATGAAGTTTGGTAACGATATGGCATGTACTTTTTGAGTTAGAGCGCCCACAATAACACAGACACACACGCACACGATTTTTTTCATGAATACAATACTTTCCCATTACTACGTATGGAGAAAGTAAAAACGATCCGAGTTAAAAATGTTAAAAATCCAGAATGTTGAGTTCTATACTAGAGCTACATATGGCAAAAACTTCTTGGATTTAGGATCAGTAACTGGGGAGTAAATGGTGGGCACAAAGATCAATCACTAATAAATCGAAAAGCATTCCTACTAGCAAGATGATTTTTGATGCGTAGAATTTAGAGTTTGACTGTTCTCTATGGATATGGTGCCATTGCTGCTGTATATTGAAATTAATATCTTGAAACTTTAACGGCACGAGTTGGAAGAATTCTTTAATACCAGATTCTGATTGATTCTCAAATAGAACTAACTACTGATCTTAATACCACAGTTGATGAAATTTTTTGAAAAATTCATTTCTGCGACGAATCTCTGTTTAGCTGCAATAAGTTTCTAGTCTTAAGATTAAGAAATCATCCATAAATGATTTTTTAAAGCAAAAAACAGTTTTTATTAAATTGTCTAATTGCTAATTGCTCTGCAGCTCCTTACATTGGTTTAATAACAGTGAAATGCATGTGTATTTTGCATAATATAGTAACTGAATAAAAGAGGAGGGGTTTGTAAGAAGTAGTATCCAGGGACGGCCCGAGGCATATCGGCGCCCCGGGAGAGAAATCGTTCAGCGCCCCCCTTCGTAAATTTTTGTTAAGATATTTTTAAAAGAACTCATTCATTTATTCGTTGTTCCATAAACTATTTAATAATGACAAGTAAAAGGAGTTTTATATAGAGTTCCGCCTATTCCGCGATATAAATTTGTATCCGGTATTATCTACTTGCAAGTAATGTAGAGATAGATGGTAGGGTTAGCGCCCCCAATATTTGAACGCCCCAGTAAGCCGCCCGGCTCGCCGGTACCTCTGGCCGGCCCAGGTTGTATCATATGTAAGTGCTCATCTGCGACTATAAAAACTTATTTGGCAAATAATAAGCCTTAAAAATTAAATATAAAATTAGGCCATTGATCTAATTCATTTCTGGTTCTATCAAAAAATTTATGCTTGCGCAAACTGAAAATTTTATTGGAATTCATTCAATATATATATATATCAATAGGCTAAAGATTTCGCACCGATTGAAATTTATTTTCTCAGAAAAAACTCCATAAAACTAGTCATGTGCCAATAATTCTGTTCGTATTTCCAACCGAGCTTCTATTCGAACTCAGATTTTCTCTGTGATGATGATGCTTTTTTCACTGTCAGGAGGCTATTTTTAGGTCATCCATGAAAGAATTTGAATTTTTGATCCGTTACGGTCCTATTGTTATGAGAGCTTGCGATGCATATCCTTCGTTAGGGATCATAGGATTTGCCTATACGGGGCGCGGTATTCTTTTTAGTGAGAGTTCAGCACTGTGAAATGAGAATATCAACTGAGCAATGAATCACTTTGACAAGGATGGATCCGCAAAACAAAAAAAAATCGAAAGAATCCGCGGAATTCTGCCATGAGATATTAAGTACTCAGAAATTGAAAAGTATCCACTGAGAGATGAATTTTTCCATTCCTTTAAAGAAAAATTCCCGGAATGTTTAATAGACATATACTGCGAGAAATAGAGTAACAGCGTCCTGCGGAATCGCAATCGACATAGTTTGCGTTTTAAAGAGTTAAAAAACATTAATCCAGAGGATAAAAAATTAAATAATTTAAAAATCGCATTAAGTAACGCTTTGGCGACCTCGGAAGATATAAAATGAATTACTAAAAATCTGATGTGGCCAACATGATTTTCTCCATATTTGGGTTATAGATATTTAAATTATTATGAATAGCATTATGAGGCAAAATTATTATTTCGTATCGTAACATAATTACGTATATTTTGAATGTTTACAGAATTCACCGCTACATGGTGTTGGCGCTGTATACTGGTATTAAGATAAAGCGAAATATATCCGAAATGGATGGTTCTACGAAAATTAGTGTCAAACAAAACTTGGAAGAAATATTATTCTCTACAACTTTGGTCCTTACGAAGATTACCAATAACGATGTTTTTAAGGAGATATTTAACGGAAACCGAAAAACCGGTTATTTATAAATAACTCCTAAACAATAACTCCTATAGAAAATTGTTACCAATGAAAGTTGTAGGAAATTACATTCTCTATAACTTTTGTCTAGAATAGTATATAAAATAATGATGTTTTAACGAAGAAATATTGCAAAAACCGAATCGGGTTTCCAATAAACCTCGACTTCCGTTTATCCGTTATTGTCCAAAAACTAATTAGTTCTTTGTGCTCATGCTAAAGTGTTATATATGAAGTTTGGTAACGATATGGCACACAATCACATACATCCACACAGACACACACACACACACACACACACACAACATTCCGAAAATAATCTAAACGTGTTCTAGGGACCTCAAACGTGTATTTCCGTTGAAATCTCGAAGTCGATTTTTTTCATGAACACAATAATTTCCCATTACTACGTATGGAGAAAGTAAAAAGAGACACTGCATTCTAATTTTAGTGTGTTGCATTAAAAAAAAATCACCTTAAACAAGTAAATTTCGTTAGATAAATGATTTTATATTTTGGGTGTATTTGTAAACATTCAATATAGGATATAGCACCCTTTTGGAATAGATTATGCCAGGAAACTTAGCCTCTGAAAGGAAATCATTTTTCATCATGACATATTTCGGGCTGCATGATACAAAATGAAATTTATGAATTTTGATATAAGCTATGGCAAATAACGTCTTAAAACCATTAGAATGTAATTTATGAAACATTATAACCGTAATAATTCCAGAAAACTGCATTCTCATTTTTATATGCGCCTAATTATGTTACGAATAAGACACTAGGCACATGAAAATTCTTCACCTCATATTTCATTAGTTTTGAACAACGAATGCCAAAATTTTCATAAGTTAGTTGTGCAGTGATAATATTGCAAGGGTTGCCTCTTCAATGTATTCAAAATTCTTAATTTATGTTCCACAATTAATAAAGACTCTTCATGCTTCTCTCATTAAATGAAGTCACACATTCGTCCAATGGACTAATGCATCTTTGCGGATGTTGGAGGAAACGTAAAATTTCGATAAAATAATCATGGCGAATATAAAAATTATCTAAGCCCCTCGGGAGTTCTCTGACGCTAATCTTCTCGATATCACAGCGCTGAATGATTCGCCCATTGCTGAGATCTCAAAATCAAATTTCAGGGAGTCAAATTAAAAAAAAATATATGGGTGGCCGCATGCCATAATAATGAGCATAAGCTCTAAAACATTCCTCGACTAAAAATTGTTCATCAACCCCTCTATATAATTTGCTTGGTTATGCGTGATGGTGTAGTGCTCAGTCGGCGTTTTCATTGGTTGAATGACAAGCCAATCAGGGTTCATGACATCACTTATGTCAGTGACGCTCGACTGCAGCGCCGTTTCTAAGGCGTGAAAGAAACGCGAACTAATAGAATATATGTGATGATATAATTCAAAGTCATTCGCCACTAGAATTTTTAACAAATTTTTGATATTTGAAAGATGTGAATAAATTGTTTAAAATAATAACAAGTACGAGATTTTAAGTTAAATAAGATATTGACGGGCTTATATGCTAGCAGTTTGATAAAAAGGTTTTTGAGGCCCCTTTTTCGGATCTTTCCCGCTTTTTTTTATCTTTCCTCCTTCGACAAAAGATGAACCCCTGGCGAGGAGAACGCGAGCAACATCTAGCCGAAAGTTTCGTACGAGGTGCTGGAGAAAGAGAGAGAGAGAGAGAGTGAGAAACCGTTGGCTGTAAAAGGGATATAACTCCTCTCACCTCTCCTCTCCACCCTTTCCCTACCTTCGCCTTTCCCCGCACAGAGGGCGCAGCGGACGCACGGATACCCTTCCGTTTCCCAGGAAAGGGCATAGGAGAGAGAGAGGGTTTTATTTTTTATTTTTTTTTTGAAAAAGAGGTAAAAGGGGGTTTTCGTGGAGAGGTCCGAGGATAGGGAGAGACTTCCCTTGAATGGACCGGACGCGTAATTCAGTCCGCTGCAGCTCGGTAGACAAAGGGAGTTTTATTGCCTCTCGCCTTCAAATCATCAAAGGGATAAACTCGGGGGAGGTGGGAGGGAGGAATGCGAGACTCTGGGCGGCGACGAAACGGTCCGACTAGACTTCCCTCGAGAAACACAAAAGTTTTTTTTTCTTCCCTTTACCACGGGAAAATTCCGAACGCGAGATTTTGGGATTCGAACCCCGCCGGCGGTGGTTTCCTCATCAAGAACTTTGGGTACTGAAAACCAGGGAAGTTCCCTAGGTTGGGATGTTAGGCGATCCGATTGTTTTATTATGAGGATATATACTATGCAGTAGTCGAAATCGATAAATGTTAAGTTCAAGTCAATAATTCCTCGCCGACTTGCGATTATGTGTTTGGGATGATTATGCAGTATTCATTGGTGTATAAAACAAAAATCTTGCTTAGTTAAAGAAATAAGTATTGAGCTCAAGTTATGGGTGAAATCTAAATGGATAATTGTACTCCTACAGAAAATTTCTTTTTAAGGGTGTCATACCGGTGAATAAACGCTGAGGAGGTATGCTTTGTAGCAATAAATGCGCATCTGGCTTACGTAATCTTTTTATGTCTGCTTTAGGGACGTAGTTTTGTTAATCAGTCTGATCGCTGAAAACAATACAGTAAATAAAACGTATGTAATAATCGAGAAAAACTAAAAATGTAAATTGGTGATTAAGGCAAATCTTTCTACCTCAAAACAGGACTTAATTGAATATATTTAATTGGAATGCTCATCTGGTTTACTCGAATATTCCATTGCAGCTACAGGAGTGAATTTAATCACCTAAGTTATCTAGGATTTAATGGGTTAGAGCATGGGTGGGGAACCTCTGGCCTGCGGGCCGCATCAGGCACCCTAGAGCGTTTTGCGTGGTCCGCGAAGCAGTGATGACAAAGAGATCCTTAGAATTTTACACTTACGAGGTCTGACAATAAAGTAATGAGATTGATTTTTTTCCTGCTGTATTGGCAATGCTGCGGCCTGTTACCACAGACCATATTTGACCTTGATCCTTCCCCCACCCTTACTCCAAGTTGCGTTCCTTCAGTCTTGAGTAGTTGCTTGACGAATGAGGACTTGTTTGTGCGCCTTGTCACGAAAATGGAAACGCGGAACATCGCGCAGCAGTATGCCATCATGTTTTGTGTGAAACTCAGTGAAGGAGCCACCACAATGTATGGAAAGCTTCAGTAGGCTTTTGGAGAAGAGGCAATGTCAAGAGAACAAGCTTTCCGCAGTGGTGTTCGTCGGGATCACCAAGGCCCAAGAAAGCACGCATGTCCAAGTCAAAAGTGAAATGCATGCTCGTGTGCTTCTTTGATTCCAAGGGCATTGTTCACAAAGAGTGGTTACCTCCTGGACAGACAGTTAATCAACATTACTACGCAGAAATTCTCAAAAGATTGCGAAAGTGAGTCGTTCGGGCTCGTCCAAACATTGCGAAAAACTGAATTTTCCATCATGATAATGCGCCAGCCCATGCGGCACTGTCAGTAGGGCAGCTTTTGGCCTCCAAAGACATTACGGTGCTGCCGCAGCTCCCTTATTCGCCCGATCTCGCACCTTGCGACCATTTCTTATTTCCACAAGTCAAATCGGTGGTGAAAGGACGTCATTTTGAATCAACAGAAGTCATCCAAACGGCCGTAACCCAGGCCTTAAACGACATTCTAAAAGATGCTTTCCATAAATGCTACAACCAATGGCAGGACCGTTGGCGAAAGTGTGTGCAGTCACAAGGGAACTACTTTGAAGGAGACCACATTGTAATTGATCAACAGACAGAATAAAAAATTTTTCGAACCAGTCTCATTACTTTATTGTCAGACCTCGTAAACTCATATTTTTAAATCCAGATAATGATAATAAAGCATTTCATACTAAAACGTTAATCCTAAACACACTAATTTACAATTGATTTCCACTTATATGATACCTCAGTAACTTCAATTTAAGTTAATCAGGCCCGCGAAAGCATTGGCTACTTCCAATACTGCCCCCACCACTTATGCGGCCCGCCATGTGAAAAAGGTTCTCCACCCTTGGGTTAGAGTATGACTACAGTTCAGTAGTAGTAGTAATTAGGTTTTATTAGATGCGTTGACAGTTAAGATCATTTTGCACCGTCAAATTCTGTTAGAGAAAATCAACGTACATCACAACATCCATGCCCGAAGCGGGATTCGATACCCGCGACCTTGGGGTTAGAAGGCAGGCGCACTGCCTACCAGCGTAACCCGGCCGGCCACAGTTCAGATTCCTTAAATGTTATAATGTGCCTCTGACCGAAATAGGAACTTTTTTCAAATTATCTATCTCCAATACCTAGATCAGAGGTCGGCAATATTATCTGCACTTCAGGCCGCATTGGTGGTTACAAATTATTCTGCGGTCCGGATTGTCAATAGTTTATATTGGAGGTTACCAAGAGATTATTCGGTGTCATTTAACGAAAATTTGTTTGTGTTTTCTAGCATTAACTTTTCAGTATTATCGGATTCATTATAATAGCTTGGATCAAATAAATGAAATTTTGTGTCAATTTTTGTAGCTCGAATTTCTATTATAGATTCGCGAGCCGTGGGAAAGGACGGATCTAGAAACTTCCCAAGGGGAGAAGAGTGGCGATTACTGGCTTTTTCCATGAGGCTGGGGAACATTTTTAATTTGTACACTAAATCCGTTTCAAAATTATTTTCTATTAATGAACCATGGTACACGATAGAATAGTATATATATGATAATTATCAAAGTGAAGCATGTTGGGGAAAACCTCCTGCAGTATGAGAACCCTCTCTGCTTCCTCTTTTGCTACCCATAAAGAATATCCAAGGGTGAGAGGGGCGATCGCCCCCCCCCCTTGGGTCCGCCACAATCATATCTTGCCCCCGCATGAGCTAGATTGTAATTTTTTTATCGTTAATTTGCAAACATTACTTGGAAATTTATCTCTTTCGATCTAGGTTCCTTACTCGCTTTTCTAATGAAGCTGATAGTAAACGTTCGTCATTGACAGAAATCGCATTTTTTTTAAACTGCGAAAACATCTTTTTTCCTGAGCTCTTTAAGTATCGCCTCTCTACGGAACGTGGTGAATTTACCTTCAAAGGGGGTTGAACGGATTTCGCGAAAGCGGAGAACCGAGTAGAAAAAAATTTAATCACACCCCACCTCCCCCTAGATAGGCGCTTTAAGATTAGCCCCGATCCAAACGAGGACGACCAATGAAATAGTTTTTTTTTTTTTTTAACGATCATAGTCGCAACAAAAAGGAACGAGATGAGGGACGCGAGCGGCTAATTTCGCTGGCGTCTGGCCCGCATAGCTCGCTCTCCTTCCGTAACCTTGAGCCAAATGGGGAAAAAAAGGGGAGCTTAGGGCTCTCTCTCTCTCTATGGAGAGGAGCCGAGAGGACCAGTTCCAACCGATAATTGACAATCGGTCGGACGTAAATCCGGGTATCGGCACGAAGCGGGTCGCCATGGCTTGGGAGAATCTTTGCGGGAGGGTGGAGAGTGTAGGAGGGGAGGGAACTTGGAAACAAAGCGGGTGAGGGTGAGAGGGGAGGTAGGAGGAGGGGGTGGTAGGAAAATGTGGGGTGGGAGAGAGAAGGCTTGGAATTCATCCCGCAGGAATCGAACGATTTCGAGCAGGGGGAGTATTTTAGGTTGCGTCGCCATATAGAGAGGCGGATCATGGGAAAACTGCTAGATGCGCTCGTACGATTCTACAAAGTCTGGTTTCGAAATTAAAAGCACCTGAGAAAGGGAGAGATGTAAGGAACGGCAATCACGAATGATTAGATAGAGGAGTGGGTGATGATTTCACAATTTATCGAAGGCGACGAATTGGCTATGCACGTAGTATACGTATATATATATATATATATATATATATATATATATATATATATATATATATATATATATATAAAATGGGTGCTCGGAAAAAATTTATAAATATTCGTAATGTTCCAAAATGTGGGCATTGAGAAGAATGCTGAAGAAATACTAAGAAGAAAAGCGAATCGTTATAAAGACTGTATAAGAAAGAGGAAGGCGAACCGGATGATAAAAGACATGTCAGAAGGAGAAAGAGAGAGGATAAGGTTTCAGCTAGTAGGCAAATTGAAAGGGAAAGAGAGCTACCAATAAATGGAGAATATTGCGGAAAAATAGGAGTATGTGGATAACCAGAATAATAATCACCGTCCTGTCAGCGGGAAGATTAGCTATCATGATGACAATGATATAATTATATTCTGAACTGGTAGAGAGAAAAGTTTAATGTACAAAAATGGGAAGAGGAATATCAAAGGTTATCAATGCACAAAATAAGTAATAAATAGAAGATAACTTGAAATTCTAACTCCGAGCCGTCACGGTTCTGAGGGAGAATTCTTTGCCGCGGTATCATCTTCTATTTATTATCATTATAGCCTTCCAGCTTATGTGGCCGAACAGATTTCACAAACATCCGACACAAATTCCATTGGAACTGATATCTCAATGATTCGGAGTTAGAATTAGAGTACATGAAATAAAATTTCAAAAATAAGCTCTTTCTCGGGTGTGTGTATATATATATATATATATATTTATCGATTACTTTGTCTACGATGGGTGAATACTTCTACTGACAATGGCTACCTGGTAACCGGAATATGCATACAGTTTTTCATAACATTTTTATGGCTATTAGTGATACCCAAGTATTTTTTCAGTTAAATTTTGTAATATTTATTATTGTGAAACTGTTTTTAGCTGTTTGATTAGTGCCTTAGTATTATTAATAGAATTAAGGTTTTTCATGTTTAAAGTAAATACACAAGTGATGAAATTCAAATAGGTAATACGAATACTTCTGCTGATAGGAGATTTAATAGATCACGTTATATTTATACCGCCAATAGAATGTTATTCTCAGTATAATAAATGTTTAATAACTCCGGAAGTATAATTTAAAAATCGTTTTTTGTTTTGGATTAGCGAGGTGGTTTATAATACAAGGTCTATAATTTCCGTCTATAATTTCCATCTTCAAGTCATATGAATTTACCATGATTTTTGTCAATTATTTTCTCGGGCAAGGAAAACTGTCGGACGCTGTGCTTAAATTTAGTAAAAATGAGATTTTATGAAGTGATTTATGAAATAATACTATGATCATTGCGCACACAACGTTAGTTTTAATTTTAAGTTTTAATGGTATGGATTTTTATGAAATTCTATAGCATAAATTTTCGAATAAATGGTCATATTATCCATTGAAGATTTCGCTTTCGTCTTTTCGCATAATTTACAAGAACATATTTGTAAGGAAAATTAAAAAAACTGACGCCGTTCCCACTTTTTAATTCGGATTCCAGGTATCTCAATTTAAAGGGAAAGTTTTCATATTTAAAAAATCCGAGTCGGGCTTAGCGAGAATTTCGTTGGTATTTTAAACGAAATGTTTCAGCGAAAGGTCTTTTTTGAAACGCGCTATATATATATATATATATATATATATAAAATAGTAACATTACTCTGGAGCAATTTCGCTAGTTTTTCTATTGTTATAACTCGTGCGGTTTTTCCTGTTTCCATGATATATACTTTTATATACATTTACGAGTTGACCTACAAATACGCAATTATTGTGACGATAATGCGCTCCTTTCTCTCTAAAAAAACACTCAAAAGACAACGTTTTAAGAGAAAATATACATTGCAAAGTAATATATCTGCTCAGTGGAGGTAAAGCAAGCTAAGCTCGAAAACATAACGAGAAAATATATAGGAGCACATTCTAGAAATTTTTTAAAAAATTTCTTTTTTTTTCTCGCAGAAACGCCCGAGGTAGGCTGATATTTTTTTGTAATTACAAAAAATACGACGATTTTTCCGCAAAATTCCGAGTCAACGACTCTGTAAATTCTCCTATCACAACAAAGAATTTATGAGTCGGAATTTTTTTTCGGTGTTTTATTTTATTCGTGAAAACATTGCTACGTCTCTTAAACAAGTCTATTAAAGAGAAAAATATAGTAGCGATTTTTAACGAAATTATCGCAAGATATAAAAATTATTTTATTTCCACGTGAGGGACCTTAACGGGGAAAAACTCTACGACGGACGAGAGAATCGAAATATTAAAAAAAAATTTAAAAGTGGGATGTCGAACTCGAAGAAGCATCAGGGCCGCAATGAAGCGATGACTGTTATAGAAGGGCCGCATTAGGATTACAGCTGTTAAATGAGGGCCATAATTGGCAAAAATAGACGTTATCTAGAAGTTTGGTCCCTTGTTTATTTATTACAAACCAATGATTTTGAAACCGCGTCATGTCTCGATAACTTAAATAAGAATGAAATATTGCGTTCTTTTCACAAAAGTAAAATATTTATATAAAATCTGGAAAGATTTAGTTGAGATAAAAATTAGCATTCGGGTCGCAGTAAGACAGATAAAGGTCGCATGTGACCCCCCCCCCCCCCCCCGTTTGATCGAAGCGTATGCGGGAACCACAACTCTCGTTCCTTCGAACGAATAGGATATCTGCTCTCGAATATTTCGTAACTCGTTTAGGATTTTCGCAGGGCGAGTCGTTTTCGCCATCTTGCGACGATTACGCGACCTCTTTTTTACCGGTGTAAAATATTTTTCTCTAGCAAAACGCAAGTCGCGATCTCCTTTTTCTTTAAAAATAATTTTTCGAATAGTAGCGCCACTTTTTCGTCATTTCTATCGCTGAAAGTGGAACCGAAACTCGAAAACCGTGGACCGAAAAAAAAAAAACTCGGAATATTCGGTCGTTTACTCGTCACTTCGTCGGAAAGCGTATGCACAAAAAATGATTTTCCGACGCTGTACCAAATTCGGGACATTACCGCCATCTTCTAATTAGAAATGCGAACGAAACTATTTCTTTTTTTAATTGGGCTAATTTGCTCTCCCTCTTCCCCATTTTACCCCCTTTTCTCTCTCTCTCTCTCTCGCTTTCTCTCACTCTCTATCGATATTATTTTTTCGGTAAAACACGTACCCTCTCCCCCCTCTGGAATAAAAATATTTCTTTTATGAGCCAAGAGCATCGAGAGAGTGATAGAGAGAGAGTAGAAAGAGAGGGAAGGATGAGAGTTAGACGTATAATGCAACCGATTCACAGTCTCTGTAAAAGAGAGAGAGAGGGGAAGAGAGAGGGGAAGAGAGAGGGGGGAGAGAGAGGGGGAGAGAGCGGGGAGAGAGAGGGGGAGAGAGCGGGGAGAGAGAGGGGGGGAGAGGGGGGGAGGGAGAGAGGGGGAGAGAGAGAGAAAGAGAGAGAAAGAGTGGAGAAGAGACAGGGAGCTGCTTCAATTTGGAACGCGTAACTCAGCTCCTAAATGAACCCAAATTACTTGGCAGCGAGGGACTCCGCCTATACCATCCGTTGAAAACTCCGCTACCCCCATCCCCCACCTCAGCAACCCATCTCACCCTCTTTGGCCCTACCGAACTCTCCGCCACCCGCTCTGCACACCGGCGACTACAGCCATTTCCAAAAACTCCTCTCTCTCTCCCTCCCCCCTCTCTCTTTCTCTCCCTCTCTCTCCTCCCTCTCTTTCTCTCTCTCTCCTCCCTCTCTATCCTTCTCTCTCTCTCCTCCCTCTCTATCTTTCTCTCTCTTCCACTCCTTTCCATTTATAAAATCCTTTCTCCTCTCTTCCATCTCTCTTTCTCTCTCCCTTTCTGTCTCTTTTACCTAACCTACCCATTCCCAAAATGCCGGGGGAAAAAAACCATCCTCACCCACCCTCTTTTCCTCCCCCCCTCACCGCATCTCTTCGCCGCTAGATGGCAGGCACTCCGCCCAATTCAAATTCTGCCTTCGAAACCAGTGGAGCGGGTCACGCCCAAGCGGTCGTTATCCTTGCTAGGAAGGGATATCGGTTACGACGGTGTGAGGAGGACGGAGGGTGTGGGAGAGGAGAGGAGGGTGGTGGTGGAGGAGGGGACGTGGGTGTAGTAGGAGGAATCAGCGGAAACTGGAAGATAGACCTGGAAAAAATGGGATGGATGAGGGAAGGGGTTTTTATTTTTATTTTTTTTTTTAGGGTGCGGTTTGATGGGGAAAAGGGTTTTCGTTGAAGGGGAGAATAAGGGGGAAAGGGGCGTAGGGTTGAGGGTGGGGAGGGGGGAGAGGAAGGACAGGTATATTGGAGTGGTGTGGGAGGAATCTTTATATCGATGAGATTCGGGAGGAGGCGGTGAAGAAAGACGGTGATCCTCTTCAGCCGGAGGAAGGTTGAAGGGGTAGGCGGATGTGGAGGAAGTGGTATAGGGAGAGAGCAGGAGTAGGAGGATAAGAAAACGGAAATTAGGAAAAGAAGGAAGGGCGTGGAAGGAGCATGTTGACGTCACTTCCTTCTCGGAGAGGCGTGGGCGTAGTTTTATATATATATATATATAATCTCGTGCGTGGCAAACAAAAGGAGTGCAGTGGAGTAGAAGAGAGAGACAGAAGAAAGGACGGTATTTCGCGGGTGGTTTTTACTAAAAAGAACATTTACGTGATGTCGGGAGATACAAATAAAAAAAGTCGACGTTGCGTCGTTTAACACCCGGCGATAAGACAAACGCAAGTGATAATCGGCAGCTGTTTTTGTTTTTTGTTATCCTCCTTTTGCCGACGGGAAAACATCGCCTATTGGTCAGTTGACGAAAGATCTCTTCCATTTGATCGCGATTTGTTTATCTTTTTTGTTTGTTCCTGTTAACAGACCAGTCGCGGGCATTTTGGAAGATTCGAGGATGGAACATAATTCGAAGAATTGTACCTTATTATTCGGGTCGGGTCTGTTCCCCGTTCTGTTCCGCACAACTGATAGAAATCGAACGATTAATGTTGTTATTCTCATAAGAAGTCATATTAGGACGTTATTTCAAACGCAAAAATGTATAAAGCTCGCCTTATCCATCTGATGACGAAATTAACTCCTAAATCCACACGTTAATTGAGAGAGAGAGATGGGAAATTTAGACACTAAACAGGCCTCCTCAGCGGTATTTTATTTTTATCGAATAACCTTTGGCCATGGCGAAGCAGCAACCGAAATGCATGTCTAGTTACCTCAGTCATCTGAGGCTAAATTAGATCTTGATTATCAATATGATATTTACATCGGTATGCGATTAAACAATAATTTTCAATTATACATGCTCGAACGCAATGCTTGATTAAACTCTATTTGTGTAATTCCGCAGTGTCGATCCATTCGAAATTCTGCATGGTCCTTCCACGGAAATATATTAGAGGTGAAATTTCACTAGTGAATTTCCCAACATCCAGTAATTAATTATAAAATGGTATCAAAATATCACATCTATAAAATGCTGTCAAAACCACGAATTATGGCATGAGAGATGATACCCGTCTTATTGATATCTTAATACAATTGATATGCAGTTAATTTATAGGTCAGTGACCGTATAAAAGTCTTTAAGATGGTTTTTGTTTGTATTATCATTATTTTAAAATTATAATTTGTTATAACTGAGAGATTAATTAATTAATTAATTATTATAGGACAGGTTGAGGTCTGCTTTGGCGCAGTGGTTCATGACATTCGCCGTCATTGCTGGGAACCAAAGGTTATAATATTTCTTAATTCATCAGCTTTTATTCTCGAGTATTTGGAAAATACAGGATCAATTTTATCATGCCATTGTAAAAGTTGTCGGAAGTAAATTTGAAGTATATTTTTGCACGAATCGGTCACAAAAAAGGTGAACTCTGGAAATTTTTTCGCGGCCGTTATTCATTTAACCATTATATCAGGAAATTTCAAAAAATAACCAGACGCATTCATATTAAGAATTAAATCACGCGCAAATCATCGCCGTTTTTCATTAATATTCCTGCCGCCACCGGAACATTTAATTGCTATTCACGACGTCGATGAACCGCGCACGTAAAATGCATTATTTTGAAGCAGAAAATACGTCCCTATTTGCCCTTAGCATTAAACATTATGTTAACTCGATAACAGAAAAATAATTTTTTTCGAAAAATTTCAGCTACATTCGACGAAAAAAAATAACAAATATAAATAAGCAAGTAAGGGAATGACAATATGGCGATGATTACGAAATATATTTCAATTCACAATTGAGAATTATCGAGCTATTCCCCTTGTCTCGGGTCAAATTAATGCCAAAGGTATCTCTGATAGCGGTGAATTGGCAGTAAAAATCATGTTTGATTTTTTTTGCTACAAAGCAGCGGGCGCAATCAGTGTTATTCAAGCGCGATCGTTTTATAATTTACCTTTGTATTTATTTTGTCAATTATAAAATATTTTTCAGTGTAAGCTCTTATTAGTATAAAAGAATTGAAATTTTAAGCACTTTTATTTATTTTTCACAAGCCCATAAACAGCGCTTTACGACCTTTGCAATGAGCGTAATAACAATAACAAATACGAACACATACGAAAATGCTGTCGGAATAGGATTCGAACCCGCGACCCTAGAATTAGGAGCTAGACACGCTAACCACCCCTCTGCCAACATCTCCAATGGCCATTGCAAAAATGCTTATTTTATATCCTTGTTGCAATTATCGAAAGCGCCTAAGACAAGCAATTTTCAATTTTTTACGTGTTCTTGTCCTGGAATTTATTTTCAACCCTAAGACGAGCTCCATAATTCTCCGATCGGGAAAAATATTTTGGCGATCATCTCCGATATATTCCGTAAAAAAATGAAAACAAGTTCTCGGTGTGAAAAAAAAGGCTGAAATACGCATTCGGAAACGAGATTGAGACGATTGCTGTTTTCCACGGCGACGTGTGCGGGACGAGAGGAAAAAGAGAGGGCAAAGTTCTCCTCCTCTCCTCGCGGAGTGTGATTTAGAGACGACGCGCGTGATATTGAGCGTAACTCGGACGGCGTAATCGTCGTCAATGGTCGATTCAATCCGCCGTACAATCGATAGCGGACTATTTCTTCCGAACCATATAGTTCCCTTCTTCCCCTTTCTTCTCTTTCTTCCTCTCTTTGTATATCTCTCTCTCTCTCTGTGTGTCGTCGCCTTTTAGCCGTTTATTTATCTCCCCTTCCACGCACATTCCCTATCGCATTTCTCCTTTTGTCCTTTCTAAATTCTAAAAAATAAAATAAACTCTCGGAAAGAGAAAGAGAGAGAGAGAGAAGACGACCATCACCGTTATCTATCCTCCTAAACCCATTCACTGAGAAAATAAAGAGTTTTGCTCGGAGGGGAAAAGAAAGGAAACGAAAGGAAGGGAAGAATAAATTCCGTCTTCTTTTATGCTGAAGGTAAAAAAAGTCCTCTGCTGCTCGAGTCATTGCAATGCTTTTCGAACCTTCAATGCCAGACCTTCAAAGAGAGATGAGAGGAAAATTTGACGAAATTCGTTTTTTAAATATTTGTTTATTTTTCGTAAGCGTAATTCCGTGTCGTTCCATTTATCCCCTTTTGGTAAAAAGGATAGTTTCGTTCAGGGGAAAAGTTGGTATTTTTTTTCTTAGACTTTTACGATCCTGAATGCCCAATGGTCAGGCAACAACGAGTTGCCGAATGTGAAAAAAGATTTGGTAGATGTCGTATCGTTGGTTATTTTGGGATTGAAGAGTCTGAAATATTTTTTTTCAATTCATGGATTCTGACGAGAGAGATGCAGAGAATTGTAAGTTTCCAGATGAGGCTATTAAAAGTTGGTCTGCAGAAAAAATAGAAATATATAATAGAGATATCTCGATGGAAATATCGTTAACTAAGTTTCCGAAACAGAAGAAAAGTAGTTCGAAAGTATTTGTTTTAATCACAGTTCTGTGTGTAAAGCATACTTGTATAAATATATACATAAGATTTATTAACTCTCATATTGGCCGTTAACGATAAAACATAATAGACAATATCTTATTTATTATCATGTTTTTGAGAAAAAGGTGAGATAAATCGGGCGATTACTTGTATGTTTTTCATATGAAAAGGAAGAGATGCATTATCGAGAGTGTGTATTGCTGTGATGGATATCCCTGTTCAGTTGGACAACTAAAAAAATGGATGATTACGTTAGTAATAAGCTTATACTTTTAAATACACCATCTTTGGCCCTTAGTAAAAAAAATTCAGTTTTCGTGCGGAATTTGTAACAAAGAGATGCACTATTTCTGGAAGCGAAACTTAAAATTTTTCTCTGGCGACGTAGTAAAAAATAAAAAGGTTTTACAAGCATTACAGAATACGGTTATTGAAAACGAGCGCAATGCGTGAATTCTCTTTTGCCCTGATTTAACTGGGCCCTTTCTTTATTCGAGACGTTTCGGCACTTCGGCGAAGAGTTTCGACATGTTGCGGAGATTTTTTAAGTACGGCAAACCCTTCTGGGACGGAGGCGTTTTCTCTGAATGAGCGCTCCAGTGGACAGGAGATTGAATTATATCCCGCTGCCATGACAACTCTTCACACTTGACTCATCTCCTCGACGACGCATTCTCCTTTTGAATTGGCGGATCAGGATAAAGCAAAGGACAGAGGTGAAGATCTCTATGACCCTATGGAGAGTGTGCTAGAGCAGTTAAAACGTGTTTCGGCCTTTCTCGGAATTCCAAGTTGAAGTTCTGAAATCTCAATTCATTTACGAACAACCGTGGAGAAATTATTAATTAAAAGTGTCGAATACCCAAGTTAAACTCAAATGTCTCATATTTGTAATTCAGGGTGTTCAAAAAGACTATATAATAGATAGATAAAAATTACAGGTTGGCAACACTGATGTTTACTATTGTCATAACCTCACTTCCACTCACTCACTCATTTTGTCTCTAGAGGAAAAGATTTTTTTAGCGGAAAATTGTTTAAAAATAGTAAATGTAAATAGTCAATGTTGCCAACCTGTAATTTTTATCGATCTACTGTATAGACTCTTTGAAAACCCTGTATATCGAAAAAAATAATGAGAATATCCTCTAACATTTGAGCCAAATTTGCTATGGGTATTGTGGCTGAAAACAAAATCAAGAATAAATACTTCAACATGAACTATTCTAAAATCAAGTACTTGTAATAGGTTTTTTCAACAGCCATAAGAAGGTAATAAAAACTGAGGCGAATTTTGGATTTTTATTGACCCCACTTTCGGTGAATCACCATTGAAGAGGGCCGTATTGTAACCAAAATGCGTATCTGGTTTTTATAACTACGTAGTTGTGGCTATTGGAGATGCCTGATTGTGAGATAAGTACCTACTTTTTTCAATTTTTTAATATTCAAGTGCTTATTCTTGAATTCTCTTTGTGTCAAATCTACACTTGTCTTTTACTAAATATATTAATAGAATCCCCGTTATGGCTAATGGGGATACCAAGGCAAGTTCTTAATTTTTCAGCTCTTGAGACTCAAGTGCTTATTCTGGTGTTTAAGCCTAAGTTTATCCCTTAACTCGGTTGTGAAAGGTAAACTCAAACGAAATTTCTTAACTTAGGATTGATAAAAATGACCACTTTTTAAAGTAAATGAGATGTAACCGCTTACTGTATAGTATAACTTTATTTTGGAATAATATGTAAAAAGATTAATTCCAATACGTAACCGCTTACTGTATAGTAAAACTATTTTTTGGAATAATATGTAAAGAGGTTAATTCCAATACAAAATGCATAGAAAACTCGACCAAAGACTTAGCAATAAAATAGTTTTTTCGAATAAATCAGCAGTTTGTAAAACAACAATGCTGAATGATTTTCCAAATGTAATAAATATTATTTTTGATTATATGTTACTTTTGTCGTTTCAAGCAAATATTTAACTCATTTTTCACCGTTTGGACGCATATTTTATGGCGTAAAAATTGTTTTTACGTGTCAAACGCGTCCGAAAATTTTCCCTTCGTGCGTCCAAATTTTTTAGCGAAGATTTGAAGTTATTAATAATTCTAACAATACACAAAATTCTTGCTTTACCCTCGCCATTTACCGCTGGCGATTCCGCCTCAGTTGGAAAGCTGAAATAAACGTATAGAAAACAAGTGAAATCTCCGAATTCTCGCTCATATGTATAGAAAAAAAGAGAGCTTTTTGAGCGTTGGGTGACGCAGTGCCACGTTCACTTGTTTATGAGCGACCTCCGAAATGGGATTTAGAATCCACGACATCGTCCCAGTCTCCCGTGGCATGCACCACACTAGAAAACACTAGTCCGCACGCTTCGCTCTCTAGCGGGAGCGAGGGGAAAGAGGCGCGAACTGAAAAGGGACAACATCCTCTCTCTCTTCTCGTAAATGCGAGGACACATACATATACGCCCACACACTCGGACCCGAAAACACACACACACACATATATACGTGGAGACACAACACACAGGCAAGAGCACATACGTACAGTAATGTTCGCTCCTTCCGCACGTCACAATGCTTACGCGAGAGAGTCGCTGTCCCATTCCTCCTAAAAAAAAAAAAAGCCCCTTCTACGGTGCTCTTCTGCCCCCCCCCTCCCAAAGATCCTCCTCCCTATACGTTCCCTCTCCTCCCAACTCCCTCGCCGCCATCTCCCACAGTCTCCTGGCCATCCGATGACAACGGAATCCCAGTGAACATGCACGGGGCGACATCAGCGCCGCTCTTCGCTAAGTACGCTTTGGGGGCCGAAACAATGGCGGGAAAAAATTACTCTCGAGAGCATAAAAAAAAGAGGGAGAAAGAGATCGTCGCTCTCTTTTTTTTTTACTTTATTTCGACAACGCGCCGAGGATGTTTGAAGTATGGAGATTGAAGGTTCATGAAAAATGCCTCACGTCAATCACAAGCGGAGTGGTGTGGGGAGGGGGGAGAGAAAAAAATTATTCGAATCGCGAAAATGGCCGACGGATTGTATGAATGGACGCCCGAAAGCGACGGGAACGATATTCGCGGGCTTTTTATTTTCGCGGGAAAAGTTTTGCATTAACAATTCGCGATCAAGAAAACATTTTCGGAATGATTTATCATTTTTTTAGCGTCGACATGAGCCGCGAGTTTTGTCGTGCGTGCCGGAATGGCCTTTCTCGAAATGTAATGGTTCTTTTTCTGAAAAATTCTTTTAGTTCTTCAACATTTTTTTGTCGATCTTTCAGATTTCGTAGCCTAGATTAATTATTCTGAGAATTGTTTATATATCGTACATTTCTTACTGGAATAAAAGCGCACTTTCCCTATGACCGCCATGGGTTACCCTTAGAAAACGGTTGAATATACCACTAGAGAATTTTTTCGCCAGAAAAGAACGAATGAATATTACCGATGTAAGACTAGAGAGACCCTTAAATGACTTTTCAGAATTTGGCGACACCCCTCCCTATCAACCATCAGTAATGATCGTGTTTTTTTAATTGTCATACCTAAAGTATAAAATCAAGATTTTATGCTTCTCCATATCTCCCAACATTTCGAAGTTAGTTAGAGTTTCAAATCCGAATAATATGTACCTACTAATGCATGGTATATCTATAGGCAGTGTTTCTCAATCTGGGTGCCGTGAAGTGTTCTAAGGGGTGCCGCAGAAATTATTCCGTTTTCTGTTTTCCCATTTTTGCATCGTCGGCTTTCAAAAATCCAAACCAGAGTTAAGACGAACTTCATTTCGTCGAAAAGGCACTTCGTAATGGTAGGAGATACGGAGAAGCATAAAATCTTGATTTTATACTTTAGATATGACGATTAAAAAAACTACGATTATTGCTGATGTTTGATAGAAAGGGGTGCCGCCAAATTCTGAAAAGTCACTTAAGGGTGCCGTGACTCGAAAAAGGTTGGGAAGCACTGGCTATAGGGATATATTATATATTTGATATAAGCGAGGAACTATGAAAATATCCTTCATTTACCCAGATATTTACCGTAAAATGTTATATTTCAGAACAGATTGACGTTAAACAATGCCGTCAGAATTACGCCTTAACCCCTTTAGACATTGTCTACACGTTCGTATGCATGATTTCATTTCCATTTTTCTATTAAAAATTTACTAAACAATATTTCTAACACACTGTAATACACGATTATGTAAATTTTCTGTGCGTGCCTAAGGGATTTTATAGCCTTAAATGCTTGCAAGTTTAAGTGCAAGATATAATTCAGATCTGAAAGAGTTAAGAAAAAATTGGTACTTTAATCGTATTCTGATATAGGGAAAAATAAATAATACGCCCCACTAGAGTAGCCGACATTTTTAACATGAATATGTGCCACTTGGATACTGATACACTATAGACTCCGCTCCGACAAGAAGATTCTTGCGTAGTAGCATTTGCATCGTAAAAAGGCTTAACGTATACAATTTGGCTTGTGTGTGTGCCTTGGGCGAAGAACCTTCCTCTTTAGAAGCTCTATCGCTGGGCACCTGAATTGACCCAGATGCATCTTAACGGGAGACTGCAATACGAACTACGTATCTCCCCCACCCTCCTTCCGTCGGGAGTATAACTTGGACCCGTTCTCAGAGAAATTTGCGTCGTCCTACTCAACGTTCTGAATAAATATCAATGCCCCGAGTCATTACTAGATGCTAGGGGTCCTATACTGGCGCATCGTCAAAAGGAAAAGCTGGTGAAGACGCTCTAAAGGCAGGGATTACATCGGTATGCACTTAAAAAATATCCGGCGTTAATCGAAATAAAAGATACCGTTGTTGTTGACTTGAGAAGTGGAAATGTACTGCCAAACTCCGTTAGTTGTTCAGGACAAAAACGATGGGCCTCAGTGCCCCGTTATATGTGATAAACAATGTCCGCGTTGGACGGCCTCGAAACGGTCCAGGACCATTCCCACGTCTTTGGGTGCTAAATATGCGCATTGTGCTCGTTGCGTTCGCAACCGAAGTCGAGCATTATGGGATGCTTTGTTCTCGACAATGCACCCCCTTGGGTTCGCCCACTTCCGATCTCCATCATGACACGGTCCGCTTGGAAGAAGGGCTTTTAAAGTGTACGTTCACGGTCTGATCCATGTTTATACTTTATTGTACTCGTATAGTTTTATTTTGGCACCCGCATTATGCATAGTGAAAATGTAGTGAAAAATGGAATAAATTCGTCTTACTGTGTTTCAATAGGACGACGGTGCGGATTAAATCGCTTAGAGAGTCGACAAGTAGAGAGGAAAGATTAGGACAGCAAAAATAAAAATACCAGAATTAGACATAAAAAAAAGAAAATAAGTCAGTTTTCTGCCGATCACATATGTATGTATCCGTATTTGATGAAACGTACAGAAATTTTGATGAAAGATTAGTTTTAAGTGCAGTTGAAGAAAATCGGGACAGGAGACGTAATTTTTTTACGAACATCTAAAATTACCTCTAATTGCGCTGCTAAAATAATATTAGCACATTCACTTAACACACAATGCCTGCGTTTAAGAATGCATTTCCATGCTAAGTTTACGGTTTGTACCATATGGGTAACTTCTACCGCCACAAACGATTGTATCTGCTACCAAACGTGTGGTAATAACTTCTTATTTTCGATTCTCATAGCGTTTGTTCAATCGAATTATCGCTATAGATGTTACCTAAAACTCGCCTCTACAAAAATATCTATAAGTTTTTAGGCAAAATTTAAGTAGCCTACGTCGCAGGGAATACTGCCGCTTACTGGCGGAGTTACTTTTATTTTTTTTGATAAAGTTGGATATTTTTCGGTAAGAGAGAATAGAGCCGTGCCTACTTAAAAGTCTCCCGGCGATGAAGGGCGAACCAGGGAGGAATAAGAGGAAGATGCGTAACGAGGCAGAGTGATTCGAGGAAGGAATGAAGGGAGGGAGAAGATATAGTAAGGGGTGGAATGGGGAAATATATTTGCTTCGTTAGGAGAAGGGCGAATACAAGGGAGAAGGATGGCGTTTTTTTGGGTCCGTAGGTGGAACGGGAGGGATAATAGAGGCGAATCAATTCGGAGATTGAGAGAACGGAGGGAGAATGGTTCATGGGAAGAAGAAAGAAAAATGGATTTGTTTTGCGAAGGAAGAGGCTTAAAAGACTCATTCCGTTTAACCACTTCGCGGAGCTATATAAATTTTATCGCACACATATTTAAAGCTCAAAAAATAAAGTTTACATCAGAAAAAGTCTGCATTAGAGCAGCTGTAAAATAGATAAAAAAATTTTGCGTGCAACTTTTGCGCGCGGTTTTAAGTTTTATCTTTATACGGAACCAGACCTGGCAATGTAGATTTTATAGCATAAGTTTCAAAACTATAAATGAAGTTCATATGAGATGTAAAATCGTATAATATATTTTTTGTATAAAATTATATTGCAACTTTTGCAGGTGGTATTTTAATGGCTCCTCGGTAATTAATCCATTATTATTCTTACTGTCTTTTAAATTTATTTCCATCACATAATTGAGTGTTACGGATAAGGCAATGACCACTTTTGCTTCATCTTTAAATGGGTAGATAAATATGTTTATGTGGTACGGTGGTTGTGAGGTTAGAGGAATGAGCGAAATGGTAGAAGGAGATGAAGAAAGAGTGGCGAAAAATTTGGACGAGAGAAAAAGATAATAACGGGTATACATAGCTACGGAGAGAGGCGTAGGATTTTAGAGGAGAAAAGGAGGAAGAAAAGTGAGTGGATAGAAACTAGTATACATATAGGATATAAAGGTAGAGAGAGAGAAACAATGTAGAGGAGTTTTGGAAAATGGAGGTAGAGAGGAAAGCGTATTGATGAGGAAAATATGGAGAGAAAGAGAGAGAGGGAGAGAGGGGGGGATTGTGACGAATAATACAGTGGAGTTGTGATGAGAGGGAGAGAATGAGAGAGGAGGAGAAAGGCGAGAGGGAGTAGAGAGGGAGAAAATTGTGAATTTGCATTAAGGAGGGGATTTAGAGAAGAGAGAGAGAGAGAATGCGGTGGCAGAGGGTTTAGTGGAGATATGAAGGGGTGGAGGGGGAAGAGAGGTGGAGTGGAGATAGGAGTAGGAGTGGAGTTGTGGGGAGGAGGGGGGGGGGAGAGGAGGATGTGTGCGGAGGACCACTTGCGGGCACAATTAACCAAAGGTACTGGCGCACGTACACACTTCATTTTCAAGGATTTTTCCAGCTTACTCGTTGTAATTGTTGAAAATGCGATTTCTTCCCTCCGCACGAAAATTTCTATCCCTCGCTTTTCCCTCAATTATCAAAATACATCACGCGGACGTAGATTAAAAAAAATGTCTTCTTCATTCACTTGTTACTAGCGAAAAAATAATAGATTCTTTCCCTCCCTCTCGACTCTTTTTCAGTTTTTTTTATCTCGCTGAACATGTAACGCTATGCATGAAAAAAAAATCGTCGAATTTCTTTTTTTTTTTAAAGACCATTTGCTTCTCTAATGGGAATTCCAGAGGGGCGTTATTGATTGCTAGGGTAACGTTTTTTTCCACGGTAAAAATTCTGCAGTGGAGTACTTTCGAACGCAGGACGAAATTAGTTAATGTTTTTTCCTTTTTTTCACTTTTCGCTCGGAAGGCCCACCTAGAAAACATAATTGCTAATTTAATGGCTAAATGAGTGAACTTTTATCTTAATGTCAAGGGATAGGGCTGAAAGGTTTTAATAATGTGGATTGTGTTTACGGTTGACGTTTTATTTCAGTGAAGTAGCAACGATTTAGGTCAGTATAAAAGCTCACATATTACCGTACCTATCAATTTTTCTCGATCAAGTTCTTATAAAATAAGCAACATGATTTTTTAAAATCATTTTTCAGTTATAAAATGCGTACATTATTTAATTTCTGTTAAAGGAAATAATCCCTTTACACAGAAAATTATTTTCTGCTGTAGTTAGGAGGAGAATTTTTAGAAAGCATGTCGTTATCCTTCTAAAACGCAGTTTATAGCGTCCTAATACATCGCTTCTCCATCCCTAAATCTCAAACAGTTCCCTTTCTACGAAATATCGTTAAGCAAGCCATATATATATATATATTATATATATATATATATATATATATATATATATATATATATATAATACGTATGTTCTTCCCTTAAGCCTTTCGCTCTTTGTAGTAGCGTACCAAACAAAATCTATCGCGCGCGCATATATCGAAGGGGGATTTACAGTGCGATTTTCCTTTTTACAGAATAAAAAAAACCCCTAGCATGTACACTCCCGTTGGCAAGCGAATAAAGGGCTTACGTCGGATATGCTTGCTTAATGACTGAGTTAAACCGTGATCTCCTTTCCTCTCAAGCATTTACGTTTCCACCGCAGACATTTCAACTGGAAACCCAAGGACCCACGGGCCCCTCTCTCCTCTCCTCCTCCTCCTCCTCTATCTCTCCTCTTCTTCCCCTCTTTTTCCCCTCTTTCTTTCCTATTCGCTTCCCTCACCCCACTCTTTCCTCCCCCCTCTATCTCTATTTCCTCTTGGCCTTAGAGCTTCCCCCACCTCTACTTTTGCCTCGATCTTTTCCAAATTTTCCCTGCCTCTCCTCTGGCCTCCCTGCCTTTCTATACTTTTCGTCTTCTTCTGTTGTCTCTCACGTGATTTCTAGCGCGTTTTTACTTTATACAAACGAGCTTATGCTTTCCGGTCTTTCTGTCTGTCAGTTTGTTTGTGCAATAAATTTAATTGAAACAGCTGGTAAACGGTAGGAGATGTAAGGCCGAAATTTGAAGGGCGTATGAGATCTACGATGACATTTATCTTCTTTTAATTTGAGTTTCAGAAAAATATATACCTACAGGGTCGGACAGGGGCCAATTTAAAAATTTTCATTTTTAATATCTCCGAAGGTATAAAACAGTGCTATTCAAACTTTTTTTGTTTGTGGTCCTGAAAAATTTCAAAAAATACTTGGTACCCCACATTTTTTCGTAGAAAAGAAATTGCCCTGAAAAAACAAACGGGATTAAAATAATCGTGCCGTAGTGGAAAAACATACGCTTACTCTGTAGGTACACTTACCAAATAGCTTATTTAATCAATTTAGTGAAAGTGAAAGATTTGGCATAAGAGGGATTGTGGTACGTTAGGTGACTCAGTTAATACCAAGTTTCACACCCTCTTTCCTTCCTCTCTTTCTCTTTCCCAATAATCTCGCTCATCAGGCTCACTCGAGAGAGAGAAAATTAGGGAAAGAAGGGAACGAGTGAAGGGTATTAGAAGGGAGAGAGAATTAAGTGGAAAGAGGACGAGAGAATGAAATGATAAACAAGAGGGATGGATATGACCTAAATATTCCGACGAAGGACATTCAGGGGTCTCTTACACGCACCGCTAAACTTTGCAGACGACATTCTCCCTGCTCTAGAGATGGAGCCACACGCCGTTCTTTCTCTTTCTCTTACTTTCTCTGTCTCTCTCCCCACTCTCTTTCCATATCCCTTTGCCGTATACTGTCCTCTTCCTCCTTTCCGCCTTCTCTCTTCCATTTTATTCCGGTCTCTGTGGCGCCTTCGAGTCCACATTTCCCTCCCAATCCTGTTACAGAAACGTCTTCTTTTTGTTCTGACAAATGCTGATATATACAAGTGGTTCGTTCGTAAATTTATTACATCCAGTTTTTCAAAATGTCTTAAAAAGAATTGAAGATGTGTTGTTACTAGGTACATGTAATGCAAATACAAATTTCTAAATTCGTAGAAGACCCCGTTTCATTTTTATAAAGACCAAGTGAATTTTGCTTATACATCGCGCTTTTGATCATTCGACGCAAACCGAGGAGTAGACAGGTTAATCCATCATTTGGATACCGCCCCTTGAAAGGGACTCATTTATTTTTTAAGATTTTTAAGAGTTTTCGAAATTTTCTACGTTTTTGATACTTATCACTTTCTTTTATAGTATAAAATAGGAAGTTCATGACACTTTCGATGTTTGCTTCCGGCAAAGATTCAATTAAATGAATACTTTCCCAACCTTAAACTACGTGCTTCATTCATGGTTTAATCCCGAACCGTTTTACTTTTGTAGGAACGATAAATTTATAAAAAATTTTAAGAATAAAAATGGCAGTTTAATCAAATAGAAGGCCCCCGGACTCAAAAATTCGTTCATTTAAACGTTAAAAAATATATCTCTATACATAACGCAATCCCATCGGAAAGATATCACTTGTACTGATGTTAGAAACAGTGACAGTAATTTCAAATGCGAAAAGTTAGATATTTTCTAACAGGAGGAGAGGGAATCCACGATGATTGGAATTTCTGTATGAAATATTATGGAATAAAATCCCTCGTATAATACATATGCTCTCTATTTTTTTCAGGCGAGGACATCCCTTCCGTTGAAAAAAGTGGAAGAGGGTGTTTACTCAGGAGAAACGAGTGATTACTGGTGAAGGAGCTGTCCGCTGTATTATAAGGTAAACAGCATTTGAGTTTACCCTTATTAATGACTGATAGTACTTTGGTGATTGAAAATAAAGTGTGATTTGTAGTTCGCCCAGGAATACGCCGCCCTTAAATGTCCATATCGCTGATTCGCCAATTGTAGATTGTTATAAAAAGATGTTACAGGAGGGTACTCTGAAAATCAGAATCGTATTTGGAAAGTTACAAATTATTTTTTCAGTAAAAATGGATTATTTTTTTTAAAGATAACTGTTTCCTTGATAGTCGATTTTGCGTTGATGCAGTATTAAAAATTAGTAAATGTAAATATACGTAAATATTTTGTAATCAATTAAAACGTGCTCGTATACTTATGACATTATGAATATTTTTTTTCGTATTCACTTGCTCTTTCGGATCTAGACTATCCTTGGCTACCGTTGTGCTTCATTAAAAGCATTTATTTTGTTCAATTCAATTTAAATTTAAAGTGTTTTATTTTCCTTAATTGGTGTATATATATATATATATATCAGTGGCGTGCGATGATATTTTATTTAGGGTAAGCTGGTAGAGAGATATTTAACCCCTTAACAGCGTCAACTTCTTCCGGATCCTCCTAAACTCTGCGAAAGTGTGTGTTGGCATCATGTTATGGATCCCACTGTTTATTCCCAGTTTTTTCCGTTGTTTTGAATAATGTAGTCCTTGGCCTATTAGATTTTTGGTTTGGTCCACCCATCGTGTTGATGTTCGTCCTCGTGAGCGGTTGCCGTCCACTTTCCCTTCGACCGTTAACCTTTCCATGCTGTCTGTCCTTCTGGCTACATCCCGGAAAAACTTCAAAAACAGTTGGCTAATTTTGGTTAGCAGACTCGTGCGGACATACAATTCGTTTAGTATCGACTATTGAAATTAAAAAAAAATTATTCACGATTGTAATTGATGATAATTATTCCTGAGGACGCTGATGTCGACAGCAATCATATTCATTGCTCTGTATGGAGAAAGTCATATGCTGGACACATCAGATTTTTACTTTCTCCATACACAGTATGAGGAAAGTATTGTGATCATGAAAAAAATCGACTTCGAGATTTCAACGGAAATACACGTTTTGAGATCCCTAGAACACGTTTAGACTATTTTTGGAATGTTGTACGTGTGTGTGTGTGTCTATGTAGATGGATGTATGTGATTGTGAGCGCTCTAACTCAAAAAGTACTTGTCACACTAATACCAAATTTCATATATAACACTTTAGCGTTAGCACAAAGAACTGATTAGTTTTTAGACAATACCGGTTAAACAGAAGTCGAGGTTTTTGCAATATTTCTCCGATAATACTTCATTATTCTATACATTGATCATTACAAAAAATGTAGAAAATATAATTTCCCACATCTTTTATTTCAAACAATTTTCCATAGCAGTTATTGTTTAGAAATTATTTTTAAATAATCGGTGTTTTCGGCTTCCGTCAAATATCTCCTTAAAAACGTCGTTATTGGTAATCCTTGTGAGGCAGTGGCGGATCCAAGTGGGGGGGGGGGGGCGATCGCCCCCTCCTTGGATAACCCCATTGCACTCCACTGGGCGCTTTCTTAAATTCATTCCGCGCAAAAATCCTCAATTATACGCCGCAGATTAGGTCTGTATAGCAAGGGAAAGAAGGATTCTGATTGGGTTGGGATTTTCAAAATATAGGGCAGTTGGCAGGGGCGGATTCGATAGGTGGAGGGGCGATCGCCACCCCTTTAGAAGTTTCTGGATCCACCCCTGTCGTGAGGACCAAAGTTGTAGAGAATAATATTTCTTCCAAGGTTTATTTGAAACAGATTTTCGTAGAACCATACATTTCGGAGATATTTTGCTTATTCGTGAATTTACAGTATACAGCACCACCACCATGTAGCGGTGAATTCTATAAACATATTCAAAATATACCTAATTTACGGCAATAAGGAGGACTATTCTTCTACGACATGAAATAATAATTTTGCCTTATAATGCTATTCATAATAATTTAAATATTTATACCCCAAATATGGAGAAAGTCACCTGTTGGCCACATCAGATTTTTTATTTATTCCATCCATAAATCTGTAACTTTATCTACATCTCTAACTATCGTAATATTCGGCAATATATTCGATTTATAGCCTTTCCTTCATCGCCCTATACAGTTCGTTATATTTATCCGCTATCTAACTAACATTTCTTCTCTTTCTTCCCTCACAAATTGTCATTAATTCCTCTTTTATCCTCCTATAACGCTTTTGAGTGTTCACGAAAACTATTCCTCGTCTCTTTGATTTCTCCCCCGAAAAAAATAGTACTTTGGAATTTTTGAAAGCGAAATGTTAATATCCGCCTGCTGATATTAAGCTTTTGAATGTTTTTAATGGTGTTTCCTCTGTCTCTTATATACTCGCGCAGTGCACTAAGTACGCAACTCCTTCATAAAGGCGGTGGGCATAGAGCCATGCGACGATCCGCGAATTTTACTAAAAGGTACTTAATTCAGGGTTTTACTTGCTCCATTGTGCGAGAAAGGGTTACGGCGTACTCTTCGCTAGGCAGTAGAAGTTAAAGCATCCCATTCCGCATATACGAAGGAAGAGCGAAATATTTCCTTTTAAGTTCTCTCGTGTTGTGCTGGGATGAATAGTCGGATGTAACTCGAGTGGACCCAGTCCGTATCCATTTTGGCGTTCTAGTTCTCATAATAAGCCGGAGGTCGCCAATTCGAATCCAGCCGTGAGAATGGTCAGATGCAATCTACCTTGCTGTTGTTGTTGATAATATTCTGGACGCAATTCCTTCTTACGCTGCAAATTGATCATAGGTAAATAAATAAACAAATTGTAGTCGGTGACTTGGTATACATGGTCGTTTGGGGTACGTACGCCTAATAAACTGCGCTACCTACTCAATCTGTCCAGTCTATGAACTCCGTGCTTTCCCGGGTAACGTTAACTACTACGTTTATAAACAAACATATGATATGTGCTTTTAATTGGAATGATTTTTCGTTAAAAAATCTGCAACTACTATGTTTATAAACAAACATGATATGTGCTTTTAATTGGAATGATTTTTCGTTAAAAATGTGCAACGTAATGTATGCGATAATTCAAAGCGAATCCAGCCGCTCGAATTCCAATAGAATTAATTTTCCAATGCGTATAAAAGTAAGCAAAAACAAGATTGTAAAATGGAAGTAATTTCGCAGAGTCATTTGCCTCCATTACGGACGACCGAGTTACCCACAAATGTAGGGAGACTGTTTATTTTCTGTTATCCGCTATGATTATATATAGACGAGGTAGCTTGCTGAAGAATAATATTTTTCATAAAAATCAACTTTGATCTGCCACTTTCTTAATGAGGGACGGGAGTAGGTAGAGAAAAATCAAGCGCTGAGAAAGATAATTTAGAAAATCGACAAAAGTTATTTTTTTCTGACATTCACAGCAAGTTATCGTAGTTACCTAGCAGTGATCGCTTTGGGTGGTTGCAAGCGAAACTAAACTTTTGGAACGTTTAGTATATTTTTCCGGCGTAACTAGAAATTTTAGCATGATAACCAAGACTGGTGTTTTTACGAAGCGTGCGATTTTCGCATTTCGCCGTCCATCTTAACACAAAGAAATCAAAATTTTCAATTACGCAAAAAAAAAAACATTCAACTTTGATGCCAAACATTATCCGTTTAGGTCTTTCGAAGAAAAACCTTGGACTTAGGAGACTAAATAATAAACCGAATATGTTAATTTTCCGCCTTGAGAATTTTTTTGTTAACCTGGTTGGTGACGTTTACCGAAACGAACGAGGCCGCGATATATTCGCAGAAGGAAAAAGCGATTGTTTCCTCGTTGATGTTCTCGCTGCGCTTCATATTTTCGCGGAATATTCTTTCCGAAGGTATAATTTCTCTCTGTCTTTCCTTTCCTTCCTTTCGCGACTTCCTTTCTCTGTTCTACTTTTATTATTGAAACTGCACTACACCTCTCTTCCTTCCTATCCCTCCTCCCTCCCTCCCCTCCTCTCTATGGCCACTTCAAAATCCCTCGGGAGCCTCTAGGCACTAATTCCCCACTCAGTGATAATGTCACAAACCCTCTCTCTCTCTCTCTCATGGCATGGAGATTGAACTCATTAAAAAAGACTTTGCTCCCAAGTTTTCTCCTCCCGACTTTATTTCCCCCCCTCCCTCTCGCTAATACTTCCACAACCACCTCCTATATTGCACTGATGATGCTTAAATAAGTATTGATATTCCGATCTCGTTTTGCGGAGACTTTATATTTTTTTTATTTCACTCTTGCGCAACATGTCAGATTTCGCCGGCGAAAAAAAACTCTCTCGGAGATGATATTATATTTTGGAGTCCCTTCTCGTCATCTACCCTCCCCTCTGATTTTCCCTTTTAATTTTTTTCTAAATTTATAAACGAAAAAAATCTTCGCGTGAATGTATTATTAAAAAAAACGGCGATTGAAATACGAAGGCTCAATTACGAGAAATTCCACTCATTTAATCTTGTGTACGTTCTTATAAATATCGTAAAAAATTGTCTTTTAATAAAAATCTTACGGTGGGTTTAACTAAAAACACGGGACGAAAAATTAGATGGAGACAATCTTATTGGAATTCGTTCCATGCGTTGGCGTTATCGAATTAATGAGAAGGGAAAAATAGGATTATCTTTTGAGAATTAAAGGACACGGAGATTTAAAACAATCATTTATATCGTTCGATGAAATTTGAAGCAGTATTCTTCGAACCGTTTGAGACAATATATTCGGTTATTTTTCATATGAAAAATTATTAAAATTTTTAACATGGCTAAATTATAAATTTTCTGCAATCTTGGAGAAGAATGAGCATATCATATATTAAAAAGTGCGCAAATTTTATCTTTTTCCTTAAAATTTTTAATAACATGCACATTAAAATATGAAACATTACAAACAGTTACCTCGAATTTGGATGTAATTGATTTACCGTATTTCCCGGCGTATAAGACGCACTTTTTTCTCCCGAAAAACGTCACCTAAAATCAACCTGCGTCATATGCGCCGAGGGTAAATACTTGCTCGGTCGTATAGATCACTGCTTCTCAACCTTTTTTGATTCACGGTACACCTTCATGAGCGCTTAGTAAATATCGTGGCATATCAACCCTACGTCTTTTTAAAGAAGGATAAAATACTATTATATTCTTAAATTAATTAAATATTAAAAATTTACTACTTCCTCTCGCAGTATAAGTATAAGGTGTATGCGAATTTTCTGTTTCAAACGCTTTAGTAATAATTAAAAATCCTCGGAATTTGCAGCACGCTAAAGCACTGTGGCACACTGGTTTAAGAAGCTCGGGTATATATTTACCAGTATTCTGCAGAGTTCTTTGAATGAGGAAAAGAGAGATTTCCTAAGCCTGTATAAGAGATCGTTCATTAAACAAACAATACGTATTTTAGGTACAAAATAAGGTTATCGCTTTGAGATTGAATTACGTCTCGGTATCAGTAAAACGATTTTGGCGTTGGCTTGCCAGCTATAAATGTTACTTAGTATGCAGCTGAAGTTGATCAACTGTTCAAAGGTAGTGAAGATTCATATGAAAGTGCTTGTGATGATAACTGTATCAGCAATGATAACGATTTTGTTGACTTTTACGATAAGTAAACTTGATTATTTTAATGTAGATCAAACCTGTTTTTGTTCTTGTAATTTTGGTCAGATCAAATCCATGCGTTATTTCTGTTTGAAAGTCGGGGTGCGTCTTATGGGCCGGGAAATACGGTATATAAAAATTCTTACAACTTATTTTCATATTTTTTGAAGGATTCTCAACTACTGTACTCCAGAGAAACGAATTTTCAGTATGCAGAAATGCAACCATTCTAAGAATCGTTTCACGGTAAGATTTAGGCACGAAGGGGAAAAAAATGAATTTTAACAAAAATCGAGCGATATTCTTAAAGGTGATTCATAGACTATAGCCTGCGTCAAATTAAAAATCCGCACTGCTTTGAAGATGAAAACAGAACAGTGTTGATAAGAGTTTAAACAGCTCATAGAACGCAAGCAGAGCAAGTAACTTCCCTATCGCAAGACTCAAATCGCTGACTCTTTCAGAGAATCGCAGCCATTACGCGTTACCGGAACGATTAAAAAAAAAAGAACCCTTTTGGCATTACGAAAAATCCCTCTCTGAATAATGGATGGCCATTTAAAAGGTCGGTTGATGATCAAAGGGGGAAATTAAAAGGCGAAGTGTCCATATGCCACCCTTGTAACATCGGCCATTGAAGAAGGCAATAAAAAGAACTCAATCTGAGTGTCCAGAGGCTGTAAACCTATCAGGAAACTATGGATTCAGCAGTAAAACTCGAGTAGGAGAAATGTACTGTTCGTTCCACCTTACCATTAACCTCCATTCCTACTATATGCGCTAAAGGGGGAGGGAGGGAGGGAGGGGGGGCAAGCGGCGCCAGTGTGACGCGGCGGCGGGCGAAGGAAGCACTAAAAAAAACCGTAATGACGTCATAACTAATGGAAAGATCATTAACGCCGCGTCATTAATTTTTATTTATTTATTGCGACACGGATAATTTTCGGGACGGGGTATCATTACCGGCATTTAAAAAAAAAACCGAGTAAGGGATAATAGCAATCAATTTGCGTTAATGAAGGGAAGAAATTACTGAGAAACTCGATTTTTTATGGCAAGGAAAGGAAGGTCTCGGCTGTAAAAAAGTTTAATCTCAAAGAGGTTCATCTAGGAATCAGCGAGATTGCTATGAGCTTCGTGGATTAGACGACGGGAATTTTTTAAATAAAAAAGACCATGTCCGCATGTATTGTACTCCCCGTATTTCTTATCAGTAGTCGACATTTTGTTTGTCTCGTCACGTAGCTATTCTTTTATAGCGGCGAAAACATTTCCGATGGCTAATATTTTAACTACGAAACATATACATAGTATAAAAAATAGCGGGACGGTTTTTGATTACACAAAAGAAAGAAACACTCGCGAAAGACTATTTATAGTGCGTTTCAAAGCATCTTAACTGGCATTGAAAAAAAAAGCTGTTATTTTCCTCTCCGAGCGTTGCGAAAACAAACGAAACTGCATTAGTCCGAGAGATATATTACTGCAGAGAGAAGTCGTCCTTCAAGGAAGCTAGCGAGTCTTGATCGTCGGGAAATACGCACTCGCACAAACACTCACGCACGGACAGAAAAAAATATATGTACACAATATTGCAAAAAACACTTAAGACGTCACATTACCGGACAAACGAGAGCTTTATTCCATTTCCAGTAAAAGGAGATATCCAATTCTGAGTCATTTGTTTCTCTGCCTTCTCTCCGAATATTTCCCGTGGCTCATCTCTCTGTGTCCTCTTCCCTCCCTCCCCCTTTCCCCCTCCCGCCTCCTTCCCTTCCGCTTTACAGTCCCCATCTTTTCCAATCCCATTCCTTCCGTTCTCCTTCTGCCCTTCTCCCATCCCTTTCCCTTCCTTCCACCTTCATCTGTTCGCTACATTTTCCTCCATTCATCCTTTTTTACTTCACCCTCCTGCCCCCACCGCTTCCTTTTTACCCTTTACGGCCCCATTCTGTCCATTACAGGCCTAGTTTACCCCTTACCGCCCTATTTTGCCCCTTACCACACTATTTTGCCTCTTACCGCCCTATTTTGCCCCTTGCCGTCATCTTTTGCCCCTTACCGCCGTCTTCTACCCCTTGCCGCCTCTTCCCGTCCCTTGTCGCCCCCTCCCTTTTACTCCTCATCACTCCCTTCTGCTCTCTTTCGCCCCTTACTGCCGAATTTTGCCCCTTAATGCCGAATTTTGCTCCTTAATGCCGAATTTTGCCCCTTAACGCCGAATTTTGCTCCTTAACGCCGAAATTTGCTCCTTACTGTCCCCTTTTGCTCCTCACAGCGCTCTTTCGCCCATTCATCGCCTCATTATGCCCTTTTCCGCCCTCTTTTGGTCCTTGTTGAATCTCTTACAGCTTATCCTCCTTTTTTCTCCTCTTCTCCTCCTGTATGTTATTGCTCCTTTTCTGCCCCTCCTAGTTCACGCCTGACCCCTTTCGCCCCATTTGTGCCCCATCTCACTCAATCCTACCCATTACCACTTCCGTCATACCACGGTCGTCGTAGGCTCATCCCCCTCCTACCCACTTCCACCTATCTTCTTTTTCCACCCGTATTCTACCTCCTCCTCTTCCCTTCTCTCCCTAAATCCCTCCAACCCCCCCTACCTCTTCTTACCGTCTCCTTAATCCTCCCTTCCATCTCTCTTCTGTATCCTCCTTACCCTCTCCTCTCTGCCCCCCCCAATCCCTCATCTTTCCCCTCCTCACCACACGCCCCCGCTCTATCATTCCTCACAGTCACTCCGCGGGGAGGGGGGGGGAGGAGAAGGGGTGAGGACGACAGAGAGAGAGAAAGAGAGACGTGGAGACGCGCACGACCCCTTTTTCGGACGTATACTATACGAAGTGGTAGCCGTAAAAAAAAGCACTCCACTGTCTTCGGAAGGGGGCGGAAGATGGAGACGGGAGGAGTGTTGACTGCCCTCGTAAGAGAGAGAGAGAGTTTCATCTGACTTTACGTGCCACTTCTCCGGAGGCGTCATCTACTTTTTCGCAGTAAAATTTTCGAGTTCACCCGAAGAGCTTTAAAAACGATAATATTTTTTTTGAGAATAACTGCCGGAGAGGGGGCGGACGAGATGGGAGGGGGGGGGGGGGGAGGCATTGTTTCACTTCTTCCTTTCGCCCTCTGACATGAATATCGTATTTTTTCCTCTCCCTTCCGTCTCTTACGTCTCGGTTGTCGGGAACGATGAGGAACTAATGCTCTAGTCCGGTATAAACTTATCAAGGGCTAACTCAGACTTACTCCGAATTACTCCAAATTAATAATATATTATGACAGTTCCAACGCAAATGCCTAAGTAAAAGATATCACTGGGTGTCTATGCTCAGTAAATCTTGTTTTTGCTAGGGATGCCACCGAGAGGGGAGACTCGCACTGAGTTTTATATCAATCCTTTCTTCGCATTGCGGGTATAAAAAAATGCTGTGATGTTTTTCTTAATTTTAACACTTATAAATTAAGCGAGGTATAATTACGCTATAAATGTTTGTATAATCCTTATAAACCGAGCGATGTATAATTTGTAATATTAATATAGAACGAATTATAATTAATTTTGTTTCTTGATTCATTCTATACGCGACTATGATGATGATATTACGAAAGCGTACAGGAACAGAGGGCGATAAGGTATACTTTACCGTAAATTCACGGCATTTTTATGAGTTTGCTCTTAAAAAAAACGGAGCATTAATCAAAAAATTTACGGCCAGTCCCCAATCTTCAGCGTTTTAAACTAAAAATGTTACGTCGACCTTAAGACAAAAATGTGAACGAACTCTATTACAGGCTTTGCTAAAGGCAACATAAAAGACAATGCAAATGAACGGATTACGGAGATGGCATCTTTGTGTGATATATCAATATGCATTATTAATTATTCGCGGATGATACAGTAGTTTACAGAGAGATTAACAGTCCTAATGATCAATTATTACTTTATGACGACTTAAATGCAATTCTCGAGTGGTGTAAAGAGTGGCAGTTAGAATTGAACTTAGGAAAGTGTTCCTTTATGAGATTCTGGGGAAACAAAAACATTGACACGACGAATTACACTGTTGAAGGCGTCCAGCTAAAACTAGCCGATTCCGTCAAATACTTAGGCGTTACTTTAACAAGCAACCTCTCGTGGGATATGCACATACGAAATATATGCGGGAAGGCTAAAAAGAAACTAGGATTTATCAAACGCATAGTGGGTAAAAGTGAGGAAAAGGTCAAAGAGACATGTTACTTATCGTTAGCTATTAGAGTACGCGTCGAGCATATGGGATCCGTACGAGAAAGGATCAATCTCAGAGTTAGAAAGAGTGCAGCGAAAAGCCGCTAGATTCGTCAAAAATTGTTACGATAGAAACAAAAGTGTTACAGGCTTGATACAGGACTTAGGATGGGAATCACTAACTAATGCTCAAGGTTAAAACTTCTCGAAAGATTTAGAACGCATATATTCTCCAGCGATGCCAGAGAAATAATAAGAGCGCCAACTTATATTGGTAGAATGGACCATCCTCGTAAAATAAGAGAGATAGCCTGTAGGACTGAGAGGTATAAAGGCTCGTTTTTCCCTAGAACGATAGCTGAGCAGAACAGAAGTTACGAAAAGAAATCAGCCGACGTAGAGTGATACTATTCATTATTATGCGCTTTCGCTTGGTGCTATTGCACCCCCTGCCACACACCATTGCGGTGGCTTGCAGGGTGAACTGTAGATATAGATATGCATTTTCCATCTCATAAACCGCTCCACGGATTTTTATTATACATATTTGGCATGGTAAATATACAATCAACATAGCTTAACTTGCCAAATTACCTTTTCAAAGGGGCCTAAATGTATGTACTTCTATACTCATTTTATTTATAATATCCGTGCGTTTTATGAGCTAGAGAAATTTAATCACAGGTAATAAAAGGAATATTAAACGGCGTCAATACGAATTTTATAGTGTATATGTACTTTGAAATCGTTACACATTAATTATTATGAGACATTTCTCATTAATTGAAATAAACCATGGGATACAATTGCCGTAAGGTGAAATGGTTATTTATTATATCTTAATATGCTAACATTACTTTAAGTTGATCAATAGGTCCTTCCCTTTAATCTTTTTATGTCGATGTGTAATTTATATGTATGCGTGGATTTATTCACCGTGAATGGATAATAAAATTAATTGTATGTTATTTTTCAGAGAATCCGAAGATTGCCACTCTTTTAAAAACAAAAATTTTAATTGCAAGGTGTAATTATTATATTGGTCCATATTTAAGTTCGTCTACTGCAGAATTTAATATAAAATAGAAAAATAGTTGTTGGGCATTAACTAAAAACGTAAATTTCTCGAAAACTGAGTCGCTTTTGTAGTCAATTGTTTCTTATTTTTTATCATCTCATGATTAAAGCATCCTTTTTATCTATATTAGTTCCCTCAAATTTCCAATATTCCAAAACCTCTACCCTTCCCTTCATCTCTCAGTCGTGGCCATCAATTCAAGACCTCATTTACTTTCCAATTCCCTCATTTTTTTCTTTAACGGTTTTTATTCCTTCCCTGTGTCTTTTCCTGACGGAAAATTGCACCATCATTTTCTCGTAATCACATCATCTGTATCATTTTTACTTTCTCCACATGTGTAGTATAGAGAAAGTATTGTTTCCATAAAAAAATCGACTTCGACATTTCAACGGAAATATACGTTTTGAGGGCCCTAGAACACGTTTAGACTATTTTCGAAATGTCTGTGTGTGTATGTGATTGTGAGCGCTCAAACTTGCCATAACATTACCAAATTTCATATATAACACTTTGGTATGAGCACGAAGAGCTGATTAGTTTTTGGACAATACCGGTTAATCGGAAATCGAGGTTTATTCGAAACCCGATTCGGTTTGGCGAAATATCTCCGTTAAAACATCATTATTGTATATACAATTCTACGCAAAGTTTATAGAGAATGTAATTTCTTGCAACTTTCATTTTAAACAATTTTCCATAGCAGTTATTGTTTAGGAATTATTTATAAATAATTGGTTTTTTCGGTTTCCGTCAAATATCTCTTTAAAAACGTCGTTATTGGTAATCTTCGTAAGGACCAAAGTTGTAGAGAATAATATTTCTTCCAAGTTTTGTTTGAAATAAATTTTCGTAGAACCATCCATTTCGGAGATATTTACCTTTTTCGTAATTTCCAGTATACAGCGCCACCACCATGTAGGGGTGAATTCTGTAAACATATTCAAAATATACCTAATTTACGGCAATAAGGACGATGGAGAAAGTCATGTGTTGGCGACATCAGATTTTTTTCATTTCTTCGCCTCCATATTTCAAATGAAAAATACGTATCATTTTAGATTTATTTTGTCTGCAATGTGCAATTACACATGAGCTGCCGAAGGAAGATATATATATATATATATAAAGGAAAAAAACTAAGAAAACTCGTCTCATAATTGTGTAAATACGGTAAAATTTGGTTGAATCGTCATCGCCTTGATATTTATTTCGGATTCCTCTGATCCAAAAAAGTGGAAGCCCTTACCTTCTCTCATATATCTGTTTCTTTCTTTCTATCTCATTTTTCCAGTTGTCTTTCCTCCCACGTCCTCGATCCTGTTCACTCCATCTCCTTAAAGATAGATCCCAATTAATTTTCTCGTCGATACCATCGATGCAAGCAGAATACTCGCTTAATTGGATGCTCATCTCACCGGAAGAGTCCTGCGAATGTTCGCAACCTTTGCAAACTCACCCACTTCGTTCCAATTTCACACATTTTTTTTTACGTCTAGCATTACTAGAAATTGGAGTCCACCTCGACGGAGTATATGTATTCGAACGGTAATTTGAGTCGGATGATCGATTTTGCTGCCAGAAATTCCTGTTAGTAATTTAATGCTAGAAGTTTTATATGTAATTTGTCTCGATTGGAGTTGGTGTTAAAATAAATGAGGACCAGTAATGAGTAATTGATGTTTGGTTACCCTTACATCTTGGACGATTTGTCTTTCCGGCCTGTAGAGACAATACGATTGAATTTGGAACCATTTTCTGGAAATAAATATTTAATCGAAGTATTTTGGAATGACTTAGGATTCGGCAATAGTATAAGATGGAAAATGTAAATATAAGTGGCCATATAAGTTTTAGGAGCTTATTCTTGTCTCTTGATCATCTATGTACATATATATTTATAGATGTTATACATTCATGACTGTTTTGATTATTTTAATTTCTTTTTTCCAAAATATGTTTTTGTCTTAAATGTCCCGTTCGAATTCCACATTTCGCAGCAATTTTTTCATGCAAGACACTTTTCAAGCGCCGTTCTACACTTCGGGAAAAATCCTTCCATAAAATTTGAAAGTAAAATGATGGGTTAAGGTCGATTGCAGTGAATGTTTTTCAAAAATCAAAGCAAGAAAAGTTATGGCATTAGTTCGTGGTGTTCTGTTACAGTTTTCTCCGTTTTTTTAGTTTCGCTTCTATATTATCGATAGATTTCGCTGAAAAGTGGAACTCGTCGGACGTTTTGCATCGAACAAAGTCTGGCAAAAGCAAATGCTGTGCGATAACCCTCCCTCTCTCTTTCTCTTCACATTTAAGCGTGACATTCGGGATTCGAATGGATTTGGATAATTTTAGACTCGGATGGGAAAGAAACTAACTTTATCAATTTTTTTTATCCCACTTTGAAATAATTCTCATATTTTCCTAAACTTATTTCCTGGGACACGAATAAACGATCTGCGACGAACGACGTACTTAATTTCTGGATTTAGGAACGATTTACGCACTGAGCGACATTGTATATTTTCTTCCCAAGAAGAGAATTGTAAATTACAATATGATCTATTAGTGTTAATCATAATAATAATCATTTATTTAACACAAACAGGTTTCCCCGATTACAGGTGTTGTAATACATTTTCTATGACAAGCACAAACGACCATGCCCTCGGCAGGATTCGAACCCGCGACCCTTGCAGTGGGAGTTTGACACACTAACCACCCCTCTACCAAGGCCGGCAAGTTCAAGTGAATATTATCAAATAAGTTGACATTTTATGATTTTTAACGCATCAGAAATCGTATGAACTACCAATAAGTTATCAGTAATATTCCCGAATACATGCGATATTAAATTTTATCAAAATACTAATTCAAATATTTGAGACTGCTGGATTAGAATCTAGGTGGGAAACTAACTTATGTATATATGATACGGTCCCTTGTCGACAACTTTATTCGGCACATCCGAACACAAACACGCCTGAAACAAAACTGAGCTAGAAAAGCGACAATATACCGCCAATTCATTATACGTTACGAGTTCTATTTGACGTTCATGAGGTAAAGAATGCGAAAATGAAACCTTGGATGAGGGGGAGAAATGTGTTCGTCATTCGGTCCTTTTCTTTTGCATCGTCAAACGCAGTCCAATTGATCGTATCGAAGTATTTATATTACCTACATACAGAGGCGTACTTAGGCACCTATGGCAAAATTTTAGAGAACGCCTCTATTATGTAGGATATAATTTTTCCTTCGTTTTAATATAAAATGATAGCGTTTTTATTATAAAAAGCAGCATTTGATTGTTAAAATAACACTTATTTATGGGAAAATTAACTTTTCGCAATTTTTGCGGGAACATTTGTCGCCATTTGCAAGCGGCAACTATGGCACCTTCGCCATACCCTAGTTACGGCACTGCCTACATATAATATTGTCATTCGCAGTCTATTTTGATAACAAATAAGTAAAAATGCCAAAAATAAGGCAGTCTGATTAAATTTCCACGTGCACATCATTGAAAATAACTATCGCTTTCAAATTTAAGTACAAATTATTCATCGCTTATCATTGCAGGGTAAATAGGAAACTGTATGATAAACTGTATGATAAACTGTATGATAAATGGTATACTTTGGATTTATCCATAGTAGAGTTGTACATCCGCCGAATGTACTATCATATTTTATCACAAGTAAACCGATAGAAGAATAATGAAGGAACTGAGCGAAAATTCAAATCCATTCTCCCCGGAATGCGTGGAAAATACATTGAAAGTGATTAAACACCTATTTTTTGATATTAACAAGAGAAACCTTTTTTCCTATTATTTTCATTTTACCCGCAGAAATCATGACGAATTAGGTACGTGCGAAAATAATTCATTAAAGAAATCAAAACGCGAGACATCGGTGTAGAAGAAGAAGTGAAGCGAGTAGGAATTCGGACGCCCGTCTACCGAACGAACGAACGTCATCAGGGGATGACTCGAGCGGACACGTGCCTGCTAGTGCGCTTGCTGTCTAAAGAAACAACGCTTTTATCAAATTGTAACTATCGATGGGGTAACCATTCCTAAGGAAAAGCTTTCTTAGGGAAGAGTAATGATACATATAAGGTAGAAGAATGAACGTCGAGATAAGACAGATATTAAAATCTTTGTGATGAAAAAAATTTAGAATATTGCTTCACTGTGCGTCTTGAATTATCCGTAAAAAATGAAAAGCTTTAGCGTTGTTCATGGCGTGGTTAATTATTTCCGATTTATTAAACGCGAACTCCCCTTGATGGTTTCCAATTGCTCTATTTTCGAGGTTTCCATTTAAATTCTTTATCATTTACTTGGTAAAAAGAAAGTAGATATCTTGTGGGGGGAATAGTGAATCATTAAATAAAATATAACATAAAATAATGCAAAATCTCGTTACAGCGATTGCTCTAATGATGCCACAGCAAAATCATATCTATACTCCCATTGTAGAAATTCTTTGAAAATAAAGACTATGCTCTTCTTAAAAAATAATTAATCTTTTTACATAATATTAAGGAATATTTTCATAACAAATATTCATTACAATAAAATTCAATTCGTGCCTTCTCAAGATTTTATTGTACAATAAAATGGCAAGAAAAAATGTTTACGCTAAATATTCCTTAAATGAACACACTCTTACATTGCCATGGCGTAATGTATTAGCGAACGAATTTTAACCTTCAACTTTTGATGGCCTCACGAATGATTCGTGAAATAAACATAATCATATAGATTGAAATGTCACAAATATTAATTTGGAAAAACAAAACAGTATAAATTTTTTACGGCCTTCTAAATTTTTGAGGAGTCTATAGAACGAATATTCTTGATCCAATCCTTAAGCCGAATTAAAACCGACTTAAAGAAAACGTTTCGTAAAATGGCATTGAGGATTTCGGAAATTATTCGAGGTTTTTATTGCTTTTCTTTCCTTTCGCTACCTCCTCACTTTTCCTTTCCTGAATTTTCTGGCAATTTTAACCGGATCCCTCTCGCTTAACCATTTTCTTCCTTCGCCCAACCGTGCCGGATTTACACGTTTCTCTCATATTCCACCAATTCTCCCTTGACTAACTCTTCCTCCCCCCTTTTACGTCGCCTTCTCTCTCTCTCCCCCACCCCTATCCTTCAACGCATTTCCCTTCAATTTCGAAAAAAAAAATAAATAAAATCGCAGTCAAAGTCTGCTCGGATTGAACGGCATCAAAGCGCGGACACAGGACGCCTTTTCGCTCCATTAACCGCGCGGAGACTATATCGCTAGACGGCTCAATTGAACTCCCTGCATGCACCGCGGCGCTCCTCCCTCCAATGCCGTCTACAAAATAAAATCTCCCTTCTTCGCCTCTCTCTCTCTCTCTTGAGTCACCCCCGCTGCTTCAACCGTGAGCAAGTTCCCCACTCGTCTAAACTGCCGGGCGCGGCACCCCCTTCTTCTTCTTCTTCTGAGGGGGCGCAGAGAGTGACCGGTCAGCGTTTCGCCCATAAAGCGTGCTCGAAGAGACTTGCATCGGTCGATAATCACGTACGACGAACCTGTGTGTACGGGCATATGCATTTAAAAGGGGAGGAAGAGAAAGAGTTCGGGGAAAGGAGAGATGGGAATGGTAAGGAGAATAATGGAAAGAGAAGCAATTAAGGGATGAGAAAGGGTAAGGGATAACAGGGGAAGAGAAGGGGCGAGAGGAAGGGAGGATGAGAAAGGGGGTCGGAAGATGAGAGGGAGAGGAGGAAAGAAGTGAGGAGGATTTAGAGAGGAAGGAACTGGAAGGTAGGAGGAAGGGAGGGAGGGAGAGATTGAGGAGAGTGAGAAAGGGAGAGAGAAAGAGAGGATGACAGAGGGAGATATAGGAAAAGAGTGGATGGTAGAGAAAAAGAGAGGAAGAAAGAGAAAGAAGGCTAGAGAAAGCGTGAGAGAAAGTGCGAGAGAGGGGATAGAGAAAGGAAGGGGGGATGAAGAGAGCGATAGAGAGGGGTAGAGGGAGATAGATAAGTAAAAGAGGTAACGAGAGAGGGAGAGGGGGAGGGGGAGAGAGGGAGGGGGAGAGAGGGAGGGGGAGAGAGAGGAGGATAGGAGGGAGAGAGAGAGAGGGGTGGAGAAGAGTGTTATAGGGAGGTATAGAAAGAGCGGAGAGATAGAGGGAAGAAATGGAATAAAGAGAGGATAAGAGAAAGATTGCAAGAGAGGGGGATGAGATTAATGGGTGATATAGGGTGAGGGATGGAGGGAGAAGGACAGAGAGGAGGGGGAAAGAGAGAAAAAAGGGTGAAAGAGGAGGAGAGGGCGTGAGAGGGATAGGAGGAGATGATGAGAAAAAGAAGGCGAGAGAAAGAGGTTTTGGGGGGAAGCAGCGAGGGAGATGGAGGGAGAATGATGGATGAATATAGGTAGAAGGAAATAAAGCAAATGGAGAGGCGGAGATTGAGTTGATGAGAGAGAGATAGATAGATAGATGACTTTATTTTCCGGGCGAAATTGAGACCATACGGTCCCCTCTTCCATTTAACCCTTCGTTATCGATCACAAGATAATAACATGAATAAGTATATATATAAATATAAATACAGAATTAGAACAAAAGAAAAAGTTGCTTCAAAGGAATACAACGAGAACAGAACAATAAATATGAAATTACACATTAGACGAGTTTCTAAGAAAGATGTAATATTTGTGGTAAAAAATCAAGAGTGAGTATGAGAGATAGGGAGGGGGAGAGTAATTGAGAAGGAAGGGGCAGAGAGAGAGAGAGGGAGAGAAAGGCAGAGAGAGAGAGATATAGGATAGGAAAAGAGAGCAGTGGGAGAGGAAAGTAGTGAGAGAAAGAGTGACAGACGGAGGACGCAAGGTAGGAGGAGAGAGCGAGAGAAAAGGGGAGTGAGAGTTTTATTCTCGCCGTAAATTTGGTAAAGCCGTCGTATCTCTTACGATTGGCTTCAGAGGTTCAAAAAACGCTCGTCGCTCACTTCGCTTTCTGTCCCTCACCTCCTCCCGCCCCTCACCTCCTCCTCCTCCTCTAGCGACCGGAGACCGAAATATTTTTACGCCCCTAGCCGTTAGAGGGCAGGCCAATCGTCCTCCCTTCCTCTCTCGGCCGTAAATACGCCGATATTGTTGGCCGTGTGTGTGCGTGTTTATAAAAAGGGAGCGTGTGTGTGTGTGGCGCAGGGGAGAATCTCCATTTCCGGTCAGACTCGCAAAAAAATCGTTGGGTTCGAAAAAAAAGTTGTTTAAACCTCGTGGAGGTAACGGGGAGTGGCCTTTTTTATTGTCACTTCGGTTATATTCGCGTGGAATCTTTTGGTCTAGCCTCGAAAAACTTCGACGGATCCGTGTGTATTCGGGGTGCGTTTGTATATATATATATATACATACATATACATACATACACATACATACATATATACATACACACGCTCGGATGTCTCTCCACTATGGCTTGGATGAATGGTGGTCGTAAACAGGGATGCCAGCGAAAATTTATCCCTCTGCCCTTTTCGAAGTCACGAAATTTTTTTTTACTGATAAATAACGATAAACGGCGCATTATATGGGTTCGTAACACCTTTTAAATAATATATTAAAAGGGGCCTTGAGGAAATTCGAAAGATTTTTTATATGCGGCGGATTCCACTGGATTATTTTTGGTCCAAATTATTGAAATTATATGGGATAGCTCATTTTGTGTGGGAGATAAGATTTGTTTTGTAATGGCTGCTATAGGATTTGTTCTAAGAATGATTATAAAAAGTTACCTTGGGTGATTTTAAAAAATTGTCTATATTTTAATGGTACATAGGAAGATGTAAGTATAAGCACCGAATTTTTAATGCTTTGGAACATCATTAATTATTAAATGTAAAATTACATAGATATGAATTAAAGATATTTAGGTTTCTTACATGAATGTACTGCATCAGTGAATTATAAAGAAAATCTTAAACTTATTTAAAAAAATAGAATGAAAAAGTAAATGATAGATAAGCTTGGTTATATTTTAAACTTTTATAATTTGGATTTTCTAATAGTTTTCCGGTTACTGGAGTTTTCTTGATTATCTATTATGGTTTCTTTTGAAATACGAATTCATGAATCTTTCAAATGATACTATTCTTTATTTAAAAAAATTCAAAACCTAAATAATTTCATTCACAAAACATACTGTAAAAATTGCGATTATATTCAATATTAATACGAATTACGTAAATAAATTGTTTCCGATGAAATTTCAATGCCCATTATTTTTATAAATTTGTCTTAAAAAAAAAAGGTTTCGTTCCAATGGGCTGTTTTTAAAAACAGTTCACACGGACCGACTATACAAATGCTTCCGAAACGCAGGAAGAATGAGATGTTTACTGCTTGAAATGTAAAACAGAATGAATATCTTTCCATATCATAAATTTCGATCGGGAAAAAAAACAGCGACATGTAAAAAAACGAGTACTGCGAAAGCGTTAAATGCACGCAAAAGAAAAGGGTATTGACAACTGAAGTTTTTTTCCACAATCATCTTTCCCCCAGATATCTGAATTATTGATGTTTCCATTCAAAGTTCAGAAAATGTTGAAAAGTCAAACTTCTCAGAGAATAATTGTGGGTAAATCCTTTAGTAAACCCATAGTGCGTATTTTTTAAAAACTGTGCTTTAAATAGGGTCGCATTATTTTAAATCGTAGGGATTTGCACTCGATAAGATCTACGATGAAAATTTTTATCTGTATCATGTTATTTCTCGAATTTTTTATGACATTTATCTGTAAAAGTGTTTTATCAACTTTCTTGGAAAACGTGGAAAATTTTTAAGGGATATTTTACGTATTTTCAGAGATATGGATATTTAACCTTGGATAGTTGTCTCATATATTATGTATGTCCTGGAGCGTTTTAAAAGAGATATTATAAATTTATAAATCAAAATATGATGGAAATTCAAAGCTTCATATCTCCCTGATGCATTTCCCCGCATTGCTGGAGGAAAGCTTCAATGCCAAAACTTGAATTTTTTCTCAAGCAACTGGATATACATATATAGATGAAGGATATCGTGAATCATGCATGAGGGAGACGTACGGGTTGGATACAAAATTATCTGGAGCGCTTAAAATAACATATATTATAAAATGGTCATAGAAAAGCCCTGTTCAACCCTTTCGACTCTCGCCAAATGTGGAAAATCAGCCAAAGATCTGTGGAAAATGTATTCCATTCATCAGTAGTATATATGCATATTCATTTGTTTATTAGAAGACGAAAGTAATACATTATAAAAACTACAGAACGATATACCTATTATCACAAGTGTCGAAGCAAATTCATTTTAAGATGGCGCAGGACTTGTTCTGTGACTAATAGCCCTATTTCTTTGATTAACCGCTCTGTCTCAGAGCCACACTGCTAAGTTTTCTTTGTGATTTGGCCGCTTGAACTTGCATTACGTTATACTGGTTATAATAGGGATAAGGGGGTATTAAGTAATTTTGGTGGTATACATTCAGGGGCATATTGGGGTAATATGAGTTGCACGAAAGCAATGAGACATTATGTAAGATCGGTGGTATGCATTCAGAAGCACATTGTTGTAATGTGGGTTGCATGAAACGAGGGACGCGTAGTATACTTTTTGTGGTATACATTCAGGGGTACACTGGTGCGAGGTGGCAAATGGCATTCGGTGTAGGCTTGGCGATATGTTTCAAGGGCACTTGACGTAAGGTGGGTTGCACGAATCAATGGAATATGGTGTAAGTTGGTGAACTGTGGGTTGCACGAAACAAGGGGTATTATATTATATATCGCATATATTTGGGGCGAGTTTAAGACTAGGAAGTTTCATCTTCCACCTAACCTCTGTTCGGTGTACGTATGTTTGGTGATATGTATACATGAGGCAAAGTGGTGTGAGGTGGGTTGCACGAGGGGGACTTGTTGTAAGTTTGGTTGCATATATCAAGGAGCATTTTAGTGTAAGGTGGGTTGCATGGCGCAAGGGGCAATTAATGTTATTCCTGTTGTATATTTTCAGGGGCACATTGTTGTAAGATGTGTTGCGTGGAGCAAGAGGATAATCTGTTTTAGTTTGGTGATTATAAATTTCTGAGGAAATATTGTAGGCTGGTATGAGTTGTTTGCAGGGGCTCCTATACACTCATATAAGGAATATCAATGCTGAATTTAGAGTTAATGCAAAGTTTCACTTGAATTGCTTTTTGATCATCGCTCCTGTATTCATTTGGCTGTCATATTCCTGTACCCTAAATCATCGTAAACAATACCAAGAGTGACTCCACAACTAAAGCGAATATTTTTATCCATCTGATGCAACAGTTATTTTTATAAACCCATCGAATTGAGTGAATTTTTTATTCTAATCGTGATGTGAATGGCCGCCCAACTTGGGATTCATTATCGATTGTTTAACATCCCTTAGAAAACCATTTGTACTACTCAATCTTGAAAGAAAATCCCCGGTGAATTTTAGACGTTTCTGTTCCTATTTTGATAAACTAGTACATAATATTACCGTTTCTTTTTGAAAATCCTTGAGGAATATGTTAATCAGCACTTCTCTCTATGAAAGTTGTGTAGAAGCTGACAAGAATATGTAAGACGAATACTGATCTGACAATGAATGAGGCATGTAGTGACATGTTACGAATTGTAGTATACAACTTTCTGGCCTGAGTTTGGACATAATAATTGCCCTGCTGATTTCCAATCACTCATTTTTTGTAGATAGTAAAAACTGGAAAATTAAAGAACTCGTAACTTATAAGTCCCAAGTTTGCGGTTTTTGACTTTGTACTGTAATGACTTCAATTATGATATGAATGTGATAATACTGCTTATGATTTTTCTGGATAAATAATATTTAAACAATAACAGTCAATACTTAATATTACCACCTAAAACCATGTAAAAATTGTAATTTTTCTCATTAATATTTCAGATAATTTTTTCTATATATCTAACATATTGAACCGTTCCCCACAAATTTGGTGGACCTCGAAATCTTGTTGTTTTAAACAATTTTTAAAATGGCGAAATACTACAGTACTACGTATTAATCAGAGATATCCAAAATTATAACAAGAGAGCTCTCCTGCGTTTTGACTGAATTACGCGCTTTTCATTGTAATTTTTAACAGTTAGTTGGAAAGAAATCAATATTTAAAAGCGAGGAACAAGAAATATAGGTGAACGGCAAAAACACTTCGCGTTTCAGAATTTCATATTAAAATATTTAGGCTAAAATTTTCAGTTTTAGAGCATGGAATGCCGCACATAAGCTAAAATTAGAATAATGTCGACGATTGGGCGTAATTTGCATAAATATTAGTTAAACTAATTAATTCTGTTAAGGTGATTTTTACATATATAATTTTTTTGATAGTATTAGTCTCGAATATTCAGTAAACTGGCGTCATATAATTTATCAATATTGATTAATTTGAGGCTTGTTCATTCATATTTAAGAACAAATATATATTTAGGATGATAGATGAACGGACATACACAGCAGAAATATTTAAAAGTTGTTTACCACACCCGAAATTAGAAATATAGTCAGTTTGATAATATTTTATTAAGCAAATAACGAACAAAATTTAGGTTTAAAGGAGATGTCGAATTTATCGTTGGTTAACTTTAGACGGTGATGGATTTGGTTCTATTGTAAGGGCAATTCATTTAGCTAGAAAGTCTAAAGTGGAAAATGGCAGTTTTTCCCCCTACTTTTCCGTGCGGTTTCATTACTTAATTGCTCTTCTACACTGGAGAGGACAGCGTTTTTTGTCTTCGCGAATTGCACTCAGCCTGTTCCCGAGCATCCACCTTTTTTGCGGAGATGAACATTCCACCAGCAAGTTCTTGCAATAGCATTGCTTGCATGATCTATGAGGGAGTACATTAGCGATATAGTAAACCTTGAAGACAGACGAGACTATCGTAGCATTGCGATCTAAATTGATCGCATAGACTTTATTCCACAATCGTTCAAGACGGTACTTTAATATTCGCGAGAAAAAGTTGTTCTAGACGGGCAAATGTTAATAATTCTCGTTGCAATGGTTCTCCAAATTTGAAAACGCTGAGGTTGTTTTTCAATAGTTTGCAAATAACTGTGGATATGAATGAAGAAATGGTTTTGTTAATACGATATAGCGCGATTTTTATTACTGCATGGTAGTATTTCATGTCATTGTAAAGCAAATACGTTGTCTAATACCGATAAAGTTTGTGGAACTCGCAAATCTTAAACATTTAAAGTGTTCATAAGTTAATTAAAAACCTGTCGATACTTTTCTTACTGTCCTACAATGAACTGGTCACTACGTATTTTATTGATTTTTTCAAAAGTTCATGCATATGCAAGAAAAAAGGTTCAAAATTAATTAAATGTTAAAATATTTTAAAGAGTTTCTTCGCCTAAACAAAAAAATTAACAAAATTATGGAAAAGATTGAAAAATGTTGCGCATGTTTATAAAATTACTAAAAATATTTTATTTACGTCGGCAGGATCAATTTTTATCCCAGAATATATTTTGGTTTGGTCGAAAAATGAATCTTCAAATAAATAGAATTCGGGATGTCAAGACTCCGTTCGGATACCACGGTCGGATGGATTTACCGCTGTTAATTGTGTGCCTTTTTTTCTCAAGGACGAAAAATTATGAACGATTTCCCCAAACTTCGCATTCGCAATCTTCCTCAACCTGAGATCGGCCATTGCTCGCTCATTATCGAACGGGCTTGACTCACGAAACGGTCGCAGCTTTCAATCCGAGAGCATTATTCTCCGTCTCCTCCACACCTTTCTCTCTCTCTTTCTCTCTCTCTCTCTTACTTCCCCAGTTGCATGTCCCGTGGCCATATTAGAAACCCTTTCGAGACATTCGTTTGCGCGGCAGGTCGCATTTCATCGGCGTTCTAGCGTCCGGGGTAATATATATGCTCCTAGGATTCACGCGAACCTTACCTAACTCACTCAGTCAATCGTTCAGCCGCCCGTTCACACATTCTCGACCACTCTCCCGCCATGCATCCCTCATTCGGTTGGCATCGCACGCACCGGGATTCTCCACTTGCTCTCTCTTACGCCTTAACCTTCCGCCTCCTTTCGACGTCTTGAAGAGTGTTCTGCGGGGGAGATGCCAGGCGAGATAGTTTCCATCGAGGGCAAATTATGGAGGTTTCATTTTTCGGGCTTCCTTTTGTAGTTAACCGTTTATTTCCTTTGTGTACTTCTCTGCTCAAACTTTCGTTTTTAGAGGTTTTTTTTCAGAAAAATACGCTTATGCGTTCGGTTTATCGGTCCGTGTGTCTGACGCGCTAACTTCTCCTAAACGAAGGCAGATAGAGTTGGTTTTTTCGGCAATCGATTCAGTATTGTTACACGTCGTGCAAATTTTGTTGTGGAGGTCCGTCTGCCTGCCTGACGTGTTAGCTCCTAAACGAAAGTGACTAAAGACTTTGTTTTTTCGCCAATTCAGTATTTTGTCTAGCTGTGTATGTGTTGTCTGGGTTTTTCCTCTGTCAATCTAAAGTTTAAAAAAACGCCGTTCGCTGTCTGCTTCCGCAGGTTTATCCTTTTCATTTCTCACATTTTTCACGCAACGTATTTTCTGATGGTTTCACACGTATGTGATTTTCTTTCGTATCACCATGAAGATTTTATACGAAAATGATGGAAGGGTGGATAAGCTGAAGTAGTCGGTTATGCTTTAATGAACCCAACAAGTACAGCTATGACACGCACATCCTTCGCATCTACTTAGCTTTCATTCGATTATTAAAAACTTGACGGTTTATATTTTGAAATGCTCTACTTGGCACACTCTAACTGGCACACATGTTTCAGCAAAATTATGTGGAAGGTATGTTTACACATTTTCTGCAATTGGCTGTTAGATATGCTTTGTTAGTGATGTTAGGTGAGAACCTCGTTTTTACCGCTTCAGATTTCGAGAGCCTTCCACAAACCTTTAAAAGCAGAAATTTGGTCTACATTTGAAGAATGGTTACATTTGGCAACGTATTTTTCAGTTACGATAGGTTAACTATTTATCTAATGCTTCAATATATGCGTCATTGCCTCTTGAATTAACGTCGAAATGAAATATCAATAACTGGATATATTCAGGGTTGAAATTCAAAAAACATGTGGACTATATACTGTTCGTAGATCGCTCATCGGCCACTTGGAGACATTGAAAGTTGTAACTAAAATACTAATATCTCATCTAATTATACATCACTGCACGTGCCTCAAATACCATGGGGCAGTTAGACTTAATATTTTTCCCTTAATAAGTCAATTAGGTCTTGCTCACATAAAAAATCTAAGTGAAGACCTTTTATTTCCTATCTTTGCTGTTTCATTCACCTTTGTGTTTTATTTTGTTTCTTCAATTTGGTTCCTGGATTTCTTAGAATTTGGATTCTCATATTTCTCCCTCTTTGAAGTCTAAAGACCAATTACGTCACCAGTGGTTTCACCACGAAGAGCTCACTTGAGGAAGTGCTAAACTACAAAGGAAGTGAAGAGAGAGAGCTGTATTTAAAAAATCCTCTTTTTTAATGTCTTTGCTGTTTTTAAACTGTTCTCACATTGCCGACGTCATTCACTTCTCGTTTTTTGATATTCTAGTATTTTAATTTCCTAGTCATATTAAAGGGGTTAACTAATATCCTACACTTCGAAGAAGACTATCGGGAGTTTTTGTGCCGCAATAACATATTTTGTTGCATAGGAATGTTATTTTCATTTGACATTAAGATTCATATATACAAGCAGATTTCTATTAGAATTAGCGGCCTCGTGGGTTTCCATTCTGCTATATGTGACCTATTTCAGTACCATGGGAAGGAGTTCCGTTTATTTGTGTGATCTATTCGATAGTTAGATTTTACAAAATTCAAAATTAAATGCAGTGATTCACAAAATATTTTAAATTTTAAATTATACGAACATTATTTTTATCAATTTGAGTCAGTAAATAATAAACCCTGTTTGGAAAATCATCATACGCTCTTTAGAACTCATCCTAACCTGCATTTTAAATTAAGAGAGATTAGCGAGTGAGCTGCGAGATGCATTTTGAGCACGGTAAATCGTCGCTAAAATAAACAATTGGAATATAGTTAAATGAACGATTTACATCTTGTGATCAAGTTTTGAAGATAGGTTTAACTATTTTAGTTTTGAATTTTAAATTATTTTGTTACAAATAAGAATAATATTTGATGATAGCTGCACAAAATGTAAAAATAAAGTATTTTTGGAGATGGTATGATTTCGTCGGCAACCTTGTTTTAGTACGTGTCTGGATCACAAACTGTTCCATCGGATCCGTCAATACAATCGCTTTGAATTTCATATTACAAAAAGCTAATCAGAGAAAGCATATTTCTCTTTGAGGTAACTGTATATATAACACATTGAAGCCCTGAAGGTCGTTTACGCAGATGCTTGACGTATTCAGATGAATGTCTTCATTGCTTCTGTTTGGACCGCTACACGATATCCCTCAGTAGAAATTTAAGAGAATCACATTCATCCAGTGGTCGTGCAAATATATCATCCAAGTTTTTGAGACATCGGATTCATGAGGCATTTCTTCATTGCTCATTGCGCTTCATATCTCCCTCGGGTACAAATAGACTTATGGGATTGCCAATTGAATGTTTATTTTTTCTTCCGGAATTTCAGCGATGAAATTATTGACTTTTGAGCTTGGGTTGGAATCCCGATCTCGGAAGGAATTCTTCGTATCATTTTGCTCTGATTTTTGTGGCTTTACATTTAGATCATTTGGAGTAAACGTTGGGGAAGTTTTTGGGTGAAATATGTCATTGCTCTTCTAGAAGACTGTAGTTGATCTACCGCACGCCGTAACGACAGAAATATTCGAACGTCCGATTCACGGCAAAGTGAGTGGGATGGTGGGCAGTTATAACAGAGAAAGCTCGGTGATAAACGATTTTGACCTTTTGGCCATGGAAAAATCTTCTAGGCTATCATCATCTATCTTAGTCTAGCGTAATTTTCCGAATCCCATTTTGTGGCCAAAGAAAAAGTGCACTTACCGGATACGTATAAAATATATCTTCTCGACTTGTGCGATTACGTATATTTCCGCATCATTTTCTGCTATTCATTCGGGTGACCAGAGATTTTTTCTTTTTTTTTTAATCCTTCATTTATTTCCCTCGAAGTTGAATTTGACGGAGATTATATAAATAGCGAGGAGTTTGGGACTTAGGTTAATATATGCAATAAATGTGTTTGCACCTATGGTGTTTTATATTATAGCCTGCAGTTACCATGCATAAGTTCACGGATAAATATGTTTGGCAATGATAGGGGAATTTGAAGACTTCGGAATAATCCTAAGCTTCAGGATTGGACGATGAGGAAGGACTTTCAGATATAAATATAAGGGACTGTGACAGGTTGGTTATCCTCAATGCGCATTTAAATAAACAAATCTTGTCCTTTGTCTGAATGAATTTTGATGTCACCATTATTAGTTAAAATAAAATAATTAATTTATATCAGTGTTATGTTACTGTGCTTACTTTAAGTTGAAATATAGATAGTTTGGCAAAGATGAATGTCTTTTGCTGAATACATTAGCAATAGGAATACAAAATTCCCCAGAACGTTAAAGTGACAAATTAAGTGGCTACTAAAGGAACAGCTTTTTTTAGCACCGAAATGTTTTCGAATCTTGCGTGTAGGATTCTGTTATAAAATTTTATTCTGAGCAAGTCGTATTCGTATGCTCAACGTACATATTTTTCGACGCAGTTATTTATCACTCTCTCTCCCTCTTTCTTTTTCTTCAATTTTAAATATGCGTAGATTTTATAGAGCAATACAACTTACATTCTATTATATATATACATATATATATGCATGTGTGTCTCATTTTGAGTGCCGCAATAAAAAAAGTCGAACCGGAAAATATTTGTCACTTTATTTTCGCAAATGGAATAAAAGTTGTTTTCGGCGAAGTAGGCCTGCATTTTCACTCTCTGTCCTCATTTTAATCTTCTTGGCGTCGACGCCGCAGGAAAAAACTTTTCGCTTCCATTCTTCCCGAATCGATTAATCCCGTGCTTTTATCCGCCGTAAAAATCACGCCCCCGCGCCAAAATTCGGAGACATTTTCCTGGCCTTCCTCTTAAACTTACGAGAGGACAACCGTGCGTGTCTTGAAAACGCCCTCTTCCCACTTTCCCCGTGTTTATTTATTTCTTAGTCTTACTTTGTCGTTTTACTTGGTGCCTTTTATTTTCTCTCTGGCGTCTCCCATTCCTACAATATCGGAAATTGCGTCTAAATTTAGACGATATAATTTAATAGTGCAAATAAAAATACCCAAAAAAATCATATTCGTCCTTCTTTCAAAATTAAAAATATTTTATTATACTGAAAGATAACAGATTATTTCCTATTAAATCAATTTTAGGACGATAGGATAGGATTTCACCAGTTACACCGAGAAAGAATAGTCTTGTGTTCAGTTATAAGCGTCAATCATGTCCATTTGTGGTCTAAAGCTAGTAGACATGTTTAGGCAAAAATCGAAATCGGATTGTCAACATATAAACGTGCGCTTTACTTTCAAATAAATTTTCTCTCCTCGACATCTCTCGTGAATAATACAGGCGCCCGCAGAAAAAATCATTTCAGCGGATCGGGGTGGATTGAGATGAGGATATTTCTGTTAGTTCTTCCTCCTTCGATGCTCAGAATTTAAGATTATTTTGAAATAAATATATTGGCACCAATTCAATTTCTGCCATTATAACCGCCGAATGAATTGTAAGAGCATTACAGAAAGCCACATATAAGGCAATATAGAAAGTATACTAATATCTAATTTTTATGAAAACAAAAATCAGATCTACAAGATTAATATTCTGCTAACGGAATTGATTAAGTTTCAACGTTGTTGCTCTGAAACGTTGTAATATATACAATATAACAGTGAAAATAATTGAGGGTAAGTGAATAACTCTTATTAGTGATAATCTGTTTTGTAATTTGATATAAGTTATTGTTTAAAAATGCATGCGTAATAAAACTTGTTCTTTAAACATACGCGTTTAGATTAAAAAGGTGAAATCCGTCATTTTCGGTCACAAAATTATATCTTTCGGGCTTGAGATTTTTACTTGATAAGGCTTCTCATATAAGACCCATTTCACTCTGTCCATTGCTGGCAATGGGGACATAGACTTTAGGATCCATGCTTTATCTCTTTCGTGGTCTAACTGGGGTTTCATGAATGTACACAATAATTGTTTTCGGAAGGTGAGGCATTGATTTGCCTCGAGGATCCAAATAATCAGATAGCTAAAAATAAAGTACATGTTCTCCGACTAGCTTACTGAAAGAGATGAAAATCTTTCTACTATATTGCTATGTTTGTTGTTTATAATAAGCCGTTTCCTATGCGAAGAGATTTAAAAGGTCCGTGACAAATTTACATAAAAGATATAAAATTTGTAGGGAGGAATAATTAAAGCCAAAGGCAACGTCTTGCATGTTTTAGTTCACAAGTATATATTTATATCTTATTTAACTGAATTACCGAGGAAAATAGCTAGGATGTTGACTTAAGAATATTACATACAAATGTAAATAGTTATATAAATTATAATATATATACAGAGTGATTCAAAATTATGTATAAAAAGTTACCGAATCTCAAAAAGGTTATTGATTAAACACAAACCAAAAGCAAGAAAAATTTAAATATTAATTATAAGTATTACATGCTAGTTAGTTATTACATATTATCTTGGCTGTATTATACAAAAATACCATACAAATTGACCAATTTATCTATGAAATACGGCAATATAAAATATTTATATATATAATTTATAATCACTCTGTATATAATAAGAATATCATAAAAGATGGATTGAGCCTGGTTTAAATAAATAAAGTGCTTCAATTGGTGTAGGTTTTCCTCCTTATGCGAATTTATCGCCGCATACGTCAGGGGAAAAAAACACGCCTCTCCAGCGAATAAATAAAAAAAGCAGAAATAAAACGAAATCCGAGCTCCAGTGATATATTCCCCGTTGTTAATAGCGGAGGAATATTTGTCATGCACATGACTTTCCCTCTTTTAAGCGCTATGGTAGTAATTCGTTTCACCAGTCGGCCATTATGCTTAGATTATCCCATTCATCACTGTCACATTTCCATCTTCTCTCAACTTTCACTCCCTTTCTCCGAAGGGGAAGGAGCATGCATTAATGTCATTGGTTTCCTCAATTTCGTAACAAAGACATCAATTGTTACGCCATTTGTGAGTAGCTGCTCTTACATCTTCTCAGTATTAACTTTTAAAGCTAAGAATTTGAGCGAGAGATAGAGAGAGATATTTTAATCCATGTGTAGGAGTGATCTATGTTCACGAGACTTTATAAGATATATTTCGTTATGGAGGAAAAAAGAGAGACATTCAGTTAAAAACTGAGTTTACTTCATAATAAAAACATAATATCTTTCCTTTTACAAAACAAACATAGCTCTTTGTCTATGACTTATCCAACTAGAAGCAGAATTCCCCTTTATTAAATTGGAACGTCCGAAATTTATATATATATATATATATATATATATATATATCTTAGCTAGCGTGTTCGTAGGTTTTCTCGCTTCATCTCCGCGCGGAGGAACATTATTTCTTATCTGCGTAAAAGGTTTCATCCTCCTTTACCACTTTCCTCGCACCGCCGGCTTTATATTTTTCTTTCTAAACCCTCCTCTCCCACCCAAACACCATCCTTTTAAGCCAGCAGCAAAAGGGAAGAGGATTTGGGGAAGGGAAAAGATTAGGCGGGCGCCATCTTGTATGCATGTACAGAGTTATTGCCGCCTTAGGCCGCTATCCGCTTCCGGCGCTATCAGTCTCTTGATTTGAGGCCTCGCGCTATATGCTGGAAATTACCCTCACTTCAAAGGGTTGAGATTCATGCTTTTCCGCACTAATGAAATCTTAAATGGAGTTAATTTTTTTCTGCCTCAGTGTTTGGACTGCATAGTCTTGTAAAGTGGACAAAAGTACATGGGAATTAATTGGTTAAACAAGAGTGCTTATCGTTTCGCTCATTATAACGATATATTTTTAATCACAAAACATTAATGTTGAGAAATTTCCTCCTAAAATAAGCGGAAGTCATTTAATATACTTTTTCCATTTCGTATCGGCAACATTTCAAAATAACTGCGTTTAATGCGTTTAAATTTATCATCACAGCAGAGCTTAAGGCCTATGAGCGTAGTGTACAGGTTTGAATCAAATACCGATGTAAATATTTACTTTTTTAAATGATTATTATCCTATACCCTTAATACAAATCAATCGGAGGAGAAGCTGAATGCTTTATTAGATTAATGGAGAAAATTCAGGACCTAATATTATAATGACATATTTAAACTTTGCCGCGGAAGGATGCAGCTCGTATACTGCGAATATACGAAGACTTCATCCCTTCGTGACCAAAAGTTCATGTAGGTCGTAATCAATTGAATCACACTTAAATTTAGCAACAAAAATCCTAAGTGAAACTTATCGTTCGTAAGACGGAGGGAACGTGCGATTAAGATGCCAGAAAAGAAGAGCCCCGAAGTGCATTTAATGCTTGCGTAAAAACCTTTGTCAGAAAAAGTACGAGGGGGAAAACTTTGGAGCATAAAAGGGGGACGAATATAGAGAAGAGGGCAAACACTTAGCAAACAGAGGCGGAGGAGATAAGAGTGGGAAGACGGGTCGTGAAGAAAAGGTGGTGGGCCATTCGTGAAAAGGAGAGGTGGCATTTGTGACGAAGGGAAAAGGGAGGGGAGAATGAGTCGAGGAAGGAGAGAGAGATTAAAGTGAGGGAGAAAGAAGACAGGAAAAAGTAAGGGGGAGAAAAAGAAAAAGTCACACAGATGGACGGAGGAAAGAAGATATTATAAAAGAGGCGAGAATGACAGAGGGAAAGAGATACACGGAGGAAGAGGTATGAGAGATTTAGAGAGGAGTGAAAGAGAAGTGGTGAGAAAGAGAAAAAAGCGAAAGAGGGAGGAAGAGAGAGAAATGAATGAGGAGAAAGGAGAGTGGGAAAAAGAGAAAAAGAGAGAGAAACGAAGAGAGAAGTGAGAAAGAGAGGGGCAAGAGAGATAGGAGGTAGAGAGAGAAGAGAAAGATATAGGAGGAGAGAAATAGGAAATGAGATATAGGAAGAGAAATAAAGAGATCGAAAGGGAGAGAAAGATTTAGGGAGAGGTAGAGAGAGAGAAAGAGGAAGGGAGAGAGGAATGGAGAGAGAGAGAGTGAAAAGAGAGGGGATGAGAGCGCGCAATACGTTGAACAAGACAAGAAGAGTGAGAGTGGGGGAGAGAGAGAGAAAAAAGAGAGGGAGAGTGAGAGAGAGGGGGAGAGAGGGAGAGAGAGAGGGGGAGAGGAAGGGAGAGATAGGGAGAGAGAGAGGAAGGGAAAGAGAGAGGGAGAGAGAGAGGGAGAGAGGAAGGGAGAGAGAGAGAGGGAAAGAGAGAGGGAGAGAGAGAGAGGGGGGGAGAGAGAGGGGGAGAGAGAGAGAGTGAGAGAGAGGGGGAGAGAGAGAGGGAGAGAGAGAGGGAGAGAGAGAGGGAGAGAGAGGGGAAGAGAGAGGGAGAGGGAGAGAGAGGGAGAGGGAGAGAGAGGGGGGAAGAGAGGAGAGGAAGAGATATATAGAGGGGAATAGAGAGAAGACGGCGAATGAGAGGATGGTTATGGACGGAAGGGTGCAAAGAGGGGGGGAAGGTTTAATTCCGTAGTCACGCAACTCGTGAAAATTTGTTTTTTTGTGGAATATCGGAGAGAGAAAGAGAGTGGTGCGAGAGAGAGATAGAGATAGAGGGAGGGGGATAGGTGACAGAGTGAGAGTTGAGGAGAGGGAGAAAGAGCGAGAGAAAGGGGTGGCATGCTATTATTAGCGGAAAAAGGGTGTCGGAGTTTCCGAGAAACGGGAAGTGGAGAGGCGTGTAAAAAAGGAGAGAGAGGGGGGGGGGGAGGGGAAAGAGAGAGGGAGAGAAAAACAAAAGCAGATAGAAAGACAAAAAAGGAAAACTCGGAGAAATACACAAATTTTTGTGATTGTAGAAAAGTAGCATCCCAAGTTTTCTAGGGAACAGGAACAGAATCTATTTTGTTATATATACAATATAAAGCGAAGGCACCTTAATTATAACTTCTAGGGTAAAAATTTCCTCCGCTTTATTCAGGCGAAAAATATTGTACGGGAATTCGTAATGAGAAAAAGAAAATAAAAGGGGAATATATTTCGATGGTTCGCCCAAGATACGACGGATAACATTCAATCGAAAATTTCTGGTATCGTCAAAAAAAATATATAAATAAGAAGAAAAAAATTGTTCCCAATTTTCCCAGTTTCGTTTCACGGCAAATTACCTGTGAAATTGAGTGACGATGTAGGCATTTGATTATATCAGTCGCGTCGCTTTGGTATCTCTAAATGTCCCGTTTTATTGCGGGCGTATTAAAAAAAAGCGCGCTAAAGAGTTTTTTCGAAAAAGAAAAAACAAACTTTTGCTCTATAATTTCATGGAGTTAAGCAGCAGTCCACGTCGGTCAATTGTTAACTTGCGGTTTGATAGAACGCTGCTTTGAGAGATGCGATCTCCATGTAATAGATTAAAAAATAACAAACGTCGATATGCGATTTATATATTGTTTTACAAACATTTCCATATTCGAGAGTGACGCTCCCATGCAAAAAAATTAAAGTGTTTATTTTTGAACGAGAAAAGTACATACACGATAATGAGGTATTTAATTAAAGTTTATATTTCACGATTGAATTGAACATTAAGTTATTGATTAAAGTGAATGCGAATCCTCTACCCATATCGACTGTTTATTCGTGTTCCAGAGATATGCACCCAATAAATAAACCGATCCGATTTCCTAAATAAATTCGGTCACCCCACTCATGGATATTACTCGTAATTAGCTACTCGCTCTCATTTAATTTCCTTCCTCATCCGTTTTCATCGCTTTTAATATTATCGAAATTAAATTAAATTCTTATATCTCCGTCGATTGTTAAATTCTTTTGTTTTTCCGTAAATTGATTTGATTCATTGGCCGATCCTTTCATGAGAATATTTTTGCGCGCGTATCTCGTCGGTAATACATATTTTTCATTGCTGTTTATGATTTATCAAAAGAAACACCCGCATTAATTTAGTAATATAATATAAAAATGCGGCACAAAATAAATATCAATAAATTTTGGGCTATAGTGTGTAAGCAACGTTTGATGTATCACGACCTAAATTTTTTATGGCAATTGACAGTGATACAACATAATATCCAGCGTAAAGCCGCGGTTTCGCTGAAATTATGGACGCACGATTTAAATTTATTTTTACATAAATCGCATACAAAAACCCCTTTTACGGCAGGAAAAGGTTCCCATTTGGAGGTTATTCGCGTTAATTAATGTAATAAATTAATTCATTACAATTTACTACTAATGCATATCCCATTTAATTTTTCGACCGCATGGTGGAATATAGATTGTATTAACATACTCAAATAACTTTTTATTGAAAAAAAGTCTTCCGAAAATGATCGAGGAAACCATTTCATTATTGTTGACTCTTTATACGACATAATCAATCCTTCCTCTCAAAAGCCCGAAACGTGAAAATACGAAACGTATTTCTTAACGCGACGTGCCGGCCAAAAAAAAAACGTCACGTTAATCCATTCTGCGCTAGTTTTACGAAACATTCATCCATTTACCGCTGATGAAATTGGAAACTAGGAGATTAGACGTCAACCCATCTTAACCAATTTTTACACAAGAGAACATGAACTTTTCATCTAATAACGGCTACATATCCGCGAAAACGCATTAATCAGCCGTTCAAGGCGTAAGAATAGGAAGAAGAAGAAAAAAATCGGAGAACGCGTATCTTCCTCCGAGTTTGCATTCACCGATTCCTTGATAAAAAAAATTAGAAAAAATAATAACAAAAGTACGAACATTCTTTTAAAGGAGGAAGAGTAGTGGATGGTGGAGAGGGGAAACAGGTGCCCGCTGTGAGTGCATATTTCTTCGTTAAAAACTCCTCTTCGCCAAACCACTTCCTTACCTCCTAGCATCCAGAAAATAATAATACCTCCTTTTAACGCGTCCGACGTATATATTCTCCCACCCGCGGCTTAAGACTGACGTCTCAATAAAGTATCTCGGACGTCTTTTTTTTTTTTTTTAAGGAATCGACCTTTGCCCGCCACCTGGAGGTGGTTTTTTTTTCTCCTCGCCCTCCTATTAACCCCTTTTGCCACGCCCCTGTGCCTCTCCCGTTCCAAACGACGCCACTTTTTTTTTTTTAGGGATCTGGGGAAGCATTGAAGAATCGCGTGTCCGTATGCCGCGGGAACGAATTCGGAAGAGGTGATTGGTCTAAGCCTGGGAGGGGGGGGGAGGGACGGTTTCCGACGGAATGCCTTCTGGGACTGCCGTTCCCAATCTCGGGGAACCCCCATCGCTCAAAAATTCCCTCCAATTCCCCCGTCCGCCGTCTCGCCCACCATCCTTTCATTTTTTTTTTCACGTGGTTTTCGTGTGTGCCTTCAACAGATTAATTCTCCCGACTCCGTTCTCATTAATTTTTATTGTCGGTTGCAGGAGAATAAAGAAAGCTCGGTGAATGGGGCTGTTGAAATACGTTATTCTCGCCTATTTCTTTTGTGTTTTTCTCTCTCGATTGGGTTTCCTAAATGGCACGAAGTCTTTACTTTTAATTTTCGTTAAACGCGTTTTAGGTTAAGTGAAATTAAAATATTGTGCGTCGGTCGATTATGAATGACGTGTATGAAGTTGCTTCTTTATGGATGTTTCTCACTTTGCTTTTATCCTCGAATGAAACAGTTGAATAGGAATTGTTCGTATTCATCGAGCCATTAATTTAGTAATGACATATTTTAAATTTGCATTCTTATTAATTTTTTGTTAAAATTATGATCCACGCGACTTATGTCTGATAATATCAGGTCGATGTACACTTCATATTTTTTTAATCGAAGATGATCTGGAATTTTAGACGACCTCACAAAATACAACCTCACAAATGGAAAAAGGTTGTCTAATTCCATTTAACTTAAAATTGTATAGTACCTATAAAATGTGTTATTATTTAATAATAATGTCTGTAAATTTGAGTATTCTATTTTAACGATTGACCGCCCATTCCTTTCTTAAGTTCAAAATTCGAGAAAAATATCATCTAATTTGATAAAATACGATATCATAAGCATTAATAAGATAAACTCATAATATTAAGGATCATGAAACTGTATAATACAGATATAATGGAAAACTGATTTTTTAACGAAGGAATCGAAAGATTTTATCCTGTATAAATATTTTCTGACAATGAGTATCAAAATTAAGGAATAGGTGTGGAATGAAACGATATCAATTTTAGAAAAATTCAAATTAAAATCATTTTACATGGAAATCGCAAAGAAAACCGTGTCAAAAATATTCCATGAAAAATTATCGAGCTCGTCTTATTTCTGAAAATAAATACACATTTAAGAATTACAACTTGCAAAAAATAGGTTCTTATCATATTTATCTCTACAGGTAGGTTAAGAAAAAATTATGAACATCTTGACTAAAATACACTTCTTTATTAGAATCTACTTTCGGTTGCATTGCCGAAGATGCTCTAATTCTGGGCATTTAAATTCTTCAATTACCTATTATTATATTATCTTATATTATTATTATTCATTTTCGATTATTATTTTTATAGTCCGATTAAAAATAAATTCTTACATTTATTTATTATCAAAGCATTAAATTCCTAGTCTTTTCTCGTTATTTCCGATATATAGTAATTACCCTTTTCACTTTGCACAGCTCTATTATGAACCGAAAGTAATAATGTACTTTATAGGATAGAAACACCGCGGTTCTAAACTATCGAAATGGCATATGCTCAGGATGAACAAGAGATATTATGTCTTACATTCTGCTCAGTTTTTGGATGTACATTTCGTATGCGTAAACGTCTATTGGTAGATGTAGATCGTCTACTGTTTTCAAATCGTGGTTTTGAAACCGATGATTTGGTTTAAAAATCAATAAAGACCTTAGACTATTTTGCGTGAGTAATAATGGCTGAAATTAACTTACCAAAGTCCGAGGAGTTTCAAATGGGTCGAAGTCATCGCAGACGATACCATGGTTTGATTTCGGACAAAAATGGGTAGCGGTGGTGGAATAGCTGCAGCATTGGCCAGGAACGCAGTGGTTTCGCGTTCAAATCGATCGGAGGTGGGATTTTTTCAACCTGGAATCGCTTCCTCTCCAACTTGTGTAGTTTGAGGAGATAGCGTAAATCAGCGCTTCGTCCTTGGTGCTCTTCGTAAAGGAGTAAGCTAATGCCGGCACCGTTTTCCCTCCTTCCTTCTGTGTGTGTGTGTGTCTGCTGTGGAAGAGAGTTATGGCTATGATAATCTAAGAGGCCGATTAGTCAAATAAACAAATATCAAACGATTATTATATTGTAAAATAATATGTTTTATAAAAATAGACACGAATTCATTGTAAATTTTCCAAAACGTTACCAGAGCAAATCATCCAAGTGAATGTCCGTCGAACATGTATTTCATTATTCATGTAAATTCGTAGGAAATTTATTTCGCAATACTCTCCAGTATGTCTTATATTTTTATATTATACGGTCAGAAATGCGCGACATCAAACTCGCAACGAGGAAGGTTATTGACAAAACGACCTTGTCTGCCAATAACGGAAGGACGGAATAAATAAGCCTCGTTGCAAATATGGTCTCTCGTCATTTGTGCGATGTCAGAAATTCCGAAAAATAATACCTCTTCTAAAAAAGGAGGGAAAAAAATGAACGGTCGACCAATATAAAGAGAGAAGAACTCCTTTTTATTCATTTTCTCCTTATCCTTGCCCCCGTTTCCTTCGTGTACATATATATATATATATCTCTCGGAGGATTTATTAAAAAATAAATAAAAACAGAGAAGAGGGGAATCTTCCTCGGCCCGTGGGTTAAAAAAAAGTCGAAATTAAAGAAGAGGAAGTGCCGTACAAGAGGAGATGTAAAAAAATGGTCTCCTTCTTTGAAAAAAAAAGAACGAGGAGAAGGAGGAGGGGAGTTTGGCATTAAAAATAAAAAAGAACGAACAAAAAAACAATCCGAAAAAAAGTTCTATCGAGCTCGTATGTTTTATTATTATTATTATGACAACGAAAAAAGAAAATGGATGAAGGGTGGAAGAGGAGGATGAGGAAGTAAGTGAAATAAAAGGGTAAATTAAATCAGGCCCTAATGATATTAATCTTGGGATGACCTTTCGAAAGTAAGAGAAAGAGGAGATTCGAGATGACGATACGACGCTATGAAATGGCCGGATTGGTGATGAGGACGAGACAAGGAAAGAGGGAGAAGGAAAGAGAAAATGGTTTCGGGAGGAATTCTCGGAATGACCCAAGGAACGAACGTATGCGGGGGACGAGGGGGGGGGGGGGAAGGGAAGGGGGGATGGGAAAGGGGGGGGAGGGAAGGGGGGACCGTGGAAACATAATTGTTCCGGTGTTACGTCGATTTCTTTTATTTTCGACGAAAAGAAAAAAAGAAAGTAGAAATAAATATCGATGTTATCGAGCTGCTCGTAAAAGGCTTCCCAAGAGGAAGAGCCGAAATTTCCTCGGGGGCAGATTATTCTTGAGAACGCTTTCGAGAGATTTCTTTGATCGGAAAGAAAGGTGTTTTTTTTTAATTTCGTTGCTTGCTTAAGACGCGGATAACGTAAATATTGGCTTAAAAATGTCAAGTTTGAGCTGGAAGAATTATAAGAGCGGGATCAAATTCTTGATGAAAAGGTTATGAAGAGGCTAATGGTTCATTTACGGATGATTGGTGTTTATGTTTTTGATTCGAATATTTTTTTTTATTTCCAATCCTAGTTCGGATAAAAATTTTCTCCGATAAATATTATTGTTTTTATAAATGCTGGATTATTCTTTTTAATGGAGGTATTACAGAAATTTCCAAGAACCAAATCAAATCAAGCGAATCGATTCCAGGAACGAATTAAAAACAATTTCTTCCTGGTCCTCGTAGAGTTTTTCTTTAATATTGTCAATTTTTTAATAAGTTGCATGCTCCATTTCACAAGATATTTTCAACCTTCCAATAAGTAATCGATATATCTTTATTATTAGTACCGTGAATGAAATGTATTGATGCGATTTCATTTTATTCATGGATCATGAAGAAATATTAAAAACTTTTAAAGAAAATTGATTTTAACAGCTATTAGGAAAACCACGAACGTTAAAGAAAGATTTCTTTCACACCAGTTGGAATTGAAAATAGAATTTAAATTCTGAAGTAGACCATTGCAGCCAAAGCTCAAAAATCCGGTTATAAAAAGAGAAGAGCTTAAGAGCCTGCAGGGATTCGAATAGACGCCACTGAGCTCGAGTTTCTGTAGTTACTAAAATCTCTTAACGCTGCCTCTGTGCTAAGATTCTTTTATTGTTATCACCTCTGCGTTTCTAGTATGATGTGTGTATTTTCTCTGCGGGCTCAGAATGCATTTATTCTTACATAATTTTATTTTTATATGAAACATTACGTCCTAGCGCTTTAAACCATTAATTTAATTTTTTAAATTTGTAATAAAGTTATTTATTTTTATACACATTTTTAGCTATCTTTTATTTCTATATTTGTCTTTGCAACTTTATATCTATTACGTAATGCCATTAAATTCTATTTTGAAGTAAAATGACACTCTGGACTCTTGCTGCTCGAGAATTCTTTATATTTAGGAAATCGTATAGCAAATACGCGGACTTATTAGCTTTGATCGTGGTATAAAAACAGTATTTAGCCTTTTGAATTTGAAACCAAGACCGACGAAAATCACTTGAAAGAAAATTTGAAAAATTCCAATTAGGCGATCCGAGCAAGTAGAAATATCAGGCGACGTTAAATTCGTCGGAGGAAGAAGTCGTGGGGATCATCTTAATAAAGGACCTTAAATTGGAGAAAGGAAAGCGGCCTAAACTATTAATCGACCGATTGGCTTTAAGTAATTGTGAGTTGAGTCGAAGAGGAACATAAAAGCGAAGGATAGAAAAAAAAGGTGATCGAGGAGAGAGTACGTTTTGCGAAATTGAGATGATGCAAAGAGAGTGAGAGAAAAAGACTAGCCGGATAAGGGCACCCGTTTGTAGAGAGAGAGAGAGAGTGAGAGGGGGGGGGGAAGCAAAAGAGGAGATAAAAAAAACAAAATATCCAGTACAAGAATCGTCGGAGTACGGAAAAGGAAGGGAAGAGAAAATATCAGTGGAAGGACGAGAGAGAAAGAGAGAGAAATTACGACGTAATAGGAGGGGAATCAAAATAAAGGATGGGAAACAATTGAAAGGAGAGCGAGACGGTAGTAGGAGAGGATGTTTAAGTAGATTGGAATATATGACTTAGGCGGATATTAAAGGCGGGCATAATGAGAAGGGAAAGAAAAGAGACGGCGAAAGAATAGAGGCAAATGGATATGGCCCTCTCTCTCCCTATATATATATATAAATTTTGTATGTATATATCGGTATACATAAATATATACGCGTACACACACAAAGAATCCTACTCTGGAAATATTATCTTCCGAGATGGAATAAATACAAATAAAAAACGAAAATCCGAGACGCTGCGAGGCTCTCTGATTTTCGGAGAAGCGGGAAAAAGAAGGGTAATATGGAGGGGAGGGGGTGTGGCGGATGAGAGGGGATGCCTGAAAATGGGGCTTTTGTTCATTATCTTATAAAGGGGGAGGTCTCTATGATTCAGCTCTCGAGTAATCACGCCTCGACTTCTTTCAGGCGTTCGAATTTCCGACATGGTACTGTGGGATGGGAACGAGAGAGGAGAGGAGAGGAGGGAAAGGAAGGTGGCGGGGGAATAGTAGTGGGAAGGTTATATATTGGGAAGAAATTCGGAAAGAGAGAGAGAGAGGGAGAGAGAGGGAGAGAGAGGGAGAAGGAGAGAGAAAGAGGGAGAGAGAAAGAGGGAGAGAGAAAGAGGGAGAGAGAGAGGGAGAGAGAGGGAGGGAGAGAGAGAGGGAGAGAGAGGGAGGTAGAGGGAGAGAGAGAGAGGGAGAGAGAGAGAGGGAGAGAGAGATAGAGAGGGAGAGAGAGAGGAATGGGAGCGTGCGGCAAAAGGAGGGATTCCAGAAGGGAAAGGAGGAGATGGAAGAGGAGGAAGAAGAGGTGGGAGGAAGGGGCGAGAGGAAATTCCCGGATTAATAAAGACGCCGTAATCCTCCATGGGGAGGAAAGATAGGGAGGCACGTGGGTAGGGGCTTGGGGGTGGGAGGACGAAATAGCTTCTCGAATAGGAGTATGAGAGTGGGAAGACGGAGGAAATGAGAGAGAGAGAGGAATGGACTGGTTGAGAGGACAGGAGGAGAAGGAAAATGATTTTCTGGGAGAGGCGTCGGAGGAGATGGAGGTAGTGGACTGGGGGATGTAGGTTATAAAGGAAGCGGGCGATGAAGAGATGAGGATGGGGAAGGTATGAAGGCGGGAACGGATGAAGCGGGAGGTTAAAACGGGAAGGAAGTTAAAAAGGAGGGAGGAATTTCGCCGGGGAAAAGATACGGAAGAACGTACTGATAGGAGGAGAGGGTAGGAAAAAAATCCCTCCCCAAGTGCGTAAAGGAAGAGGATGAGAGTAAAGACAAGAGGAAGGGATGGAACGTAGAAAAGGAAGATTGTTGGAAGGACTAGGGAAAGAAAAAGGGCATTGAATAAATGGCGGGGAAAAAGTGGACAACCAGGAAGGGTGCGGAGTGCCTTCAGAGAGAGAAGGGTTGTGTGGAAGGAAGGTATGGGGGCAAGATTGGGGCCGGAAATCTAGCATGGCCATGGTCGTTGTATAAAAGTGTCGGAAGGATATGAGGATGGAGAGTGAGAGGGAGGAGAGAGGCCAAGGAGAGATTGGTACGCTCATGAAGGAGGAAAGAGAGAGAGAGAGGGACAGGGGGAGGAGGAGTAAGGGTTGGAAAGGTCGAAGGCGGGCAAGGGAGAGGATTAGCCGGAGAAATAGGGTACGCAGGATGAGGTTGGAGGGAAGGATTGAAAGAGTGGGGGGGTAAAAGGTTGCGAGGGGGGAGGGGTGGAGGGGGGAGAGGAAAAAAGAGCGTAATAGTGTAAAGGCGTAAGGGCGTGAGGTTATTGAGAGGGAGATTGATAAGGATTTGGGAGGAGGGGGAGAAGGGAGTGGATCAGGAGGATTGGCATGCGGACGAAGAGTGGGATAGAATAAGTAGGAAGAGCAGGCAGGAAAAGATAGTGTATGTATGAATGTATTTGTGTATACGTGTGTATATATATATACATACATACATATATATAATATACATACATACATATATATATATACATACATACATACACACACGAGGGCGGTTCAGATGAAAACAGCATAAGTGAAAAATTCTTTGTAAATATGAATTTGACCTAAAATACTTAATATGGGAAAGTTATTATTTTTTATCTGGCACTCATAGCGTTTTTCATTTGGTTACTCAGATTATAATTAAAACGACGATTCAAAATGGCTATATATCCTGAAAGCTGTACCAAGGATGAGCGGAGGTCAGATATAAGATTTTTTAAATTAAGGAGTTTGACCTAATGAAATACGTAACAGAATGGTGAGAAAATTTTGTCTCAAAGGGGCGTATGAATGGGTCGAAAAGCAATTCCATTCTGAAGATCAGGTTCGTCAGAAGGTCAGAATGCAACCGAAGACTTTCTACTAGGATGAAATCCACGGAATAGTTCCGTTAAGAAGAAGAAGACGTACATATCGAAAGAGAATAAGGCCAAGTTGAAAAGAGTTTATCGTTAACCTTAGGTTTCGATAAATAGTTTTTTGACTTTTGCTGTTTTCGTTCGAAAGACCCTCGTGTATATCGGATAAAGGAGAACTATTGCGTGGAGGAATAGCAAAAGGATCGGAGCGTTGGGGATGGGATATTTTGTCAAGGGTTGCCCAGCAGGAGGAATTGAAGGTTAAAAGGAAGCAACGGTTTGGGTGGAACGAGGGCAAGAGAATAGGATTAGGGAGAGAGAGAGAGAGAGAGAGAGGGAGTTTGGGTGTTTGGTAGGTAGTGGGAAAGGGAGTCGGAATGATAGCGAAGACAGACATTAAGGGAGAAATAAAAGCCAAAGAGAGAGAGAAAGAGAGGGGGAGAGAGAGAAAAGATAGGATTCATATTTCCCCTGTTCCCTTCCACTGAGAAAATTCGATGAAGGCGGATCTTCTTGTTTAATTATGACGGGCGCCTAAGTTCATTTTACGGGAACGTCTTTTTAAATAAGGTTCCCATTGTGGAACGAATGACCTTCTCTGGTTCTCCGAAAACATTTTTGATGCCCGCAAATAATCTCCAAATTAAATTTCTCCTTTTCTTTTTAATTACCGAGGTTTTATGGTTGACACGTCGAAATAAAGTCGGGATTTTTTTTATCTTAAGAAGGCGACGATTTTTATCCGTATCCTTGCCACCATCTTGGAGAATGAAAGAGTGTAATTTATTTACTGATAACGGCCTTGTGTGTTGGAGTAGTGCATATAAAACATGCCTGACGTGTATTATTTTAACTCATAAAATATACATTATCTGATTTTTAACAGAGAATTGCGAAGTTTTTTTCATTAAAAAAACAATTTACATGATTTACGTAAAGCAACGTTTCTCACTGAAATGAGAGAAACGTTTTTTCTGGGGCGTATAAAGCGTACATAATATAATGAATTTTTGCGCGAAATTCACCAAATATTGCTTTACTTATCAATTGTGATATAAGGATATTACAACAGGCATAGAGTTTTGTTAAGTTTATTTTGTAAGAATTCTTAATATATATCAATACGATTTTTATTACTTGAGAATTTTTTAAAAGAGCAATAAAAGTTTATAAATAAAAAAAATCATATCATGCCTGAAGAAATATACCATTTAAATTATCTGGAATGTTTTGGTCTCTTGATTTGATAAAATCCATTAATATTTCAAAATACATAATACAAAATCTTTGCTATCCTACGCGTACCGATTTTTGACAACTGATGTGCCGGAAACCTGAGGAAGGAAATGACATTTCGAGAATTGACGCCAGCGGTAACGGCATAGACAGAAAATAAATTCGAAACCCATCACTCCAAAAATTTTCAAATAAAGGAAACGATTAAAACGTTCGAGAAATCTAGATTATTTTGCGAGCGCACTATATGGAATGGTTCATTTCGAATTTATTGATGTATTTTGAATTATTTGTCGAGACCTTTCTTAACATTTCGTGAGCAAAAGTAACTTAAATCGAAGGTAAGAATCGCGCGGACAGAATTATCCTAAATGACAAGTCGAAGGACAAAATTAGAACAACGGATTTCATCCATGAGTCGAAAGGATTCGAATGTGAGCGCGATTGAAAAAAAAAAGAAAGGACCCCCAAGGGCGCGAAGAGATAAAATAGGTCTAGATAGAGAGATGACATTTTTTGAAATGCAAACTGACAGGTTAATTAAACAGCGGTAGTTGAAAATGGCACAAGAAGGCGTTTCCTGACAGCTATTATTCGTAAATTAATTTTAGTTAAGAACGGTAGTGAAGCGGACGAATCGGAACGGCATTGATAAACCTTGCATTGTGAGCGAGATGAAAGGGGAAGATGGAAGAATATAGGACTCGCCGTATAGAATGAGAGAGATCGTAATTATTATTTTTGTTTTCAATCTTATATATTAATTTCGTGGTTCAGCTGCGAGCGTGCGTTCGCGCGTCACGCCACCGTGGAAGTCGTAGATCCGGAATAGATGTGTACGGATTTGAGACTTTGAAACGTGCAGACGTAAACGTGAAAGTATCAAGGAAAAATCGGTAGAACATACACCGTACAAACATTTTCATATACTAATGCGTCGTTTAGTTACCTTTAGAAAATGAAAATCGTATTAGCCGGTTTTTAGAAAATCCAATTTTTGTTAAAGTTGTCCAAGAATAAACTAGCCTTATATTCATTCAATGAGAAAAATGAAATATGTAGTTTTATTGCAGACGTATACTCAAGTAATTGTACGAAATTTGATCAAAGTCGTTAGAGCCGTTTTCGAGAAAATCAAATTGTTTTTCAAAATGCGTAGAATAAACTTCCCTTAATTATTGTGCAATGTCAACCATTTCTTCGTACACTCTGATCAGTATGATAAAATGCCTAAGTACGAGATTTCATTCATTTTCGCTTTACCGTTTAGGCTCTAGAGCCAGTAACACAGACAGAAAACCACTTTTTTTTCGGACTCAGCGGCACCTAAACCGTATATTTCCGTGAAAATCTCTAGGTCGAATTTTTTCGCGATTACAATACTTTCTAAATTTACTTCGTATATGAGAAAGTAAAATTTGAAATGAAATATGGAATACTTAGGAGGTGATTAATTTTTCAAAATAAAAATTCGTCCGTAAGAAGTACATTTCCCTGTCATTTATATCTACAACATCGCCGTAATAATTTAGTCAGAATTAAGTTACAAACACGAGACTTGGACATTCTTACAGAGGAAAGAACGAAGCATGGATAATGAGAGAAAATATGGAGGGGGAAATATGATTCTATCAATGTTGCCGGTTTCACTATGATACTCACAAGTTAGCCAAAAAAAACAGTAATCCTTCTGAACTATCGGATAATTTTTGCGATTTGCTTTAACCTGTATATTTGAAAATGCGAGTTATTTCCGCCACATCATTTGGCGTTTCTTGAGAAAATCCTCGGCTGCAGGGAGATTATCAGCTAAAACTCGCCGTCATCCTTTTATTTGCCGGAAAAAAAACCCCGCATTGCTTTGCTAGACGCCTGCGAAGCTAAACAAGGGAAAAAAATACACGAAAGAGTTAATCGGATTGTTTCGTCACGTGACTCGGCCGCAGATTATTTGACCGTGAGATCAAATCCCATATCGCTCGAGCGTTTCTCACCGGCAGGTGCCGCTGCTTTCTCCCTTTCAAACCGAATCAAATGAGGAGAGAGAGAGAGAGAGAGAGAGAGAGGGGGGGGGAGGGGTGTTGTCGTGAGTAGAGAAAGGAAGGGAGGACGGCGTATATCGAAGCGGATGGAAGAAACAAAAAAAAACGTATAAACGCTGGAAAAGGAGAGAAACGCTAGGATTATTTATTTTTTCCGCTCTCTCTCTCCCTTCTCCCTCCATAGTTGACAAAGGCTTGCGCCCTCTCTCTCCGCACACTCTTTTGTTTGTTTCCCAGATTTAAATAATGCGGCGGCCGAAGGCAGGTATAGCTGCTTGTCGCCATGACAATGCATAGCCACAAAGGCACGCAAGGAGCGAGGGTGTATTTCCCAGAGGTTTCCGAAGACTCAACTCGCTTTTTGTCGATAGTATCATGAATATTGATGGCGGGAGCGTGCGAGGCGGAGCATAAGGATGGAGAAAGAGTGAGATGAAAGGGAATTATTCAAGGAGTGGGTTGGGGAGGAGGGGGAGGGGTGGAGGAATTCTGGAGGAGGAGGAGGAGGGGAGAGGAAACCTGTATTTTTTCCAGAAGAATGACAAAAAAATGTTTTCTTTACATTAAGGTGGGAGTCGATCTCTTTTATTAAAACAGAAAGCGGAGTAATTCTTTCCGCCGAATCCCTTGAAGGATCCGAGAGGCTGGTCCCCCCCCCCCTTCCACCCCCCCCCCCGCACCGTTTTTTTCGGCTGACTGGAGAAATATTCCGGATACACCTCGCATCGTCAGTGATGCAGGATCGCGTAACTTATGCGGTTCTACTGATTATGATTCTCAAGACCGCGCTCGTCACGTATCTGTGATTCTTCGTGGTGTGTCATTTAAAAATATGGTGTAATTCCGTTCTTAACCGATTAAATCTAGATTTAAGCTGCCTTTACGCATAGGAGTATTTTCGTATAGAAGTTACTGCTACAGGAGTGCTTGATTTCTAATCGTGTTTCAACACTTTTAAGACTGTCAAGAAAGAAGATAGCTGCGGTGGCGATTGTGGGATTGTTGTTATTGGATGAATTGATAAAAAAAAACAATGAAAAAGTGAGAAACGAAGGAAATGTTGGGTTAAACAGTTGTTAGTCGAACGAAGCCGGTTTGGTATTGAACAAATATTGATTAAAGATTTACTGTGAAGATTTCACCAACTTTTCTAGAATGAATTATGAAATGCTTTCAGATCTGCATGAAAAGGTTAGTAGAATAAATAAACTTGCTTATGTTTAGTAGTCATTTTAAGATGAAATTCATTTCCTGGTACCAACAAATTGATGGTTTATATACGTTATCTGTTGAACTACCAGTAATCATCGAGCTTTCTATTTTTTTTGTCTCTTGTATGAATGTCGAACGCAGGGAATTGGTCTTCTTCTTGACAAACTCAACAGACATTCTCATAGCATCATTAATACCTTTGTAGGCATCTAATCGTAAGACGTTATTTTTATAGTATTTCGATTTATTGTCCCACAAACACGGGTGACCGCGATACAATACAATAAAAGTCATAGTTTGCTCATCACTAAAAACACGTTTCTCAGTTGACGCCATTTTGGAACTCGCAGAATAACAGCAACTTGGACGGGAACTAGGAAAGCCATACGAGTAACTTGCAAGCACTGATATAAAAGTGCACTCGTATAAAAGTAATTATTCTACAAATCCAAGTACTCCTATAGCAGTAACTTCTGCTACACCTATGCGTAAAGACAGCTTTAAACATTCCATTATATGCCTAAAAGTGTTAGCAGAAGTTTACACATACACATACGTACATATCTAAGTAAATAACAACAAATATATTCAAATATAAAATTATACGTACTTCATTCTTAATAAAAAACAGATTTAAAAAATATAAAGAACATTTAACTTGGCATGATATATTCTATAGAGTACTAGAAAATGGGGTAACTAGCATGCATAGAATTACGAAGCTGAGCCGTTTATTGAATCTATTTACTCAAAAGTAATACTTGTTGCTTAAATTATTCTCCTTTCGGAAATCATTTAAAAGCTCATTTCACAGTCGATTTAAATCGTTCACTACTTTCATTAAATGGCCGTATTCTCTAGTCTGTTATAAGTACAGGCATTTTATTACCATCATGGAGTTAATTTTGTCACTCATTAGATATTTCCGTACTGGAAGAATTTGTCCTGGTTTTCAGAATATTTTAAAATTTTTTAACTCAAAATTTTTCCAGATATCTGAATACATGCAGGAAACTTAGTCGCTCTTAACTAAACGCTACACGAGTCCTAAAAGAAGTTTCTTAATTATCTAGCAAGCGATCCATAAAAAATTGTAAAGTGGCCAGACCACTGTGTACCGCCTTAGCAATATATAGGTGGATTGGTCGGTTATGACATAAAATCCTTCCGTATATTTCCGGTGCAATGTATCTCACCCCGATATCAGTTGATTTAATCAGGGGACTGAAAAACTTTTCACTGAGAAAAGCCACATAGGGCAAGGGAAAACGCCGAAATAGTTGGGATCTACATTTTAAAGGTCTAATTGTTAAAATTTAGTTATTGCCGCCTACATGAAACACTCGAGTTAGGGAGAAGCAAAAACGGTATTTCGCCAACGCAACTTTTACTATGAAGGTTTCTGATACAGTTTCTAATCCTACTTCGGAAGTTGTCAAAGTGGATGCAAAGTATCGTTGTAGATCTGACCCAAGGGTGGATCCAGACTTCATCTATGGGGAGAATGAAAAGATAAACTAATTGAAAATATCGTAATTGACGTATATTTTGGTACAGAAAAAGGAAATATAAATTTTTGTACAGAAAAATGAATGTAATAAAACGGTATAGTTCTCGCCTGATGTTCTCAGCACGTAGGACGAGGTTTAGGGGATAAATGTTTCTAGTGTCCAGATATATTTACCCTGTATCCGCCCTTGGTCCGAGAAAAGTCCGTGATTTTGTTGAACATGGGTTCTCTGGTTTTACCAATCTAGTATTAATACATATACCTCTTCAAATATCGGAGTTATATATAATTAGATGTTGAGATATATCTCTTGTGCTGACAAAGGGATCAACCAGAAAGCTCAGATTTTTGTGTTTTTCCGACAACCCAGCTCCTCTCCTATTAGTAAGTGTTTAAGTGTTCCTTGCCTCAAAATCTAGTTGTCGTCGATATACCTATTACTTCACCTGTTTCAAAACGCACACACACTCCGTAATTTAGGTATTTGAAGATACAGAGGGAATTATTTTATCATTCGCTGTGAAGTACCACATTAATTGTGTAGGAAAGGAGAAAAACTCAACTCTGCGACGGGATTCCTGTCACAGGACCAAAATAATTTTTGCAAGCTGCTTCGGGTTCTTTCTTCGAAAGAAATAAATAAAGAAGGGAAGAAAAAATAAAATTAACAGAAATCCTTTTCCAAACGCGTCCTGGGACACGCGCGCTCGAGCAGAAAATATTTTCGCGACGACTTCCGCAGTCGAAGCTTTAGAGAATAAAAAAATATATCCTTTTACGTGCATAAGTATCCGGAAGGATATTCCGTTTCGCCGTAAAGATTTTCTCGCCCCCGATCAAAAAAAAAATACATATATAAAGGGCGGTTGTTTGCACCGGTCTCTTAAAGCCGCGCCGCCCCCCCCTCTCCCTCCCCCCTCCCTCCCCCGGAATGTGCAGCGTTGTAAGAGTGCATTGGAATCCAAATGGCGCATGATGAGCACGCAGTAAAATCTAGTCTTACGCGCCCGCTGATCCTCCCGCCCTCCTTGCCACTCGGGAAGGGAGGCAAGGAGAGAGAGAGAGAGGGTGGGGGGGGGGGGGGGGCAATTTGGTTCTTCCGACCCACTTGCCGCCTAACGTACCCATCCCTATCTCTCTCGCTGTCTTTGCAAAAACCTTCCGTCTTTGTAATCGTCTCCTTCTGCTCCGCTTTTGAGTTTTTCGTCCTCCTTTCCGTCGCGTATCCACGGTGATGACCTCCTTATATTTTTTCCTCGCCGCTATCTCAAGGGCATCTTTTTCGCCAGAGGATACATTTTGATTACGCGTTTTAATGCACGCCACGAGTTTTAAAAAATTGAGCTCTGCATACACAAACACACACACACATATATATATATATATAGCAAGAAAGGAAAAGGAACTCCAGAAAATGATAAATAGACTAGTGATAACAGGTAGAAAATACGGTATGGAAACTAATACAGAAAAATCCAAGGTTATGCGAATATCAAGTAAAGAAGAAGAAAATTTGAACATAAGTATTGGAGGAAAGCCATTAGAACAACTTTCAGATTATAAATACCTTGGAAGCATCATAACGAGAGAAACAAAATGTAGCGATGAAATCAGGACTAAAATAACAAAAGCAAAAGCCGCTTTCAGAAGAAAGAAACTCCTGCTAACGGGAAATATAAAGCAGGAAATCCGCAAGAGGTTGATAAAATGCTATGTATGGAGTATAGCTTTGTACGGAGCAGAAACATGGACGCTAAGGAAAAATGATATTAAATAGTTGGAAAACTTCGAAATGTGGACATGGAGAAGAATGCTGAAGATAAAACGGACAGATAGGGTGAAAAATGAGGAAGTACTACGAAGAATAGGAGAGAAGCGAACGATTATACAGACTATCAGAAAGAGGAAGGCGAACTGGATTGGGCATTACCTGAGGAGAGAGTGTGCATGATTAAAGAAGTGCTAGAAGGAAAACTGGATGGAAAAAGAGAAAGAGGCAGGAAAAGGTTTCAGCTAGTAGACGACTTGAAAGGGAAAGAGAGCTATCAAGACATGAAGAAAACTGCGGAAAATAGGAGTATATGGAGAACCAAGTTTAACCTAGAATAATCAACGGACAGACTACCTATGATGATGATGATGATGATATATATATATCGTTGGATATCGATACCGCGATGCAATTTTTAGGCTATGAACTACTATCGAATATTCTTATCGTCGTATCGTTTCGTTTATCGTTTCATGCATTGATTTGTGCGGATAGTGAGTGTGAACACAAAATAGTTTTATGAATGACGTAGCAAAAGGAAAAGGATGAGAAATTTAGAATACGCGATAGTTGCTAATCGATAAATATGTCCTGGAATGGCTTCAATATTATTATCGTTCTTTTTATTGCTATAATAAAAAGTGTCAAGATAAATGCCTGTTAAAATTGCTAATAATATATTTCTTATTTTAAGTTTTTGTTTGGAAGAAGAACTTGTTTTAATATTTTTCATTAATTTTAACTGATGAATCATTAGTTGCAATTACCCAATTTATTATCAATCAGCAATTAAGCCTTCATTATTAACTTTTCAAACATTCTCATTTCATTCATATATCTATTTCCATTAGATTATGAGATTAAAGTTTAGATATATTATCAATTTCAGCAGTGTGGTGCGGTTGCTTTTAAGATTTTTTTGGATGGTATTTATTTAACGTTGATGTTAAATTATTAAAGACAGTATTATTTAGGCATTTTCTACGGTAGAAACAAGTATTTAATAAAAATGACGAATCTTCTTAACTATAGGCATGTAAATTACTTGAAACAGTAAGAAAAACATATTTGGCACACAAATAGCTAACTATAAAAACGTGTACTTAGTATATTTTTTCAAATAATATAATTGAAATAATTAAAAGCATTAAAGTTTTCTTTAGCCTTACCGTATCTAAGAAAATAATCGTCGAGCATTCAGCCTAATCATTTGGAAGATAGAACTTATAAATTTATTCAACCGTGATAAATCGCATTTTCGCTTCTTACTCTTGTACGTGCTCTATTTTAAAATAGAAACTTTTCTAGCAATGCGTTAAAAAGGGTAGCCATCCAAAATTCCAAGACGGGATATTTGTATATTTCGATCACGGAGCGCACCTAAATCCAATCATGTCCGTGCAAGTTTTCCAGGTAAAAATCCACCCTACGGTTTCCTTCCATAAACCCACGCGGTACATCAGGCGATTACCCCATTGGAATGTGTTTAGATGAATAACGTTCCGGCGCAAAACTGCAGCGGAGGAGAGAAAAAATAAGCGCCGTGTCTTCCTACGGTAAGGCGGAGATCGCTTGATTTGTTGCACGAGTGCAGCACTCTTAAATATTTACTGCATCCTTTAATCCAACGTTCGGTCGAAATAAAGACATAAAGACTTTTTTGTGTATTTATTTGTTTTTCGCTCCCATGGTGATTCAAAGCTACGGGACGTAGAGAGGATAAGCCATGTTGCTGTTATCGGGATAAAGAACATTCTCCAAATACTGCGAGCCTCTTTTCGTGAGACTGCGCTCGAATGGCGATTATTGATTGCGGAGTGGATCTAGAATCGTTACGCAGCGTAATGCTATTCGTTTCTGTGTATCATCGTGGGTTTATTTATTTATTTATTTTTTTTACGAACGAGTGTCGACATGCTTCAAAAATCTTCATTTTCCAATCACGAGTACTTTTATGGTTTGGGATTTTATCGTACTGTTAAAAAACAACTTTTTAACGCTTATCAGTTACCTCAAAAGTAAGAGCAAAATAAAAAAGTGGTTTGATGGTTTTATGTAAGATTCTGAATACGTTTATGAACTCGTAACAGTATGTGTGTGTGTATATATGTATATATATATTTTAAACTCCGAACTGATTTCTTTGATATTTTGTTTTTAATGAAATTCTGGCATGCATATCGGAAAATGTTAAACGTTTTTTTTCTCGATTTCGTGAAAGTAATGAATATAAAAACGTTACCGTACTGCGACATGTCTTAATATATTTGTTTTCTAAACGCGATGGTGTTATATACGTTATCTTTTTTTAAACTCGCAGCTTCGAAATGAGGTTTTTACATAGCCTCCAGGTGAATTATATTCTCGTATATTTTTCGAATTCTGCTTTAATATGACACTATCCATGGCATGTTAATAACTCTTTTCGACTATTTCGTTGCAATTTCATTAATCCATCATTTTAGCGAATCGAAAGCGTAACTACCGTTGAAGTTTATCCACGGTTAAATGTATAATAGTTCATGACGCACTTTTGTCTCATGGCATTATTTCCAAGGATATTGATGACGTGAAATATATAAGTAAACGCGTTGGACACAAATGGTCGGAGGAGCGAATGGGGAAGGAAAGGGGGGGGGGGGGGGGGAAGGGTGGGAGGAGAAAACTTAACCGAGAGCGCTATTCCATTAAGAGCCACATAACTGCCTAAATCCCATATTTAAGACTCTAAAGGTAAATCTGGGGGTGGACATTTCGAACAAAGCCGAGGTTAGACTTCTTGAAGCGTTAATTATGAACAATTTCGCAGCGTACTCTGGGGGTGATATTGGCTAAATAAAAAATTAAATAAAACATACGCTGGCTCCCTCTCTCATTTCGTTAAATCACTCCTTTCACACACTCCTTTTTCTCATATCCTCTTTCTACGTTGAGCAAAAAAAAAGAGGAAATTTTCAGAGGAAGGATGGTAAGAGGACGGAGAGAGAGGGAGGGAGGGAGGGAGGGAGGGGGAGAGAGAGGGGGAGGGGGGAGGGAGGGAGAGAGGGAAGAAATGAGGGAAGTAGATGGAGGGAGAAAAGGGTAGAGCGAGAGAGAAAGAAAAGAAGAGGAAGGGAAGAGCGAAAAAAGTCTATGGGATGGGAAACGGTAAAATGGGACCAATGAGGGGAAAAGAGTAAAATTGAGGTGAAAAGAGGAAAATTGAGGTGAAAAGAGGAAGCGGAGATGGAGAGAAGGGAAGGAAGAAGAAAGAGAGAGAGGGAGAGAGAGACGGAGAAGGCAGAAAAAGGAGAGGAGCTGAGGATGCGTGAAAAAGGGAGTCGAGATGGCTAGCGTTAACACAGGAACATTAAGAGGAAAATGTAAAGAGGAAACAGGAGGGAGAGGACATTAAAGGGCAGAGAGGAAACGGGAGAAGAGAAAATAGGATTAAGGACGTGGAAAGAGGAAGAGAGGACAAAAGAAGAGGTCTCCAAACAGGTAATAGGCGTAGGTGACAGGGAAGTTGAACGGGAATAAGTGTGAGTCGGGGGAAATGTTGGCCGGGTTTGGAAAAAGGCGAGAAAGGGAAAGAAACAATTGATATGGGAATGGAAAGTAGAGAGAGCATAATGGAGAATGTGCTTAAGAAAGAATGAAAAAAGAGAAGGGAAAAAGGATAGAGAAAGGGAAGCACAGAAAAAACAGAATTGTCCAGCAGAAGTAAAGTAAGATGAGATGGGACTGAGACGAAGGATACATGGAAAAGAGAGAGGAAAAATGGAGAGAGAGAGAGAGAGAAAGGTGTAGAATGAGACGAAAGAGAGAGAGAAAAAAACTCCAATCCGCAGAGGCGGTTGGCGCCATAGCGGCTGAGTTAAGGCCCCCAGATGGCGCTCTTCATCAAGAGAGGTCGGACAGGAGGCGACGGCGAATCTCGATGTAAATGACCCCAACCGACGCCCTCTGTTATCTAGATGGCCAACTATCTCCGCAGCACCTACCCCCCCCTCCCTCCCCCCCTTAATGCCCCTCTCTCTCTCTCTTCGTGTCTTTTCCCATTTTTCTCGCGCTACCTTATTCAATAACCCGCCTGCGCAAAATTAAGAACATTCAAGGGGGTTAAGAGTGCTCTCCTGCCTCCGGTGTTGTGGGGAAAAGTTGGGGAGAAAGGGGTTTGACTGGAAATAAAGACTCGGCCACAAATACCGAAAGGGGCTTCCTTTTCTTCTTTTTTTTTTGGTGCCGTCCTCTACGAAATTACGATCGCAATCGCCGGTTCTCCCTAAAAAAAAAAAAAAGAGCCGCATGCCCCGCCGAACAGAAGGTTCGCCGGAGAAATTTTAACCGAAAATCTGGAAATAATTTTTTTAAATCGTATTTTTCGTACACCGTGGATTTTAACGTTTTTTTTTTTAGGCTTTAAGATTTGTTCGGAAAAGATATGCAAAATGAAGTGGGCGTTTTAAAATGATAATTTTCTCCGAGAAAAATTTGCCAAACCGAAGATTTTTTCCGTGAAATTGAAATCCAGATCAGGTGTATTATTGATATATACAGATCTAAAGCAAGTATTGAAAACAAATGTAGAAAATGTCACAACATTTATCTCGCGTCAAGTTAATCCGAGGGTGATAAGATTTTATGGCATTTGGAACGTTAAGTGCTTTTACGTTACAAAAAATCACGTCGAGATGGCGCTGATTGTACTACATGGTTTTTTTCTATAGAATAAAGGTGGCAATTTCTAATAAATACTTCATTTTTTATTTTAAATATAATAATTCTCTTTCTTAATATGCAGCATTAAATAATACCATAGAGTAAATAAAAACGACATGAGAAAATTGGAAGAAATTTACTTTAGAAAATTGTAAAGAACCTGGCTGACAAGGTTATACGAATAGGCAGATTATTATAATCGTTTTCAATTATAATTTGATTTTTATACACTACATACATATATAAACCCTGAAAATTTAATTGCTTCGACTTGTGTGCTGTCTAAAATCTATGCGTCTGTTGATTTTCTTTAACGTACGGATATTTTTCATCGCTTAAAAACATGATAAAATATTTTCACGATGCATTTCTGATATGTTATAACGGTAGATAATAAGCAATTTAGAATTTATTTTTTGTTAATGTGTCGTAATGTTACAAAACATCAAAGTATTCCTGTTAAATCTGTTTTGTGCCAAATCCTGGAACTGTATAACAAGTTTAGCGCTGCTAATGCCCATTTAAATATTCTTATAGCGTGAAAATTCGCGGTACATACTCGATCCTAGTGATTTATTTAAACAAAACGATAAATTTGTCTACGTACGGACTAATAACACTACAGACAAAATGTAGCGAAGTCACGCTGCGTATTTAAAAAAGCCTGCTGCTAGGATACAAATAACAACGTTAAAAATAGAGACTGCGTAGTTTTCGCCTCTCTAAGACACAATCAGCGCCCTTGAGATATAAATTCTTTAAGAAAAAAAGGGATCAAGTATGCATTTAAGCTTATCAGGGACGCGTATCCCATTTCTAAGGAGGGAAGTAGAGAGAAAGAGAGAGTGAGAGAAGCCATTTCATCGCGAGTTTATTTTTGGGTTGTTCCCCCATCTTCTCCCTTCTCTCATCCCCCCTACCCTCCCCTCCTTCCCCTCTCCTCCTCCTTCTGGATGGCCTCCGAGACTCCTTGATGAGAGGAATAAAGAAATGAGAGAGGAGAGAAAGAGAGGGGGGGAGGGAGGGAGAAGCCGTTGCTTTCAATAGACTCTACCCATTCTTACCTTCTTTCAATACATCCATGACCTCATAAATTCGCCTCTCTCTCTCTCTTTCCTCTCTTAAACTCACCTCACCCTCCTCTCTTTCTTACCTTCTTTTTTTTTATATATGCCCTCTTTTAGTTTTTTTTATTATTATTTGCTTCAGCTCTCCGATTCCAAAATACGCGAGAGGAGGAGGTTCGCTGCAGCTCTTTCTTCTGTTACCTTTTCAAAAAGCGCGTTTGCGAGTAAAGAAAATTGGAAGTCGTCGTTTAATCCCTGCGACGAAATTGAGAGCTTTATTTTGAAATGCGTTCTCTCCTTATATATACATCGTCAAGCGGCGAAAGTGGATTGAAACCCTTGACGTGATGCCTGTATATACATGTGGTGAGGTTGATTGAAAACGGGTGGAAAAAGGAATCAGTTGTTTCCTGGGCCAAGCTGAACTTCGGAGCACGGAATTCGTTCGACTAATTCGGTCGATGTTATTCGAAATGAGATAAAGGGAATTGCGTTGATGGGTTGATTTCGCTCCGATTTATTATAATAGATGGAGAACATTTCTATTATAATTGAACTGGCGCGTTGTGCTGGATCTAAGACTACCAGAAAATAGGTGGCGTTTGCCGCCAGAACCATAATCTTTCTGGACGCAATGAGACAACAATAAAAGGCTTTAACTTTTTGTAATGGCACCACCTTCCAAACGATAATGTCGACTTTCAAGGTAATATTGCAAATAAATATAGAGAAATTAATGGATATTTATAGAACCGCATGGTTCATGAAAACTAACAAACGATTTAATTGACTGTAATGTGGGCACATTAATGAGCAATATAGATTCTTTTTACCCTTTATGAGGGGCCTATTTTAACAGGTTCTATCAAGGTTGATAACCGAATATTCTGCGCGACACATAAAGAATAACGTAATAACTTTTGTCCTTAAGCGTTACCCGAATCCAGAATACATTCAAACGTTGATTAATATTCACATTGACTCGTTCCTAAAGCAAACGATCTTTCTGGCTCGCCATTTGCTTTCTTTAGTTCTGAATGCACATTTCCACAACTATGCCATTCACAAACAAGGATCCAGTGACCGAATATATAGCGGCATAACTACATAAAAATAATACATATATGTAAGCTAAATTTACGCATAAGTATAACATGTGTTCAGAATTCCAAATACTCATGTGTTCTCCAATTAGATTAATGGGAGAAATCTTCTTAGCGAAATAAAAACAAAATATTCCTAAGTTTAATATTAGAAAAAAAAGGCGTTAATTCTATTCATGTTTATGGATAACGCTCTACTTGTCATGCAATACTGACAAATTGTTAAATTAAAAAATTGAATACAATTTTATTTTGCCATTTAATTGAGTATCAAATAATTATTTTTAAAAAGTTGTTCATTCTTACACATTAAAAACAAATCCTCCTAGTATTTTACCCCATGCACAATTAACGACAGCAGCTTTAAATTCTTATAAAATAGTTTATCTCGAAGGATGGAGAGAAAAAATACCCGAGGAACTTAATGAAAGTAGGAAAAAACAGAAAACGGAAGGCTATAAAAAATTGACGGAGGACTGACGTCATTGCATGCTCAGCAACTAGTAATCTTACAAACTCCATAAATCTTAAACAATGGGTGTTACTTACATAACTCGAGCGTTTCTGGGAGCATTCGTGCGCTTTGGGTTATTCACATCAGGCTTAACCCTCTTTCTATCTTTCAATTACCTTATGTTTTTCTCCTCGGTGAAACTTTAGACTTGTTCTTTACGTCCGGCAACCTTGGCACGCATGTGCCTCTCTAACTTCAAAGCCACGTCTTTGTAGAATAGACTACGCTTTGTACTGCTCCCAAACGGGTCAGGAATGGGGAATTGGTGGCGCGCAAGGGAGCGAAATGCCGTCGAGAGAGAGAGAGAGAGAGAGAAAGAGTGAGAGAGCCAGAGGAAGGGAATTAGGTACCTGAGAAGAAGGGAAAACTGGAAATGGTCTAGGGAAAAGGAGGAAAGAGCAGGGGTAGGAGATATATACTGAAGACGGTGTATCGTTGATTCAGACTGTTGCGTTGGCAAATATAGGCTTAAATGGGCTTCTTTTCGGCCTAACCTCATATGTGGGTTACCTATTTATAAATTTATTGGCCAAGTTTAGGTTTACAAGAATGAATGTCAGGTGCAATGCTAGGAATGTAATAACATCTTCGTCAAAATTAAAAGATTCACGAGAAAACGTGTAATAAATATACTGTTGTTATGTAGCATAGTCGAACATCGACTATTTTCCACTCGATCGCTTTTAACCTTGAGTAGAATATCAGTAATTTTAATGCTTGTAAAGGCGTAAGCATTAAGTAAATATTTTGCTACTATGAACCACTGTCCCATTTTAACTTAAAAGAAATATTGGATGCGTAACCTTTCTTATTTTATTTACTATTGTCTATGTCATGGGGTTACCAAACTTGTTGAAGCCACGAAACCCTTGCATTAAAGTATTTTTTTCTCGCGGAACCCTAACTAAGAGGTGGTAAGTCTAATCGCAATAAAGTTAACTTTAAAATCATTATAATGTTTATTTACATAGCTCATGCATCTTGCAATATACAGCTTACAAGTGAGGCTCATGTTTCCTGCTATAAATAAAAGAAGGAAGAGCGTATCGTGTCTCTTTCTCTGTCTATCGTGGAACCCCCTTTAGCTTCTGCGGAACCCTTTGGTTCCGCGGAACACAGTTTAGGAAACCCTGGTTTATGTAATATAATCTAAGGAGCTTAACTGAACGTTGTAGTAAATGATCTTCATATAATATAATGACGAAAATACCCTTGTTACTACTTAGTTAGGAGTAAGTAAATAATTCGTGGAAATAAATTATTTTATTCTTAAATGTGTCGGTGAGAATATTTGTCCAACTGCTATAATCTTGAAAATACAGTATTTTGATCAAAAATATATCATAATTAACCATTACACAGCAATATATTGGGGAAAATTAGGAGCAGCATTTTATTGCTTCCGAAAAAGTTATGAGTCATAGAGGATTGGTTCTTTTAATTTATATTTAATATTGGTATCTTTGCCATTATATCAAGTATACTTATAACAAGTAGTTACATCGATTTTTATTCAAGGCTAGAAATGCTCCCTCAAATTAAAATTTTATGAAACCAATTAATGTCATCGGATGAAACAATGTTTCAGAGAAGAAAAATGGATCAAAGGTGACGAACCCCGGGAGATAAAAAACGAGAATCGTATAAACAGAGAACGACTGGTTATAACCGAGGATTTGTTCCCGATTTTAACCTTCTCCTCGATCGCAGATCGGGAAAAGATTAATTGGAATGTTTCCGATTGACACATTTTATCGGCGTGTTCATCTGCCGCGCGGCCGTGGACGGGGGAGGCAGTGAGTAATGATAAGAACGTAGCATCCTACGCTTTACGGAACTCGAATCCTATTGACCCAATTGCCTATTGGCAGGCAATCTATTCCTTCGGTCACTTATTCCGGCTTCGTTTATCGGAAATACGGGTGCGGCGGGACGAGGAATTTGCTCGTCCAATTACATTAGTTCCCGAAATCCCTTAAAAATCTATTACCGAAGTAAATACGTCGGTCATGTTTCAAGGCTTGGCGCTTATTGTGCCTGTTTAATTTCTGTAGGAACGCATGAGCGTATTTTAAGGGGGAGACAGAAATGAACGGGAGCTTAATGGAAATCGCATGACTCTACAACACAGTTGTACCTTAGCAGCAAAAATATAGTCTATCACTCTTTTAAAATGTAATCACGCACATTAATTTTTTATAAGTGTTGGAAACGTATATTTAGGGATAAAATTCGAGCGAAAAAGTTTTTCGAGTGGAATATAAAATATGTACCCGCATACGAAATAATTTACGGAGCACATTGAACTAAATTTTATAAAGACGTGTAGCATTAAAATGATTCCATCGACGAAGTTTTATTTAGCCTTTCAACAACTATACATAAGCGCAGAGCTGTTATAAGAGTTGATATACATAGGTTTTTGTCAGAGTGGGTAATTGGATATAATCATTGAAAGAAACCGGTAAACCAAGCGATAATACATGGCGTATACGTAATAGAGATAGAAAGGACATATTGTACAATATAAAGGTCAACGTAACATATTTATTCAATTATCAAAATAGGCCTTCGGCCCCACAAAAAGATAAATTGCTTTAATATAGCACGATAGATTATTAGTAGAGTTATAAATGAGTGATATTCGTGGAAAGTACACCGTTTTGTTAATCAGACACAGATATAAATACGGCTAAGCGTGCGTGAAGACGAAACGGTGGAAGGCATGGGAAATCTTCTTCGTGGCGGACGAAAGAATCGGATAAGCGTGGGAGAAAAGAGTGGAGCAAAACGAGGCGAAAGCAGAAGATATAAATGTCGACGTAAGGTTGAGAGGAGTAGGAGTAGGATGGGAGGAGGGGGAGAGTAGATGGAGTGTGCATTTGGTAAGTAAATGACTGGCAGGTAGGCAGGGGATGGGGGGGGAGAGGGAGGGGGAGAGGGAGGGGGAGGGAGGTGGGAGAGGAAGAGAACGTGAAGGGAAGAAGACTGACTGTTGTCTGCCGGTAAGGAACACCGAAGGGGTGTGGTGAGTGAGTGATGCGAGCGGGCGAAGAGCGGAGGAGGTGGGAGAGAGAGGGGGAAAGAGGAAAGGAGCGGAGGGAGGGAGAGAGGGGGGGAGTAAATGTGGGTGGAGTTTTATGGTTAGGCACGGAGAGTGAGGAGGTCGAAGTGGGGAGTATGAAGGTCACGGAGGATGTGAAGGGGAATAAGCGAGATGGAGGGCAAAGAGAGGAAGAGAGAGAGAGTAGAGAGAGAGAGCGAGAGAGAGAGAGAGAGGGAGAGAGAGAGAGGGGAGAGAGACGGGGAGGGGGAGGGAGAGAGAGAGGGAGAGAGAATTAGAGTAAAACGGAAGGGTTAAGGTTTAAGAGGAGTGAGAGAGAGTGAGAGGAAGGCTGAAGTGAGAGACAGAAACGAGAGAAAGGGAAGGAAGATAGACAGGTTAAGAAGATGAGGAAAAAGAGAGATGAGGAGGCAAGAGAGGGAGGAAGAGGGGAGGAAAAAGGGAAAGATGAGGGGGAGGGGAAATTTGGGATAGGGAGAGATTAGGAGTGGGATTAGACAGATCAAAAGAGAGAGGGAGGGAGGGAGGGAGGGAGAGAGGGGAGGAGGGGGAGAAGGGAAAGGGCGGAGAGGGTGGAAGGGGAGGGGAGAGAGAGGGGGGAGAGAGAGCAGGAGAAAGGGAGAAAGAGAATACGATAGAAGGAGAAGAGAGGAGGAGAGACAGAAGTAGAGATACGGAAGAGAAATGAAGTTTGGTGGGAAGAAGAGAGGTAAGGTAGGGAGAAATGGAGGGAGGCGATAGATGGAGGGGGAGGGGAGAGAGAGAGAGGAAGGGAGAGAGAAAATAGAGAGGTAAGGAAAAGAGGACGAGAACAAGAGAACGGGAGAAAAGGAGAGAGGAAGACGAGGGAGAGAAAGCTAAGATGATGGAGAGAAAAAGGAAGGGAGAGAGGGAATAGAGGGAGAAAAAGTCAAGAGAGAGAAAGAGGGACAGAGGAGTGAGAGAGAGAAGAGGGAGAGGGAAGAGGGAGAGAGGGAGAGGAGGGTGAGAGGAGGGAGAGAATAGGAAGAGAAGAGAATGAGAAGAGAAAAAAAGAGAGGAAAGAGGTGTAAGACAAACAAAATGGGTAAAAAGGAGTATAAGATCGAGTAGGATTTGAAGAAGGTAAAATCGATTCTGTCCCGCAAAGGATCTATGTTCGAACGGAAGAAAAATCGCGGATTAAGGTACAGGAGTAAGGGACGGGATCAAGGGGTTGGAAGTGGAAATATTACAGATGGCGGGTTAAGGGGAACTCGCGGGCTGGGAGGGGCGATGGCGCTCGGGGAAGGGTGGACAGATTGAAAGAAATGGAGAGGATAAAGGGAGACAGACGATCGAGAAAGGAGGGAAGAGGAAGACAAAGAGATTGGAAGGGCGTCCTACTACGGAATCGGATGGTTTCGGGCCCCCCTCACCCCCTCCTCCTCTCCGCCCACCACCCTCTTGAGCGTCCCAAGGTGGAAAGGGCCCAATTAGTCCGGAGGGTAGTAGCCTCTCCGAGTTACATGCACAGTGCTCCTGCATAAATTATCGGTGGGAGTTAAGAGAATGGTTAAATCGCATCGGGACAGAGGTGAGGTCAACAGGGATGAAGGAAAATGGAGTGGGGGTGGGGTTGGGCTGGGTTGGAGGAGGGAGGTGAGGTCTCGGAAGGTTAAGGATTGGAAGGATATTCGGTAGCTTGATGGATAGGGAGGACCCGCGAATGAAAGAGGTCGGGAGGCGGGGAAGTTCGGATGGCGAAGGTTTTGACTTCATTGCTAGGATCAAAAGATTTTCCGCTCCTTCATCAATTCAATTGAGCGTTGCGTATGCAGATGAGCGAATGAGACGGCCTTTCTCTCTCTCTCTCTTTCCAGATTTACATGAATTTCTTCCACGTGCTCTCTCTCTCTCGGATTTAGCGACAAAAAGGGAGAGATGATGGCGAATTCTTTTTTCCCCCCTCCTGGTATGCATAAATTCATCCGTTTGTCGAGAGGGCTTTTTTGTTATTCCGAAAACTTTATTGGCGCCCGAAAAGAATTTTGAATGACAGAAAGGGATATCGGGGAGAATTTTTCATCAAACGCGGATGTGTATTTAATGACGGGTCCTCGAGTTCGTTTCGCAACCCTTTGCGTCCTCATATTTTTTAAACGTCGAGCAGGTATCGATTTTAATAATCAACCTAAGTGACACGAATAATCTCCTTGAGATTAACGGAATCTACGGAAAAGATGCCCTCCCCTTCCGCGGAAAACAAAACATGCAAATAATCCTCTCCGGACGCGAAATAATTGATGTAGATGCTCTCGATAACAAAGCAAAACTGTTGTATTCTTAAAAATATTAATGTAAAGTTGAGTTGACTAGGTTCGTAATATTGCGCGTAACTGGAATTTTTTTTCAAATAACGCAAAATACCTGCGACAGAAGTTTCGATATGATTTTTTTGCATAGATAAAGAGTTGAAGAATAACGAGTGTTTTTGCGATACGCAGACATATTTTTCTCTCTCTCTAATTTCTCTCTCTCTCTAATTTCTCTCTCTCTCTCTTCTGTCTCTCCATCTCATTTCCCTGTCTTCTCTCTTTACTTTTAATATCTCTTTACCTCTCATCAAACCCTTCGCAGTTACACTTCTTTCCCTCCTTCACATTTCGTGCGGGGGAGAAAAATAAGGGTGTTCGCGGTTGCGACGCCACGGTTACCGTTACGGGTGTTCTTTTCGTTTCTTTTTCTTTCCTCCCTTCTCTTTTCTCTCTCTCTCTCCCTCTTCTACTTTTCCTTCCTCACCCTTATCTCCCTCTCCCCTTTCGTGCACTCTGGAAACGAAGACGTGCGTGAGTGGGAGTAATGAGTACGTGCTCCTCTTTGCCAACGCTATCTCCGAACGAATCTCCACGAATATCCAGCCTCTCTCTCTCTCACTCTCCCTCTCTTTCTCTCGCTCTCTCTCTCTTCTCCCACTTGTCACTCTTTCTCGTTTCCTCCCTCAATTTCTTATACATCGCGCCAGCCGGCCCTTTCGTCTTTACCAGAATCCCCTTCCTTCCTCCGAAATTCCTCTCCTCTCCTTCACCTATTTTTCTCCTCCTTCTTTCCTATTTCCCCTTCCTATTTCCACCAATCTCTCCCTACTTCCCCTCCCTTCTATCCCTGTCTATTTATTCCTCTCTACTTTCCCTCCCTACCTCTCCCGTGCTACTTCTTTCTTCATACTTCCCCTACCTAATTCTTCCTGCATAATTCCCCTATCTACTTCATCCTTCCTACTTCTCCCTCCCTACTCTCCTTCCCTACTTCTCCCCCCCTACTTCTCCCCTCTCCCTACTTCTCCCCCCTACTTCTCCCCTCTCCCTACTTCTCCCCTCCCCCTACTTCTCCCCCCCCCTACTTCTCCCCCCCCCCCCCCCTACTTCTCCCTCCCTACTTCTCCCCCTACTTCTCCCTCCCTACTTCCCCCTCCCTACTTCTCCCTCCCTACTTCTCCCTCCCTACTTCTCCCTCCCTACTTCTTCCCCCCCTACTTCTCCCTCCCTACTTCTCCCTCCCTACTTCTCCCTCCCTACTTCTCCCTCCCTACTTCTCCCTCCCTACTTCTCCCTCCCTACTTCTCCCACCTACTTCTCCTCCCCTACTTCTCCCCCACTCTAGTTCTCCCTCCCTCTACTTCTCCCTCCCCCTACTTCTCCCTCCCTACTTCTCCCCCCTATTTCTCCCCCTACTTCTTCTCCCCTACTTCTCCCCCCTCTACTTCTCCCCCCCCCCTACTTCTCCCTCCCTACTTCTCCCTCCCTACTTTCCCCTCCCTACTTCTCCCTCCCTACTTCTCCTCCCCTACTTCTCCCCCCCTCTACTTCTCCCCCCTCCCCCTACTTCCTCCCCCCTAATTCTCCCTTCCTACTTCTTCCTGCATACTTTCCCTCCCTATTTCTTCTTCCTCAAGCCTCCCCGCCTACTCCCCCCTCCTCCTTTTCCCCTCCCTCTTATCCTCGACACCCCTCCTCCTTTTCCCTTTCCCCTTCACTTCTACACTCCTCGCTTCGCTTCCCACCTCCAGGATCTCTTCATCCTGCCCTTTTCCCTCGCTTTTCCCTCTCCCTCCCTCTCTCACTCTCCACCAGCCACTTTCTCCGTCCTCAGTCTTCCCCCCGCTCTTCAAATCCTTTTCTCCTCTTCCTCACGACACCCTTCATATCACCTCCGAACCATCTCCTTCTAATTTTGCTCCACCAACACTGCAGCAACCGCCGTGTCCTTCTCCCCTCGTTCTTTAACGCCACTCTTCCCAGAAAACTCTTCTTTATTCGAAATCCCTCAGTTTTTCATCGGTTGGAGTCTTTTACGCGGGTCTTAAGGTGCCAATTTTATTAGGAGAATGGGCGATCCATTATTTATTCCCAAATGCCACAACGAAGTAAAGCGGCTGCGATGTTTTTTTTGTGAAGTATGACGATCCCCTGATCCTGCATCCTAATTCTAAAACCTAGATTCTATATGAATAAGCGTTTTTAAATTTGGGAAGATGTTTTTAAAAGAGAGAACTACTGGTTTTCAACGAGAGCAGAAATTCCTCTGGCATGAATTAATTTTTATCAAGGAAAAGCTTTTGAAGGAAAACTTTCGCAACTATTATTAGTGGTATAAATTATATATATATATTTATATATATATACACACATACACAGGGCCGTGCCGATTGGTGAGGCGGCGAGGCAACTGCCTCAGACGCTTCTCGAAGGGGGGCGCCAAAATTTGACAAAAATGAAAAACTATCAAAATAAATTCATAAGGCCAGCGAGGCCGGGAGGCGCCATATTATATCTCGCCTCAGGCGGCAAAATGTCTGGGCACGGCCCCCCTGTATATGTGTATATTTATCGAAGGAAACCCAGTGTACCCAGGAGAGCCGCTGGGTTGTCGGCGAGACATATTTGTAGAAGCTTTTGGGATGAGTTGTGACTCTCTTATGTTTGTATATTTGTTTGTCTGATGTAACGCTACACCCGCTCGCAACATGCAATTTGATAACGGCTCTAGGCCACAAGCTGTGCTGCTTTCAAGGTAGTTACTCCCCTTCCAGCATTGATAATGTTGGCAAAAACATAACTTACAGGAACTATAACTGGAATTAAGAATTGTTAAAATTATATACATATTTTATTATCTATATACATTTTATTTTATTCTGTTAATAGTACAGTAAGAACCCTCTATACGTCAGAGATGCGTTCCTGAAAAATGCGACTAATAACGAAAGAACGTATAGCAAAACAAAGATTACCATAAGAACTATGATAAAAGTACGGGTTATGTTCCTGGCGGATATTTTGTGACACATTTGTTTCCCAAATAATACATATCAATACAGTACATTGGACATACTCTGTAACCACTATGTGTTTACCACTCATTGCTACTAGGGTTTAATATACATTTAATCGTAACAACGAGTAACCAACTGCAATAATAAATTCAGAAATCACCAAAAATAACTGTCTATAGTGTGATGGATCACATAAATTGTTTCTTTACATACACGTACACTTATACGCACTTTAGAGTACCTTTCATGCAGATTTCGCAATCCAAAGTATATCCAATATCTCATGAGATATCAACGCAAACGTAAACACACAAAATGTTAGACACAACTGAACGTTTCTAATCCATATATACCGACAGATACCAAAATACGAATTACCGTATATCTTCTAGTATAAGTCGAAAAATTTCTTCCTTTTTTAGGCCGTTCAAACCCTACTTTCGACTTACATTCGAGTCGCAAACTAGCTGGACATTTTTCTGGGTCAATAATTAAACATGACTATCGAAAAACAACATTTGACTGACTTGAAGCGCATTAGTATGAAAAATTCACGCTAACTAGCGGAAAATGCGAAGGTTAATGATAAAATTATACAGCATCACCGTACTTACGTAATTTGAAAGGAAACCTTAAAATTTACATTTTATCTATTTAAAAATACCTGCCCAAATGAGTGGATTGAAGAGAAGAATCAATTCAATACTCAAGCGTTGGTTTTTTTTATTTTGATCCTGAATTCAAATTGTTAAACACCGTTCCATTTCTTCAAAGACGGCATTTTGTTTTTTACTTATAATCACGGACTGCATTGCGAATATGATCACCAATTTTTCATGTCTTTTAAAATGGTTGCAATTGTTGAACGATTGAGATCATAAACACGACCAATCGAAGCAAGCGGCTCCCCTATTTCTGATCTATGTATTATGTCCATTTTAGTTTCCATCGAAAGCACTCGACGTTTTTTAGCACTCTTAGCACTTTCACTAACACTACGTTTACAATTGTTTTCCATATTTCAAGGGTAATAAAAAAACAATACGTATATAAACACGTACGGTTTCGAATACAAACGACAAATGACGTGTTCACAAGTTTACGTTTTCTTACTGTGACCGATGTTCGTAAGTGCGTGAGGGTGTGTTCGTAAATTTTCGTTTTCTTTGCTTCGACTTATATTCGAGTCTTGGATTTTAGACGCTTTTTTAGGCTAAAAAGTACATTTCTACTTATTCTCGAATCGCCTTATACTCGAAGATATACGGTAGTATAGAATGGGTGGCATTGGCAATGCGTCAGATTTCTCAGAAAATCTCGTTGACTAGCCTGGTTCGGAAATGTAATGTGGCAGTGGTCGGTAAGAGCGAATGTGACAATAGCTGTGGAAGGAGACACAGTGGGAGAACAAGTTGGAAAGTCCGCATACGAACTCATGGTATCTTGGGACGGATAATATGTCTAAGGTTTGAGTAGGAGAATGGAGTCTCCATTAAAAGTGAATGTTTTTCTTTCTTCGTCAGTGGTTCGACTTATCTCTCTAAACATTCTAGAGTCGCATGCCACCATCAGTTCCTTGGCAATTTCTCGCATGCTTCTTTTTCTGTCACAATTTCCTTACACATTATAGTTTCTATACTCGGCGCATTTCGATTCCTCTTATTTTACTCTCACTATTCACAACCTTTTCTTCGATGTTTGCATCTTCAATTTCCAATTTGGATTCTCGCAAACTAACTGAAAATGATAAAAAAACGAGAGCAAAAGAAATTTGGGTAACATAAAAAAATATGAGTGAGAAATGAGGAAAAAACGAAAATATCTTCAAATTTTCCTTCGTCCGACACCTTTCCCTTTTCGCCATATTCCTCCATATTCATCCTCTTTACCCTCTTTCATCCTTTTGCTTCGACCACTTTTGCTTTGGCATGAATGATACTTTTTCACATTGACGCTCTCTTTCTTTCCTGACGAGGCTCGCTTTGAGGTTTTTATACCAACGGTGAATGGAGGAAGAGCTGCCGCGCAATCCATATCCCACATATTCTCACCGCAAACACATCGATTCAAATTTATCGCCGTCTGAAGCACTGATTCCCAAAAGTCACCCACGATCCTCTACAAAAGAGGAGAAGAGAAGAAATGCTGATACATCGTAATGCATTATCACTACATTACGTTTTCTTTCTTACTGTTACATCACAAAATTTTCGATTTTTATAATGGTGAACTGTTTTTAATTCGCTATCGAGTGTTGTCGCTCTCTCAGCAAGATAAGTTTACGAAGAAAATCTTTCAGACGGAATGCCTATAACAGGGACCGCAGTTAGCCACGTTGGAGGTTTGTTTTCAAATTTCTATCTTGGATTTGGGATCTATAAAAAGGTCTAAAACGGTGCCTTTATTCGAAGCTGATATTTTACGATCTTCCTTCTTTCTCCCTTTACGATTTTTTTTATTTACTGATAATTATTTTATAAGTGAGCGGTAGAAATATATTAAAGATCTGGATAGTGCGTTTCAGTCGACTAAATACCCAAAAATCCCCGCGTTAGACACTTCGATCCTGTAAATCAGTGGTTCCTAACTTATCTCAAAATCCTATTTTTATATCAAACGTTATGGGTGTAAGCGTGCTTTGAATGCTTTTAATAGGAGGGGCGAGAGGGGATGGAATGAGGGAGAGGAAGGTGGAGAAGGGGATCGAGGGAGAGAGATTAAATTAAATAGTCTTTATTTGGGGCGAGATTGAGACTAGGAAGTCCATCTTCCACATAAGAAGAGGTAGAGAGGGGGAGAATGGAACAGACAGGCAAACAAACGACGTTATTAGGGCGAAATTGATACTATATAGTCCCTTCTTATATTTAACCATAAGGATGGGGGGGAGAGGAAGGGGAGAGATGGAATGAGGTGGAGGGTGGTAGAGGGAATGAGGGGGGGATGGGGAGAAGAGAGGGAATAAGGGGGAGGGAAAGGGAGAAGGGAGGGAGGGAGGGAAAGGGAGGGAGAGAGAGAGGGAGTGAGGGGGAGGGAAGGAGAGGAAGGGAGGGAGAAGTTGGCAGGGAAAAAGAGGTAGAGAAAGGGAGGGAGAAAGAGAGGGAGGGAGGGAGGCAACTATTTTAAGTTAACAAAAGATAGACGGGCTTTTATACTGGTATCTCCATGTTTTGCATCGCACGTTACAATATTTTCACCAACGAAATGTTTTGTGCCCCTTAAACTTATGCCACCAAACGTACAAGATACACCCCTTGATTTTATGCCACCCAACTTACACTAAGTGCCCCTGAAACATATACCACCAAACTCTCTCCAAAGCCTCCGGCTCGTCTATCATAATTACCAAAATTAATACAATACATTTTTTTCTCTACCGAAAGTTAAATAGATGAGATCTTGCCATTTTTACTATGATTAACTTTGGTGGCATATACATATATACGTATTACAGCACGTTAAGGGCATATTTAAAAGTAAATCTGGCAGTTAGGAAATATTATTGTATTATTGTTTCACTAATAAGAATAAAGCATTTTCTCTTGTTTACTGATGGTAAAAAGAAAATGTATGTATTCCGATATCTTTATTTTGTATAAATTCTCATGGAGCTTATCGGTATCTAGAGAACTCCAATGCAGAATAACGAATATTAGTGCAAGTGTCCTATTTCTTATGAAGTGACTGTATTTTAAAATTACGTATTGGAAAATAACTCAGTTAGCGTGTTTCTCTTAGTATTCTCGGATTTATTTTAACTACTCATGCAAAAGAGCATTTAAATCACTCTCTGAGAAAATTTATGTTAGTGAAATCGAAGTAAAATAATTTCAACTATGCAATCACGTTAAAGCTCGTAGTAAGATTAACATTTAGGATACATTATTATTTAACTGTAATTTACCCAATAACGTCGAAAAACTAATATATGTTTCATAATGATTTGGAATTCAAATTTGAAGAAAGTTTACTTGCATCTTTAATGGAATTGTTATTAGAAGTATAGAAAACTCATTATTCATGTTTCCCTGTACCATGCTTCGTGTTGCTAATATATGAAAGAACCTTGGTCATTTTATTTATATGCATGCTGAAAAAAGGTGAAGCAAGATTATGAATTGCTTGTTTATATACGGAAAATGGAAGATGTTATGGGGGAAGTTCAGGTGTCGAAATTTTCATTGAAGAAAGAGATGAAATTTCACACGTGAAAACGGGAACCATGTTTCGGGAAAAAAATTCCCTAATATTTTTATCGTACAGAAATACTCCAAAGGGTTAAGGAACTGGAGGACAGTCGTATAAATAAGTTCTATTGAATGAATTTTATCGGATTATTTTCTACGCTATTGGGAGCGAGGGAAGACGTAGGAAGTACGGTACTCGAGTCGCAAAGAAGCATTCCATTGTATCGATCTCGCCTCGGCTTAAAGATTACGGCAGAAGAATGGGATTCGTTGGGAGCAATCATATTTGTCTGGATGTTAGATCTGGTCTAGATTATTTTCATTCCTACCTGAATAGAGTCGTCGAGCTGAAGAAACGGGAGTGGAAGAGTGTCAAATTACGTAACGTGAATGATGCTTTAATTTGTTTTCGCTGCCGCCATTTTGGGACATCGAGAAAAACGAATCGTAAAGTGTTCGGGTTCTTATGTATCAGATTTCAAAAAAAAATATAAGTAAAGAAAAATATAATAAAAAATACAGGTAATCCTTGTTGAAAGTTTAGCGATATCTGGAGTGTTAAGGATGCGAACTGCTTGTATAAAAGTTTTTAAATTCCAAGGTTCTGGTCAAAAACAGATATAAATGAGTTATGAACTCGCCGGAGACGTGCATAGAAACGACTTGTCTTACCATTCATTTTAAACTGATTAGTTATTTTGTAGGGTCCTAGCCATCATTGCCTTGCGCGTAATATCTCGCCATTTTGAACTTATTTGATTGTTCTAAATACAACATTCTCGGGATAATCTTTGACATATGAAATCATAACACAAAATTCCTAGTCACACGTAGAATTCCTTGAGTTGCGGCGATTCACACTGAAATTGTCTTCTCCTGATGCATTCCGAGATGTCCAATGAAAATAAATACAGGAGGCATTAATTACTAGGTAGATTCCGGTGTTGTTTTTTTATGTCTATCCTAAGTGTAGCATATTTGAAAGCTTAGATTTATGTATAGTATATTGCATTATATTTGTTCATATAAGGCTTCACCTAGCGTTTTTTTTGTAAGAGATGAAAAAGAGTATTTGCATTGAAAAACAAAAGGTGGGGAATGATAAAATACTACCTTAAAATATTAAATATGGCATATAATTAAAAGTGTAATGTTTTCAAAGTTCCAATGCAGATATGGCGTTGAAGAAATAAAGCAGAACTTGCCGCTTGAAATTTATCGGGCAGATTCTTGCTGCTTCACGAATGTTTTACTATATATTTATAATCAAAACCAGAGTGCAAAGTTTCATCTTTTGGCACAAAATAATTTATGAAAAAGACATGGCGGGAGGCTCTTTAGCCGGAATTTTAATAATACATAATATGTACATATTTAAATAATATATATTTTTGTCCGAGATCGCAAGCATTATTCATAGGAGTTCCAAACTTAATATCACAAACAAAATGAAGAAGAAGTTTATCAGGCAAAAAAGAGTACATTTATGCTAACTTAACACCTATTTATTAACTAATCGGCGATATTTTTCTTTGATGTCCATGTTTCCGTGCTTTTTAAGTAGATTATAACTAATTTCATATCCATTATATTAAAACTTAATTTCGAAGTCTAATTCACCATATTTTTTAAATGTCTTATATTTATTCTAACCAGAGAGTACATATAAACGATAATCAACATAACGTACATGACCATGAAACGGTTGTATAATAATTTATTTAGCACAAACAGGTTTCCCCGATTACATGTGTTGTAATAGATTTATGACAGGCACAAACGACGATATCCTCGGCAGGATTCGAACCCGCGGCCCTTGCATTGGGAGCTATACACGCTAACCACCCCTCTGTTGTTTTTACAACATATCATCCGTTGAACATATTATGTTCTACTTTGAAGGCTGCCGATTTTTAGTCAAAATGTTTACCTGGTCGATTCAGCCAATTTATTTCTATAGTAGCGTTGATGATCAGTCTCATCTTAGATTTAAGCCCTGGAGGATAATCCATTTTATGGAAGTATTAATTTTTTTAAAAATACGGCATATAATAACGTTAAATTTCTAGTCTTCAGCCTACCACGCAGAAAGTAGAATCCTATCTTCTCGCCTGCTATAATTTAGCTATTCGACTATTTTTAAACGCCCTCTTTCTCTCGCCCACCCATCACTCTCTCTAACTTCCCGTCCGCCTCACTCACTCTTCCTCTCTCCCCCCTCCCCCCTCTTTCCCTCCGCATCTCTCCACCTCCAAACCCAAGAGCTCGGCCACTAGTCATTCATCCGCTGGGACTTCCAATTTTCCGGTCAGTTAAAATCGAACGGCGCTTTATGGATGGAGGCCGCTTCCAGTCCCTCCGACCAAGGTCTCCTCCACCTTCTCCGCCACACATCACCCCTCCACGCCAACACCAACCAAAATCCCTTTCACATCCTTTCCTCTCTCTCTCTCTCTCGCTATCTCTCTTACCGCTATCCACCCCCCCTCTCTTTCTCTCTCCATTCACTTTTTCTCTCCTTACTCCCATCCTTTTCTGCACAATATCTACCCACTCTCGCCACTTTCTCCCCCCCCCCCCTCCCCCACTCCTCCCCCCCCTCTCCCTCTTCCCTACCAAAGCTCCTTTCCGCCATTTTCTGCACAATATCTGCCCTTTCCCTCCTGCCTTCCTCACTTCCCAAAAACCCTTCCCTTTTGCAACCTCCTCCCCCCCCCCCTTTCGCGCCCTCTCCCTCCTTTTTTTCCATCTCTCTACCACTCTTCCAACCTTTTCTTCTGAGTTTTGCGTTTCTGCCGTATGTGCTCTCTCTATAGCTCTGTCGTAATTTCCCCGAAAAACTATTTTTTTATCTGTCCTCCAACTTTTTATTTTCTCTCTTCTATATTCAAATTAATTTATTTTCTCATACGCTGTCTCGGTTCTTTAAAAAAATAGAATCGTTTCGTTCTCTCTCTCTTTGTATTTTACCAAAATTTTGTTTTCGTACCTTTTTCCCATGTTTGTTTTCATTATAACTCTTTGTCTTCTTTCTTTCGGCTCATTTTATCCTCCTGCTATTTCCGTTTGCATCATATTTAAAGTTTCTTCCTAGTCTCTCTTGTATTTTTTCTCTCTCTCTCGCCCTCGTATATCACTGCTTTAGAAACCGATCAATTGTTTCCATTTAATTTTTGTCCAATTTCCTCGCTGAATTTCTTCATGTCGACCTCGTTGCCACTTTGTTTTCTTTTCTCGGCTCTTTGGTTTTTATGTTATTTTTCACGAAACATTTCCATTTATTCTTCAAATCCTTTTCTCTTAAACGTAAAAGTTTGGAATTCTATTAAAATTCACACTTTCAATAAAATTTTTGTGCTCATTCCTAGTAAATCGTTTTCATGTTCTTGAGCTCGGTTACAAATCGCAAATGTTACACGTTTTGATAAAAGTTTACGTGTATGTTCGGATTAGTCATTGGATATCTTTTTCAAGAGGAGAAACGATTTCCTTTCACTTTATGTTTATCTCTTTTAATTTAACCATCTAACTTCAATCATTCGGAAAAAAACTTATTCTTGCTATTATTCTTCGATTTGTTTGCTTTACCTTCGTCATTTATCTCCAAACTTTGTGTTTCTTCAAATGTCTATCTCCTTTTTCTTAGCCGTGAAACTCTTTATATGATCGATTTAGTGTGCTTTTTCTTCTAAACCTTCCTCTTATATTTCAGTGCGTATTTTTTTAAAATTTATAGTTTAACATGTTTATAATTTCATTAAAGTTTTCTCCAATTCTCCTTTTTATTTTACAACACCTCGCTATTTATCGATATTTTGCGTATGAATATATCTATTTTTGTTTTTCCTTTTAGTTCTTTGCTAAATCATTCCAAAGAAGTTTATGCTCTCCGGTGTATTTATTCCACGTTTGTCATTTAACTCGGACCCATTTCTCCAAACTTGGCTCATTTTTCTTATTTACGAGGCTCTTTATGTGTCTGTTTTAGTCTATCCTTTCTTCCTAGCTTTCCCCTTACATTTGAATGCGTATGCGATATTTAACCCGCTTCTGCTTTAATATTTTCGAATTCCATTCAATTTTTTTCCAATTTCCTTTCACGTTTTATTTTGCATCACTTTGTTCTTTAAGGATGTTTTAGAATATGATTGTTCCTCTCTCTGCATATGTGTGTTCCACTTATATTTTGCTCTATTCGTCACCCTTCTAGCATTTTACGTCATCCTCCCATATTTGGGTCCCTTAGGATGTAATCCCCTATATTCTGCGTATTTATTCCGCCATTTTCTCTCTTAAAGTTTTTCTTTGTTCCATAATTACACGCAAGCGCGTATCCGTCGCTTTCCGTTCGCTTCCTAATTTAATTTACACCCTTGCCCCTCCTTTTATTTTCGCTTCCATTTCTTTCGTATTCCTCGTCAAATTTGCGCTTTCGTCTCGCATTCCAAAACGCCCTCTTTTTTTCTATTAAAAAAAATTCATTTTCTTATTTTTCTCTTTGCGCCACCGGTCTCTTCCTTTTATTTTATTCCTCGTTTCTCATTCTGATCATACGCACGCTCGTTCCGCCTCTTTTTTGTATTCCTCGCCCTCCTCTCTCTCATTCTCTCACTCTCATTCATTCTCTCTCTCTCTCTCCCTCTCTCTCTCATACACTCCCTTCATTCTGAATATCTAAAGCGCACATTCTCTCCACCATTTTCCTCCCCTACACGTTCTCTTTTCTTCTACCTTTCCTTTGCTGCTACTATACTACTCCGCATAACAATTTTTTCGTAACCTTGCCGACCAAACGCTTCGGAAAATCTCCTCTTTTTTCTCTCTCTCTCTCTCACTCTCTCTCTCACTCTCTCTCACCCTCTCACTCTCTCTCACCCTCTCACTCTCTCTCACCCTCTCACCTCTCTCTCTCTTCTGATGCGATTTTTTTCTCTCTCTCTTTCTCTCTCTCCGCAGATTTCCGAAGCGGTTTCCGAAAATTTTTTGATGGAGCCTTATGCGGCAATTCATCCCACCTTTCCTTTTCTTTCCTTTTTCCATTCCTTTTCTCTCTCTCTCTCTCAAACGCATTCTCTTCTTTAAGAGATACGTATGCTAATCTTTACGTAGATATCCCTGCATCCCTCTGTCTCTCTCTCTCTCTCTCACTCGTTTTTTCCTTCAGAAAACGGATCGGTTTACCACGGTGTTGGATTTTCGTTGACCGTTGATCTCCGGAATTCTTTTTTTCCCTGTGCCGGCCTGGAAATCGAGGAAGGGGAGCGGTCACTGTTTCCAAAAGAGGGGGAAAGACCGGTAAACAAAACTGATCGTCCTCAGTCGGTCGTGTGGTAAATCGCGTGTGACGATCTCCTAGCCGTTTTCCCTCTTATGATGCCGATCGATGCGAAAAAAGTAAATATTTTCGCTCGTCTTCGCGTCGGCATGTTTTTTTTTTTAATGGGAAACATGGCGGCGGGGGAATTTTTTTTGGGCCCATATCACTTTGATATCCATTGCTCTGTTCGTGTGTTCGAGAACTTTGTTTTATATGTATGCGAGAAGAAATAGGAGATTTAATGTGCTCGTGATTTTGGCTCTGAAGGGTGTTTCAATATCGACAGATTTGGACCCCTATATACTGTATATCTATATATGTGTGTGTGTGTGTGTCTGTGTGTGTCTGTGTGTGTCTGTGTGTGTCTGTGTGTGTACACGGTGAACTCTAGATCTAACGTTCTTAAAGGGACCGAGTATAATCGACTTAAAAGGCGGAAAAACGTAAGAAGCGCGAAATGGAGATGATGACATGCACACATCATAGTTGTCATAGTTGATATATTATAAGCAGAATATACACGAAAGACTGCGTGATATATTTCAGTCACTACACATTACAAAATTTATGTAGGAAATAAATAGAGCCATTCAAAATCAGTAATAAAATACTGAAAATTGAAAAAGAAATGTGCGAATAAAAGATATTCATAAAATGCTACAGATAAGCAACCTCTCCAGTGCGTGATTAAAACGGCGTTTCAATCTTTGGTACATCATTGTCTTCATTATCACCACTTTAAATACAGTTATCAACATTGTCATATTGCAAATCGTAGATTTCATTTGCTGATAGGACACCACACTTCGCAACATTGTCGTCAAAGTCAACGAACTCATTAAATTTCACTTCATTCGCGTCCAATTGCTCCCGTTCTTCGACATCAATTGCTTGAGGGTCATTTTTGGTCTTCAACTTCAACAAAAGCCTCACTGAAGAACCCAGCTTTTTTAAAACAATTCTTTATCCTGGCAATTTTGATGGCATTCCAAGATGAGGTAACGTAGTCCATAGCCTCTAAAACTGATATTTTTGTACCACTTTACGAGTTCTTCGTAAACTATGTGTTTGAAGAGAAAAGAAATGGAGGGCGTGTAGCTTTTCTGTAGAATCTATAAGTGCAATTTTAATTTACATATTTAAATGACGTTAGAAACGGATTAAATTATGGATGTGGGTTTAAAACGCTAAATTGTGGATGAGGAAAAACGCTACAAACGGAGAACGTTAGAAGCGGGAAAAATAACCTCACATAAATAGACTTCTAACAGGAACTTTTAAATTTCGACTTTGAACGTTAGAACGAGAGTTCACTGTGTGTGTGCGTGTGCGTATATATACGAGTACACACACACACACACACTTACATTAAGGCCGAATAATCTGCGAATATCCCGTAACAAAATTGTTTAGGGCTTACAGAAATAATTACCTCGGTATTTACGAGGCTCCGTTCAGGTTGACCAGTACGCACTGATAATCATTGTCAAAGCACGGAACTCGTATGGAAAGCTGCTAGAATATTAGATTTTCACACGATCGCTGGAATTAGATAATAATTTCATAATTCGACGCGTTACCACTAATCCAATAAATATTATTATCGAATTTAATTATATGTATTGTCTGTTACACTTCTCCGTTTCATAATTATTAATGGAATTAAACAGAAATCAACAACTTAAAAACTTTAATTTAGCTCTAAAATATTCAATTCAATTGAGTCAATTTCCAATTGGATTACCGACGTATTTCGATTTTACATTGTTCGATAAATCGCCAAAATTTTAAAAACGTCGTTCATAATACATTAAAATAATCTCGTCGTTCTAATCCTTTCTCTATTAATTTGTAATTATTGCACTATTATATTTTTTTCAGTTAGTCCGATAATGTAGTTACAGCGACAGACGGAAATCCAGATCGGTTTCCATCTCTCTGGACAATTGTTACTTGTCGTAATTCATCGCGATACCTTCTGCGGTAACATGGAAGAATTAAACCCGTTCAGTTTTTTCCTCCCTTCGCCCATATAACCCGCAAAAATAGAAAACTGCCGCGTCGTTAGAGCGGTGGTTTCAGAATTCCACGTATGGGAAAAACATCGGTGTCAGATTGCTATCTAGCGCAAAAAAAAGCATCGCGGCACATTTTTTTGCGGCCACACACAGCAAACAGCAATTTATCATTTCTAAGCGCAGAACGGGAAATGAAATATGGGTACTTTCTGGGAGTAGCACATGTTTTTGGCCGATTTCTGGGGGAAATCTTTTCCCGAACGGTTTTTCTCCTCCGAGTACAGGCAACGTCTGCCATCGACCTTTACTCTGCCCGCGATCACGATCACTCTCTCTATCCCTCCCACTACCTCCTCTCTCTCTCTAACTCCCATCCCTTTCCCCTTCCCTCGTTTCTCTCCGCTTCTAGATGCCTTTCACTATTTCTATATATATATTTAACTCTCTATGTTAGAATTTATCTGGAGACTTATCGTTCCGCCATCGTTCACTTTCATTCGAAAATACGCCGTGTTATATTAATCAAATATAATTCATTGCTCTGCTGTTATAATTCCTAGAGTGGTAATGTATTATGTTGCTCCAATTGTAAAATAATGTACTCTAAAAGGTAGAAATTTCGTTTCTTTTGCGAACATTTAAACGAAGAATCTGTTTTGAATTTTTCGTTCCATTGAAATTCCAAAATATGCTTTATTTTACTTACAGAAGTGATTCAACTTATGCGTGTGTGAAAATATCCCTATTTTTATCATATGAGTATATTATAAAAACATTTAGAACTAACATTAAAAGTGATACAGTTGTGAAAGATAATTCATTTAAATTGTTCATTTTTCTATATTCTGATCACACTCAAAATGCCAATTTCCTTAACTTCCTTGGCACTCTTATATTTGTCCTTATTACAATGTAGCATTTCTGCCCACCATTAGTAAGTTTCCTACTTTATAATGAACAAAACACAAAATATCCCAACTTATGCTGATATTTTGATTACCTAAAAGAGATAAATAAAAATTGAATTTCAATGTGAAGTTTTACATGAAGGGTCACGTTTACGGGACATTTTTAATTTCTTATCTAGGATAATTCATTAATACTTTAATATACCAATTAAACATTACGTAGAAAAGGATATGCTTGTTTGAATTTCGATGTAAAATATTTAAAGAGTAGAATAAATTCGTAAATTTCATTCAGCTCTCATTTTTAAGGAGCTACACATATATGTATGCATTTTAACTGATCCTTTGTCATATCTTACTTTTGTCGTGATAAAAATGTAGCCAATATCTCTTATGTATTTTAGCTCCTACAGTCATTTATCTTTACATTTTTTATTTTAGATTAATGTGTGATAATTACTAATCAATACCACTTGCTTTATTTTAGGCGATATACGTATTTCAAAAAAGAAAAACTCCTTAAGCGTACGGTTAAGGAGTTTTTCTTTTTTATTTTAGGAAGATCATAAAATTTGTTTAAAGTTTTATTGTGTCTTGAGTAACTATGGAGCCAGATTACGGGAATGATGTAATGAATTTATGCAATTGATTGGCTCGCGATTAGTTCCTCAGAAGTCCAAGCTATTAAGTTGCATAACTATCAGGGAGCCTAAATTTCATGTAGATTGGGTGGTCTAACTTTCAGGCGCGCTATGCGCCGTAACTACCATGTATGTTGCGTAGCTTAACTTGCTGGAGGAGAAGTAATTGACATTTTGGAAATCGCACGTGAAACTTGGAGACATCAAAGTGTCGTGGGAAACAGTGGAACATTTTACACTTCTTAAATTTTCACTGGATTGAGCTTTATGCATACATAGTAGAACTCCAATTATCAGAATGTCCAAATATCTGAATTACATTTTAAATTGCTGCATGTTTCTTAAACTTTATGCTGCGACAGTCATGTATCCAAACATGCATTTACGAACCTTCGCTATGACATTCGGATTTACCCTACCACCTTGAAAAAACTTTCCGACGATACTACTCCTGCATTTTGGATCCCATCTTTACCTTAGACTGTGCCATGATGTTCAAGTAAAATATATGAGAACTTTAATGGCAAGGCTTTGAATAACCTAGATTTGGTAGTGTGTGCCTAAAACATACCGGAAAGAAAAATACTATAATGTATGTATCTATCTTTAACTTAAAATAGCACTTTTCAAGCAGTGGGACACTGTCTCATTGCGAAGGTCTAGATGAGACGCGAAGTTTGGCTAATTAATTATTGTTAAACGTTTTTCAACAGAATTATTGCAATATTTAATGGATTGAAACTGTAGATAAATGACTAATAAAGCACTAAAACATTTACTGTAAAAGTTAACTTCTTGAAAATTGTGCGGTTTTGTTTTTATCATGCTGAGATCAAGGTTTTCGACAACAAGGGTTGTGAGATGTGAGATACAGAAGGTTGAGAACCACTGCATTAAAATCATCTCCTAACACAATGTTCTTCTTTGCGTAAATACAAAAAACCTGAGTGGAAGGACGGGTATTCAAAGGAATGCTTCTTTCGACAGCATTTTCATTCTTTTTACGAAAATGGGACAACATTTATACCCCTGGTGATGGTTTAAAGCCGGAGCGCCGAATCTGGTTTAAAGGCATTGTAGAGGAATTTATCAGACAGTTATCAGATGTTCATTCTTGCACTGTTCTTTTCCATACATATCCGCTTTTAAGCAGTCATCTTGGATTTTTGGTATATTATAACGTAAGTTGCTAGTTGCATAATAATACTGTATTTTCCCCTATTAATACAATTTAAAAATAACGCGAATAAAATTTTAGTGCGTGAAATATATGTAGTATAACGCCTAGCGACCAGGAGTGGGAATGTTTTTACCCGAATACCGAACCTATTCGTATCACGTATAAACAATTGCGCTTTGTGAAACCTTGAAAACTAAAATAGCTTGTTTATATTTTAAGCTCACAGTTTCCCTTCCTTTTTTCTAGTTATCAGATTTTTAGTTTATACGAGCCACCTTTGGTCCCAATAAGTTCGTCTAATCGGAGTTGTACTGTACTTGCTTATTTTCGAGTCGTCCGATTTAGCGAGAACGGCCGCCATATATATATATATATATATATATAACTGTAACGAGAGCGCTAATCTCTTCGGATATCCTACCCCATAGATCGTCACTCTTTCCTTCCATATATTCTCGTGTCTTTGATGGCGGACATCGCCTCTAGTGGCAATTTTGGTGAACTTCCGCCGCCCAGAGCCACTCCACGCCTCCAAATCCCTCTTTTTCCACTCTCCTATTCCTCCCTCCGCCTCTTATATCCGTTATCCTTCCGCGCTCACCCCATGCTGACCTCTCGCCGTGAAAAATGCGCCTCCCTTCTCCCACCTTTTGCAATACGTATAGGCGCATTTGACCTCAACTGCCAAAGGATGTTGCGTTACACGAGCAAATGGCCCCGACGCGGCCCTTGGCATTTATTCCTTCCATGTCTTTTTTGATCTTTTTATTCGGAATGGCACGTCTTTTTCTTCGGATTTCGGAAAAATTGAAAGAGGTTTAGCGACGATTTTAGTATTTTTTTCTACATTTAGTGTGCAAAAGATTTTTTCTCAATGTTTCGATCAATATACTAAGGATAGTTCGATTATATCAGTGTAAGCTTAGATGAGAATTGAAGTAATTGATATGAATTGAATTCTGATAAAATATTGTCATAGAAGTTATTGATGCAGAGTATTCATTTCATGATGGAATACTGAGAACTATTTCTTAATGCAAAAATTTTGAAATGGAGCATTTAAAATAATTCTGTAGCTGTATGGATTACTAAGACAAGATAATGAGATGGGTTTTATATGAGTTTGAAAATAGAACTAAAGGTGTGATAAGAGATAAAGAACTTTAGTTTAATATTAATGTTGTCTACTACGGCAATAAATTTGGAAATTACATCGTAAGGGGTAATAATTAGGTAGAAGAATTTTGCATTGCATTCAGCAACAGTTTAGTCTTGACAAGTAGAAACGATATAATCGGAAATTTTCATAGTACGTTTTTATTCTACCAGAATAATATATGTAAAATTTAAATATCATTTAATTTCCAAATTAAACTTAATTCATCTATAACCGGGAAGATCGCCCTCTTTTGTCCATCTCATCTTTTGTCATTTCCCCTCTTAAATATACTGAGAGTACTATTTATAATCGGTAATTTTTTATTCCAAATTAACGTCTTCTGTTTTAGTGATTCAGGTAAAATTATAGTAATCAGTCGGTTTAGTTATTTTCTCTTTCGATATAAGATTTTTACAAAATTGCATAATATGTACCCATTAATACCAGTGGAGACGCATCAGAAAATTTCTTGCGTGAACAAGATTGTCTCGTCATCGACTTTCCCATCTGTTTACGCAACATTGGACGTTTTCATTCCTGGATAAATGTTTCGAAGAAATTGAAAAGTTCGTTAATTACAGTTCAGTCATAAGACACCTTCGCAGCCACGCAGAACTATTTCACTTGCTCGCAGATATGTGAAAAATGCGGTGTTTGGTTATTTGCTACGCAGTAAAAGGGATAATGTGGCATCTTAAACTTAAGACTCGGAAAAAAAACAATTAGAGGACTACTTTTGAAAAATTAGAAAATATTCATCAATAAACAAATTTTGGTAAATAGTTCTGAAAGAAGGTTGGTGGTGTAATGCTTGCAAATGAACCCAAAACGAGTGTTTGAGGAGAAGAACTCGGCAGGGAATGAATGGAAGTTCTTGAAGAGATGTGTCAGCTTAAGTCTTTTGGAGGAGAGAGTCATTGATTCAATCACTGGAGAAGTTTCTAGATTCGTAGTGAAAATTGGGAAAAATTAATTTACGTAAGTGTACGTTGTGAACCAATTGATGTATTAACAATCCATTTTATAGATTTTATACAAGTGTTATCCACATTTTCTTATACATTTTGTATAAATGAAAATTGCACGTGATATAACTATGACAAAATCTCCTATGCAAGATCTTAAGTTAAAAAATGTATTCACATTGCCAACTTATTTACTTTGACAAAAATATTATAAATTTGTCCGAGGATGCTGAGTAATAATGGTTTGCTACAATATATTTCACTGGGCTGAGTTGTTTCATCATCACACAATATACCAGAAGTTATGATTAAACGTATATACTTATTTAATTTTTTTTTTATTATAATAAATACATGGAGACATCTTTATAAGTTAAATGTTACAATATAACAGGTTCCCTTAAGTCGTTTATCTTTGAATAGGATGCTTCACGACGGAATTTCAATTAAAAAATTCTAGTTGTTACCCTTGCCATTTACTCCTGCAATTCACCGGATTCTGTAGGCGGGGACGGGGGAAAATTCTTTTTTTTAAAGATTCCTAGCCAATCCCAAAATGAAGCGACCCTTTAAAAACTAGCAAAGGTTTAATTTTTTTTCATCTCCCTCGGCAAGGTCCATTTGGCGATTCTCCCATTAATCGCGTCGCTCATTTCCCAGCTAGAGAGAGAGAGAGAGAGATCGAGAAAAAAAATTGCCCATCTTAGCCTTTATACCCTTCGTTGGTTCCTCGTTCCACCTTTATCTCCCTTCTCTGCTGTCTATCCCATCCTCCCTCCATACCTCTTTCTGTATCCCATCCAACCTTTTTCTTTTTCAGTCCGTCCCATCTGCTTTTCACCCCCGCCTCCACACACACATAGGCGCCCCCTCCACTTTTTCTTCCTCCTCTTACATACAAACCGCCAAATAACCTCCCCTCCCCCCCCTCCCTCTCTCCCCTTCTCCTTCCTCCACCCTCTCCGCAACACGGCGGCGGGCTCCATATGAAGTGAGGCCTTTCCGGATCGCCCACTTCAATTTTTTTATACTATTCTCTCCCCCTTACTCCTCCTCCCTCCATGTCTCGGCCGCCGCCGACATTAATTGGAGGCGGTTAATTTAACCCGCGATCTGTGTCCAAACACACACGAGCCATCTCTTTCCTTCCTCCTCTCCCTTTTCGAACCCGTGTATCCCTCTCCCTCCCTCTTTCAACCTCATTCTCTTTCTGTCATCATCCCGCAATGGCGATCCACTGCAAAGAGAGAGAAAGAGAGAGGGGGGGTTCATCCTCTTCCTCCTTTTCTCCTCTCTTTCCTCACGCTCTCTTTTCGTCCCCCCCTCTAAATTCTCGCTACTTTCGCATCAATTTGGTTGTGCCCTGGAGGACTCGCAAAAAAAAGGTGGACCTACACACACGAGACCGCCATCAACTTAGTTTTAGACGGATACCGCAACGCGGAGTCGACTTAGGCGACTTTCAATTAATTCGCCTTCCTTCCCCTCTTCTTCCCCTCCCTCAAAAACCAACCCTCCTCCGCTTAAGGTACCTTTTTTTTTAATACCGCGATGTACTTTATCATAACGGTTATCCGTTTTGCTAACGCAATAATGCGGGCGATAAATCGCGTAACGAGACCCGCCAAGTGTCTCGTTTAAAAAAATAATGATATTAACGGTCTCTCTTATTTATTTTTTTATTGCCCCTTCGAAATTCGTTAGGCTTCTCGTCTCCGCCCCCTCTTTATTTCCTCTCGATTTTTTCGGGACCCTATTTGACTGACAAGCGTGAGCCCAATTCGACCCCTTCTCACATCAAGCCAGTTGTTATCCTACATCGTTCATAATGAGTGACAGAGGCTGAGAAGTGCCGGAAGAGTTTTTGGGAGAGAGGTTCGAGACATTTTCGTATAAGGGAGTGGTCCTTGTGGGGAACCTGGGTTTGAGTTTGGCAACCCTAAAGATTAGGGAAGAGTAGGAGAAGGGTCTTAATGGACAGAAATCGCTGGATGTTGAAATTTGTGGAGAAAAGGTCAGGGGTCGTCATCGAAGTGGATGAGAGATTAATGCGGGGACGACGAACGTTGATTATTGACGCGAAGTTATATCAGTCGAAGGTACGAATAAGAGAGGTTGAGAACAAAGAGGAAAAATCGAAGTCGAATAAAGGTTTTTTAATGTAAATTCCGTCGTCATCTACAGGGAGAAAAAGAAAGATTGTGGCAAGAAATTTTTCCTGGTCATATATAAATGAAACGTTTCTGTTTTTGGAAATGTTTCGTTATATTTAAATACAGTACGGGTATTCGGGAATGCCTTATCATTGTAATATACAACTGATGTTTCATTTCTTAATTATCCGGTGCGTTGATTACAGGAAACCATAATTCTACAGTAAGCAGTTTTAATCTCTTATTGGATTCTTTTTGGAATGCGTAAAATTAATGAGGCATAATTTCAGTTGCAATTCTCATTGTAAGAAAGTGTTGACCTCTGGACAGGTCTGAGATCTCTTAAACGTTTTATAGAAAACATGACAATCAACATTATTTCATATATCATTACCTCGTAATGTGAAATCAAATAATAATAATTAATCTTAATGTGTATTTTAAACTATTATGGGATGTTTTAACGCACTATTTTTCGTAAAACCAGCGTAAAAGAAAAGTAAAAGAGCAAACTGGTACTTGACAAAGTAAAATATTACATAATACGCATTTAAAACATTATCTGTTAATTTATCAAGAAAAGGATATAGCGATACAATTGGTGGTTGTTTGATATTAGCGAAATACGTGAAAATTTAACTTTTCCTTTGCTATACCCTAACCTTAAGTTCGTAAGGTTAAACTGTGGCCATTGCTTGAATTTCCAAACTCTACGCTGACTTTCGGGTTTTTTGGTACCCATGAGGTTTCGCTACCTCACGCTACTCCCGTTTCCTCGGCGCCCACCAGAGGAAAATTTCTCAATTATTCATGGGAACGCTTTCGGTAGCGAAAGTCTACAACAGGGTAGGAAGTTAACGGCGAGCTAGAGGAATCATTTTAATTCGCATAAAACCGCAAACCCTTCTTTCTCTTATCCTAGCGTTAGAGAAGACTATAATAACGAATAATAACGGTAGGAAAAAAGGAATAGCCTACCGATCGGCGAATACGTATTCTGACTAAGGCGTTGGTTGCAGGCACGATACATGAGGTGAAAGTGGAATTTCGTGCTTGTTAAAAGAGTTGGAGATATAGTACAGGCATTCTATACAAAATGTTGCTAGGATTTCATGACACAGAATTAATGTCATTAACAGTGCAGTATACAGTCATGGACGAACCAGGCGGCCGCCCGGGTTCCGGCATGAGGGTGTGCCCGGGAGTGAAATACTGGGTTCTGATATTTCTCATGCTTCCGGGCCCCTTGCCATCCTTATCCTCGACTATAAAAATGTCACAGTCTCCAAATGGCATTTGACGATTTATAACACGTCGTAGCCTTATTTAGGAAGTAGTTGTCAAACTTTCAGAGAATAAATCCACTTATAAAAAAAAGGCCCTGCGAATTATCAATTTTCCTTTGAACAATGAGAGATCGATAGATGAAACTTGCACTCAAAATGGCCTCCTGCGCTCTCCTGTAGCCTTTTTCTTATACGTAAACTCGAATACCTAACTTCGGATCCTTAATCTAGTTAGGATCAGAGTCGTACCGGAAAATCTGGGGCCTCGCAACAAATAATGTGCCCCCCACATTATTTAATATCTTAGACATTTTTTAGGTTGAATTCCTTACCATTGCCGTTACATTAATAAAGAATGCTCCCTCAACAAACGCTACTGATATATTAAAATGCCTCCTTAATTCGAGGATCAGGCCATGATAGGACCCGCTAATCGCGGCGCATCTTCCCCACTCACATTGTGGGAGTTGCGAGACCCATCGAGACGCAACTGTAGAGGAACAACCGTACGAAATCAATTTAGAATTACAAATTTTATATATAAATTGTCCGTCCAATTATACTCAAGATTTTAAGACGGAAAATTTTAATGTATGAACTAACGAAATATGCTTTCATAGGAGCATTTATTACATAGAGAAAGAGAATGATGGTTCAAGTATGCACAAAATCCAAAATCCCGTGTAAACTTATGGGAATATAATCTCGTCTCCTGGAGTCGAGTCTGGAACTTTTTCCGGATTATTTTATTTTTCCGTTCCATGATTCGTTGGGGTTTAAGTGTATTGAAAGTTTCGGTTCTAAATTATGTATTCCAGTATTAGAAGTAAGGCAAAAATTGGTCAATGCAGTTCTCGATTTTTTCCAAGGAACATTTTCATGCCGGGATATTTTCATATCGTTCCTTTGAACGCTTTGAAACTGAGTGACATATTCTCTAGATAATAATAATAATAATTCGACTTTATTTTCAAGGGCGATATTTAGACAATTTAGTCCATTCTTACATACAACCCATTACAACGAACACAAACATCCGTGCCGTCGGCAGGATTCGAATCTGCGACCTTAGTATTCGGTGGCAGATACTCCAACCACTCTTCTACCAAGGCCACGTGATCGATTTCTGTGAGAGTTCCTTCTCGGTAATGTGGCAATAGCGATTATTCTCACACGCACACACACATTTTTTTCCAAATGTTCGCGAAGATAGGATTGAAATATTGGACTTGGAAGATAATTTAAAAAACAAAGCAAATCCGAAGAGTAAACAGGGAGGAAATGTTTTTTAAAAACGTTGGAGCTGATAAAACTCCCTCGTTTACGTTAAAATGGATAAATACGATTAAATGACTAAAAGCGGGTATTGTTCTGAGCCTCCTATGGGGGGGGGGAATTATTGATATTCACGAACGTCAACACATTCATTTATTCAAGCAGATTTAGGTCCTCGTGAAAGTTGGAACGGGGATCACGGAAGTAGGATTATAAACTGAATCTTTTACGGCAAAAATATTTTCAAAAATTTTTTGCGGTGAATCTTTAACGAATTGTTCCTAGTGTTTCCGAAGGAAAAGGGTTTGTTGGAATTTACTTTAGCTGTACAGGAACCGAAAGAGTATAAAGATTAATCATTATTTTTTTATATTATCCAGCTCATAAATAGCTGTTACCGACTTTTTAAAACGAGAATAACGCCGATTACAAGGACGAACGCGTACAACCACGCCCTTGACCGGATTCGAACTCGCAACAATAGCATTGGGAGCCAGAAACACTATTTAAGGCAGATCTTATATTTACCTCAAAGATTGTTTCTGTTGGCAGAAATTAAGTAGTCACGAATAGAGTTTTAAAGTGAATTACGACTTTTTTGTTTGATTTTCTTGAAAACGGCTACTCTGGCGAATTTTAAATTTAATTAAAATTTTATCGGATGTAGGACAACATTTGCTATTGTAAAGTCCGCGAAGGCGCATTTGTACGACTTTTAGTATTATCCGATGAAGTCTAATTTGCTCCTCGGCAGCCAATTAGACTAGCGCGTGGAACAATCATAGATTATTATAATAATCGGTAAAGCCTTATTCTGGCCCTTTGTCACTCCCTCTGTCACGATCTGAAACAGCAAAAATATTCAATGTAAACATTAATTTTAAAAAAAGTTCGTTTTCTTATATTAAAGTCCATGCTTAATTGCATTATGTATGTTTAAAATTTCTGAAAAATCGGCAACTACCTTAAAAGTTTAAAAAACTTGAAATTTTGTATTCCGCGTTTGTCATCCTTTTTAAAACATACAACATCATATCTCTGCTTATATTGATCGAAAAGTGTCAATTATCTTTGTATAACTTCTTTAATGATTCCTAATGACGTTCCTTCAACTGAAAACATATAACATTTATGATGTGCCTTTAAAAAAATTGACAAACGTAACTCAAATTTTTAGTCGAGACATGAAAAAGTTTACATTCGACAAACTTTTTTCTAATTGATTTAGGTGGGTACATCATTCAAATGAAACGTTCGGAAATGCAGAAATATGTTTTTGAAAAAGATTCAGTATTCAACTTGAACAGTTTTCATGATACTGATTTATATATGAAAGCGCGGGGCCATGCGCGGTCAGGCAAGCGATCCGTAAGTTGTTGGCGGGAAAGAGATCGTTGGCTGATGTTTCTAAATAACATTCAAAATGAAATAATATAGCAATATCCTTTGAAATACTTTTGGGTGACTTGAAATAAAAATAACATCGCCTTCCTTTGGTTTATTATCAATAAAACCCCGTCATTTTATGACGGGAAATATTTTTGTTATTATAATAGATAGTTAGTTTGGAAAAACGTAACCGTTTGGGAAATAAGAGAGATGGTGACACGAAGGAGTCCAGTAAACAGTATTCAGTATATAGGAGGACGGAGATGGCAAAAGAGAAAGGTGGGAATCGAGTGAAGAGAGGAGGAAAATCCCTTCTCCCTCGATCGCAGCGCTCCCCAATATCGGCCGTTGCGTTCCTTCCACGGATGAAATAGAAAACCGTTTTAATACTCTCATTATTCTTTTGAAGACCGCCGCGCACCACACGGGAACGAGAGGAAGTTTTATACATTTTTTCCGTAAAAGTCGCTCTCCGTTATAGCCTTCTCTCTTCCGTGCGACGCTTAAAACCCCAACCTCAACCACCAACCACGCTACCACCACGTCCCCGAATATATAATTATAGAATCTACCGATGGCTCTTCCCATATCTCTTCCTCTACTCCGATTTTCGTTTAACGCGAATCGCCGCTGTGGCGCTGCGATCGAAGCGTTCGAAGGGGGGAGGAGGAGGAAAAAAGGGTACATAGCAAACAATAACACCGGTCGACCAATAGTTTCCGCCGATCGAACCCAAACCGTCAAAGGAAGCGGACGAGGAGAGTTTTTTTTAGTCAGATATATTTTTTTGACGCAAAAGGCAGGGAAAAGGGAGGGGATTATTGGGAGGACGCTGCCACGACAAAATAATAATAAAGGGCCAAAAAATCTGAGCCCATTCGTGTCTCGCATGATTTACTCATATTTAATGGGCGCGCGGATAACGAGAGGTATATCGAAATACGTCAAGGCGAGGCTGTGTGAACATTGGGAATGATGTAAACACGCGGGGGACACAAAAATTATTTTTTAATACTAAGGTACACACTTCGATCGGTTACATTATAGATGAAATTAAGTGACATGCTTGTTTAGGAAATCCATGCAAATCGTTTATCTGTGGTTTTTTCAATGGAGCTGGACATTTCTTTTCAGGATGAAGCATACTTAAGTATCTATCCAATGATTTTCATTCATCTATCTACTATAATATATTTTTAAGTGGGTGTTTTTGTGTTTGTTCATAGAACTCCTCCTAAACGATAAAAACTAGAATAACCAAATTTGGTACATTTCTTCCTTACATCCTAACTTAGTGAATTGTCAGTGTTTGGTCAACCGGGATTAATCAGTGCCGCCAAAATAGGGGATTAACATTTTTCCATTAGATAACACGTATGAATCCATTTCTTGAGTTGCAAGGTATTCTTCCTTCAAGCATTAAAATACGTAAATATGTACCGATTTTTTTCATTTTTGCTTTATTCCACGAATAATCTCTATACTATCTTATTCCTGCGAAGTTTACATGTTACGCGGTCAAAGTTTTCAGAAATACGCTATTTGTTTCGAAATTTTTTGGATTTTTCGTGCTCTTTCCTGGCGTTGCCAAGGCGGCCGTCATTGTTACCTCCGATTCAGTTAGCTTCAATGAAGCTTACAAATAGACGAAAGTTTAGCGTTATTCGCTTCGCACTTTTGTTTAAGCAACGAAACGATCGATGTTTATGGATAGCAACGTAAATAGATACTGAATATTATTCAGGAAGCGTTTGATGAAAGTAATTGAACCTTCTTTCCTCTATTGAATACTGGAATCTTACATTTTTTGTTTATTAACAATAACATTATAATGTTTATTAACGTAAATAAGCTCACGAATCAGGTGTACATTTACCAGTCAGTGTTCAATCCTGGATAACTATACGTTGCTTTTTCAAGACATAAAAGTAGATATTTCAGACGAGGCATAATTACACAAGAAATGAAGCTGGATTTGGCGAAAGTAATATGATAGGAAATAAAATTATCGTTATATTTGAATGCAATAGGCTCGGAAACGGATTGTTACAAGCATATGTGATTAATTGTTAAGAAAAGCTAATTGTAATTTTAAAAGTATCTACTATATAGGTATTTTAAAGATTTTGTATGTTGTGCTGTAGTAGCTTCACTAAATCCGTTGAAATTGAACGGGAAATTCTGCTAGTGTGTATGTATATATATATATACACACACATACATTTATTTTCTCATAAACTCTTCTTTTTCCATTTTAAACATACTTTTATATTGCTGATGAACTAATCTTCTACTATTTTTTATTTTACTATAATGCAGTGATTTACTGTTTGAGAAATTTATCTGAAGATGTTTCTATCGCTTAATTTCTGGATTACTTTTTACCCTATTTACTGTTATTATTTTTTATATGTGTGACGTTCACAATGTCGAGTTATTAATGAATCTTGAAAAGGCTTTTTTATAAAGAAAAAAATTTACTCAATACACTACAAGTTTCTATAGCTCATATATAAATAGAGTGAAATTATATATTTTTATTATTAACTATTAATATTTCATTCTGCATCATACGTATATGATTTCAATAGATATTATAAGGGTTTTGCTGTCCATACTGCACATTTACTTCACGAGATGTGACGGAAAGTTCATTTTTTGTCACTAGTAAAGTGGTACCCCTGATTGACTTACGTGATTCATTTTTAAGATTTTCTTATTATCTTTGATAGTAAGTCCTTTATCAAACTTCATGAAAATCCGTTCTGTAGAAGCCGAGAACGAACATGCGGACGGACGGACGGACGGACAGACCGACGACAATAGGCGCTCACTCTGGAGGCGAAACGTGCCTAAAAAGACATGAGGATGGACGTAAATACAGCGAAAACTGTGATAAAATTTTATTACACATCATCACAATCCATCATAGGCGCATATATCGTATAAGGGGTATAAATTAAGGTGACCAGATATTTTTTACTAAAGGGGAGGACAAATCCCGATTTATTGTACAAAAAGGAAGTACAAAGGAAGTACACATATCATTATCAAAAAACTGTTTATATGCTTTATTTCACATTTAAAAGAAATACAATAAGGGTTTTTAATGTGACGGGATGATATATTAAGAGCACCTTGGTGTTTTTGAGAAAGATTGTGCTTCGTAATACTTGAACGCCCACCAACTGCGGTACTAAATACTGCTGAACACGTACATCATTAATAACAGTATCACCATTTCCAACATATCTTAAATGTGGAAATTCCTTAGCTAACGTTACATTTAAGTGACACTTTCTTTTCTTGACTGAAGACATTTCGTAGGGCATTACAACAAAGATTTAAAAATCAATATAATATAATGGAAGATGACATTGTAAATTAAAATGAGAAAATTATATTTGCCATAATAATGAAGTAAACGCAGCTATTCAAATTTCACTCAGGCAGGACACAGTATATAACTATTTTTTCACAATTCACTGATAGAGTAAAAGCAAAACAAGCAATAGGAAGCTGTTTAACTAGCACGCACAGTAACAAAAACCTACTAAAATCAGTCAGCTCCATTGCCGATAACAACTCAGAAGTGAATCGACTTTCTTTTATGAAAGAAATATTTTGAGGAATAGGAAGGAATATGGGATACATTGTACGCTGTATAAACCAGGATTTTAATAAACCAAACAAATATAATCAAGGAGAAAATAAAACATTCATACTAGCAGAGAAAGTGTTCTTTATCTCTAATAAAACATAATCAGTGAGCTGGACAAAGAATATTTAACAAGCAGATTGTCGGAAAGCTTAGCGTACACTGAGAATCGTGTCTTGGGAGAAAGACGAACTCCTTTGCACATATAGCAACGTAACAAACAGGAGCAAAGACAGCCAAGCCACAAAAATCAAATGAAATTGGTTAGCATAGGTATGAGTTCTCAAAGTAGGTAATAACGTTCCGTTGATACACAAAGTTAAGAAACCCTGGCTTAAGTAAAAGGATGGAAAAAGACAGAAATATTTTCAAAAAAAAGGAGAACACGGAAGGACAAAAGATTTAGGAAGGACAACGATTGAAAAAGTAGGACTGTCTGGTCACCTTATATAAATTCATCTTTTTTATGATTCATCCATCAAAAAATGTCCAAATCCGTCCTTTCAAACTCTCACCGGTAAAAATATATGTATATATGTCCCAGGAACCATTGTCAGTTCCAGGACTTTTTTTTTCTAGGGAATACCAAAACACCCGCTTTTTCTGGAGGATGACGGAATTCTAGGAATGTACGTTTGGAATAGAAAAGGGACCTGCGCGTGAATTCCTAGGGGTTTAAGAAAAAAGTGTTGGTGGGAAATGTTCAAGCGAGCATTTCTCGTACACTATCTCTTTCTCTTTTGCTTCCTACGTCCGTAAGAAGATGGAAATAGGGAGGGGGGGAGGGGGAGGGGAGAGAGAGAGAAAGGGAGAGAATAAGGAAAAAAGAAATAATACTCTCTCATAAATGAAATCATCTCACGAATGCTTTGGACGTGTGGTGGAGGGCGGGATCGGCCTACTAATTTGTTTTCCTCTCTCTCTCTCTCTTACTCACTTCATTTGCGTTCCCCTTTCCTATTTTAGCGCTTTCGAAGAAGTGGGAGAGATGACGATATGGCGGTTGAGGGGGGAAAAACACTAATGCAATAGGCAATGCAATGTGAACGAATCTTGAATTGCGTTTATGAACCCTAACACAGTGAAACCCCGATTATCCGCGTATAAGTATAGGGATTCGGGTATCAAAGATAATAAAAAGAAGTTAGGAAAGTGTACGACGTATCACAAATGGGCGCGTTTCGTGCAATGGAGTATTAGAAAGAAATTACATATATACCTACCTGTAGGTAAGGGAAATAGCGTTTTAAAGTTTTTTCTTCGTCATTAATAATCCATTTTCTCCCTATTTAATGCACATCTAAGGAAATTAAACGTTTGTTTGTGAGATTGTTTATGTTAACAACAATGAAGAAGTAACCATGCAAGAAAATTTCTGAGTTCAACTCGAATTAAGACATTCTGGTTTGATTATCTTGATAAAAATGTATATAGGAAAGGAAATGCTCTTCTTTACTAGTTCTACAAGTTTCATTTGAAAAATATTTTGATACGAGCAATATTTTACGAGATATGACGGAAAGTTCATGTTTTGTCACCAGTAAAGTGGTACCCCTGATTGACTTACGTGATTAATTTTTGCGATTTTCTTATTATCTTTGATAGTAAGTCCTTTGTCAAACTTCATGAAAATCCGTTCGGTAGAAGCCGAGAACGAACATGCGGACGGACGGAAGGACGGACAGACCGACGACAATAGGCGCTCACGCTGGAGGCGAAACGCGCCTAAAAATAATAATCCGGGATTATTTAAAACATCTCTTTAACAGTGTAAATATTTATTTACGCGAAACAACAAGTCGCCGTATTCACCCGACCGAAACTGTGTTCTATTTAGAGAAGATTGTTATTTTATCGATTTCCGACCTATATTTATGCTACATGGGAGGAATTTACCGCGTAAAATAATTGGATTTGGCGTCGTGTTGTTTATGAGCAAAAGAAGAATAAATTAATCAGAAATCTTCACATTTCACATTTAATTTTTTTCTTGCTTTCCACAGCTGTATTAAATTAGACAAAAATCGCAGTAAATAAAAGACCGATTTATCGTATTAATTTTTTATTTAAAAAAATATCAATTTTCATTGCGGGGTCCGACATATGACTGCAAATGGAAGATGTCAAAGTCGGGTGCCGTTAAACATTCGATCGGAAAGCGTTAATAGCTTCATAACGTTCGTTAAATCAGCAGGTGTAAACGTTTTAGCCTTTAAAAAAAGTGAGGTAATACCGATCGTTACGAATGAGATACTAGCAGTAATGCAGAGTAATAAAATAACCAGGGTTTATTGAATTTTATTTCAAAATGAAAAGTTGCCGGGGAATTTTAAATGCAACTTACTTAAGTAGTATTAAATGCTGTCAGTTTATATTTTTCCGTTCAACTTAACAACCGAATCAACATATTCATTTAAACATGGTAATTTATTGTTAAATTGTTAAAATTCTATTGTGAGGGGTTTTTTCTTCCCCATTATTCAGAATAGGCTGAAACTTTTGCTGCATTTTTCAGAAAATTCGGAATAATGGGATAAAATTTTTATCTTATATTTTTCTTCTTTTTCTGCCTAGTCTCTCTCTCTCTCTGTGTATATATATGAGGGTATTTCATTTAATATGTTGAATATTATATTGTTTTCACCTAGACTTATGGCCGAACTGTAACATTATAGTATTATAATAATATATATATGATGATGTCATAATTTTAATGCAAGATATATCGTATTAAATAAAAAACACAGTACTTTTAATGAGAAATTATATCTTATATATTATAATAGCACTGACTGAGTGATTTTAGTGACAATATCTCGACTATATTATATTAAAAATATTTAAATTACGATATAATCATATTACACGAAATCTTAATTAGCGAAACGTGAAAATATTTATAAGTTGTTCAGGAAGTTTTGAACAGTTTTCAATTATTGAACGAAACTAACAATATCATTAAAATTCGGTTTAATGAAATTCTGCAAACAGTAATGCCTTAATCTTATGTTATTAACAAGGAAATATATGTAATGAATTTATATGGATTTTGCGAATTTATTATGCGGATGTTTACAAAAAGGCACGGATGGTGACTACATGATTCGAACACGCAATATTCTAAACTAGTATAAAAGCTCGTCAAAATTTAATTGGTTACCCCCACTCCCTTCTCTCCCTATCCTTCCCTTTCTTCCACTCCCTCCCTCCATCTCTCTCTCTAGCTCTCCCCCTACTACCCTCTCTCCCTCACTCCCTCCCACTCTCTCATATTACAAGCATTCAAAGCACGTTTATACCCATAAGGATTGAATTAACAATATGATATAGAGGTCTAACAATGGAATTGGTAGGCAAGGCAACATCCCCTTAAAATGGCTAGATTTCCTCAAACTGTGTGAATTAAACGTTTACATTGAGAAATTTCTAACTGTAGGCGGAAAAAGATGAATAGAATAATAAACTTTATAATGTTTTATTCTAAATGGTTTAGATCCGGAGATCGTAGGTTAATTCTTTCTAATATTAATTTCCAAAAGAATAAAAGACTGCACGTCGAAAAGTCGATTTTTACGTGCTACCGTATGGGAAATGGAAATGTCTTCCTTGGAGTCGAACCCAGGACTTTTTTTAGAGATTTATTTTCGTCGTCACCTTAAAATATGTGAATTAGCATTCCTGCGAAATTCAGAGTTTCTATCTCGATTATTTCTCGGGTTATTCGCGTTAAACTGTAATTCGCCACCAGAAGCTCCACCTATGCAATAGCGTGACCAACCAACGGTCCAATTGACGGACAGACGTGGGCTATTATTAGTATTAATATTGAATAAATTATGGTGGAACACAGGCAATTTTTCTTATTGATGATTCTTGTTATTGATAATGCAGGACGACCCGAGTCGTGAAACTTAAAATACGAAAACGTAGGCGTCAACCGCTTGCAAGAGAATTTGGAAATTACGGATAGGTGCCTTTATTTCGAGGAAAATTAAAATGTTCAGGGGGAACACTTGCAATTTCATCTTATACATATGGTCGCAATTTTCCTCATATTTATATAAATGCAGACGGAACCATATCCTTCAGAAGATATTGTTGAAATAATTACTATACAACAAATGGAACGATTCATTTATGCATTTCTCCATTGAAAGAAATATGAGGAAGATTACTACGATAAATTGAAATGTGTAAACATAACTTTATATAATGATTTTATTTTTTGCTCGCTATATTAAAGCTACAATTATATAAAACAATATTGAAACATTTTTAATTGGAATAGTATATTTTTTCAACATTACTGATCGTTTATAAAGAAAATATAGGCGGTGTTAGACGATAGGTTTCATTTTCTAATAATCTCCGACGCCAGTAGAGTCTGTGCCGTTATCACCACCTGTTTCCATCGTCTGATGTCAGATTTTACGAGCCATTGGATGTATTTCCAGACTAGCGGCCAAACATTCCCCAAATGTTTGGAAATCGTTTTATGAAGTCATTAGCATTCCCAGCAGTGCCGTTCATATTGGGTATATTTATAGTGCTGGCATGAGCGCTGCTCCCAGTAAAACCTCCATGCCCGCCGGACATCGTTTTTGCGCCAGCGTTAGACCCAGATAAACCTCCTGGCCCCCCAGATACCGTTCCTGCCAAAGCATTCGATCCGAAGATGCCTACTGGACCACCATGTAATGTACTTGCGCCCGCCTTAGACGCAGATAAACCTCGTGGGCCCCCAGATACTGTCCCTGCTCCAGCATTCGACCCGGAGATGCCTCCCGGACCACTCGCATTAGACACGGATACATTCCCAGGACCTGAAGACAATGCATCAGGCGCAGATTTCAATCTGGAGATTCCTCCCGGGCATCCGCTCCATCCTTCTTCTCCTTCATTTGTGGTGTTTCCATCAGCACTTCCTTCGTTATGTTCTTCATCCACCTGGACGTTCTCTCGAAGTTGAGGATCAGCGGATGAGGCAGATAACGGACCGATTTCGTCGTGCGAGGCATCAATCGGTCCGGGTCTACCAACATCTTCAAGGTTTTGGTAGAACATGTTTTTGCCTGCTCTTTGAGGTAGTTCTACGATAAGATATCCTAAGGGATTCTCCACCTCTGTAAATTAAAAGAGGAAACGCAAATTATATTCTGCATGGAAATTAAATAACGGGATATAGGCTAAATAATGCAGGTTACTCATGTTGCCGTAAAGATGAAGGTTGGAGTAGAACCCAGGACTTTTTTTAGAAATTTATTTTCGTGATAAACTTAAAATATGTGAATTGAGCATTCCTGCGAAATTTAGTTTCTATCTCGATTGTATATGTATATATATCTATATGTATATATATATATATGTATATATATATATGTATGTATATATATATGTATGTATATATATATATATATACACATATATATATACATATACATATATACACATATACATATATATATATATATATATATATATATACAGGGTGTTTCAATAAAATGTATACACACCTTGGGTACTCATAAGAAATGTAATAATACAGATAACGATATGATATTTAAATGGTAAGATGTAGAGGAAAGGTGGAGTATCCACTCTGATCCCCTGACCTAACACCATTAGACTTTTACTTGCGTCTTTAAGGTAAATTTTACGTCAATGGACTAACATCTGTATGCCTTATTTTTAAAGAAGAAAATGATTAAAGTGAATACCCCGTATATATATATATATATATATATATATATATATATATATATATATATATATATATATATATATATATGAACAATGTTAATGTACGCACCTTGCGAATCAGTCTTGGCAAAAATGACACAAATTGCCACCAGGAACAGTTCTCGTAGCCGGATCATTCTTCAAAATTGTGCAAGAAATTTTTAAAAAGACTCTTTCTTGCAGTTAATCTTCGTCGGTTCAGGACTCACAAAGCTTCCACTCACCTCGGCGACGATCGCTCGAATGATTGAAAAATCGTGGAGGGGTAGCGAATAAATAATGCCTGGATTGCGAAAGCTAGTACGTATCCAAGGTTGCCTACGCGTGACAGATGATAATATTCCGATTCACGGTATCCTTTATCAGTTATATCCGTTTCGAAGAACAATCGTGAAGTGGCAATTGTCTCAATAACACGTGTCGATTCGATATGTTTGTTTACATAACAAATTGAACGGAAAAATAGGGCATGCGGAGCTCAGTATGAATAAACACTCGCTGTTTATTAGTTTGGCTTACCTTTCATATATCTCTTCGTATATCATTGCGCACATTATTTTTTCATTGCTTTTACGTGACTTCTGAGGTGTGGCCGCGGGTTTTTTAATGCGTGTTACGTGAAAATGTTTTTTAATTTGGAGAACGAAATATGATATAATGGAAGAACCAATTAATATTCCATATATTTAGACGACATAAAATAAATGTAAGCCAGTGGTATAGTAATCAACCTGTTACCAACTCGGTCTTATATTCGACCGGCAACACTTTAATTTTAAGTTTATAGACTATCAGAATAGACCATTCTTCGCCCGGAATAAATATCTCCATAATATGTATATAACTGCTTCTTACATAGGAGAATATAGGATATATGAGGATATAAATTGTAAGGCACTTTTAAACGAGACGGATTGTAGGTTCTTGGTCACAACCGATGGAAAAAATCCAAAATTGTTGAAATTCCAATTTTTCAGGGGCTGTTTTCGCCCCATTATTGCTCCATAAGATTAGCACGTAAATCGGTGTAGAGGTTTATATATTTGCTTTTTAAAATTATTTTCCTTCAACATTCGAACTCGAAACTTACACTGTCGAAAAGCATAGAAATAGGTCGTTTCTCATTTTTGAAGATGGAATTCATATGCCCGTAGATATATAGCGTAATTGTTTAGTTTTTATCTTAAAAAAAGTGGGTCCCATCAATCGACTGCCGTGGAAACGAGCTTAATGCTTTAAAATAATAATAATAATTCGACTTTATTTTCAAGGGCGATATTTAGACTATATAGTACATTCTTACATAGAACCCATTACTGCGAGCACAAACATCCATGCCCTCGGCGGGATTCGAACCCGCGACGTTAGTATTCGGCGGCAGATACTCTAACCACCCTTCTACCAAGCTTTGAATTGGAATCGGAGAGGTACATAGGTGTATTATAATGCCATTGATATTAAACTACGACCAATAAAAGAAATCCGATATTGTGAAAAATACAATTTTTCTGAGCTGTTTTGTCTCCTTATTGTCCCATACGAGGATAAAAATTGTGACGCATTTCCAGATGAGTTAGGGACTTGAAATTTGAATAAATTATAGGTTTTCGGTCGCAATTAATGGGAAAAATCCGTCATCGTTGAAATTATGATTTTTTAGGGGTTCTTTTTATCCTGTTATTTGAAAGTAGGCTAAAATTCTTGCAGGATCTATTAGTAATTAATATCTTATAAAGTCTTATTAACAGTCATTGCAAAACAAACCTTTGCCGGGTATTGTTTGAATTTAAGATGGTAGGAATAATAGGGATATGTACGCGGGATGAAAACACTCTGTCCCCTTTGCGCATCCTGTCAAAATTAGCGCTTCAATAACATGGGGATTTTAAGGTTTAAATCTGCAAACAGATCCCATTACTAAGTTTTGGAGCGTCTAAAATTCGAAGCAATGTATTTGGTGCACGAACGTTTAACAGAAATTTTATGAAATCTCTACACAAACCTTCGTCAGCGCCGTCAAGCATTGACAAACTGAACTAAAACGAATTTTCAATTTAAAAAATTTTTGGTCCTACTTAAAACTAATAAATACGGGGTTTTAGTTTTTTTTCTCTCCTTCGACGAATTTCAGAAAGTTACCCAGATGCAAAATTTCAACCTTAATAGGTAAATCAGAAGTGCCCTAGACTTTACTGGACAGACAAACTTTCTGCTTTATTAGTATAGGTATTCGCTCACACCTTTCAACTCTTCTCCGTCTCCTTTCCCTCTTCTATATATACATACATTTCCGCATCTTTAATCACTCCCCTTCTTTCGCAATTCACTTCATAGTCCCATTTTCCGCTCTTTTGTATTCTGTTCCATCTCTCTCTCTCTCTCTCTCTGTCTCTCTCTTTCTTTTTTTATAATTCAATCTTTTTTCCGCGCCGCCTCTCTTTCGCACTTTTCTGTCTCATTTCCTGCCTTTCTTATCCTCTCCCTCCCTCTCCCTCCCTCTCTCTCTCTCCCCCCTCTCTCTCTCTTTGTTTCCAAAAAAATCCCTCATCTCCCTTCTCTCTTCTCCTTGTTTATTTTTGTTCCCTCCTTTCAATTTCCCCCATTCTCCATCTTCTTTTTTTTTTACCGACAATCCTTTATCCCACTCCGCGCTTCCTCTTTTCAGGCCATGCGACAGATTTATCCCTTGTAATGTTTTGAGAGAGAGAAATTTTTTTTTTAATAGTAACGACGGGAGATCGACGCCGGAGACGCGAGCTCCTTGAAAGTGTGGAAAGATGGGAGAGAACAAAAAATAGTTTTTGAGGTTCGTTTCTAATGCGGCGTATATATCCTCTCCTTATTTCTGCGCTTTATCCGGTGCTTACGGTCGTGAAGTGTGTCGCGGCACTGTTTTAGGGCACAACCCCCCCCCCCCCCCCCCACAACCTTCTCCCATCCTTATAAAGGAGCGTGGGGTCACAATGAGCCCGAGAACACAAAGAAATCCAGGATGTCCCTCTACCTCGCATTTCCTCCCGAAAGGGATCTTCCGTAGTTCCCGCACTCGTAGCCTAGGCGTCGTTGCGGCTGTATTCCTTTCCCGCGCCCTCTGTGTGTGTGTGTTTTTTTTAAAAGTGACTCCGCCGGGAATTTCCTGGATGGGATGGCAAGACGCGAACGCTTCAGTCTCTACTCCATTTTCTCCCTTCTTCTCCCACGGACTTATTAACTTCGGATGTAGCTCTCTTTTGTTTCTGAGATGTGCGCGAGACGGAAGTGTCGGGTTCGTCTCTCTAAAAAAAAGACCGACTACGGACCGGTTCTCCACGGAAAGTTCAAAGTTGTATTGTTTCATATCACGTTCTATGGCTGTGAGAAAAGTGTAATTCCCCGTATACTCATTATTTATTTATTTATTATTAGATGCAATAACAGCCATAAGTTGAGAACTTACGTTGGATACGATAACAAATTAAACTTAAGTACTAAATAACAAGTAGCAACGCGTAACAACAGATAAAAATTAAACAAAGAGCGGACAGGACGACAGAGTCCATTTAATTAATGAAATAAATTTTGAAAAGGTCAATTGAGGGTATTTGGAAGGATAGTGTGTTGAAAGTTTGTGGAATACGATAAAAAAATTGACCTTTGAGAAATGGAGAGGCGGTGGTTTGGTTGGTGAAGAAGGTTAAAGTTGCGAGTAAGCCGTCGTGAATTAATCTTTATCGACTTCGAATTACAAAAATATCAAGATATATCCGAGAATGTTATCTATATGAATTATATTTATTAAATGGAAATTTGGATATTATTTGAGGAGAGAGAGCATGATTAAAGAAGTGCTAGAAGGAAAACTGAATGGAAGGAGAGAGAGAGGTAGGAAAATGCTGATAGACGACTTGAAAGGGAAAGAGAGCTATCAAGACATGAAGAAGACTGCGGAAAATAGGAATATATGGAGAACTAGGTTTAACCATAAATAATCACAAACCTGTCTACGGACAGACTAACTATGATGATGATGAATGGAATTTTGAAATCCTACAGAACTCTTAAAACTGCAGTTGAGGACCGAATTCCATCGCGTTTCTTACGCCAGTGTTTCTCATTTTTTTTGTCTGCGTCACCCTATGTTCAGTTCTTTCAGTTATGCATCACCCCGTTTACAGTTCTGTTATCTTCAAGTCGCCTTTAAAGCTAAATTGAGCTTTCCCTTCCACATAAAGGCAAAATTCTGGTATTTAAAAACGCACGAGTGTTTATTCTCATGGTTTTATTTATGTTTATAAACCAGTATATGTTACCCTCTGAATTTATCAAAGTTTCGCCTCGCCCCTCAATAATCGTCGCGTCACGCTGGGGCGTCATGTATCCCCGGTTGAGAACCACAGGCTTAGGCTGCGACGCCACTACGAAAATGGGTCAAACTACGGAAGATCCCGCACATAACTGATAACGGTACCTTCCCATCTCCCGACCACACGTGCACATCCACACGCAGGACGGTAAAAGTGAAACAATATTATCTCTCGCTACGCCATCTTCCACAGCTTTTAACTGCAGCCTGAGGATCATATCGCCGCGGTTTTTTTCCTTTCAAGGAACCGAGGAACTCTTTAACGGCACACGTTTATGGCACGGGATTATTCTCCCTTTTAGGCGCAGTTATATGAAAAATAAAAATGGATAATCCGCGGCGGAGCGGAAACGTGAGAGAGATTCCACAGGAGCATTCACCTGTGGAACTCTTCCTCGCACTAAAACTTCACCATGGCGACGCGGATCGCTAGGCGAAATGCTTCTCGAGAGTTCGAAGAGACGTCGAGAGAAGCGAGCGCTGTGTGACAGTGTCGAGTTTACCTCCCGGGGGCTCTCCCCCCCCCTCCCCCGAACGGCGCAAAAGTTTAACTATGTCGCGAGGGGGGGATGGGGGGGGGGGAGGGGGGGGGGAGCGAGGGAATCCGATATTTCGGAAGTTTTGCGGATGACTTGCTCGCGCATGGCGTCTATGTCTGTGGAGACCGGCGTCAAAAGGGGTAAACCTTCAAAGCAATACGACCCTTGAGCGATGGATATTGCACGGGAATCAAGAGATGCGCTCGGAGGACTTAATGAAAACGTTTGAGGATGGCATATTGGCGATATGCAATTTATATTACGCCGCTACTACAAAATGCGCGGTTAGCACGCGGAGCGTTTACCCGAAACCGTTCTTTTTACGTTACGACTACGCTCGAAGAATTCCTGTTGATTCTTGTGCTGTTTTTTTTTTTCAATTTTGAATATATAAATTGGATATTGGGAGTGAAGATGATAATGGCGTATGTAAAAAGTTCCATTTCGCTCTCTCACAAAAATGTATTGCTGCGTAACGCTTCTTTCACGAACGATGCTATTCCAGGGGAAATAATTTCCGTCTCATTTTTATGATCCAATTAGGAAAATTGGCTCTGAATTGTAGCCTCTGTTTTCCTTGGCAAACGAGAAATTATTTACGTTCACATATGTATCTATTGCTTTCTAAGGTGAACTATATAAATTACATATTAGAAAAATGGCAGTTGCAGTTTCATTTTAAATTGCAAATCCTTTAACGCGAGTTACTGAATTTAAATCCCAGATGAAACGATTGGATTTTTAGGAAAATAGATTATAAAATACCTGGGGAAGGAAACAAATAAATATTTCACTCAACTGCAACAATCACTTAAACATAAATCTCGCGCACGTAAATAAAAAGAGCTTTTGCGATAAATAAAATGCGACACAAATCACCCCTGACTGAGGCGTGAATATTTCAATCTACATCAGTAATCGATCGGCTTCACTCGTAAGGTAAATGTTTTTTCGCGTTTTAGACGAGGTAGCTGAGGGAATCGAAGATCCGTTCATCACCATTACTTCCAATTAATATTAATCCTCCAATTAAAGACAAGGGTCGGAGTGAAACGTGAGTGAGACTCTCTCTCCCTCTCTCCGTCTATCACCTGCTCTGTTTTGTATTTCTCACTCGAGCAGGACGAGCGTGATTGGAAAGGCGACGATCTCCTAGAGACGCTGAAGGATGTTGTTTGTGTATGCAGAGAGAGAGAGAGAGGGAAAGGTTAGGAGAGAGATAGAGAGAAAGGCAGAGAGGGAGAAGGAAATACAAGTGAGGAGAGAGAGAGAGAGAGAGAGAAAGGGAGGGGGAGTGAGGGGGAGTAAGAGAGGGATGGAGAGACAGGTGAGAAGAGAGAAAGGCAAGGAGGGAGAGGGAAAGATGGAGGGAGGGGGTGGTGGAGAGAAGGGGCGAGGAGAGAGAGAGGAAGAGATAGAGGGAGGGAGAGGATGGGAGCGGGAGATAGAGGAAAGATAGAGATAAATGTCTTTGTTTTCAGGGCGAAATTCAGTTCATAAGGTCCCCTCTTCCATTTAACCCTTCGCTATCAATTACAAATTAATATAATGAATAAGTATATATATACACACACACACACACAAAACTAGAACAGAAAAAAGTCAAGTCAAATAGACACAATGAGAACAGGACAAGTAAATATCAAAATTACACATTAAAGAAGCTTCTAAGAAAGATATAATATTTGTGGTAAAACCCCAGGTAGAACCAAACATGGCCAACCGAGTAAAAAAAACACGCAGGAAAACACCCGCGAAGAGAAGGGGGGAGGGATGGGAAAAAACCTGCGAAAGTAGAGATACAATAATAAGAGGGAGGGAGATAGGGAGATAGAGAGAGGGCGGGAGAAAGAGAGAGATTGAGAGAGGGGGAGAGAAAGACAGGAGGGTTTTAGATAAAGTAGATTATAGAGAAGGCGAGTGCGGGGTCACGTATTGCTTTCTATTTTCTCCATCTTTCACTTTTTTTGCGTGTCGCAGACGTTTTTACGTTTACGACCAGTAGTTTTGGTTTTGTACTTGTAAGAGCCTACAAGCGTGACTACTAATTTTACCCACGTAAACATGTACTTATAAAAACGTGAATGCACAGCGTTGAACCTCTTTATTTATCGTTTTATGTTATATTACACTATCATACTGTATATAGTATTTTAATCTCTCTAGTTTTCCTTAGGATGTAGACTCATCAACCATAACCTTCCCTACCCAAGGGCTTTCTCCTCATATTCTCACTATTAATTTTTGTATTCATAAATTAATAGAAAGATCGGATGGATAGAGCTGAACGAAATACGTTGCGCGCGCATGAGTATGGAAATTAAGTGCCGAATGCTATCGAGGTATATATATATATATATATCTGCTAGCAAATAAATTTGCATTTACACATGTTAAAATTTTTTCCTTGCTAATGGTAATTTATCAGTTAGAGCTATTGAAAAGAAAAAAATATGCTTTTGAAATGTTATCAAAACAGTAGCTTATTCGATTTTTCCAATTATTTTAATGAGGATCTGAAATTAAATGTTTAAATAAACTGCAACTTTTATAAAGGTTCATTTTCATAATATAACGAATTCAGAGAGGAAATTTTTTATTCTATATGAAAATTATGCAGTAAAAATTGTTTGCTGGAAATATTGATAAATGTAAATGTTTCAGTAATCAATGAAAAATATTTCATTTATATATCACTGTTCAATGAATTCACTGGAAAAACAATTAATGCATCCATAAGCTTTCATTACTAAAATTAAAATAAAATGTTCCTAAATAATTTGACGTTTGATGTTATTGCATACAAAGCACGGACATCAATTTTTTTTTCATTAAGAGCATATTTTTGACGTATCATTTTCCTTTCCCAATAAATGAAAAATATAGCGTCAATTATTCAGTATTAAGTAAGATTGTATTGTAATAAATCAATTTCCTCTCTTTTACAATACTTTCATGTAACTATTCAAATTATAAAAGCATGCTTCTGCCCGTATCTGAAGAGTAATAATATGTGGCTCGTGGTTGACGTTCTCGCTGAATAGAAAATTTCAAGCTCCTCGTAAATTACAAAGCTAGTATCTAGAATAATAATTTGTCTCCCTATGAAAAGTTTGAGTTTCTATAATGATGGAATTTCATCCGTTGAAACCTTCATTAGGAATATTATTAGCTGATTTGAAAATTATCTCAAGTCCTAAAAAATATAGGATATATAAGATATAAAGTTTCTCCAATGAATGGAAGTTTTTTTAGAATTTCTATAAATACGATAAAAACTGCATTAGAAATATTTTCAATTATATCTGCAAGGGAAAGCAATGTTTTAAATATTACAGAATAGGTTGGAGAATGAAGGTATCGTATATGCAGTAGAAAATTAGGTATTTGGGTTAGGATGAATTTTAAACTCAAAGTGAGAGGAGGAGGAGTAACAACGTGATTGGAACACACGCCTACCTCTCTCCTATTGAGGGAATCAGGCTACGCTGGCATATAGACGTTAGACATTTTACCCAAGTCGAGCAGAAATTTCTTTCTCTTTCACTTGATTTTCCACGTTCAGCGGTTTTCATATTATAAAATATTTTACCATGTCAGCGAGACAACCCTTCTAATTGTTTATTACATACTAGCGGAAGTTCCCGTTGAATTTCAACGGATTTAGTGAATATAACATAAAAGTTCAAGATCAATTACTGCGTAGCATTAATTTCCTCTCTAACATCACTTTTAAAATGCATTTCCCCGGTATAGGATTTTAATGTCTTTGGCTCCCAATGTAAGGTTCGCGGGTTTCGAATCTCGCTGAGGGGCATGGCTGTGTGTGCGTATTGACAATTAATTATGCGAAGTCAGTCAGAAATATGCATTTTGAAAGTCATGTTAGAGAGGAAATTAATGCTTCGCAGTAATTTATCGCGAACTTTTATATTTTTAATTATCTTTGGTTCTTTTTATTGAAGTATATGTCCTTCCTTTTTATATAACAATAAATGCAACCATTTATTTAGATGATAACCATATAATGTGTTAAAAAAATAACGTACGTCCCTATTCTCATATAATTTTAAATTTATTCGTGAACCTATTTGCGTTAATAAGCATTATATATGTACATATAATATAATGGTTCTACTTACAAAAAGGTAAGATTCCAGCATTGAAATGATGAAATGAAGATTCAACTGCTTTGAGACGCTTCCCATACGCAGTTAACTGAATAATTATCCGTAAATACTTACGTTGCTATGTATAAAGTTTGACGTTTCTACAGCAATAATTTCAATACTAAAACAAAAGTACGAAGATAATACCGCTATTTGTTCACCTATTTGAAGGTTTAATTGACACTAATTGAATCGGAAGCGACAATGATGGTCGCCTTGGCGAAAAATTTGAAAGATTTCCAAATAGAATGCGTATTTCTGAAAACTTCGACTGTGTAACATATAAACATCGAAATAATGAGATAGTATAGAGTTGTAGCCGTTGAGTAAAGCAAAAAGGAAGAAAATCCATATTTTGATGAATGAAGGAATAAAACCTTGCACCCTGAAAAATCGAAAATCCCATGTAAACTTATGGGAAAATATAATTGTCTCCTGGATTCGAACCCGGGGCTTTATAAAAATGAAAATAGTTTTATAGGGACCACATAGCCAGTAGAAACAAAACGCCGTTTTCCGCATATCTCTACGACAAACGGCTTTTGAGATACAAAAGGGGGGGGGGGCGGATTAAGCGTTACACCGTCCTCACACACACACACACAAACTTACCAAGAGAACTATATATGTTTCAATGTTTTATATACCCGTAGACAACTTTATGCCTTTACCACGTGTGTGTAAGTCAGATGTAGTTTTGATCTTTTCTATAGGTCTCTTGAACTTTTGTCAAGATTCTTGATGTATCTTGCAAATTTTTATATATCTTGGATTTAGCTACAAACCTCGTAGCACGTGACGACACAGTAATGCGTTACAAGTTTGGAAACCGCTGTTCTAGATATTACACAGAAGATAGGAACTAACTCTACAGAAATAAACGCGTTTGATAAAGGTTTCATAATAGATGATTAAATTATATCGATTAAATGTTAAAATTACGGTGGCGAGAGTAACGTTGTGGAATTTTTCTATGGCGAACAAATAAAATAGGTAACTTTTTGTTTTTCTCTGTTTAAATATAATAATAACATTATTGTTTGCTATTTTATTCGTTCACGATAAAATGGCGAACAAATAATATAGCAAACTGTTTGTTTTTCGGTTTCAAAATAATAATAATATCATTATTGTTTGCTATTTTATTTGTTCACGATTAAAAACAAATCTATCATATTATCGGTTATTCTTATTGCCTAACTAAGGTTACATTCTTGAGCACTTTTCTAATTCTAATAATTTTTATTTTCGCGATCTTTTGTTATTATAATCCCTAATTCTGCATCGACTCATTTCATGATCGACTGGGCGATTTCAAGCGCTGATTATTCTAACCGTACGAAATTTCACGATCAGTTTGCCTTTCATTAAAAGAGAAACGGGACGATTTCCCATTACTGGCCTTTGTGTTTCTTAATAATTACCCCCTGAGTTCTTTTTTTTTTAAACTTGATTTTCTGGTGGATTACTCCCATTGTGATGATGTTTGAGGAAATTTCTTCGAATCTTCTCCTTCCGCTTTTAACCCCTCGATAGAGACCAATTTCATTTCGTCCTCCTTATCGATCACGAGGACGCTGTTACGTACACCTCCTCTCCATTGCGTTTGAAATGGCTGATTCTTCGTCCGAAGCGGAAACCCCTGATAACGCTCGATCAGCATTTGGTAAAATGGTCTCTTTTAATTGAATTCCCTTTTCGTTCCTTCGATCCGAACCAATTATCCGTGTTATGCAGTGAAATCGCGAATCTTTAATCAAGAAAATATTTAATCAGCGTTATGGTAAAAGTTCAACGTAAGCAAAATTGCGCCTGTGGACGCGTGTTTCTGCAGCGATTATGACAGGTTCATGTTAAAACATCGCGAAACATGTCGAAATTAGCTTTTTTGTTAGTGGATTGAAAGAATAATAAACGGCGAATATGTATATTTGGAGGTAAAATTGATAAAAGTTTAAACGCAAATAACCTCATTTAAAAGACGCATTTTTTCCGCTAATACGAAACTCTTATTACACGTAAAATCGAATTGGAAGTAGTTTGTCGCAACTTGTCTGCTATATAACGTGTTAATTTTTAGGAAGAACTAGCGATAGATTCATATTATTCTATGTTGGGAGAATAATGTAATTAGAAATTAAAGGTATAAAATGCTCTAAATGGGTAATTTATTGCTGATTGGTAAGCTTCATCGTGTAATGTAAACTTTAAATTTCTCCCTAAGAACAACATCTTAGATGAGTAAGATGTAATGACATGTTACAAGGCGAGCATGAATACGAAGATGTAAAAGAATAACAGTGAAATGTCGTATATTGTAATCGGAAATGGCTTATCGACATCATATATACATAGGTAATGGCACGGACTTTTTATCGGCAGCTTTCTCGCATAAAATATTTCCGCCTCACTCTTAAATAAGCAATATATGGTTTCAAAATAACACAAACTTTTCATATAAGCCGCCTTAAATTTCACTCTTTTTTCATTTCAAAACTGTTTTTTTCACTTTTCTTTCTCATTGTACTTGGTCGTAATTGAAAAAAAAATCAATCACAGTTTCTTCCTCAGTTTTAGATAACCTCCTATGGAAATAATAAATCTCGCGAATTTTTTTTCATATCGGTGAACATTTACCTTGACTAACGGATGATGGCCGAGGAAAAAAATAAAGAAATTTTCCGATTTTTATATTATACGATTGAAAAAAGATTATCATCGAAACTTTTCGGAATCCACTCCGTTCGCGCCCTTCTCACTCCTGTTCTCGGTATCCCATAATTTCCACCCCCTCTTATCTTCCTCGTTCACGATTCCCAGGTTGTTTCTCAGCTCCTTTCCTCCCTTTCCGCCACCAGCGTGAGCGCCTATTGTCGTCGGTCTGTCTGTCCGTCCATCCGTCCGTCCACATGTTCGTTCTCGGCTTCTACTTAACGGATTTTCATGAAATTTGAAATTAAGGACTTACAGTCAAAGATAATAATAAAATCGCAAAAATGAATCACTTAAGCCAATCACGGGTACCACTTTACTGGTGACAGAAAATGAACTTTCCTTCATATCTCGTAAAGTATTAGTCATATCAAGATATTTTTCAAATAAAAGTTGTAGAACTAGTAGAGTATTTATTTTCCTATGCATTTTCATCGTCGGAGAAGCCGTTATCAAGAAAATCAAACAATAATGTCTTAATTCGAGTTGAACTTAGTAAATTTCTTTTATAGTTACTGCTTCGTTGTTGATAACAAAAACAATCTCACAAACAAACATTTAATTTCCTTACGTGTTCATGCAATATTTTTAAATATGAGGAAAATGGATCATTTATGACGAAGAAAAAACTTTAAAACGCTATTTCCCTTACGTGCAGGTATATAATTTCTTTCTAATTCTCCATTGCGCGAAACGCGTACATTTGTTATACTTTGTACACTTTCCTAACTTGTTTTCCATTAACATACTTCCAGTGTCTCCCCTTTTCTTTTTTACGTCGTTCTTACTTTTCCTCCTCCTTTCGCGTTAATTTTCTCTCCAATAATCTCCATCTCCCCTTTCCATCTTTTATATCTGCCTTTTAACCGTTCTCTTCAATATCGACTCTCTTTTATCTGTCATTTATCATATTCTTCTCTTTCGTTCGTTTCCTTTCAAATCTCTCTTTCCCTTTCTAATTTATTCTTTGCCGACACATTTCCTAGCGCTTTAAAAATAGATTTGCGTAGTTTTTTTTGAGCCCTTTTTATTGTAAGTCTAGATGAATAATGTTCAATACGTTCGGAAAATCGGCCATATACATTAGTCGAATTGATGCCCTTCAAAAGTTGCATATTTTGCTCTAATTTCGAGACAATATTCGACATTTCCAGTTTATTGGTGCGGATTCTGTTTTCCATAATAAACAGTTTTTGTGTCTAATGTTAATCGTTCTCTGAATTTACCTCCTATGTTCGTGGTGTGAAGTGTGGGCAAATATTTCTCTCATTACAACATTTCATATATCATAAATTACTGCAGTTTACTGAATACGACACTTTACAACATCAAACGTACGCTCTAAAACAGCGGTTCCCTAACTATGGTACGCGTACCACTAATGGTACGCGAAGTTACAGCCAGTGTTACGCGGTTTTAGTGCAGACATTCACTACTACATTCACTACATTCATACTTACCTAATACTATGTGGTACGAAGAAATTTTGTCCCGTTTTCGGTGGTACGCGAAAAAAATATTTGTGAACCGCTACTCTAAAAGATTAAATATCCTATTTGTTAACATGGCATATATTGTGTATCATGCGGCGAATATGAGGACCTGGTCGTTACAATTTTGGGGGGCTTCTAAATTTTATTGTGTACATCAGTGATGGCGAAACTTCTATTGCCCGCGTGCCAGTATTACTGACATTGTCGAATTTTTCCGCCTCCCGTGCCACAGAAAAGTCCATGAATTTTTTTGCGTGCCAGCTAAATTAAATTCGTGATCAAGACATAAGAGATTGACATTTGAAACCTTAAAACTAATATTTACAATAGTTAACTAAATAACCTCTTTCCTCAGTTTCTCCTCCTCGTTCAAACAAAAGCATTTACCTATCCGCTTTTCGCTTTACATAAACTTTTCCCTGGTTTCTCTCGCTCGAGTATCTAACTCACCTCCTCATCACTATTTATTTTCCTTCCCCCAACCTCTCTCTTTTTTTTTTTTTTTTAAATTAGTTGTACTTAGACAGGTGAAAATCTCACTGCCATATCAGCAGGTTATGTCACCTTAATTAAAATTTTTATTTTTATATGCAATACTGTTTCCATGCACCCTTTTCCCACTCCCTCCCCTTCCCCTCCTCACTCTCCCCTCCCTCTCTCTCCCTTCACACTCTCTCTCCCTCCCTCTCCCTCTCTCCCTCTCTTTCACTCTCCATCTCTCACTCCATTCTCCCACCACTTCTGCTAAATATGCATGTTTTCATCCCTTGTTTTTTATATTTTCTTTAATTATTTAGTTCATTTCACATGAAATTATTTTGTTGTTAATCTTATCTTGTTAAACTTGTATGTATCATTGTAATTCAACTATTGTTCTTTCGTGTATCTAGGGTTTTCGCAGGTTTTTTTCCACCCCCCTTCCCTTCGTGGGTGTTTTCCTGCGTGGTCTTTTACTAGGATGGCCAAGTCTGGTCTTTCCTAAGTTTTTACCGCAATTACGGTCTTTATATAGAAACTTTCCAAATTTGTAATCTGGTGTTTTACTTGTGTTTTTCTATTTTCTTTTTTTTTTATGGTTCTCATTCTATCATTATCATTTGTAACTGTTGATGAAGGGTTAAATGTAAGAAGGGACTTCACAGTCTCAATTTCGCCCTGAATAAAGTCGTTTGTCTGTCTGTCTGTCTCTTTCCCCTCCCCTTAACCTATCACCTATCCTTTTCCTTCTTCTTCTCCTCCTATACCGGGAAAATTCACTTTCTCTCTTCCTCGCCACCTTTCCTCTCTCTCTCACTCCCCCATCCGACAAACACCCGCTAAAAACCGCGCTCGCGATGGAATTGACGTAATTCTCCCTCCCCATCTCTCTCTCCCCCTCTCTAACTCTCTCCCTCTCCTCCTCTCCCTTCAATTTTTCCATCTGGCAGATGTCAAGCACTTTGGATATTTCGAGGATCCTTTTATTTTTGGAAACTCCCTCCCACTATCTCTCTCTCTCTCTTTCTCTCACTGTAACGTTTTAAAACCTTATTCAATCCCACACGAAGCGTTGACACGTTTAAATATGTAGACGAAACCGGGAACCGCGAGGGTGGAGAGAGAGAGAAAGAGAGAGAGAGAGGGAGAAAGAGAGAGGGAGGGAGGGAGAAAAATAAACGACAAACTCTCTTTCCGCTGGACTCCCGGTCAATTACAGTGAGTGGGCATCAGCTTAATGACGTCATCGACCGTGGCGTTTTAAAACGCCGCGAGGAGCGAAAATTTTTCTTTTTTTTTTATTAATTTTTTTAAAAATCGTAGTTTGAATTATTTTTGTTTAAAATAAAAATAAAAGAAGGTCGGTCCCGGTGCAGATGGTGTTTTTTTTTCTCGTTAAACCGCGGTGCCACGAATAGGGTGCGAGAGTAGTGACTCTCGGCACCTTTCATTATTTTTTTTTTTTTAAGGGAAAGGGACTTTTGGGAACCAGGGGAGAAGGGGGTTTAGGGATTAGTTCCAGTGCATTCAAACGACGCGTGAACACAACGCTTTGGGTGAGTCGATTCGGCGTGAGAATTATTCGGGATCCCATTTCGACGCAAAAGGGTTTCTTTTTTTATTTGAGTTTTAATACGGTTGGATATGGGAGTGGGAGGGAGGGAGGGAAAAAGCGTATTGCTCGTTTTAAAAGGGAACGGTCGCGTAATTACTTACCAAAGGGAGTGAGATACGCATCTCCTTTATTAGGGCGCAGAAGGGGGGGGGGAGGAGAAAGCCTGCGCGCGTGTGTGCTGCGAGGGAAGGGTACGGAACCCACATCGAAAAAATGGGACGGTTTACAATAGAAAGGGGTTACGTAGTAACGGGGTGGGTAAAAAGGGATTCAAAAGGCTCGGCAAAGAAATGTCTTCATATCAGCAGAAGTAAATTAATTAAAAAAGGGGTTTTTTTTTAAAAATAACTTATATATTATGCACTAAAAAGGAAAAAATAAATTTTTATTTATTTATCGATCGTGAGTTCGGCTTGTAAGGAGGAACAAAATTTACAAAAATTTCAGTGGAATAAATTCCTTCTTCCTCAACAATGTTGATTTACTAAACTTTATTTAGAACTTTTGTAAAAGTTGTATGGCGCCTTACAGGTTTTATTATCTTGCGCCATATAACTTTTACAAAAGTTCTAAATAAAGTTTAGTAAATCAACATTTTTGAGGAAGAAGGAATTTATTCCACTGAAACTGCTGTAAATTTTGTCCTCCTTACAAGCCGAACTCACGATCGATAAATAAATAAAAATTTATTTTTTCCTTTTTAGTGCATAATATAAAAGTTATTTTTTAAGAAACCTTTTTTTAATTAATTAATTTTTTCTTTTTAGTCTCAAGCAATGAAATTTCAGATTCTTCCATTGTTTCTATAGGTAAGGATGTTAACTTACAAATTTTATCTCTAACTAATTGTTGATGTAACTAAAAATGTTAACATTCACCATTCAAGTCCTCTAAATCAGTATGACGTAGCATAATTAAAAGTGTAAGTAAGTTAAAAGCTCCATAACAACACGAAACAAACGAATGAAAACAACCGAATAACTACATTTACGAGTGTCGGTATACTTAATTATACGTAAAAAAAATCCTTGCTCTAACCCTTACTGGTCTCAGTTTTTAATTATATTATAAAAAATGTCAAACTACGAAATAGTTTACTTTGTAGAAATATACGATATAATAAACAAACATTTCCTCAATGTTTTCATAGTTCAACTACGCTGGTGTACTTCACCCATCTGAGGAAGCTCAGATTTTTCGGATATCCGCTAGATGTCAGACGAAGAGGAAAAGTAAAAATTACAAGTAATTGTCCTTTTAATAGGATATATTACTGATTCTGAGTTATTAAAATAATAAATAATTAATCCCTATCGCATTAGTCGCGTCGGAAGCGTCACCGGATGAATTTGCACCGTTCCCGTGTGCTGCTAGGGTGATACAAGCCTTCATGAAGTGGTCACAAACCGCTATATATACCTATATATATATATATATATAGGTATATAAGTATATAGGTATATATAGCGGTTTGTGTATATATATATGTCGAGTGAGGTCCATATGATTATTATCTAAATTTTTGAACTGACTATAGCTATTCATTGCACCTCTTAGATACCCATTGTGCGTAGGCGAGGGAATCAGCAGGTCGTAAAAATAAAATATAAAAGTTATTAAAAAATAGAGAGGGAGAGAAGGGCCCGAAAACGAGAGACGACCCTCCCACACGCAGGTTGGGACCATAGATTTTTATAGGCAAAAGTGGGTCTGATATTTCTCGTGCCATTTTATTTCCCGCAAAACAAAAGAAACCGAGGACTGAATTATTTTTTATGCCAAACCCCTTTTCGGTATGGGTAGAAGATGTCATCGTCAGATGTGTCGCATAAGTAGCGTAAAGCGTAATTGCAATTTTTGAGGGGGAAGGAAGAGTCCCCCCCCCCCCCCCCCACCCTCTACTCTCCTAATTCTTTCTCCCCCTCCGATGCGGTTTTTCGGAATCCGCGAACGGCCGGGAATGGCGGTGACGTTCTCTGTTATTTGCGTCCGCATAATGGAATGCAACGGAAAAGTCTCGCGAGCGGTTTAGCCAGCCGTGAGCGAGGAAAAGGGGAGGTGAGGGAAAAGGAGAGGGGCGCGCTCTGGGACTCGGTCGCTTTTCGTTATGATTTTTGACTTTCACTCTTCGCGCTCCAGGGGGATAGAAAAGGGGTTTTCGGAGGACGGTGGTGGTAGCGGTGGCGGCGGGTGGCTTTTGTTCCCAAAAAGCGCTTGGCACGTCTCGGGCGCGTGTTTTAAATTCATTCGTTTGTTTTTTTTTGTATGGCGGGGAGGCTATTAATCATCGGATCGTGCGGGAAAGTAAATCTAAACGTCTAAATGAGGGGTGTGTGGGGTTTTGGAGTGGGGGTGGGGAGAAGAAAACGCGAGTTTGCATTTGTTTATTACTCTTTACTGTTTCTGTTTGATATACGTGAACACGATTGTTAAGGTCATTCTCGATTGTTGTAATTTGCGTTGTCATTCGTTGGACTTCATAAAGCGTTAACCTTTTTTTTAAATTTTTTTTGTCTTTTATTTTTTAGCTTATATTTTGTAAATATGTGTGCAAAAGTCTCGAGTACATACAAACACGCGATCGTAGCGAGAGCGGTACATTTTTAATATGATTTAAAACCCCGGCTACGGCTGTATGAAATTGGGCGATAATTTCGACAGATGGAGTCAACAAAGAGTAAATCACACTCCTTTCCAAAAGCATAACTCATTTAGACCATAGAATCTCGCGAATTTAGGTTATTTCGTCTGTCACCGTAAACAATTGAATCAGGGATCGGCCGGACAAATAACTCCTTCGGTAAACCTTTCGTTTGGAACAGGATCTCCCCATGGATCATGGATGGCGTACACATGACACGCGTGCCCGTGCTGGCACGCGAGGCGGTATAGCCACTGCACGCCACGGGTTGGACTGCCGGAGGTAATTTTTTTCTGGTCCTTTTTAAAAAAAAAAACTGTTTGAGAAATATTTCCTCGAGAAAAGTACATACCTACCAAGAAATAATTGAGTCACAATGAGAGTTAATGCTTGCAAAGTGTCACAAAACACGCAGCATTTTTATCATATCCATCCTCTGTAAGAGATGCACAAGGACTAATATAGCTTAACCTTATTAATCAATCGGTTTAATTTTCATTAGCGTCATGTTTTTAAACAGAGTGCAAGTTTAATTTGCGATGTATTTTTAATCGGGTGCAGCGTTTATTTGGTTGATTTATTACAATGATAAATGTTTTAAAAAATAATTCCTTTCCGGTGCGCGGAAAATTGGAATTTCTTAGAAAATAAAGTTTTAATAATTTAATTTCACACGCAGGAATATTTTATCCTGTAGTCACTTTCGTTGAAAAATGAAAAATAATATAGCATAGGCTTAAAATTTTTGTATAAAACTTGGTTTCGCTTAACATGAATTTAATGATACATTTACGTTTAGTTAGACTGCATCAAACCTTTACTTGTTAAAATTTTAATTCGAATAAAACTTATAAATCTTTCATAAGCGGTCATAAAGGCACAAGTCAAAAACTCAAATTTCTCAGGAGAGCTATTTAGAAGTTTGTAAAAAAAATCCTGAAAATCTGAACAAATAGATACTTTGAGCCTTTGTGCATATCTTAAGAAGTGAATGAGACTGAATTATGCCCTTTATACCTATCGAAAGAGGTGAATGTTCTCAACTACAGACATCACTTGACCCAACACTGAAAAATATGACTTGTTTCCATTTGAACACCCACAAAAGAGAAATATCTATCTTGCAGAACATAACGCCGTCAGATACTCAAGGGATTGAAAACGAATTTCTGCGACAAATTTCCACGTTAAGCCGACAATGTAGCGATTTGAATAAAAAAATACGTTCACATCTTCCAACAAACTCGCGTCGGACTTGTGCTAGGAATTTTCACATTCCGGATATCGGAATACCCAAATACCAAAATAAATTTGAAAATCTCTCCAAATCCACCCTAAAAAGTAGGTAGAAAGTAGCTAAACTCAAAGAAAATGTCGCTAAAAAGTAGTTAAAAATAAAATCCTGCATAAATAATTCAACTGATTATTAGTATACTTATTATCTATTTTATAAATGAATATCAATTAATATAATATTTATTAGTATTAGGTAAGGGAGAATTTTTACAAGCCTTTTATTAATAAAAAATACAATAGATATTAACACTTATTGGTCAAGCTTATTTTACACTTAGAAAAGTAAAATACCGTAAATACCCGCGTATAAGATGCAGGGAGATTTACCGCCTCATATTAAATTATTTTTTTATATACCCGCGCACAGGGGCGGCCCGAATAATTTTGGCGCCCTGGGCGAAATAGCACTTTAGTGTTCCCCTCCGTAAATGTTTGTTGAGATAATTACGAAGTAAAGGTTATTTTATTCATCGCTCTGTAAAGATTATATATAAAGGAAAAAATAATGAATGTCATAAAGATTGCAGCTCGTTCGGCGATATAAATCGGTATCCAATATTTATTCACTTGCAAGTAATGCATAGATAGATGGACGAAATAGCACCCTCAAGATTTTAGCGCACCGGGCATCCGCCCGGTTCGCAAGTATTCGTTCCTAGAATTTGGTATCAGTCACTTATTTATCATTTAACGGCGTAAATGTTGCGTTACCTGGGCAATATCATTGTGATTTGAATTTCTTTCAAATATCATAACTGGGGAAAGTAATTGTAGAAATATTTGAAGGTTTATTAAAACTTGTATAAGTTTTAATAAAGCTATCATATAATTATTTTTTTGGTTTATGTTGTATATTGCATGTATTTCTGCTTACATGAAGCAATATTTAAATTTGTCGCTAGTTTAGTAGAAAATCGCGAAGTTGGTGACATGTCGCTAAACACTAAAAAATGCCCCAAGTCCCCGTTCACACGTTCCCGTCTTCTTGCCTGAATACAGGCGCCTGCCCTTCTGCGCATGCGCACAAGCAAATTCCCCCGAAGAAAGGCGTCAGGCATGAAACGGGCGCGACTCACGTTTCCAGGCCTGACTAAAACACGTCGATTGGCTGAGGACTGCCACGTGACCCTGCTGACGCGCAGAACCAGTCAAGAGGACTGCTTTACTACGTACGCTACCGAAGGCAGACCAGTCATCCAGGCGCCTGTTTTCAGGCACGAAAACGGGAACATGTAAACAGACGGGCGTTTTTTCGTTCCTGGCAAGTCAGTCAGGCGCCCGTTTTCAGGCACGAAAACGGGAACGTGTAAACGGGGACTAAAGGAAGTAAAAAGTCTCCACATTGGCAACTACTCTCTCTCTCTCACACACACACTTTCCCACTCTCTTTTAAACACATTACAATTATACCTCAGATTTAAACAAAAAATGAACGAGATAGGACGCATGTTCTCCTGGTTTTTCTCGCAAAAGCGATTTTCTTCCTCATGTATGTATGTGTACGTATGTGTGTGTGTAATGTGTGCACGTGTGTATCTCAAATTTTTTGCCCCAACGTATATATAGTATATTAATATACGTTTTTCGGCATTTTGGAACGGCTTGTCGGTCGTAAATCCTCGGCCGCCTCTTGCACTGGTCTCTTTCCATTTCTGTCTCTCTCTCTTCCCCGTTTTATACCTCGGTCCACCCCTAAACAGACAGCAAAGCTTCCTCGTTTCGCCATCGCGGCGGTAGGGGACGAGGGTGAGGAGGGAGGGGGATATAGTAAGGGGCGGTCCGTGTGGAGTGGGAGGGGGTGGAAAGGGACTACACTACAGTTGGGGTGACTTCCGCCAGGGGCGCCGCTTGTGGTCATGGCGCAGTGGCGCCTCTGTGTCACCGCAAACCTCTCTCTCTCACCCTCTCCATACCCCCCTCTCGCGGAATGGCGGAATAAAGGGGGGGGAGGGGGGTTGGGGGAGAGGGTAAGTTCAAAGGGGGGGGGGGCGAAAGTGTGCATGTGCCGCGTGGGTATGGACGAAGGAACAAATAGACTTCCCTCCCTCGTCCCCTTTATTTCGTTCATTTATTTGGTAACCATTTGCTCCCCGTTTTCGCTAGGTTTTGAGCGGCGTGGTGGGTTTTTTTTAAGGAGGGTGAGGCAGGAGTTTGGTCTCCATGGACGAAAGGAATGAGGAAATAGGAAGGAGGAGGAGTGTGACCGAAGCGTGGGAGGCATAAAAAAAGGGATAGGGAGATGAGGAAAGGAAGATAAGAAAGGTTTTTTGCAAAGGCCAATGGCGCTACCCTAAAAAAAAACACAATCGGCTGCTGATATTTTTTTCCTTTAGCCGGTGGAGGTTTTTGGGAGGAAAATTTTATTCTTTTTTTTCTCTTCTGTAGATTTTCGTCTTTACCTCTCATTCGAAGCGTGATGTAATTTTTCTGAAAATATGAAAATGTTCCGGATAAATATTTGCGTGTGTCATTTGTCGGGACTTTTCGTAGTTTTTTCTTTTTTTTTAAGGTGAACTCCCAGCATTTGTATTTGATTTTCCTGCGAGATAAAACGTTAACCTGTTGTTATGCAAATGATTAACAGAAATCCTGCAGTTTCGACACTGTTGTAAGCTTATTCAATATTCAACGTTCATTTATTCTAAATTGTACATTTTTCTTGCTCTTGCTGAAGTCGATTACTTAATTGCTTGGTTAGACTAGAGCCGACCTTGTTTACTATGAAGTTTAGAACTTTCTGTTTGCTTAATAATGCAGAATCGTAACCAAAACACAAACCTACAAATACTAACAATAAATGATTAAGAGTAATGGATTTTTTTTTTCATTTGACGTGAAATAAGTGTCGCGATTATTATTCTCGGGAGCCCAGTGACGTTAGGGTCCCGATATCATTAAGTGACGGAATGCGTCCCATTTATCTGAGTGACTCCTTTGCTAGTTTTGGAAATATTTGCTCTTCTACATACCTCGGTGACCATAATAGAATGACTGCGTAATTGTGGGCGGACAGGAATTAATTACTTAGTTCTGTCGTTCAGGTCAAATGACATTTTTTAATATTTCATTCAAATGCGTGTGAATTGCGGATAACTAATTTTAAAGTTTATTTTTCAATCAACTCGACGTTTAGTAAGGAATCATTTCAAAAGATTATCTTGAATAACTTCCTATGCAATAAATTGCAAAATATTTTTACTTTTCACTTGGAAGTCATTATTTGTCTTCTTTGTAGAATCAATAGTATTGCTAAATAACACAAGAATATGCTATTGGAATTAAATTGAAATTTAAATATTTGAGTGTAAAGAGACGCATTTTAGTTAACATTTGTTTTATCACAGAGCGTGTAGCAAACTTCACATGATAATTTCGCAGTAAAGATTGCTTCAGTTACGATGACGTAAAATATAAGCTAGGCGTGTTTTTCACGTTTAACCACCCGATTACTATACCATTAGAAAGGTACTTGGATTTTATTTGACTTATCATTGGTAAAAAGAAGTAAGCATATTGAATGGGAATTAACATACAAGTAATATAAAAAAATAAAAATACATCTACATTAACAATTAAACTAATATATCGCGTACTTTCATGGATCCTATTATTCAAACCCTAATTAGTATCGACTATACGGAGTCGAAAAAAGAAACAAAATCCTGCAAGAAACTCTTAGCATTTGGATGTGTAATAGATAAATAAATATATGCCTATATTATATATATATATATCGTATATATACATATATATTATTTATATATGTATGCATTGAGGTAAATCCGTTCCGAAGTTGAAATTCCGCAATCGTCCAATCATTTCGCGCTAAAAAAAAGTGGTCGTTTGAGTGGGAGGCGATTTACGGGTCTAACATTAATCAATACGTTACATAACTTCCCTCCGCGTTTCTTATTAGATCTCGCCTGGCGTAGAGACATAGTTGAGGAAGAGGGTGGAGGTGTTGTTGGCGGCAAGAGGAGGAGGGAATGGGAGGGAGAGAGAGAGAGAGTATTTGAAAGAGAGAGAGAGAGGGAGGGAGGGGTGGAGAGAGGGAGGAGAGTGCTCTTAACTAAAAGCACTTTTGAGGGGGGCGCCCGGAGGGCAACGGAACGTTATCGGCATTCAAGGGGAAAAGGGATTGCAGTGCAGTAGCAGCGAATTAATAATGGGAGCTGCGTTCGTGCCAAGGAAAGAGAAATACTGTGTGTGTGTGGGAGTGAGGAAGACCGGAAGCATGGGTCTGGATGGTTAGGGCGAGGAAAATGGTATGGGGGAGAGGTTTTTTTTTTTAGTAGGAGAGGACGAGGAAGGATAAGAGGACGGGGATAGGAGGAAGGTTTGAGGAACGTAAGAATAAGGACAAAGGAAGATAACGGGGAGAGAGGGAGAGAGAAGGAATGCAGTGAGTAGTGGTAGTAGGAGGAAAGGAACGCTGAGGATGGAAGGTAAAGAGGGGAGGGAGAAAGGAGCTGTAATAAAAAAATTAAGAATGGATAGGGCGAAGGAGAAGAAGGGATATGGGGAAAGATTATAGTGTGTGTGTGTTGAGATATTAAATAAGTATGGAAATAAAATTGCGCGGGATGAAATACGTGAGGTTTTCTAAAAGTGGAGGGGACATAAGAATGGAAGAAAGGAAGGATGGTGGAGAGAAGGGAGGATAAAAGAGAAGAGAGGGAATAGCGAAGGAGGAGAAAGGAGACGGAATGTATGACGTTTTTAACCCAGGAAAAAAATGGGAGGATAAAAAACTTACCAAGCAACCCAAGATACGAAATACCAAATCGACTCGTGGTGAGATACGCGAATAGAACGAAAAGGAAAACGCGATCGGCGACACATTTAGAGATGGATATATAGAATAGAGAAAGCCGATAAAAATTAAGCAGGAAAAGAGAGAGAGAGAGTGAGACGGGCACGAAAATAAAAAAAAGAATCCGGGAAGAGATCAAAAGAGCAGAATTTTCGAGGAAGAAATATTATCATACGCATGAATAAAATTAACGAGGAAAAGATTAACGACCCCGGAGTACGAAGACGCGAAATGATATATATACAAAGAAAAAACTCACGGGAGAATTATTTGCGAAGATTGTCAGAGAGAGAGAGAGGGAAAAAACGAGGAGGAAAAAGAGACAGGAAGGATATATATATATATATATATATATATATATATATATATATATATATAAGGATTGAGAGAAGAACGAGAGAAGCGTGCCATAAGAAGATAAAAAATAGGGAAACAGATAGTGAAGGATATCGCGAAAAGGGATTCCGAATAAGTCTGTCGAGGGTGAAGTTTAGGAAAAAGGGAGAATGGAAGTAAAAACATCGGCAGAGAGAGTCAGGGACAGACAGACAAAAGCCTTTTATTTGGGCGAGGTTGAGGTTTGTTATCTCCATATTACAACTAAACCCGGTTGTTAATTATATTAAAATTTTCCACATGAAAATGTTAATATACATTTGCAGGTGTGAAAGAGGATTGAAAAAGAGAGAGATGTAGCGAGGGAGAGAAAGAATTAGGAAGAGAGAGAGAGAGAGATAGATAGGGAGAATAAGAGAGAGAGGGGGAGAGGGGGGAGGGGGGGGAGGGAGTTAGAGAAAAAAGAAGAAAGACGGATCTTGGAGCTTTTCGGAAGAGATAGGGGGAGGGGGAAGGGGAATTGGATAGGAAGGCAAAAAAAGGATGGGAGGAGTAGAAGTAATTCTGAAGCGGCCTTTGACCTGATGTGGGACGATGCCAAGTCGAGGAGTGACCCGAGGCAACCCGTTAAGCCATTTTCAATGTTCCCTCCCTCCCTTCCTCCCTCAAAAAGACCTCTTCCACTTCCTCTTAGCAAGATACCAACGTTTCCACTCGCTCGCGCGCGCACACACACACACACGGGCTTAAATCGAGCACAACAATGATATAGGAGTAGCGAACCGAGCGCCAATTATTGCGGGAGTCGAAAGAGAGTACTAAATCGTTTAAAAAACCGAGTGGCGCCTAATCGCATTGCGTTGGGTATAAAAAAAACATAACAAGAGCGTAATATGTTTTTTCCGAAACTATATTTTTCGAAATAAAAACGGGGGAGGCGGCGTTTGTTTGCGGACGAAGCAGGAAGGAAATTTACGGGCGAAATTTGTGACCGATGCTTAACAAAAGTTAATGCACTGCAAATATCTTCGCGGTTGGGATGTCCGTTGTCCCCTTCCATGGTGTTATTGCCTAGCAGTAGGTAGGTAGTAATTGATAGGATTGGAATTTTTCCTCTGTTAATAACGATTACCGGTGCTCTTCGTTCCAGTTCGTTTTAAAAGTTAACACATCGCTCTCATTTGTTACGAAGGAGAATCAGCAAAAACCTCAGGAAAGGAAACGTCCATGATATGGTTCTATGCAATTGGAGAAACGTCAAAGGGTGTGTTTTTTTAAATTAATTGAGTTGTATATACTGGATAAATAAGCAGCAGTTTTCTAAATTTTGGTCTCCATTTTGATATTTAAAAAAAAAATATAGCTCATATATTTGGATCATCTATCTGTCCGTTAGCAAAATATCTAAAAAATTACGTAATATAAATACGAGCGAAAATTCAACATTAGGGCTACATATGGAAACATTTGGTTGGTATAGGATTAATATCTAGGGAATAAATGTAAAAGAAATTCTTTTATTAAATTCACAAAAACCGCCTTTACGCAAAATTACCCTGTAATTCTTTTGCCATTTGTTTTCAATTCAGTAAATACTGAACTTGATGCATACTAATTTAATATAGGCATCATTAGATCCAAGTAAAACATATATTGCATGGTATTAAAACAAGATTAACTGATTTAAGCGTACAGTAAGTATATTTAAGATTGCCTGAAATTTATATTTAGCATTTTTACGTAGAAAGTTAATTTTATCTCAAATCTTCTCTCGAGTTTCACTTCAAAATCAAGGAGAAGATTATAAATTGCCATGATATAAAAAAATAAATGTTAAAAACATCCGAGAGATGAAATGAGAAAATATTTTTATGCTCGTAACAAAAAAGTTCCTTCCAATTTCGTCTGGACCTTTACCGGCAGTGTTATTTACAGCAAAGCTATAAAGCCTTAAAACTCGTATCTTTTATTAAAATTATCTCCATTTGGAAGCAAAATGTTTTCGTCTCTGAAATATTTTAGTACATTCCATGATGTGAAAGGAACGGAGAGTTTTTTTTAAAAGAGTCCGGGGAGGCAAAAATAGCAAGAAGACAGCCTTTAATGTGCGTTTCAAAGTACGTACATCCGAAGTCGCTTAATTAAAATTGCCTTCCAACATACCAACTGCACTGATCTATGGATTTCAAAATAAGTGTTTCTTAACTTGTATATTATTACTATTATAAGTAAACAAGGATAGCAGTAGGGTTTAATTTTTGCCCGTGAAAAATGAAGTTCGAAATGCAGAAGACGGGCCTAAAAGTTTGTTCGTAACGTTTGAAGTGCGATGAATATCGATTTCTCTGTTGGCTCTGAATCAGGACAGTGGTATACAATTCGGTAGCCACCCGCCACGTTTTTGGAATTAAAACTATTCGCCAGTTACGTTTTGTCATCCTATTCTGCCTAATTTTAGGGTATGGATGAAAGAAAAGCAGTTACAAGAGTCACACTAAATTTTTTAGTTATAGTTATAAGTGAATTATCTACCTTTTATACTAAAATAATTTTGCATACGCACCACTACTGATGATTTTTTATAAATGAATGATATTCAGTTAACTACAATATAATAATACATTTCCGAAAAAATAATAAGTTTATAAGATCTCCAATCTAGTGAGTAGGTTTGAGATACTGAACGATATAAAAGTAGGTCCTACTCTAAAATTATTCCTTATTAACGCTGCTTGTATTCTGCAGCATGTAGCGAATGAAGTAAACTATTCGTCACAGGTGTGGTGAGCAATACTGTTGGATACCGCTGAATGAAGAAGAACTGAAACTGTTTTGTCTTTTGGGATCCGATGCGCAGAGTGGGTTCAGTTCGCATGACTGTAGCATATTCAGCTTCTAGTATCGGAGATGTTTTGGGTAGTTATACCTCGATTGTTTTAAGGTAGCAGTCGACGGCGCACGAGAGGGGAAGGGAAAGTATGTGAAGGGGAAGTTTTAAGGGGGGAAGGCTGACGTCAGAGCTGCGCAGTATACGAATTTTGGTTCGGACGAGTATAGGTCCGCGCATCTATTGCCCACGTCTAAACACGGCGTCCCCTATAGGCGGTCCTGGCTCTAGAATGGACTCGTCCTACCGTGAAAGTGTCTACTGCGCACTGCCACCATAAAGCGAAAGAGCTGTAATGGCTGTTTTATTATATAACTCTCTCATTGCATCCTAATTTATATGTGATTTTTTCAATTTTTACGGTAGTAACTTGAAATTTTTGCATCCAATCTTGACTATAGGGGAATGATAAATGGTTAGGATTGATTGTTTCTTATCAATTTTGTCATTAAATTTCTTCATTGCCAAATATTCGTCGATGAACATGCCATATTTTTTATCTAATAATAACCATATATACCTTAAGATGAAATATTCAATACTGGATTATCTCGTTTTATAATTTTAATAAGTGCGATATGTACACATATCGTATTTAGAGTTTTAATTTCACGATTATGCCTAATAGGTTGAACATAATACTTTTTTAATCAATTAATTATATTGCGTTAACTATTAAAATGGAGGCATTATTTTTAAAAAATTGGATACTTATATTTGTCGATTACACTGTCATCTCTCTATAAAGAAAGCTAACAGCTGATCCGATGAGTACATCACACGTTTCACTAGGAAGAGGCTACACTTAAAGTAATCAAAACAATGTTGAGCTAGTACCGCTACCATTTTATACTTTAACAACCGTAAATCAGATAACGATAGCATTTTAATTAGATTTGTTATTGAAGCAGATCATTTTATGCATGTCGTCTTACCACCTTATAGGAAACTAAAGTATAAAATCCAATTATCGAATTCCCTGAGTTGACTTGCATAATTAATGCTGTGTTTCTTTCGTGTTTCACGCCGAACATGTTTGCACGCATGCTCTCACGTGCGCCTCAACACACAAATACGCATCTAGGATACCGAGTAGGGAAACCATTCTGTGGCTTTAGCTTTCCAAGATGCAACTTAAAGAGAAAATTAACTCGAGTAACTTAAGGAGTCAAGGTGAGCTTCACTCCTCTGCCGTTTTCGAAGCAGGAGCAGATGGTGAACTAAGGAGTTTTATTGTTCAAAATGTACCGTAGCCGAGAAATTAAGAAAGTAAAATACACTACAATATTCGCTATTCGTTATAAGGCAATTCCTTAAGTTCAGGGCTTCTTTTTGCTTTTTGCACCTACAAGAATGGAAATTTTGACTTCTTACGAGAATACAATATAATAACCGCGGAAAATTCACGTGGATAATACATAACCGTGGATAACAATCGATTACTTTTCCGTAGCTGAAGTATATATTCTCCGTTTCAACCTAATTACCCTTTTGGACCGTGCGCACAGTCAAACCTTCAGTGCAGTCGCTTCTAGCTTTTTATTTCCTTCTTCAGTCACTGAGGTGGACCATCAGCATTGATTCCACGAGCCACCAGTGATTCATAAACCATAGTATGAGAACCCTTAATCCCATTTTAAAGCTTTTCGTTAATATTCTTTACAATTCGAGCGATACGCAGCCACGAAATGAAATCGAAATTAAATTTAAGTTTGCCTTTTAGACGCACATATTTGTCTCATCACGTTTCCTTGAATTTGTGCAATTAGCAGAAAAGTTATTTCAGTGAGGATTATTTTAATTTCTTATTAATTATGCCAAAAGTCTTTTACTTAATAAGAGAAGAACGTTACGGTTTACAGCAGATATGGACCGGAGGTAATTCTTCTATTAATTTTTTTATCCCCGATTATCCTTATATTATGATAATTCTCAAGTGTCCGTCGGTCTCTCCATCGGTTGCATAAGATATAGGGGTACATTATATCGCTAATTTAGAGAGAGAGAGGGAGAGAGATACCGGAAGAAGGGGAAAAGATTGCTATTGAGAAAGAGTGAGGGAGAATGAGAAGAGATTTAATTTAATTCTTCGGTAACTCCTACCCGTCATTTTTGACGGCCAGGTAACTGGTCTTCAAATACGTAACTCACCACTAGCTGGCGATTAAGGAATATGTTTTTATCACGTGCGACGAAAATTTGATCATGGCGTGGGTAGAGCTCACTCAATTCCCGAATAAAATAGCATATCCATCGTATATAACGTGATCATAAAGGATGCGACGTGTGAACATTTTGTTCCAACATACAAAGAAAGCAATCGAAAACAGGTTAAAAATAATGATCCTTCCCTATGAAGTCTTTTGTTTAAAAATATTGTGAGACGCAAGTGCCCCTTAAATCACTTGTCGCACCCTTGTTTCGTGTAAACTCCATCATCTGCTCCGGAACGTTAGCATAAATTTCACGCCGTCGCTATTTCAAAGGTGAAATTAAACCTCCGACCGAACTCAGAATCTTGGGTAACAATCAGTATCGCGACACTTCATCTCCTCCAATGACGGCAACGACACCGCGTTCGTTTTTACCTTCTTTTTTCTCTCTCTCTCACTGTCTCTCGAGAGAAGCGTCACATGCTTCGACCGAAAATACTGCTCGACTTTAAAGCGTTCTTACCAGCTATCGCCCGGGGCTAATTATTCACGTAGGTATCGGAGCCTCAAAAGAATGGATGCGGAGATATAGATGAGAACCAGTGAGTGAGTGATGCGACTGGCGTGGCGAGGAATTTTAAAAGGAGAGAGAGATTTTGAGAGGGGGAGAGGAGAGAGGGAGGGAGAAACCGAGATGGTTAGGAAGCAAAGAGAGAGAGAGATAGGGAGAGTATAAAAGGAGCTGGAGGGAGAAAGAGATAAGGGCAGAAGCAGATGGAGGTAGAGAAAGAGAGGGAGGAAAACAAGGCTGAGGCCGGTTTGAGATGGTTTAAAGCAGAGCACTGAACCGTAATTTTTTTCGCTCCGGTTCACTCAAAACACAAAATTTCGGTTCCGTTCCGGTTTCGATCCGGCAATCGTCAGTGAACCGGTTTTTTTCGCTCCGGCCTTAAAATATTTTTAGGAAACATTAAAGAACTTATTTATTAATTTACGTAATTTTATAATTAAATCAAATACATCTTCACTATAACAATAGTGATATTAAAAAACTAATACTAAAGCACGAAAATAAATTATTCAAACGTAAATATTTTGTATGTATTTTATTTAAGATTTATGTAGAATTGAATAACTACAAACCATACACGCGTCGCAAATGATTTCAACAGGTTAGGAAAGTGTAAGGTGGATTACGAATAAGCACGTTTCCTGCGATAGAGTATTCTAAACTTATTATGTTTTGCAAGCCATCTCATTTTCAAAATAAACTGCGCTTAGACTTTAGCACTAAATTTCATTAAAATCCACTGGCTAGCTACGTGGAAAATAATTGCATCCGGATAGTAGAACGGTCAGAACGAAGCTAATATGCGCTAAAGCTGGAATGCCTAATAATGAATTACTAATATTTTTATTCACAAATCGTCCGTCAGTATAAGAGACCGCGTTATCTCAATAGTGTCAGTAATTTGAATAGGGCATCACGTTATTTCTATTAACAATTTGTATATCACGTGCACTGCTCATATTATAAAAACTATAAATGCACCGCTTTATTTTTTCATTCAGAGATCAAGTGAATGCATGAAAAAATGTATAAAATTTTTATGAGGAAGAAACCCGCGGAAATTGAGGGTCCGAGGATCCAGAAAGTCTGAAAAATGTTTATTAACATGATACAAATTTACTATGACGGAATTTTGCAAACACACAAAGAAAACATTCATTGACACTAAGTTAAAAGCTACAGGATAAATGGAAGATTCTTGAAAATAGCATTTGAAACAGAAATTTGACGCTTGAAACTTTGCTTTGATTTCAATATCATTATCAAAGACGCAATTAGTTGCATCAAAGCCACAGCAATGAATTACTTTGAATTAATTTCTTACTATACCAAATATTCTCTTGAAATTAAAGTACATACATATATAGAAAATGAGACTTACTTATTCCGCGCTGGATGGTTTATCTTTTCCTTAATGCTGGAAACACTTCGTTATTTAGACCGATAAGCTAAATATTTTGATGGAAATAACATATACATAAAAATTTTATTCTTATTTTCAGTAACGATTAACATCCAATATAAAATTGAATTTTTCGAGTTTACCTTATATACCTATTTAAAATTACTAACCTGTAACAAAGGGCAACTAATGCAGAAATACGCACAAGAAACATAGGTGGAACAATCCTTCTTCAATAATTAGCAAGGCCAGTCTGATGGATGCTAGTTCATATTAAGGAATGAAAGGTTGTGGACATATGTAGCAGAGGAAACATTGGAGAAAACTTCCCTTCTGTCACTAGGCATTCATAAGGTTCAACGAATTCTCAAATGGGTAAATTTACCGATGGAATTTCCGGAAGTCGTTAGATATTATCATAATGTCATATTCGTGGAACGAACCAAGGGACTTGAGGAATAGTGAACTTGGTGGGGGTTTGGACTCCACGGCGACAGGGTATGGGAGCGTGAGGGAGGCGATAACCATTTGAACATGGAAGGTTACTGAGAGGTGGGAAAATTCCGCCTTCCGCTTACACTTATTACGCGAACCGAAATAAAGGAGTGAAATAAATTTCGGTTTCGGTTCGGGTTAAACACATTTACTTTTTTCGGCTCGGGTTCGGTTCCACTCCGGCCAAAAATATCGGTTTTTTTCGGTTGGGTTCCGGTTCGATGCCCTGTTTTAAAGAAGGAGAGGTACTGTAAAGGGTTAGAGGGGCAGGAATGGGAGAGTCTATGTAGGGAGAAAGGAAGGGTAGAATCAATCTAGATACGTTCGAACCGAGACATCTCGGATCCTGTATAACTACAATTTTTCGATTAATCGAAGGCGAAATTTTTTTCGACTTTTCGATTACTCGAAGGAATTCACCGGTGTACGTACGCAATGAATTTCCACGACGGTTTCGATAAGTCAAACTTTTTATGCCTTCCACAGAGGTTTGAATAACGGAATTTTTTTTTTAAACTTTAAATAGAGAAAAAAGAGATCACTGTAGCAGAGGTGGGGAAGGGTTGGTAGAGTTAGCAGGAGCTAAAGGGAGAAAGAGACAAGGGGAGGTCGGGGGGGGGGAGGAGGGAAACAAGATGGAAGAATGGGCGTAAGGCATAGAATGAAGGAGTGAATGAGACAGATGGTAAAGGGGAGAGAATGAGAGAAACAGAATGGGAAAAACGGGGGAGAGAATGGGGAAAATGGGAGATGGAGGAAGAGGTAGGCGGAGTATTGGCGAGAAAGAGATAATTATGGGAGATAGAGGAAGGGACAAAGAGTATTGGTGAGAAAGAGATAAATAGTGCGTGGAAAGGGATAGTATGTAGGAAGTTAAAGTCGGTTCACCAGCTAAAGTCTCTTGGCCTACTTAGAGCAAGTAGCCAATCACGAACGTTTCCCCTTCCATCGCCCCTCTCAACTTTCGTGCGGGACAGCAGATACCGGTGCGCGTTGCCAGCTCTTGCGGATTTTCGCCTTCAGCTGATTTACTACGCAATTTCTAATGACAACGCATCCCGATGTGGTCTCTTCGAGAGCAGGAGTAAGACTGGGTTCCTCCCCACTACCTTCCCAAACAAACCGTCTCCTATTGGCTGCTGCTAACTGGCGTCTTCAAGGCCAAGAGACTTTAGCTGGTGAAAGGACTATAGTAGGAGCTAGAAGGAGTAAAGATATATGAAGGAAGGAGAGAGAGGGGGGGGTTGAGAAAGGAAGACAATAGGAGAGAGGTCGAAGATTGAGGGAGTGAGAGAAAGACGTACGGAGGAAGAGAGGGAAACAGAAGTGGGGAATAAGAGCTAAACGAGGGAACAGAAGAGATAAGAAAGTGGGATGAGTTGTGCGACGGAAGAAAACCATAAAAAATTCTTCTTTGGTATCTTCCAATGTGGAGCACAGCACGTGTCGTTTAGAGAAAAGAGGACTTGACTAGCTATGAGTGAGAGAGGGAATGAGATTTCTCTGGAGTAATAACACAAGCCTAGGAGGCTTGACTGTTTGATGCGCCGCCTCGTAAATTCACGGCACGAGTGAAATTCTGTTACATTCACTTTTGTATCCTACGATCGAAAATTTAAGAAAAGAGAGCGCAAATTAAGTAATTTTTCTGAATTTTGTCCCTAATAAAAAAACGGAGAATTTGCAAAGATTATTTTGAATGTGAAATTATTTTTCCATGTACTGCTTCAGTGCCGGATGATCAATATAATATTAGGAATTACCCTACAGTAATTTTTGGAATACGAGTTTTCAGAGTTTTTTTGTCATTTGAGTGGAATTGCTGCATAAAAATACCAAATTTATTATCAGATGAAATAAATAAAAGTACTTTTTGAAATTCATACGCAAATACTTGTCATTTTCTTCGCTAAAACTTAACGCGCGTTTAAACCATAAGCAAATACCCCCATCACGACTCAACTATAATATGTATTTACAACTCAAGAAATTGTATTCTTTGGGTCATGTATCATTTAATAAGGTAAAAAAGTAACGTTTTCCCATATCCCATTTCGTGAAGGTAGCAATAACACGGTTGCCTTTAACGATGAAAAATTTTCTCGATATGACAATGAATACAAACTCTTTTATTGTAACGGTGATGCCATTAATATATAAAATTATTTAACCAGAGCTCTATTAGCTTTTACCTAAATATCTGATTAATTCTTAAGTTTGTATAAATAACCGTCGAAATAATTAATTTGATACCGACACATCGCCTTAAGCTTTCATGGGATTATGTTAAAAAATTACGTCATATTTCAATACGATCGATATACGATATCGTATGTTGCCTACGATTTTCATTTATTTTCATCGCGGCGGATCTAGTTTTCGACCGACTCTTTCAAAATTAGTCCTCATTCATACCATCCGATGAATTATTCACCGAGCTCCGACGGAGAAAAATAGAATTCGCGGGAATTAATTCTAAAAAAAAAAAATTTTCGTCGCGCATCACCGTAAATGGGATACTCCCAGATTACCGTTAATTATCGACGCTGGAAGAACAATGGACACAGTCAAAAAATAAAGGCTATGTATTATTAAACGTCCGACCGAGGGATGGGACCCCCTCGCGAGGGAAATACGAGTAGCATAGAGAGGAGACAGATAGGTATAGAGAAGGGGGAGGGGATGGGGGGAAAGGAGGTGGAAAGGTTGGGAGAGAGAGGGGGTGGTTGTAGGGGGTGGGTTTTGGATGTGTCGTGTGCGTCGGGGACTTTTAGTGCCGTTTGCACGCGCAGAACGGTGGAAATAAGGAAGGCTCCAGAGTGCTTTCTCCTGTTCGAATTTGACGAGTTATTTGCGATGGGGTCGCTTAGCAACGGCACCCTTCCCAACCCTTTAAGCGATTCGCACGTTAACCCTGAGAGGTGGAGGGGAGAGGGAGAGAGAGAGGGAGGGAAGGAGAAATAAAGAAAAAGAGAGGTAGTGAGAAGGAGGAGGTGGTTTGGGAGATAGAGAGAGAGAGAGAAATAGAGGAGAGCTCAAGAGAAAAAAACCTCTTTCTAACACTCCCTCTAGAACCAACCTCCGAACTAACTCTCCCCCCCCCCCACCCCTCCACAGAATACACTCTCTCTCCGATCTTTCATTCTCCCTCCCACCACTTCCTCCCCTCTCCATTTTGCGATTCCAATCCTTAAAACAGCCCTACCCCGGATGGTAAGGAGGGAGGTTTTTTTAGAGAGAGAGAGAGAGAGGAAGAGAGAAAGGAGATGTGTCGTAAAGAGATTATGGGGAAGGAGAAGAGAGGGAGAAAGAGGAGGGATGTAGTGGATGGGAGAGGCGCGCGAGGCGAGCGGCAAATGTTTTCCGATCACGCGTGCTGTCGCCCTTCCTTCCCTGCTCGCGACCCCGGAGTCATGGAGAAGAAGATAAGATGGCGTACGCTGAGGAGCATTCAGTCTCTTTCATTGCGAGACGCGACGGTTTTCTCCATTTTTTTTAAGAAAAGAAATTGAGATATGGAAAAGTGAGTAGGAGGAATGGTAAAGCAGAGAGAGAGAGAAAGTGGCACGTGTCGATTAGAATCACGCGAGGAATGGTTTTTCCCTGTTTTCTCCCCTCACACACGCCCCTCTCTCTATGGAGTGAGATGGAGAGAGAGAGAATGGAAGAAAAGCGGGATTCTTTTTCTCTTAACGAGTCGTCTTGCTATATTTTTACCTCTCGGAAAAAAATAAATAAATAATAAATTCCGCCGTAATGGCGACACGTGTAGCACGCTAGAGATAATTAACCTGGCGCAATGAGCATTTCAAAAGAAGAAGATGGAGTTTCGCGTGGATAATGGAAAGCATTTGTCTCGCAAAAAAAATGAACTCTTAACACAAAAACATTAATAAGGGCGCGACGTAAATTATTACAAGTTAACAAATGAGCTTAAAGTTTCGCGATATTCAACAAACGATTTCGTTGTTTATTCGCGTGTTCGTTCCTTTAAAATAAATGCTAGATAATTTCGACTTGTAGTAAAATTTAGGTAATGATATCAAATCTGCGAGAAGAATTTTATGACTGTCTTAATACATTCTGAACTGCACTGTTCAAATACGTTGGAATTCGAATATAAATGTTAGACGAAGAAAAATATCACCTGTTAAAATGACAATAAATATCTAACGCAGCACTGAAAAATATTCCTATGCTTAAATTCAAGTAAAATATGTAAAATAAAACATTCAAAAAGTATTTTTACGACAATATTTTATTTAAATATAATTAAAACATTAAACCGGTATATCACCTAACGAGTAAAAAAACTGAACGTTTTCTTTAATTCTATTACTTATAGAGAGCAAACATTCATGGAACCCGCTTATTCCAATATTTATATAATCATTAAGATTCGTGGTTGTGTCAATATAATTAAGCAGCATAGTCGAAATAGTAAAAAATAATAATAGTAGCTAATCAAAAATAATACCTGGCACCTGAAACGGTATATCATATCAATGACAGTATTTTTATTCAGCGAACATTTTACTGTAAAAATGAGACAAATACATTTGAAATATTAATATTCTGATTTTAGAACGTACCAAATTTTGGTGATGATGTTCTTCAGCTATTCTCGAACGCTACTTATTACCTTACCCTCTATCGATAGGTCGTCTCTAATATACCTCGGAAGAGAGAAGGAGCCTTATCCACGTGTGACCCAATTTCTGGAAGGTATACAACCCATTCTGTCCATGTCTCGTCCATAGTAAATATAGTCCTATACTTCAAAAGAAATGCTAAAGGTCATCTCAGGATTGGACATCTCTCAAAGGAGCCAGGAAGCACGTAAGAGGAAGATATACTGGTTAAAGTTCATAATATTGGAACAGCAACATTTTTTTATTCTGCCTGTATTAACTTTGTCGTGACCTATCTTGTATCCGTCCTTTTTCCTATCCTTCCGTAATCTTTCCCAACCCTTGAGCCTTTATAATATCCCTTACTAATAAAACTATCTTCCCCTATATTCTTAATAAGACACCCTTGTGCTCATCCGAAAACACCTCGTCTTTTCTATCCAGAAGAGATCGAGATGACGGCGACCTTTGACCTTTTGATCCGAAACCTTCCTTCCTTCCTTCCTCCTTAGCGTATGAAGTTCCCCTTATTTAATTACATGAAAGGGTTTTCTGCAAATTTTCGCTTATTTGCTTCTTTTGTGCCGGAAAACGTGTTTGGAATATTTTAGAGGCAGGAAATTAATTGCCTTTGGTCGGATTATTAAAATTTGTACGATTCTCTACCGTATTAAAACTTTCTCGCGCTAAATCTGGGATTATTCCTGCGCTCGATGGATTCGGATGTTGGAATTCTGTTTGGAACGCCACACCTTTCCAGAATTAAGTGACAGACACACAAACACGCGGACATCCGGACACATACACGCGCGCACACACACACATCATCATAGGTTGTATGTCCGTAGACAGGTCCGTGATTATTCATGGTTAAACCTGGTTCTCCATATACTCCTATTTTTCGCAGTCTTCCTCATGTCTTGATAGCTCTCTTTCCCTTTTAAGTCGTCTACCAACTGAAACCTTTTCCTACCTCTTTCTCTTTTTCCATCCAGTTTTCCTTCTAGCACTTCTTTAATCATGCACTCTTTCCTCAGGTAATGCCCAATCCAGTTCGCCTTCCTCTTTCTGATAGTCTGTATAATCGTTCGCTTCTCTCCTATTCTTCGTAGTACTTCCTCGTTTTTTACCCTATCTGTCCATTTTATCTTTGGAATTCTTCACAATGTCCACATTTCGAAGCTTTCCAAGTATTTAATATCATTTTTCCTTAGCGTCCATGTTTCTGCCCATACAAAGCTATACTCCATACATAGCATTTTATTAACTTCTTTCGGATACCCTCCTTTCCCCGTTAGTATGAGTTTCTTTCTTCTGAAAGCGGCTTTTGCTTTTGTTATTCTAGTCCTGATTTCATCGGTACATTTTGCTTCTCTCGTTTTGATGTTTACAAGGTATTTATAATCTGAAAGTTCTTCTAATGGCTTACCTCCAATACTGATGTTCAAATTTTCTTATTCTTTACTTGATATTCGCATGACCTTCGATTTTTCTGTATTTATTTCCATACCGTATTTTCTACCTGTTATCACTAGTCTATTTATAATTTTCTGGAGCTCCTTTTCCTTTCTTGCTAGAAGTTCTTGATCATCCGCGTATTTCACTGTTGTTGTAATCCTTCCTCCGATTTTGAAATACACGCACACACACACATACAGGGTGTATTTAAATTCCACAAACAAAGTTCTAGAGCTTGTAAGTGGACTTGGGATATGCTCCAAAAAATTAGTCCGAGTTGTCTGCGTCGCCTCATTGCAGAGATACAGACCGATGAATGTAACGTTTCCCCTGTAGGGTTTGCAACCATCCCCGCTTCTGCCGCTGCTTGTAGTTGCGTATTTGGGACTGCAATGCGCGGTTCGACGTGACTGGTCTGGCCGTGTTGAACTGCACTCCTTGATTCCTCGATCAGTAGCCGAAAGTTATTAGGTTCATTTAATTACATAAGACTCTGAGAGGGCAGGATTTGCACAATCTTTACGTCCTAATGTACAAATAACATGGGACGGTAAATATCGTTTTCTTCAGTGGTAGGAATGAAGTTTCAACACGTGGCTTAAGATCCCTTACGTAATTAATGGAAGTCCCTCAGTGTACTTAGATGGTGAAAACGGACAAAGTATTCCACAAGCTTCATCGAATTAAATATTTCGAATCTTGATGAAGTTTGGTCTTAAAATCACGGATATTTGCAATTTGAATACATAATCCGTCACACGAGGAAAGGCGTAATCAAAAATAACATTCTAAATAAGTCGTTCTTTACCTTTTTTTATCCCAGCATTCAATTAGCCCACGGTTGTATTATCCATCTTCCAAACCGCGAAACTTCCAAACGTAAACGCCGAACTTCGGTGTATTCGGTAACCTACAAGGTTTAAGCTGTAGTACAACTTCCAAAGTTGTCGGGGAGACGAAACAAGCAAATCTGTGGAAAAACAATATAGGCATATGTTTAATTTTTTTATTGCGTTAAGCCTTATCAATACGCAAGTTGTTATAAAAAAACTAAATACCAAAAGATTACATAGAGTTCTGTAAATATAGAGAAAATTAATACAGAAAATTTGACAAAATGATGGCTCTTTGTGATTCAATTAGGAAGAAACATAATATTCAGGTAAATACGATGCGACTCTTCTCCTGAAGGTTTTAATATTGTATGCTCTAGACCAGGGGTGGGCAGGCTTTTCTACATGGCGGGCCGCACCGGTGGTTGCAAATACTCCAGTGGACCACATTGAAAGTTACCAATTCTTAGGTAGGCCAGATTACAGTTGAAATAGGAAATTATGTAAAGATTCTTAGGTATTATATAGGTAAAAAATCAAGTCTAAATAAGAATTTTTGCGCTAAAATTTCAAAAATAATGGTTTACTATCATAATTTTAGCAAAATAATATGAAATTGTGCGTTAAAATTTGCGGATCGCTTTTTCACCTTAGCTTGATTGGCCAACATGAAATGGTCTTTGGTTACCCACTCCTTGTATAGATTGATTAGCTCTTCTTAACATAAAAGGAAGATAACGGACTCTCAATGGACATTATGCCCTGGAAAATGCGAAAATGCCATAAGTGGAGTGACTGATCACGGACATAAACTATATCTATTTAGCCGTATTATGAAATGCTTTGAATAAAATGTCTCTGTTGTCTCATGAAACGCACTTTACGGCATTTCGGAATGAGCATTTTTGTCAGCGTAAACGAGTTCATACGAAGATGTCCGTGGTGTGTTTCGATCCCGAGACTTCTGGGAGAAAGACACGCCACTCATTTCGCGACCAATTTTAAATCGATAATAAAATTTTAAAAAACAGATTCGTACATGAAATTCTTAAACTCAACGTTCTGTATCGAGAAAATAAAGGCGAAACATCCACACCACAAACCTAAAACCCTAGTTTAACGATGACGATCCGAGACGAGTTAAGCCTTCTCGAGGGTAAGCATAAGGACTATATTACAGAACCTTAAAAAGGAAGACGACATCAGTCTTTCGTCGCTATCGCTAAACTCCTCTTTTTGACACGCCCTTCAATATCATATTTCGTGTTCCAACGCACTTTAATTTCCTATGCCCGAAACCCCTTCTTAAATACACCTAACTCGCATTATTCCAACATTTTCCCATCCAACCCTCTCTCTCTCTCACTCTCTCCTCTCTACACTCGCTGTCACACAATCCCATCCCTTTTCCATGCTCACCGCATACACACACACACACACCCTTTCCCTCTGTTCCTCTCCCCTTCCCCATCCTCCTCATCCTATCCCACCGCACACCACCCACATGACACCGCCCACACCATTTCCGCCCTCCTACAAAAACTCCTCTTCCCATTTCCTACTCCTATACTCCTTCCCCCTTCTCTCTCTTCCCTCTTCTCTCTCCTCTCTACCCACTTCTCTCCTCTCCTATCTTTCTCTCTCTTTGGAGCCGCTAGCGACACAAAAGAAAATGAGAACAGGTGATTCCTATCTCTTACAAACAAGAGGAAAGGGAATGAATGAAATGAGAAAAAGAGAGAGAGAGATAGGGAAGGAGGGAGGGAGGGATATAGGATGGGAGGAAGAGAGGGTGAGAGAGAAAGAGAGAGTGAGGGAGAAACATAGAGGGAGAGAGAGAGGGGCCGAGAGGAAGTAAGATGAAGGGAAAGAAAGGACGGGAGGAAAGGAGGGAGGGAGGGTGGAGAGAGGTAGGAGAGAGAGAGGGAGTAAGTGAGAGGGAGATGCAGGGAGAGGGAGGGGAGGTGGAGAGAGAGAGAGGGATGGAGAGAGATAGAGGAGTTGGAGGGAGGAGTGAGATGTGGAGAGAAGGGAGGAAAGGACGGAGTTGGTGGGGAAGAGTGGGAGATGGAGAGAGAGAAACAGAAAGAGGTAGAGAGAGAGGAAGTGAGAGAGAGGGAGTGAGAGAGAGAGAGGGAAGGGGAAGGAGGGAGGGGGAGAGAGGGAGTGAGATAGAGGGAGTGAGAGAGAGGACACAGAGAGGAGAGAGAGAGAGGGATGGAAGGAGATGCAGAGAGGTAAAGTGAGACAGGAGCGGAAAGGGAGGAGAGAGATGGAGATAGAGAAAGGAAAGAGGGAGGGAAAATTGCGGAAAAGAGAGAGAGGGAGTTTAAGAGATAAAGGGAAAGAGATGAAACAGGTTTGAAAAGAGGGAAAAAATGAGGGAGGTTCGTTGGAGTGTAAGCACAAAAAAAAGAAGAGGACTTCTTGTTCTTGAGTCACACGGTTTAGGTGGAGAGGGGTTATCCTCTACCAAACTCCAAGTTCCGAGTCAAAGAGAGAGCTGTAGCAGGAAAAGGATTGAAGGGTTAATAATGGGTTTTCTGAGAGAGAGAGAGAAAGGAGAGGGGTGGGTGAGTGGGAGGTTAGTGAGTCGGATCTCCTGGAGAGAAGGCGAGAAAGATGGAGGAGCGATGTACGGGAAGAAATGGAATTCCGTGTTTGAAAAACGATCTTCCTCCGTAATAGGAACGCTCTTTCGAGATCTAATATCGTCCGTGAAAGATGTATAAATATATTTTAACTAACGTGAGAAGAAGTTCTTATGGAATAGGTTTATGTTGTACCTCAGTATGTTGGCGTGCCTAAAGAAACCTAACCGATTTCTTTACTATAATCCTGTGTCGTATATATGTTTTCAAAAAGTCTGTTGGAAAGCACTTAAGGATAACATGGTACAAAATATCTGTTTCAAAAGATATAAGAAGTAATAGATATAAATTAATCCATTAAACTTATTTTGATCCATTAAAGATGAATTAAATTTAGCATTTAGCAAAATTTATATATTTTGAAAAAGTCTGCTGAATAGCACGTGGAGCTAAGACTATTCAAAACGAAATTCTGTTTAAATAGTATATAAAGATAACGCAATCGATTAAAACACTTTCATTGCTATATGACAGACGATGTAGAATTAATCTCAACCTGAGACTTCCACAAAAAATTGTTAATCAGGGGGGAGTAAATTACGACCAGCGAGCGCCATTACAACCGCGAGAGAATTTTATGCAGCCCGTGAAACCAAATTGTCAGCGAACCACGAAATTCAATATTTATAACTTCATACTTTATCACCGAAAACCCCTCTTTAGTGATATCATGTTACGAAAGAATATATAAAATGATTTCGATAATTGGAATAGGAATAATAGTCTCTAAATAAATTCCGATTTGAACTCTAATGCGGCTATCCTAAATACTGGTAAATGTTAATGCGGCCCTCGTTCAAAGTCTACTCCTCCATACCTTAAAAAATTTTTTCCATAATTATGTATTTGATTCGTTTTATTTTTAAATGCCACAAATGCAGATAAATATCATCACGCGCGAGGTGCTTTAACGAAACCAAAAAGCCTTGTTGAAACACGCCACTTTATCGCACTGCAACGCACCCGCATTGCATCACGGGAATAAAACAAAGCGCCATTTGTTGCTTAAACTCTTTAAACCGATTCTCGAAATTACACTCAGTTAAGCGTATGTCGTTCCGGTTACGGTTTATAAGGATCCTCTTTTATTTTTGGTTTTTTTTTTTTACGGTGTAAGTACCGCGATAGGTCGGCGTGATGAGCTTCGCGGAATTATCGCCGATGAAAAGCTCCCTCTTGCGTGTAAAACTCTCAGAAATAGTTCATGATTCGTACGAAAGAGGGATATCCCCCTCCTCCCTCCCACCTCCCCCTGTACCCTCTCGTTGGAGGTCGTTCTCATAATCCGTGAGAAGAGTTACGACCTTAATAACTCGGCTGGAAAGAAAATAATGAGTAACGAGGAGGAACATGCGAGCATCGCCCTTGTAGGTGGTCATTGTCGTAATTACGGCGCCATCTATATTTACTGATAACTGTGAAATTGCTCAGAACCGTGGCGGTGGCCATGTTTTCATTAGTGTCTCAAACGCTGTCGGGTTTCGTCGTATTTTTTTTCTTTTGCCGCCATAGTTAAAATTGTGCTTAATACAATCGCGCGCGAGTTTCGATCGCTCGCAAATTCGTGTGTATGGTGCAGTTAACTCGCAGGTTATGTGTTGTTTCGAAAAGGAGATAAAAAGTTAGGAGCGGTCATGAGAAGTGTTGCATTGCTCTCTCTCTCTCTCACATCGCCGGAGAATCGGGTTTAAGTACTATAAATTGCGATTCGTCCCAGAATATCGAAATGCACATCACAAATATTATTGTTAGATAGCGTCATCAAATGTACAATTAATTAATTCGTAGAAATTTATTTATGCTACCACAATTTTTAAAAAATATTTTAATTTATTTAATAACTAAAGATGTATTTAAATGTTGATAAATGTAAGTCATTTTTATTTAAATAAAACTAATATTTTCATAATAAAAATAAAATAATTACAGTTCGTAAATAAATAAAGTTCATGAAAATTCAGCATTAATCTGCGAGCAAATGAAATAAAACTCATTAGGTAAATTTTCACTCTACGTTCGCGTATATAGCTTAAGAAGGCAAATTTTTAGGCTATTTCTGAAGTTAACGATATTTGTTTTCACATTTTCCAATAAGTGAGACTAATCTATTTATTTTTTGTCGTAGATCCGATTTAGATGTTGATGAAAAGTTATTTTTATCCGAGTCGACATACTGACCCTCCAATAGACATGCAAACTAGACGCGCATTTCGGCTACAAAGCAGCCGTCATCACTGGTAGACTATACAACCCTTTATAATTTTATTGACCTTGATTTTCTTTCGCATTAACAATTATAGTATTGTATGATATGGTATGGTATGGTACGGTTTGGCTTGGCATGGTTTGGTATACGAGTAATATGGTATGGTATAGCATAGTAATTTTTCACGACTATCCAAGTATTCGATCAAAGATGAGGATAAATAATGTGTGCTTTATGTAATGTCTTGACACCATACGGAGAGAAAAAAAACATCGTGCGAACCACGTCAGGAAGACTATTTCATGAGAGAGGACAGACACACATTTTTCTCTCACTTTTTCACCCCCATCGTAATCGTGGCTCAAGAATGTCTCTTCCATTCGATCGATTACTCCTCACTCGTGACCATTCGAGAGAAATGATGTTTTTCTTTCCCTGTAGCTCTTCTATAGATCGAACAAAAAAAGAAAGCATTCCGTTCGTCTTTTTTTTAAAAGAGCCAGTTCGTAGACCTTCCCAAACAAAAGAGGACTCACTCGGTCCATGATTTACGGCTAACTTCCTGCTCCGTATATCCAAAAACCTTTTTTTTTCTGTCCTCCTGAATATCCCTTAATAAATCAGACATTACTCATTCGCTCCCATCATTCCCTTTTATACTGCTCGCCGCGCGACTCTTGAAAAGATAAAAAAAATGACTACGCATACGCGGAAGAGTTCCGTCCTCCTTTCCAAAAAAAAAAAAATATAAAGAAAAGGGAATCGAGCTATTTTTTTATTATTATTTTGATGACAACTTCGAACGATCAATTCGAGAGTTTCCAGTGAACGCGTGTTCTACGTGAAATTTAACGCGCCTTTTTTGCATTTCGGGATTTATGGCCCGTGGGAAAGAAGAAAGACAATTCCGCGGGGAGAAAGAGAGGAGAGGATTCCAGTTTCCATGCGATGAATATCGAAAACTTAATCATGCGAAGGGAATCTTCGTTCCATCCATAGTTTGACGTGGCGAGAGTTAGGAGGAGCGTAACGACGCAAGAGCGTACTTCGAAATTTCAATGCTCTTTTATGATCTTATAAGAAGCGTACAAGCCGGTGTCTCTCTGCCTACTTTTGTCGTATCCATCTTTATGCAAAACGGGTGCTCGAGTTAATTACATTCATTGCAAAAAAGGTAGTGCTATGAAAAAGAAGTTGTATGTGCGTGTGCGCGCGCGCGCGTGTGTGTGTGTATACAGGGATAGGAACACTTACTTGGTGTTGTGGACGTCCATGGCGATAGAGGAAGACTTTTGCTTGGAGCTTTCTGGCATCCGCTCTTCTTCGGCACAAGAGTATCGCTTATATATATAAATACTTAAGGAAAAGGAAAGGTAATAATAAGGGTAGCAACAAGGTGTTGGAGGAAGCCCAGTGGACACTTACCTAGAATGAAGAGCCGCTGGGGGTGCTGAGGACACACGTGTGTCCTCAGCACCCCCAGCGGCTCTTCATTCTAGGTAAGTGTCCACTGGGCTTCCTCCAACACCTTGTTGCTACCCTTATATATATATATATATATATATATAAGTATCGAGGTTGTTGCCGTAGAGAAAAGTATTTTATAATATCGGAATTTTGGCTTAATTGCCTTCGAAATATGCTCCTTCTGCAACCACACATTTCGTATAAGGGGTTCTATTTGATTAATAATTTCATTTTGGAGTCCTTCTCTGATGCTATAATCGGAAAATAACAAAACACACACTTTTGATCGTGCATGTATCTCAAAGAATGTCATAATAATAAAATTTTCTCGTATTTAGTATAAATATTGCCGATGTACTAAAACCTTTCTTGTTGGTATTATTTTACAGAAAAGTAATACTGACGAAAATTAACTTAGAAACGAAAAAAAAATATCTCCTAGGTCTCGTGTAAGGGGATTCATAATGGCAACTGCGATGATTTTTTTAGGTTAGAAAAATGTTTTCATTCAAATGAAAATAAGGTAACGTAAAGTTTAGGTTTGCATCGCACCTTCGCAAAAGAGAATATTTTTAATAGACCATTCGGATTTACTTACGTGGACGATAAATCGCATGTATCTACGGCACGTTACTGTGCTCGCTTAACCGATGACGAGCAAGATTGAGCTTCATAAACGCCGAGTTTTATTTTTACGGAGAGAGAGAGAGAGAGATGGGGAGGGTGGGTGTGTAAACACTGCTTCTCTCTTAAGACGCATACGATAAAAAGCTTCTCGCTCTTTCCCATCTTCCACGCGCCTAAATGGCTCAGGCATTTATCCTATTTGTGTCCTGGCGTCGTTTCATCCTTCCATTTTCGCATAACCTCCTCTTTCCTGTCACTTTGGTGCGTATCACATACTGCAGTGTGAACGGCATTCGCTTCTAAAGGTTCTCCAAATAGTACGCCATCTCGTAAAATTCCTTGCAAGCGATGCATTCATGGAATGTTCCGTTTTTTCGATCACCTATCACCATGACCTTCTGATGATGATACCCACGCAATGAAGGGTGATTTTTCCGATATAAGAAAAATATTGTCTTTTGACGATTTTTTTGTTTGGGATTAGACGCTTACATTGAATTTGGCTCACCCCAGTATATATTAGGCAACCTTCGATATTTATAAATGAGATGCTTTAATTTTAATATATATATATATACATATATGGTCTACCAATGAAAAGGAATCCACATGCTGCACGATAAAAGGAATATAGTTGTGAAAATATTGTAATTGAATTTCATTATGTTAAAATGTGTTAAAAGTGGAAAAAATTGTTTTTCATTGGATTTGTAAGCGTTAATTTTTGAATAAGTAAAATCGCCCTATAGTAACACAAATTGTATAATCAATATCTTGTTACCATGATGTTCTTATTTAAATGCACTCTTTATAATTACACTCAATGAGAAGATATTTTGCATATGAATATTTGACTATTAATGCTCGGTTTAACGTTATGATTCATTTTTGGAAAACTATCTTATCTAAAAAAAAAGAAGATTTTTAAGAAAAATATTTTGCAACAACACCGTACTCCGCGTAAACGTTCTGTTTTATTTCCTTATTTACTCTGATAACAAAAACTTCTTTTCAAGTCGAAATGAAAATATCTCGCGTAAACAAATGAAAAGCTGTTTGTTTTATTTAATCACCTTTGTTTGTTCGTATTTTTACCTTATCAAACTAAGATTCTCACTTAACGCCTCTTGTTATTTTGTTCCTTCTCGTTCCAGTCGAACGATAACTTTCAAGGACGATTTGAATGAGAATTTCATCGCAAAAAATAAAAGAAGGATATCCGTTTTGGATGCGTCAGAGATTTATATTTTGGAAAGTTTTGCCAGAATACGTTTTACTATTTTTGAAGTGGTTTTTAAATCTTATGTCGTCTTATTCCGTGAGATGGATCTCTTCAACCGAGACGTTTCGTGGGTTTTTTAAGCGTATAAACCCATATCGTGGAAGAAGTCGGAGAAGCGATATTAATGCCTTCCTCATTAACCGGTCGGGGATTACCCGCTCGCAAAACCTTTTCCACTCGTGCATTTCAATCCAAACCTCACTATGTGTATATCAGCCCACGAGAAACTTTTCGTCTCTTAAGCGATTCGAAACAGTGAACGATTTCTCTTCGATCGGTATATGGGCTTAAGACCTGCGGCCCACTAAGCAATTTTATGCGGCCCACCACCAGTGTTTCATATTTTTCAAAACTTTTTTCATTTATTTTAATTAACTACCAAATAGTATTTACCATCTAGCGAAATCTGTAAAAATATATAAAGTGAAATTTCGACTTCTCAATAAATATTTCTCAATCCAAGTAAGTTCTTTTGAATGCCGTTTTTGATTTTTTCTCAAAGATATTTCTAATATTTAATTCCATCACGATTTTAAATATTCGAAGCTAATTATAACTTGAGTTCCACGCATATGGTGCCTAAGAATCTCTAGGTAACTTACGATTTAGCTATAATATATTGGCAGTTTCCGATGCGGCCCACCAAAGGATTCACTGCCCCCAATGCGGCCCACCACGCAGAAAATGTTGCCCATCACTGGCTTAGACTAAAGCGTAAATAAAGAGGCTTACTAAGATAGAATTTGTTTTTAAGGTGGGTGGGTAGGTAATTAAAGTTTTGATATGCAAGAGCCGGAACAAGACATTTTTTTCCCCTCAGGAAAAGTTAGAAAATTACGCCTCCTGATGAAAGTGTGCACTACAAACTTTTAACCCTCAAAACTGGTATATTTACAATGGGGGAGGTAATATGTAATATATAAAATATATTAGAAAATTACGCCTCCTGATGAAACTGTGCACTACAAACTTTTAACCCTCAAAACTAGTATATTTACAATGGGGGAGGGGGTAATATGTAATATATAAAATAGTATATTTAATGCTATAAAATATTACATTGAAATTTTTCGCGCCGTTCTAGGGGGATGCCTATTTTTTTGCCTTGCCCCTGACTCGGTTCTGTGCCTGAACACTTACATCTGAACCTGTATTTAGCGAGAAAGATATGAAGTTGAACTGGAATAGAAGCCGGGTCTTCCAATTTTAGTGCAGTTATTTCAACCAAGTAAACTGTAAATCCAGGTTTTGATTTTTATTAAAAACCGATAAAGTGGAGATAGTGATTATTTTAAACGACAAAATCTCATTCTTAAAACATCTCAATAGCGTCTCTTCCACACCTTTCGCTTTTGTTTTTCTAATGTAATACTTAAATTTACATCGACACCTGCATCATCTTTTTCTTAAGAGAGATTGCCAAAAGCCTCGAATGGCAGCGTCGCTTATCTTTGTTTTATTTTTTTTTTTACCGCTCTTAAGAGTATCATAATCGCTCAAAAGATTTAAGTTTTCGCGGAGACTTCGAGTTTTTTTTTTTTGCGAAGATTTTATTTGAAAAGTTAGGGCAGTTCAGGGCCCCACAAAACTGTCGCTGGGAACTGTGACCTGAATACGTGCGCCGCGTAACTCGAGGACTTTTGCGTCGTCCGTGCGTCGAACGGTGTCAAAAAAGTTGTCGTTAAGGTTCTTTCGAAAAGAGTATTAGAGTTGTCTCTTTTTATTTTTTTTTACGATTTCTTGCCCTCGATCGACTCGAGATCAGATGAAATTTTGATTGTAATATACGGCGAACGGGAATTGTTTTTAGCTATACACTTCCGACTGACAAGATGTAGAATAACCGGAATTTCAATGAATCGGAATTTTTAAAAGTTATAACTTGAAAAGATTCTGTGCATCTCGCAGGCGCATATGTTAGGTGTTCACGTAAGCTATGACTAATAAATGTGTTAATACGTAATACAGTATTACTGGATCTACGTGCTTCATTCGATAGAATTAAACTAAACTTACTAATTTAGCGTATTTCTTTACTTTCATAACATCTGCTCAATATTATTCATTTTTGCTTACTATTGCACGCTCAAATAGGCATGCCTGTAATCCAGTAGATCGATAAGATTACCGTAAATAGCTATGGAGTCCAGCAAAAATGATAGCCAATGATAATAATAATAAGCGGCGTTAACTGCGAAATTCGAAAGATGAGCGAGTAAATAAGAAATATTTTTTCCTAAAAAAACCTCTTTGTTTTACTCTTTGGCGGCCTCGGATGGGAATGTTAGATGAGGTGGCGAAGATCGTTATGGGAACACTAAAAAGGATGAAGGATGGTGAAAGTTGGCCGTTTAAATGGGAAGTGCTTTTCTGACCGACTGACTTCGGAGAAGCTCTAAAAACTTCATTTTCAAAAAATAATTTTCTTTTCTTTTCTCTCTCTTTCTCGCCGCGAAAAGTTTTCCGATCTCTTCCTATGCGTTGAATATTCCATTGGCGGGGTTTTATCATCCGAATGGGAGGAGAAATAAAAAAAGGGGGGGAGCCGTTAATGTGATGTTTTTATTTCCTTGCGAAAAGCCGTTACTTGCTTCAAGTGCGGTTAGACAGAGGACATGCAGGGCGTTTTATGAACTGATTTAAAAAATGTGTTTGAGGCAATCTCTCTCTTAAAATATCGCTCAAAAGTATCCTCGGATTTATTGGAGATTTAATAAACGTTTTCTGTTCGGTAAGGTAAATAAGTCCGTTCCATACAGGTTCAGTCCTTGAGTCTCGACGGAATTTGTTGCTCCCATATAACTTGGTAAAGCAGAAAACGCAGAATCGGTTGTGATATCGAGAACTACCCTAAAAATTTAGAGAGAGAGGTTGCTCTCACCGTGATTAGGCACGTGAAATCTTATGCACGAAGAAGTTGTTCGTAACGTTAATAAGTGCGTGAATTATGTTCAAAGTAATTCCAGGGATCAAGGTATTAAGGTCTAAATGGTGCCCTTCGAAAGAAACACTTCTGAAAATTCACAGCGAATATTAAAGACTCTGACCATAAAAATAAATTAAATTAAAAATTTTCATGTATTATCAATTAATAAAGACAATCTATAAATATATATATTTAAACGTAAAAGGGACTTCTCTGAATATATGGAGCTTTAGTTGGCCTGTAAATTAGGACCGACCCTACCAGCAGGCATTCAAACGTTTGGAAAAACCTGATACTTGCTTCGTATAGTGATCATTCGATCTCAGCGGATTCACTCATACTGAAAAAGATAGCATTTTTGAACTCCAACGATCGGCAGGATTTCAGGGAGAAGGTGAGGGGGATATTCAGCTTCATGACATTGGATAATATCCTGAATCTGTACATAATTTCCAAATAATCGGTGCTAATCTGTGTCAGTGGACGCTATATAGTTATTTTTTCATAAATTAAGATTATTTGGTATCATTATCATAATTTCCTATAACTAGATTGATTAAGGAAAAAATTCTTGAAGCTACTTTTTGTGGATCAAAATTTTGTGAAAATCGATTATACGTGGTAATCAACCCACCATTGCAAAGAGATATGGTTTATATTTCGTATGATACCCTATGTAAATACGAGATTACTATCCGTCTAGCCTCTAGCCCATAGAGTTGCGCCTAGACCACAGTTAGTCGGACTTGAAAAAAAAAACACTTCCTGTTTCAATGGGTCATAAAACGAGCATTATTACCAGAACCTTGAAATAGATATATTTTTTAACTTCCTTACACGTGCTTTGCGTTTGAGAAAGGAAAAAATTAAAACGAAATTTCAAAATTTTTAGCGTACGAATCTTTGATATCGCCAAAAGGGCGGAATTTATGACTATAACATAAATTTTCGTTTCGCAGCCGTCTATATACTATTATCCGAGGGAATTGGACCAGTTTATTTTACTTGACGGAGGAATAAAACAAAGTGCGATATAAAACATATATACGCCCTGAAGAAAGAGTCCGTACTTATTCTATAAAATTCTGTAAAAATGTTTGAACGCGCAGAACGACTCTTCCGAATGCACAACGGATTCCATTTCTCCTTTGTTTTCATCCGCCGCATTGTGAGTCACGGGCAATATGTCGAACTTCGGTCTATGGACGTAACGGCGTTGCATTTTTTCGTAATACGAAAAAAAATAAATAGAGCTCTACGCCGAACGTGATGCAATCTGATTTCAACACGCGCGTAGGACTGCAAAAAAAAAAAAAACCGGGAGCTGAACGTAGGCAGGTGTGTAAAAAAATGACGTTTTATAAAATATTAATACTCCTTTGCGTTCCTGTTTCTGTTCGATTTCCGGCGTAGTTCGAATATCGGGAGAGAGAGAGAGAAAAAAAAAGGGAAAGAAAGGCAGATTGCGGATTGTTGGGGAGATAGGGCGGTGTTCCATTTCCTCCGTCTTTTCTGGGTTAAAACCACTTCCTTTGTTCTCTTCCGCCGTTTCTTTCTAAACCCCTCGGAAAAAAGTGAGGCGAGGAACAAAACGGACCAATCGCGGAGAGAAAGAAGAGAGAGGAATACTCGAGGGAAAAAAATGGTACGCGCGGGAATCGTTCGCGTTGTTTATTTTTTTTTGCGCTCCTGAAAGCGTCCTAATGCGATAGTCGATCTGAAAAGCTGTCTGATTAACGTCTCTTTCTTCTTGTGATTTTGCGGGATGGCGAAAGAAAGCGGAATTTGTTGAGGAGGTACAAAACGATACTAAATATGCGGGAAATGAAACGGTAATGTTTAAGTTGGAGGTTACTTTCACGTGTTATTACATTTGGGACTTTTATGGTATGCAACTACGGTTAAGGAGACGAGCATTCTCATTGTCTAACGCGTCAAGGATTCAAAGAGTTTTTTTTCCTACTGCTAAGTGAGTTCATGAAATATAATGCGGAATAATTTATATTTTTGTAGGCATAGAGGAAGAACTTGTATCAATATTTAATGCCCAGGCAACGTATTTGCATCTCATACGAGTATTTTTCTTACGTATAGTGCAGGGGTGGGCAAACTTTTCTGCATGGCGGGCCGTGTCGGCGTTTGCGAATTCTTCAGCGGGCCACATTGAAAGATGCCAATGCTTAGGCGGGCCAGATTAGAGTTTAAATCGGAAATTGCTTAGATTCTTAGGCATCATACATAAGTGAAAAACGAGTACAAACAAGGATTGTAGGGCTAAATTTTCAAAACTAACGGTTTTATTACCAAAAGTAATATAAAATTGTGTTGAATTTTACAGATTGCTTTTTCACCAAAGCTTCGCGGGCCACGTTAAATTCTCTCGAGGGCCACATATGGCCCGCGGGCCACGGTTTGCCCACCCCTTGTATAGTACATAAAACGATTTCAAAGCTGTATTTTAAGTCTTTACAAAAAAAAAATATTATGAAAACATTCGCTGATTTTATTCTAGTCATAGAAATTGTAGAGGGTGTGGTATTACACGGGTCACATGCGGGAAGCGCTTTTTGTGGCCTGCGAAGAAATATTGAAAAACGATCTATAAAATTGAACACTAACAACTTCATATATTTAGATAAAAATGAAAGCCTTGGAACCTTTCATGTTGAAGATCTAGCGCTAAAAATGTTTAGCTAAATATATTATATACAGGGTGGGCCAAAAATGGGGAACTACGGTCGAATGGATATGGATTTAGTTGTATGGTTATAAAAAAGACCCTGATGTTTTACTTCAATTTATTCATGTGATCGGATTCTAATAATTTTAAACTGAATTAATTCAGGTCGGTTTGTTTACCAACAGATAGCAGAATGTGTCGTCATAGATTGCTACCAAAAATACAGCAGTTGTGCAAAAACATTAACGGTTGACGTATTGTGAATTACTACTTTATAAATATAATTATTCACGTTTTTTATACGTACATTTTTCTACTTCTTTTGCTTTCCAATGTTAGTCGTGTTAGTGTTGAAACGTGTTTCATTTAGGACTATCCTGTTTACACACACATTTACAGGCACATAATCGGCCCACTATATAGAAAATATTAGCCGACACCACAACTAGCACATTATTTTTTCCTATTAAATTTTCATAATAAAAGAAGAATACACTAGGTACTCATCGTTTGAAACGGCCACCCTTTAGAGTTAAAAGAAACAGGGGGTGGATTGGGCCGCCGGGACACCGGGCAAAGTCCCGGTGGACCGATGCTGCTCCTGGGCCAGGCCTGCCTGATTGGTTGCCGCTTCGGCCAGGAGCTGTTTCTTTTCCGTATTCTAAAGTAGTGTTTCTCAAACTATGGGCCTCAACATTATTTTAGTTGTTAGGTGGGCCGATATCCGAGTATTTGCCCGGACCGATTTTTGCTCCCAATCCGCCCCTGAAAGAAACTATCCGCACCTCCAACACGAGCGACGGACGTGTAATGCATTAATTTCAACTCCAGCCATATCGCGATTCTCTCGACGCGATACATCAAATATTAAATCTCCTCGTGTTCGATCCGCGGCACGGATATTACTCGTGATTTCGAGGCGGCAAGGGTGTTTAGTAACATCATTAGTTTGGTACCAAGAGCAGACGAGATCCTCCGCCGCGGCGGAGGAATTCAATAAAGCATCCAATGCCTGACTTTCTACCGTTTCTATTGTGCGGAATCTTAAAAGGAAAGCGAGGGAGAAACCTGAGATTAAAGGCGGGAAAACCCGCGGGAGCTCATCAGCGGATCTTATCCTTTTTTCGAGAGTGCCTGGAAGAATGCGGCGGCGCGGCATTTTTCGTTCTGAAGATGAAAGCGTAGGAGAGTGTAGAAAAGGGAGGGTTGAGGGAGAGGAGGAGGAAGAGGGATTCCAGCGTGAAAAGGAGGGAGGGAGGGAGAATAGGCCTGGGATTAAAGATGGCGGATAACGCTGTTATTTACCTAGAGGCGCGTCCATTTCCGGGAGACGCGAAGGATATAATCTCATATATATTATTATTTATCACAGCTGTATAAATAGTAATAAGCATTTTCTAGGCGTACATTTTAACCAGTGTTTGAAATACATATACCTACTTTTGAAAGAGCAGTAGAAGTCTACGGAAATAAAAAATTTGAAAATAAATATTCGCATGCTTATAAGTAAACGCCATTGTTATCATCAAACTAAGTTTACTTTTAAATTTTTTTATGGTTTCGGTATGTTTTAGCGTGGAGTTTTACAAATAAAATACTGATAACTTTGAAAATACGCACCAAGAAAAATTTTTCTGGCACTTCTTAGCTTGTATGATTTATTTTTAGAAGAACTATATCTAAAATCTCGATAAAGTGCCACGTAATGCCAAAAGAAGCATCGACAAGCCGATAAATTATTTAATATTTGTACAAAATACCATAAAATAATGTAATAATTTATTTTTGGGTTATTCGTCGGTTTATTTTTTAAAAAGTATTATATTCTTCCAGCTTCCGTAAAGGAGCGGTTGGCACGTTTGCCTTCAAATACTAAAGTCACGGATCCGATTCACGCGAAGGAATATGTGCTTGCCTTTGTTATTGTTTACAAGTTCTTTGTAAAATGAGCAAAAAGGTGGATGAAGAGGAGTTGCAGAATGTTACCTATCTTGAAGCTGGGGAAAAAGGATGTTATTTGAAGCGAATAAACCTGATTTAGAGAAAAGCGGGGAAGAAAAGATAGAAAGATGACTCGAATGAGGAATATGAAAAGGCCATAAGGAGAAAAGACGGGCGGAGGTTGGATGCTAAAGGAATCGGGGTGGTATTTCGTCGGAAGTGCAACATGCTCGAATGGCTTGCAATCTTTTGTTGCAAGCTTAGGAGCGGAAATCGCGTTTAATGGCTCGGGAAAGAGGGATAGGCTTTTGTCATCAAAGCACTGAGCGAAGAAAAGCATATAAGGAAAGTCGAATCGAATTAAGCGTCGTTCTTTTTTTTTTTGCTCTAGAGGATTAATGAAACCATGTGTTACTTAACCAGTGCCATGCCATATTCATTTGAGATAAAATATCTTTTTGTAAGGGAAGTTTTGTCGCGCTTAGGTGAGAGGACTAATTGTTTCTATGGAATTAATGGTCTAACTAAGGGTTTTTCAAAGGATGGGCCGAAAAACGTTCAATAAGTGCCTCCAAGAAATTTTGGCGCAAAATTTAAACTGTATTATTGACAAATAATAAAAATCAACAAATGCGATTTAAAGGTTATTAAATAATACCGTTTTGATTTGAAATATTTCCTTATAAATTCTTACAATATTTTTAGAATATATAATTTCGGTGTAGTAATGCATTTTCTATTATTATTGGGCCGAGGAGAACAAAGTTTGAAAAGTCCTGGTGAAAATAACTCCCATGGATTGTCATTGGCGATCTTTGTTTCAAATAAGAACATATGACGACGATTTATTCGTAGTCGACATTTATTTGGCCGCTTCATGCGAAACAAAGATACTCCAAGTTGTTTAATCGGTAGGATGCAGGTGCTGATATCTATGGCTTTTCTTTGAAACTATTAAATGTGATTGATATTTAATCGGAAGAACACAAAAAGGTCGATTGAAAATATATAATTTATTTAAATGGAAACATTTTAATCGATTATAATTTTAGATAAATTTATGTCGCAAGTAACAACGGTTTGTTAAGATTCGCCAAGGAATTATAAAATCGGTGGATGTTTTGTCACATGTCGTGTTTTGTGATATACATATTTAAATTATAGTCAAGAGAGAAATATTACTTTGAGCATAGTAGTTTTTTATAAATAGAAGTTTACAAATGTGAAGTAAGAAGGAATTTATCTGATAAAGAAATGTGTGCATGATTATTTCTCAATATTCCCTCGTTATACCGGCCATATGAGGTTAATTAATTGGATGCGTGTATAACAGATAAATATTTAAAATATTTCAAACAGTTATTATAATGTAAGAAAAAAATAACATTCCATACCTTCTATAACATCTATCCATGGATGATTATTCTACAGAAGAATTAGATAACGACGATAAATAAGTTACATAATTTTTGCTTATAATTGCACGGGTGTTGTGAAAACCTACCGGATGAATTTAAATGTTATTGGGCTGCATCGAATGGTAAACTAAGATGGCATATCTATCAATCAAGTAACTATTACAGATGACGTCATATCATTCTGCTTCATCCTGAACCGTATGCATACGTATGCACCGTTCGTAATCGAGGTGAAAGTTCACGCTTAGTCAAGTTAATATGAACGCCAGAGCGTATGTAATGCTGCCCTTTCAAACGAAACTGAGGGATACGCGTTTTGCCAGACCGCTGTAAATTCCTTTCCATAATCGATCAATGCCCAACGTAATACATATGTTTGATCTCCATTATCCCAACGTTTTGCAGCCGTATCTATCGAAATATTCCGCTTCGCCCAGACGCCCAACAACGTTCATGCTTTCGAACGGGAGTAAACTGTAATAAACGGTAATTACCTATTGTTTTATCCGAATTTTCAAAGACCTACCAATGAATAAACAGTAAAAAGGTTTTCGGACAAAAATAAAAGAAAACGAAAGAAAACGCTTTCACAATTAACAAAGTTAATGAGCAGTTCGCCGCCGACTGGCCACAGAGCAAACATTAATTAACCGCGAGAGAAGCTACCCGGTACGTTACGTGGGAGAGTCAGAAACCGCGAGGTGGCGTATTTTTCTCCCGGTTATAGAAAGTCGGTGCAACGCGTGCAGCGACCAAAAACACGCTCCTCGAGCAAACAATTACACACATGAATCGAAACAAACATTTATGCCGAACCGAGCGGAGAAAACGTTTTAACCGGGAAAATCTTTCGAATAATTTTAAAAAAAAAGGACGGAACAACAGGAGACGCATTTTTTTTGAAAAATTTGATGCGAGATGTTTCCGGATATTTTTTTTGTTTCGGAAAATTTTTATGCATTTTTTTTCAATTTATATATCTTTCAGAACTAATTTTTAACGGCTACCTTGCCCCTTTGTGAATGTCGACGTTTTTTTTACGCAGAGCTTGTAATTCGTTTGTTTCTTTTGAGTGCGTTGTTTTCTGAGGGGTCCCTTAAAATTTAATGCCACATAAAAAAATTCTGAGGGGAAAAGAAAGATGAAAAATTAACTAAGTATAAAGGGCGTTCTGGAAAAAAAATAATAAAGCGGACCACTCCTAAGTGGCTTTCTTTCCGCTTAGGTAGGCTTATGTAAGTGCAAATAGGTCTCGTCACTACGGCTTTCGTTTTTGGAATGGTAGTGACTGCAATAAAATGAGGATGAAACCAAAGGTTGAAATCCTCTAGCCGTGGGTAATCGAATTTTTCAAACGTGGGACGAAAAACCTTGGCCTTTGAATTAATATTGTAAGAATTTATTTCACGAGGAAAACTGCTAAGCAAATTTAATTTGCGCAAGTGTACATGTGTGTACAAACCATTCAAAGACACGATTTTTCATAATGATTGGAAACACACTTTAATGCTATTGTCCGTATTCCCTATGTTTATTGGGTTCCATTTGAGATATTTTAAAAATTGATTTTGATAAGATTCTGCATAGAAGAAACTAGTAAATCATAGAAGGGTAAAATATAATTTGCGCATAGTATATATTGATAGGAGAGAAGCGAATGAATATACAGATTATAAGAAAGAGAAAGGCGAACTGTATTAGATATTACCCGAGGAGAGAGGGCATGATTAAAGACGTGTTAGAAGGAAAACTTGATGAAGAAAGAGGTAGAAAAAGGTTTCAGCTGATAGACGACTTGAAAGAGCTATCAAGATATGAAGAAGACCGCGGAAAATATGAGTGTGTGGAGAACCGGGTTTAACCATGAATAATCACGGACATGTATACGGTCAGACAACCTACGATGACGAGTATATGTAATAGCGATAAATCTCGAAAATTTTATGTTTAGTTTTTAGTCGTTATTTGATAAAAGTAAAAAAAATGAATGCTATAAGGTCAAGGTCATGTCCGTCCGCAAATATCATCTCTGAAACTACTGGGGGGATTTTCATGAAAATTAGTATTAATGACTTATTAGCAAAAGCAATGAGAAAAGGATATAAACCGATCGCATAACTTAATCAAGGGTGCGACTTGACTGGTGGCAAAAAACGAACTTTCCATCATATCTCGTAAAGTATTAGTCATTCCAAAAAGTCTTCATAGAAAATGTATAGAACTAATTATGTAGAATATTTCATTAGTTATGCATTTTTATCGAACGAATAGCCGTTTTCAAAAAAATCATACAAGGATGACGTACTTCATGTTGAAATTCTTTCATGTTTTTTAAATTGTTTTCAACGAAAACAATCTTCGTAGCAATTGTAGTAAGCAAGATCTCCTATACGTAAATAAATGGATAAGTTAAATTTCCTTTCTTGTGCATAGAGCATATATAGTAAATAAAAGGAATGAAGATTGGTTATTTTTTTATTTTTGTAATAAACGTACGTGTAAGTACACTTCGATGCGACGCGCTGCACTGCGTTTTGATGGGGCCAAAGTAAAGGAACCGTGTGACGGACGCATTTATCCTCCTCCTCCCAAGGTTTCGCTATCGCGTCCTTTACCACCCAAACGTCAAATAGAACTCGTTACATCTAATGATTTGGCTGATTTTTTTGCGGGTATTTCGGCTTTCTTAGCTCAGTTCTTTTGAGACCTAATTGTGTTCAAAGGTGCCAAAGGAAATTGCCGACATCCGTTTCAAGATAGTGAGTACTACCCGTCGTAGTGGCAAATAATCACCATTTTATTAATAAACTAGCTTAAGTGCCCGTCAAAAATGACTGGGATAATCGATTATTCTTAAATAAAATTGAGGCAGTCTACTTTGACCTGAAATCATACATCCTGCTGAGAAGGTTGCCTTCGATCCAAGCGAAGGTTGTAAACCCTCGCCGCGAATATCTATTGTGCTTCAAAAGCTGACCTTAGTCCCCTCTTGCCAGGTATGGTTTTGTTTATTTTAGAGCGTGACAGAGGGAGTGACAAAAAGACAAAGGGACAAAATAAGGCTTTTATATATTACCGATACATTAGAAGGTTTTGTTATTATATCATAATGCTGTCCTGAAAATTTCATCAAATTCGGTTCAGTCGTTTGCGAGATATTAAGCTTCAAAAAGCATTACATATATGACAAAGGGACAAAGGAACAAAAGGACAAAGGGACAAAGTGCCACTGTCTTTTATGTATCTTTTATGATGTAGAAAAATTTCGAATAAATTGCTTGTTCATTTTCTTCATTTCCCGATAATATTTCAAGGGTATATAATTTCTCGCGACGTTAGTACGTTTTTAAAAATATTTTAAAGCGTGTTCTTAGTAGGAAGGAAAAAGTATCCATCGCAATACAAGATTTTTTTTGAAAGATTTCACTCGCGGTATTTCTATATTATGATGCCTCTTTTTTATCGATGGGTCCTGTTTTTTTTTCGTTCCAGGTGCAGTGCGATTGTAAATCCCACCCGTTTCTATCATTTCAAAATCCTAACTTTTTATCCTTACTTCCTTTCTTAAACCTCTGAGATCTTTATATTGATTGTCCCAGTAAAGAGATATGGTCCTTAAGTGACGAAGAGCTGCGTGTGTGTTGTGAATGTGCGCAAGAGGAACTTCTTTCATCACGGGAGGACTCCTTCTTCTTCCGTTGGAACGTCCACACCGCAGCAAAGGTAAGGAGACGTCCTTTCTTAAGATCTCCGATTTAGCCTTTATGTCTTACTTCAGTTGCATAGGGTAATGGTCGTCGTAGGCAAAGGAGTCTCGTTGAAAAGGCGTGACCAGAATTTTCGATTAATTAGATATGGGTTGAAGAAATTATTTAAAATTTTAAGTAGATCGTTAAAAGTACATACGTCGAGCAAAAACTTCAATGATCTCTGCATTACTTGATCACATGTTTCCCTGTATTAGCGATAAGTTATTCTTTAACTACACAGAGGTACGGAAGACCATTTTAATTGGTTCATTTTTATATTTATTTTATGTATTAATTATAATATATAATTATAATAATAATTTACTGCAAAAATAATGATTCTAAGCGTAGCTCGAATTTGTGATTGTTCTTCTTACGACCTTTCCCTAATCAAAGTTCAGATAACCATAAATTTTAATAGAGTGCCCGACTGATAATATATACTGATAATTATACTTTTTCGATGACGTGTTTGATTTTTGCTTGATAGAACAGTTCACCATGGCAACTATTTTTCACGAAGAGATCCATAATATGGATATTCGAAAAAAAAACCCCACTTCCTTTTAATTCTTACGGGTGCTTTTAGTAGCTTGGGGGAAAAAACTAACAATGAAGAAGTGAAGTTGGAAAAATAGAGAAAAAATGGCAAAGGAAGGTATCGGCGAGCCTTGGGCTACCCAAATTTCCAGAATATATATGGCTCGGCGTCGGTTCACAAAAGGCAGGCTTGGAGTAGTAGGCCAAACAGATCAGCAGCAGGTTTCATTTCCATATTTTTATTTTTATCCTTCTCCATTTCTCACTATGCCCACTGCAACGCTCAATTTATCATGCTCTCCTTCCACTTTATCCTCCCTTTCTCCCTCGCATTCGTTCCCATATTCGCCTACGACAGCGGTGCCATCTTCCGCCGCTTGAATGAACCAACATCCAATCCTCCCTCGCTCGACGCTGCGAATTTGTCTTGCGGCCTCGAGCTGAGATACAAGTTTGGGGTTTGGGAAAGAACAAATATGTATTTGGAAAAAATAAGATTTCTGAGTTCAATTAGCGTGGTTTTACATCAAATAAACAATGCATCAATGAAGAATAAAAGTCATATCGAAAGGAATTTAGAAGAATATTCGAGGACAACTTTTAAAATAAATTATCAGAATAATTTGATTTTCCTTGCGATTGTATCAAATATTGCGATATTTTTTATGTTTGGTACATTTTTGACTATCTTCGGCAGATTATTTCCTAATCGATAACAAAAAATTATCTTATGACGAATTACTTCTCCTTGGTATAGTTAAAGTCTATTAAAATGTGTTAATTGAGATAAAGAACAACTGATACCTGCTTCTGAATCAATTAGTGGGATAGAACCTAAAGAATGTGGGTAAATTGCACAAATGAAGGATGGATGTACCATGAAATATTACTTTCTAATATGCGAAAAAACCTACATTCTCAAAAAAGGATAGTATGTTACTATTTCGAAAGATATTTCATTTTTTGCTCCTAATTATTAAAAATGTTTTTGTGTCTTCATATAATGAAAAATTCCACAAGTCATTCATTTAAAGACGTTAAAAACTTAGTTCCAGCCTTTATTCGTTATTGTCCAAGGTAATTTTCTGCTTTTGATTATATAATAAAACAATATACGTAATTTACCGATCTTATATAAATTAAAAAACTAAATTATTAATTAATTTCCTGGAAAAATTTTGATATTATTGAAGAAATATAGTTTCAATCATAAAATTTACGTAGTTCAATTAATTTAATAGCTAATATCTTCCACAAAAATACGCCAAACAGGTAATTTTCAGAATCACATGAATTTTCAAGAAAAAATATGTTTCAGTAAAAATACCAACAACGAGTTTAATAATTTTGTAAACACACGGACAACATTTGCGGAAACTTTATCGAAAAATTACCACCAAGTAGTATGTATTAGTAAAAATATATCGCCACCGGCAGAATTGATCGCTTTTTCTTTATACACCGTTTTGACGTGCACAAGGTTCCGAATCTTAGCATATTCTGTCAAACGAACCTTTCTCAAAAACGTCCATATTAAAGCCCCGCATCTCCGAATTTCCTTTCAGTGGGTATGTTTTTCTTTCGTGGGGAAAACTGCTACACTTCCCCGCAATAAAGAAAAAATGGAATACCCTTTTAACCAGTAAATAAAAATCCACTTCCCCGTAGGACGTGTATTTGTGGTTGCCGATATCTCGGGATGAAATTGAAACGCTCACAAAAGCCGGGTGTTACAAGAACCTTAAGAACGAGTAGGTGGGCCGGGGAAAAACGGGTCGTTTTGGGTTTATGTATATGTATGTATATATATATATATATATATATATATATATATACATATATATATATTGACAGATGGATATGTAACTGGGAAGTGGGTTGTAGGACACCGTGAAGGTTAAAAGGAGAGAACTGATGGAGAGAGAGGAAGAAATGAAGAGAAAGAATTGAGCGGGAAGAAGGGAAAAACGTCGGATATCGAGGAGAAAAAGCGGTGGAAGGAGACGGGAAGGAAAAGAACGGAGGAGGAAGGACGAAGCAAGGCTTGATAAATTGCGACGCGGGGAGAAGGGTAAAATTCCGCGTGAATGATTGTCGGCGTGGCAAAAAAAGAAGCGATACTTTTTGAGGAAATTAATGATCTCCGGGAAATATTTGAATGGAAAGAGAGAGAGAGAGAGATGAGAGAGGGAGGAGGAGGAGGAGACGGGTAAAAAGGATAGGCGGGCGCAAAGATGGGAGGAGTAATTGACCGTGGACCATTGTCTCCGTCTGTGTCTAAAGCGTGTGTCGATTTCCGGAAAATCGTATTTATCGACGAATCTGAAAACGATACCCGTTCGATAAATCACGCAGAGAGAGAGAGAGAGTGGGAGAGTAAAAGAGAGAGAGAGATAGAGAGAGTAGTGGCGTGTCTTGGAGACGCAATCTGAGGAGCCCTGAGAGCGGAAAATGAGATCGGGTTGCGTGGCGACGCAAAACGAAACGGAGGAAAAGATTGAAAGAAAAGAAAACTTTCGAAATTAGAAAAATATCAAAATTGTTTAAGATGCGTGGCTCAATTTGTTTGATTTCTCGGTTCCGTCGAGCGTTCGGCCGTTTTCGTCCCCAAACGGTTTTGATGGAGAAAAAACAAGACTGCATGATAATTGTCCCGGATCAGTGAGCGATCTACTTAGAAAGTCCAAGAATTAATTGCAAGTATTCGAAAATATCACTCGCGAGTAAGAAATTGATCGGACGTAGTCTACAGCTCTTAATTTATGAAGCTCCTCCTTGATTCATTGCCAATTATTGCCGTAAAATTTAATCGACAGAAAAAGATGCCCTCCAGAAAGAGTATTCATGTATTGAATAATGGTGTGTCGCCTCGCTGTAATTAAAAGAGATGCACTTGGTAATTTATTTTCAAATTACATTTTCAATAATTGCTACAAATGAACGCTAAAATGCTGAAATATCCTCCTTTTTGTGGAATTAAAGGGAGAAAATACGTTATGTACAAAATTCCAGAACAGCACGACTACAAAAACTTAATCATTGGCTAGATAAATATCCCTTATATAGCAGCAATAGTAAAACCGAAATAAGTGCGATATTCTATGATGAAGGAAGAGGTATATTATTCATTGCAGTTTGCCAAGGAATGTAGAATACCTTAACAATTTATTTGTTAAGTTTCTTTATTTTTTAGAGGTGACAGAAGGCCTGCATAACAAAACGCACAGCTAAGAAAGCTTTAAAATTTAATACATCTAAATGGCAATCCTTGTTAGATATTCATAAAAATGAAAGTTGTTCAAATTACATGAAGCGATTTATAGGGAATCCACTGAATTTTGTCTCAAGAGCTTTCGAAAAAGTTCGAATTTTTGTTTCGTTAAATATTGGTAGTAATTGTGGACAATAGACCCTCGTACACGAAACATGCGAACAATCTTCAAAACCAGCGTTATATATGGCTGCGCTCACACTCGATAAAGATTATTTAAAAAATATGCTATTTTACCATATCCCGCAGGAATTTTAGCGACGGTTTCCATTGCTTAGCATTTCTCACCCGTTGCCATGGTAGCATAATTAAACGCCTCCGTTGAAGGACCAAAAAGTATCTATTTCAGCAAAAACGCGGCGCTATCACTTCAGCGTGCAATTGTTCCGAATCGATTTTTTCCGTTCAAAATGGGGAGACTAACATATTTCGTGCGGTGTCACTGTCTCCGGAAACAACTTTTTTTCGTTTGGATTCTATTTTTTTTATGCTTCATAAATTTCCGGCTCTATTCGCTCAATTGCTTCGAAACGGTAATGTCGTATCCTTCGGACCCTAGAATGTACGCGCTTGCTTTTTCTCCTACACTATGAGAATGTCCGTAAAATAAATAAGCCTCGATTTAGGGTTGGGAAATGGGAAAATTTGAAACTTTTTATCTGTTGGTTTATATCTTAAGTTCAAATGTGTGTATGTATATTATTTTCTTCCGATAAAACCTTACGCTAACTGGAGGAATTATGAATTGTGTTGTTTTAACATAAGGAGTTACTTTTTTGTAATTTGACGGTATGTACTTGGTTTTATATGGTTTAGTTTAGCGTTGGAAATATGCTAAATTTTTGCTTCAAGTGAGGATTCCTTGCAGAAGCGTAACTACAAATTTTTAGCCCATACGCAAGTAAACAGTTTTGGGCCCTGTGCAAAATATCATTATAAAATTATTTTTTATATGATTTTAAGTTTTGCTTATTTTTCGAAATTTTCAATTTCGAATATTTCTCTGTCAACTCGTCCGTTTTCGTTTTATATGCCTCTAAGTTTTTTACCGAACGAAACAATAAATAAACTCATCTAATTCGGGGAATACAAGCGCGTAGGTAGCATTTTATTAACTTTAATTTCGAAAAAATATCTTTCATTTGACGACACAGTTACTGGAGATATGAGGTATATAATCAAAATGCACGTATATTGCTATAGATTGATGCCGGTCTGTATTTAATCATTATTAAATCCAATAGTTCCTTTGTGTCCCTACAATTTTCAATTTCATCTTTTAAAACCGTGTTAATTGATAACGAGAAAAGGTCGTCACAGAGACTTTGGCCAATAAATTTCTTGTAAATTTTGTGAATATTCTATATCCTTTATTGAATTTGGTGATAGTGCGTGGGCCTGCAGGCCATACTATGCTCCTGATTCGACGATAAAATATTTCCCTACGCTAATGAGAGTAAAGGCAAGAATGTGAAAGTACATCATGACAACGTTGGATTCTTCTCTAAGCACCATCAAAAAAAGTTGCGCGATCAGGCATTGAAAAAGATTTTACGTACTTTTGAAGCCCTTAAATGTTTCAATGAACTAGAAGGTGATTCGCCGTTTTTTTTGGCTTTAGTATGTTAAATTAAGGGATCATGTGGTTTGCTCGATATTTTTACTTCAAGTGGACTAAAGAAGACTGCCGCATTAATTCGAGGTATAAGGTACGCTACTTGAAAGGCAAATATTAAATCGAAGTAAATATGCGATCACGATGTAAAATACAGGGTTATTCAAAATTCCGTGAACCATTTCGTTCGCCTTGATGTTTGCCGTGTGACACGTGGTGCTCATGTTCAAAATCTGTAACACTAGCGGGCTACGTGAAACTTGAAGTGTTTCTAGATCATACGGTGTTTGTTTCATTGTTCTATCTCTATATATTTTTTGTGTAATGCATTTACACAATGGTTCACGGACTTTTGAATAACCCTGGATTACATAGCTCGTTTTCTTATCGTCGGGCGATTTTTATAGTCTCATCGATATTTTTTATTTGGCAAATTGGAGAAGTAATTTTCAGGCGCGTTTCGCTTACAGCGTGAGCGCCTATTATTATCGTCCGTCCGTCCGCATGTTCGTTCTCGGCTTCTACTGAACGGATTTTCATGAAATTTGATATTAAGGACTTTCAATCAAATATAATAAGAAAATCGCAAAAATGAATCACGTACGCCAATCAGGGGTACCACTTTACTGGAGACAAAAAATTAAATTTTCGTCATATCTCGTAAAGTATTGCTCGTATCAAAATATTTTTCAAATAAATATTGTAGAACTAGTAAAGTAGAGTACTTCCTTTCCTATACATTTTTATCGTAGGAGTAGCCGTTATCTATAAAATCAAACAAGAAAGTCTTATATCGTGTTGAACTTCGAAATTATCTTGCATGGTTACTTCATTGTTGATAACATAAACAATCTCCCAAACAAACGTTTAATTTCCTTACGTGTACATGTAATATTATTAAATAGGAAGAAAATGGATTATTTATGATGAAGAAAAGAACTTTAAAACGCTATTTCCCTTACGTACAGGTATATAATTGCTTTCTAATACTCCATTGCACGAAACGCGCCCATTTGTGATACGTTGTACACTTTCCTAACTTGTTACAGTCTCCAGCAGTAAGTTTATTTATTTATTTAATAGAATATATTTATATAGCTCAGTATATAATAGAAAATTACAGACGAAATAATTTATTAGACATTCAGCTGTTTTCTTTTCCCCTATCCGGACAAACATCTATAGCCTTATTTGAAAAAAGAACTGGCTTAATTCCATCGAGTTAATAGCCAATATTACCCTCAATGATGTATTTCCCTCGGGAAAAGCGATTTCTTTCAATGAGAAAATGCTTCGAATCCTTTTTTTTCATGGCTCCGATAACGCTCAGGATTTTTTAAAATAATGTTCCTCAAAGCTCCTCAAAGTCACGTGACCGGAAAAACTCGCTCTGAACGAAATAGGATCTGTTTGATTATAAGAAGAAAAAAATAAAAGGTCGATTTCGAACCAAACATAAAAAATTCATGCCTTCCTTCACGGGCAATATTTAGACTCCGGCTGTTCGGAATTCCTTTTGATAAACAGTCGATTATCGCCAAAATTTAAGGATCCGCGAGCCGGAGAAACTCTTTTAACCGTTCACCGTGACGTCATTTTCACGCGAGAGATTCACCGGGTGATTGATCGCGCTCGGAGCGTGACAGTCCTCCCGGAAAGGAACGTGCGTGCGCGCGCGCGTGTGTGTACGTATAAATGCGCTCGCGGACGTATATGGAAGGAAAAAATAAAAAAGGAAATCGACATTCAATTTTTTTTCGGTGGAAAAGCAATGGATCTCACGTACGTTACTTTTTTTTTTTAAAGGTTCACGGCGTGGAAACTCGATGAGGCGTCACGCCGGGCGTTATTCATCTGTTTTGGAGGGGGACCGTTTTACAAAGGAGTTTCCAATGTTACGGCTTTGCCGTGGTGCGCTGCGCGACCCTTTTCCTCCCCCGGTTGCCCTTCCACTTTCCCCTACTTTCTTCCTCCCCGCTCTTCGCCCTAAGAGTGATTGATGTCACCTCGTGCCGAGTGAGAAGTAGAAATTCCGAATATGCGTCCCCATTTTTTTTATTACTTAATGCCACAATTTAGAACGGTTTCTCAGCTCTTCGAACTGGCTAAGGCCTTCTATAAGAATTTTTTCAGACTAGTTTGGATCGAATTATTCATTCTACAAAATTTGATGTACTATGTGGCTTATTATAAACACATAAAGACTGCATTTAGATTACGTAATACTGACCGAGGTTCGAAAATATTTCTATTTCTACCCGAAATAAAATTTTGCTTATTTAATTTCATTGCGCTTTCTTAATAAACAGATCACAAAATTTGGATGATTCGGAACTAAAAGCATTATCATCAATCAATAAAATTTTCTTATCTTACATATTTCAAAGATCTAAAGCGTAAATTTACCGCATGAAAAAAATACCATGATTATCAGCTAAATACCCGTAAGTTTCATCTAAACTTAAACAAATAAGTTATCGATCTGCAGTTCGTCAGGCGATGTTATGTTTATCCTTCCTCTCTTTTCGACCTAAAAGGACGGACTCAAAGCAAAACACATGAATAATTGAACGCGCGCAGCGCTTAGTCATCATTTTCGCCGTGCTGCCGCTTCAATCTCATTTCCGCCTTCGCGACACGAGCGCAATCTGTCGGGCTATGGCAGACTCTCATTTCCTCAATTTTGTCGTCTTGGGATATTCGTAATTGCTATAGCAATTGGTCTAGAGCGAATCGTGTCGCTATTTTTTCACAAAGAAATGAATCGTAAGGGATGAAGCGTGAATGGTGTGACGTTGGGAGCAGTAGCTGATTTATTGTACAGAATGTAATTTGTTTAATATACAAAATTTCTAAATACTGCATTCCAGTAAGCATCCAAAGTGGATGGATTATGCGTACATATAAGGAAATTTTGAAATTCGACCTGTAGGTGGTTATTTTGTTTTGGTAAGAAAACAAATAGGGCATTTTATATTTTCCCAATAAATAAATTCGATTAGAGAAATTATTTCAGTGATTTAATTGTGGAATAGCGGACAATGTGAAATGGTGGATAATCTGGGAGTAGAATTATATGAGAGAATATGTTTATCATTTCCGCACATATATTACATTCACGAAATGTTACTATGTATTTACTTTAATTTTTTAATTATTTTTTATATTTTGCGTTTAAATATTAAAGGACACATTCTACATTTTAATAACTTTAGGTTGTTTTTATGATGCTGAAGTCTAGGGGTATTATTAATATTTTACGAAGCAATCGTAGCCTGGCAAAAGTTTTTCTTATAAAACACATTAATCCTTAAATTACTTAGCAGTAGGTGTTTATTTTACGATGATCTTCTATTTGTTCGCGTAGTGATTTGTGACATGTCTACAGCCCCTTCCAAACAGCCTTTATTGAATCCAAATATATATTCCATAAATATTGCTTATGAAAATGGAATTTTATTTTTAAATTATTTCAACTTTTGAGTTGCGCTATTATATAAAAGTTACACACCAAGAAAAGCAACTTCATGTATTTCACAGCCATTACTAATTTTAAATCCTAGTTAAAACAGAGGAGGGAATAGCCCAGATTATTTTGCTGTGGAAGGATATGATTCTTTCATCATTTGCGATCAAATGGTATTTATTTTTCCCATTGGAGTTATAGCATTTAATCGTGCTGAAATTGGTAATGATATGGTACGGATAAAAGGTGCCGATTTATTTAAATTCTAAAAAAAATCAAGGCTGTGTTTTTGATGTATTATTTTAATTCGGGAAATGTGGAATAAAATATATGATAAACTATAATTGGCCATTACGTTCAACATATAACTGTATCAAAAGCGAAACGCGGGGTATGCCACTCTGAATATTATACACCCGTCTCTATCTTTTAATCCTCAAACAAAAAGAAGTTTCCTCGAATTCCATTCAAGATGGAATTTATGTATCTCCACGGGCTGTAAGCTGCGATTTGTAAATAGCGCAGCAGAATACCTCTTTCTGAAAAAAATAAAAACATTGAAAAAAGAGCCGTATAGCTGGAATGCTATTGATAACAAAAATGGACGCTCCGCAAAGAAAGAATTTAAAAAATCCGACGCCGCTCGCTTTATTATTTTGTTTTTGACGGGGCGCAGTCAAAGCGCATCTCTTTCTTTCTCTCCATATCCATTGTGGATATATATGTAGGAGAAAAGAGAGAGAGATGAAAAAAAGTTAAAAGTGAAACAATCGCGGGAAAAAATAAACGCGAAATAATGCACAATCAATCAAAAAAATGACGTCACAAAGGATTAGCTCTGGATGGCGACGTAGAGAGAGGCTATCACACTCTCTCCCCAACTCCAAAACACAAACTCCTTTTTCGAAATCGCGCTCTGAAGTTAACGAGGCGTGCACGCGGGGACGCGGAGGAGACGACGTCACACCCCCCCCCCCCCTCTTTTCCTCGCTGGCTTCATTTGTCACCAGAGATTCGGAGGGACGTCAAGCGCCGGAATCCGAAGCTACGAAAACTGTTTTTTAAAAGAGTTTGGGTAGACAATGGGACCGGAAGGAGAAAGAACGTGGGCTCACTGTCCGAGTGCCTTTCTGATGGCGTAGCGATGGCCCACGCCGCGGCGCGAAAAGAATTTCCTGTATGAAACGTGAGCGCAGGGGTGAGACTCGATTGGTGCAGTTGGGGAGGGAAAAACTTTCCTACGGGAGGGGGTGGGGGGTGGAAGAGGAATTGTGTACTCCGATGACGTTTTCCTTTTGTTTTTAGAAGCGTGTTATTTTGTTTTTTTTTTAATCGTCGACAGACGTTTGTAGGAAAATGTTTTTTTTTTGACGGATAAATAAGCGAATTATTATCGCTCGCGTCTACAGTTTTCTAAGCTTTGGGAGTATTCTTCGTTGGTTTCGTGTGTTGACCAAAACGACTTTTTTCCAGGTTTACCATACGGCCGTGGACATTTTTTTGTAAAGGACTCTGTGACACAATGAAGGTTATCATTAAATTAGACACCTCCTGGCGGAAAAACCGTGCATGGTAGACTTTTGTGTTCCGATGCTCTTTTGAAAGACCGAGATGCTTTGAAAGACCGAGTGGTTATTAACTTGTGCGAAGATAATTAAAAGCGAAATAATAAGAATGTGGTGAAAGGGGAGAGGAAGAGTGGGGTTTTGATGCTAAAGTTACTAAAGAATTTCGTTCATGAGTGACAGCTTTCGCTCAGAGCATAGTGAAACCTAGTCAGAGTTTTTTCTCTTCGTTCACAAGCGGATACTCCGATTTCTAATGGAGTAAATCTGAAAATGCGTAATGAAATCTTGAAAAATGTATTTTTAAAGGTTGGATTTATAAATTTTAATTCGAGGATAACATATCTGTAAATATCGTGGGGATGTATAATTTATAAACTGAGCTATAGAACAATGTACCATATATACGTATACGAGGGTGAGTCAGAAAGTATCCGCAATGTATTTTTTTAAATTTATACAAAAAACAATAGAGAACTTAAAAGAATATCATTTTTCAATATAGTTCCCCTGATTTTCAACACACTTAGTCCAACGTTGCACAAGCTTCTGTATGCCCTCAGAAAAAAATGATTTCGGCTGAATGACAAGCCAAGCATGCACCGCTTCCTTCACTTCTTGGTCACTGGCAAATCGGCAGCCTTTAAAGCGTCTTTGAGTGGACCAAAGAGGTGATAGTCCGAAGGGACGAGGTCAGGGCTGTACGACGGATGCTCCTACACCTCAAAGTGCAGTTGCCGGAGGGTTTCAACAGTCTGGGCGGCAGTGTGTGGACGGGCATTGCCGTACAACAATTCAACACCTTCCGACAGTAGTCCTCAGCGTTTTCTTCAAATTGCTGGCTTCAGATTGTCTTTCAGCATCTCACTGTAACGATCACTGTTTACTCTTGTGCACCTCTCTTGATAGTGTTCTAATATTGGCCCTTGCGAATCCCAAAAAACTATGAGCATCACTTTTCCCGCTGTTGGTTGAGTTCTGAACTTTTTTTGGACCGTCGATTTTGGATGTTTCCATTCCAAACTCTGGCGTTTACTCTCTGGCTCGTAGTGGTGGACCAATGTTTCGTCCCCAGTGATGATGTGTCTCAAAAAGGCGTCACCCTCTTTATGATAGCGGTTCAAAAGGCGTAGGCAGATGTCCAAACCTATCTCACACAGACTTTATGAAAGTCAAGTATGTTGTGGATAGTTTCATGGGCAGAACCATGACTGATTTTCAGATGATACGCCACTTCATCAAAAGTCACCCGTCTGTTATTCAGAATCATGGCGTGGGTCGTTCAATGTTCTCATCAGTAGCGAGCCTTCTTCATCATTGACACTGGTGCGACCGTTTTTGAACATGTTAATCCAATCGTACACACTCCGCTGCGGCATAGCACTGTTCCCATACTGTTCTGAAAGTCTTCTATGGATTTCTGCCCCTGGTACACCTTCAGTCCACAAAAATCGAATCACTGCACGCTGCTCTTCTTTGGTACCTACGCCAAGTGGAGCGGCCATGTTAACACCGCTACAACGACACGATAACTGACCATTCAAGGCCGAAACCACACCAAAATGACTAAGAGGGTCCACACTTTAGAGTTGCGCATGCAATTAGTAGCGCAGCCAACAAAACAAAATTTTAAAAATACATTGCGGATACTTTCTGACTCTCCCTCGTAGTAGCGCAGCCAACAGAACAAATATTTAAAAAATAAATTACGGATACTTTCTGACTCTCCATGGATTAATCGCCATTGGTGACGGATGTTTTGTAGCTGAAATGCCTTTCTGACTTTTTTGTATAATTTTCGTTTTCAGTGGTGATTCACCGATAGTAGCTTTTCATTCTAGGATCGTAAAGATGGACTTATAATTTTTGAAACTACCATCAGTTCATCACCCATGACTACGGCTGTTTTCTTCATTACCGGCATGACTATTTAATTTTTGCAACCTTTTTAATTGTTATAGAAGGAACACAGTTTCTATGATTTCAGCCATAATGCGAACTCCATTATTCCCATTAGAATTAATTCTGTCTAACAGTTGGGAAAAATGAAACCACTTTGCAAAACAGTTTCGGTAACCAAATCAACCCTAAGTTGGCAGTTTGAATTATTCAATATTTACATTTTTCCTCTTACCCCCCTCCCTTAAATTCCAACAAAGCTTTCCATCTTCGGCACATTTCGCAAAATGCTGCCGAGTTGTAATCCCGCAATTTGGCTTCCTAGACCACGAAATCTTATTATCCTTGTGCACCCTCAAGTGAAGCGTAGGAATACGCCGGGAAGGATTCTGATTGGAGCTGGATATTAGACATACTTCCCTCGTTTTCCGAGAGAATGCCTCATCCGCTTATTCTACCACGCTTTTCTGTTATCTCTTAAAAGAGATTTCGGTACGCGGAGAATAAATTATATCCCGGCCTATCCTCTAGTTTTCCTCAGTTCTAGAAAAAACAGCACATTTCTTGATATCTAAGTGAAGCGCATGTTTCGTGATAAAGCTCCGCCATCTACTCCGCGCCCTTGCTAGGAACGCAAAATAAACCTAACGAAAAAGTCCCTCTGGAGGGATGGGGGGGAGGGGGGGGGGGAGAGAGAGAGCACGGCGGATGAGATGCACACGTAGTGGCTTAATCACTCGGTCTAGCGAAATATCCAGGATTACGCTTAGGTTAGTTTTAGCTAATGGCTTGCGGAAGGCCAAGGTCGTCGCCGTAATGCAGAGCGAGTTGGCATAAATATTTTCAGCTTTAACCTAAACATCCCGCTGAATGAGTTGTAGTCGGTTCGTTTAGTCGACAAGTCTTTTTTACAAAGGCCACATAAATAATATGTTTGTGCATTATATCAATTTAAATATTAATGTGACACAATAAACGTGTCCAGTATCCGTAAAAAAAAAAGTGAGAACCAGATGTGCGTTTCGGCTACAGAGCAACATTCATCAATGACAATTCATTGATAGTAGATTCATGGTCCTATACGTATTTATTCATTATTTCATAACTGTTGAAGGCTGTCGGAAATAGCTTTCGTGTAATTTTAGTTCTTCATTTCCCAAACCTGCTGCGGTTTTTAAAAAATTTAAACGCTTCAAAAGTTGGAGATTTCGATTTTTCGAAGATTCAAAAAATTACCTCATTAAAAATTTCGTTTAATTTTTTATTTTTATCAGTAGCCGTGCGAGACGAATTGATCGATTTAGAAGATTTCGCCGAATCTGCACGTAATTACAACCGGAACTGATAAGTATTTAATCTTCATTCACATTTTGTATTGTTAAATCGTTTAAACTGTGGATATTCATTGGAGTATGGAAGAGATAGGCTTGTTGACTTACGAATATAATTTATCCTGTCCCGTTCAATCGGTGAGAACTGAAATGGATCGTTTTGAGAAGCGAAGGAGATTCTAGCGTGCGAGATCATATTAATTTTTCTCTCTCATAATCTCTCAAATATTCCATTAAATTTTTTTATGATGATGCACTAATTTCAGACCTCCTGTAGTAGTAGTAGTTACAGCTCCTCCTTTTTGTAATTCCTTCCTTGAAGTGAGATTTTTTCCCTTTGAGAGGGTAATTATATCGGTAACAGTGCTTGCTCGTCTATGAAATTCTCCCTTCAATTTTCCTTTTTATTCCTCTGAACTTAAATGTTACACATTTCCTTACTTACTTTATGGCTTCTTTACTAGTAAAACAAAAAGTTCTCTCTTTTCCGAGTAATAGATAGATGATATGGTACTCGTAAAGGCTTCTTTATGGGTAAAAAAAAACGCATCCCGCTTACCCAACCCAGCTAAACCAACGGTATTTGCCTTAGATCATTTATTAGCTTTAAGTAATGCGAGTGAAGATTATATGTGTAATTTATAGGAATCCATAATAAGAGCGTTTTCCTCGTTTCTTATATGAGCAAGAACATTGATCCCTGAAAATCCTAACACAACTTTCTAAATTTACACTATTATGCAGACTGGTCCTATGTGGACTTTGCAAGACCTGGTTTTTGACTCATGAGCTTATAACTTTATATTATGAAATTATGGTTATATGAATGTTTTTATAACTTATGATCTTATGTTTTACCTAGATGAATGCAAAATATTCTGTAATTATTATATAATGCATCGTGACTATAATTGTTTATTTTTCTTGTGTGACCCTTGTGATTGTACAATTTTATTTTTCGTAATTCAATTTTTGTAATTTATTATTTTTGTAATATTTTGTAATTTTGTAATTGTAATTGATTATAATAATAATTGATTATGTAAATTTATCTAAACTATTTTAACTTCATGTTATACCCTTCCTGTGTTTAGATGTGTTGTCGCCACCGGATATGTTAGGCCTCCTTTTAACGTTTTATTTTTATTTTTTTTATTTTTTTATTATTATTATTTTTTTTATTATTACAAAATATATTACAAAAATAATAAATTACAAAAATTGAATTACAAAAGATAAAATTATACAATCACAAGGGTCATACAAGAAAAATAATTACAGTTACAGTCACGATGCATTATATAATAATTACAGAATATTTTGCATTCATCTAGGTAAAACATAACATCATAAGTTATAAAAACATTCATATAACCATAATTTCATAATATAAGTTATAAGCTCCTAAGTCAAAATCCAGGTCTTGCAAAGTCCACATAGGACCTGTGTGCAAGTGCCAATACTGTAACGTAGTCGTTGTTACTCATAGTATTATTAAAAAATACAAAAGAAAATACAGGAAAATAATTTTGATTTTTCCTATAAAACCTTCTAACACACTATTAGTTATCAAAATATATAAATTTTAACAAGATTATACTGGTAAATTGCACTTGTGTGTAAATTTTACTTCAAACCTTACATTTATTACAAAGATAATTAGAACTACGGTTACCTTAATGATTACCTTAAAAAAAATAATAATAGTATAATAATAGTAGTATCGATCAGTTTGGAGAAAAGAGATATTATCTATCTGTGTTTCTAACATCCGCTCGCCTATCCTCGGCTAGAAACGTCTATCTGTTCCAAACCCTAATACGTTTACGCGCAGGACATCAGACCCAATCCGAAAACACCGTACCTTCTCCAGATCTCCACCCACTTCTCATCAATCACCTGGTTGTAGGACTGTCGACTGCGGCGAAAGGGGAAGTGGGAGGAGTGAGGGGGGAAGGGAGGGAGGAAGAGGGGAGGAAGAGGGAGGGGGCGGTGCGGGAATCCCTCTCTCTCTCTCGTACATAGGTGGATTTTGCGCTCGAGGGTTGCTAACTCCCTACCCCATACAACTCTCTCTCGTGGAGGTATTCTCACACACACACACACGCACGCGCGCGCGCTCGTGTGTGTGTTGAGGAAGGGGAGATTGGACAGGAAGCGGAAGCTGTGGGTGCCATCCCTATGGAAATGGGATACCGACCCGTGCTGGGAATAGGGTGGAGGGGGGTGAGAGGAGGTTTTTTAAAGGACGGGTAAGGGTTGGGGGGGAGAGGGGAGGGTAGAGAAAGGTATAGGTAGAGAGAGAGAGAGAGAGAGAAAGAAGGGGCGGAGACAATTGACGTTCGGATGCCGCACGTGGCTTCAATAGGCTATAATCTCTCGCCTTCCATATAATATACGTTTGGAATCTTCATTCATCCGTGTAATCGTGGCCAATGTGTCTTCATTGCATGGTTAGTGTTTCTGAAACCATTTAACCGACGTTTTAAGCGCGGGGGCAATTCATCCTGGCCAAAACGTTATGATTCCTTTCATCGTTATGGGAGGTGGGTGGAAAGAGAGAGAGAGGGAGAGAGAGAGTCGGAGGGGAGAGGAAGGGGAGTGTATATTGATAATGAAGGGCAAATGTTGAAATATTCACTCGCGATGAAAGCGTGCTGCGTAAATTGCGAGGGGAGTGACGGATAAACATTTTATCGCGATTGCTTCCCGTCGCTATAATTTTCGTATTAATCATTGTTATAGTTCTCGACTGGGTCCTTAACGGCGAACAAATACACCGCGCCTTGCGAAAGGGTGACTAATGGCTTCCCGATAAGCGAAGATTACATTTTTTTTAAAAAGAAAATGCAGTCAAAGCTCGAGTATTTGAAGAAAATAGAGCTTTGAGGCAGGATGGGAATTTCTGAAGAATACTGAATCTCGATTGGCGTGGCTTGTAATTCGACGTAAAAGTCGCTCTTAAATGGAAGTGGAAAAAAATACGTATAAAAATATCTGTATAAATTAAGAAATGAAATAAAGGTGCAAGTATGAACCCATTATGTAATACGTAAATGCACGGGTAAAGGCTCATGGATCGAAATAAAACCATATAAAAATAAATGAATCTAGAATCTACGTATACCATACGCCTACAACACAATAATTATGAATATTTTTAACCTTCAACGTTCGCGGTTTTGATTAATCGCGGGGGCGGTTATTGTGTGAACTGACATGAAACTCGCTGCGTATAAAACTGACGATTCCCGGATTTTACCCGAGGTGTCTCGTTGTAAGCAATGGATATGTATAATTCCTGGTTTCCAAGAACGTAACCCCAGGAATATTGTAGTCTTACCCTAACGATTAATAGAAAGAAACACTTGACGATAGAGAAGAGTTAAGATTTTAGAACGACCAAACTCGAAAAATCGAACGCTCATGAATTTCTGATTTACTTTTTAAACCCTCATCTTCGATTTCCAAGTGTCCTAACAGGTCGAAAAATTACATAAGATTTTGTTTAATTTCGGTAGGCTATTAAACAGGAATAAATAATTTTTTGATCGATTAAATAGCTAGTGAAAATTTAACCAATTGAAAAGAAAACGAGATACTCCGTTTTGTGTGCTTTAGGGATGATAAAGTATCAAATATGTTCAATTAAACTAAAATTATGTACGTCGCAACTTACCTTTTGACACGGTCACTAAAATTACCCGAGGGAGGGAGAAAAATAAATATGTCTACCACGCTAACGAGCAAACGACTCCAGAGAGAGAGAGAGAGAGAGAGAGAGAGAGTGAGAGGGAGAGGGAGAGAGAGTATATGAATAGGTATCGCAGTGCAGCCATCTCGACGACGCGGTACCATCTCCCGGAATTGAAATGTATCGAGGAAGGTAAGCAGTTCCCTCCTCCTCCCCCCCCCTCTCCTTCCCTCCCACTTTACCACTGCCTCCTCACCTCTACCCTCCTCCTTGGTTACCCCCCTCCCAACCAGTCCTCTACGTCACAATGTTTGTCATCAAACATGCAAAACGAAATGGCGCCGCCAGAGGAAGGGGGGGGAGAGGGAGAGAGAGAGAAGAGGGTAGATGGAGAGAGAGAGAGACTGAGGAGGAGAAGCAAAGGGTGCCGATAGGTAATTCCCTAGCTGAGGTTGAGTGGGTGTCATTCCTTTCCTGACGAGGTTTCAACTCTCTGGCAGTCAGTCCGTCCTCCATCCCACCACTCGCTCCTTACCTCCCTCACCTTCCTTCTTCTCCTCCTCCCATGATTCCCTCCTCCTCCTAGCATCCTTCCTCCATCTCATTCAGATGAATGATTAAGAGACGCAAGCTCCTCCCACCGTTCCCTCCCTTTTCCTCCATTCCTACTCAACCTCCTCTCCTTCCCAGGGAACCAAGTACGGAGGGGATCCCCCAATTAGCCAAAGTGGCCTGGGTTTAGAGAGAGAGAGAGATTGAAACTTGAGTCTCCCGTGGGAGATGGGATTGAGGGGGGGAGGGGTGGAGGGGGGGGGGGGGAGGGTAAAGCAAGCAGAAGAGCGTGGAACGGAGTGAGATGAGAGAGAGAGGAACAAATGGGACCTTAAAAAGGAGGAAGAAAAGAGAGAGAGATAGATTTCCTAACGAATGTGGAGGAAGATAGGAAAGAATGGAACATGTGCCTTTTTGAATGAGATAACGAAAGGAAATGGTGTGGGAAGTATCGGAGGATGACAGTGGGAGGATGGGATCTCAAAGAGTTCGGTAGTTAATGAATAAGTTTTTATTCTCACGCGATTGATTGAATACCTCCCGTACCAGTATACGTAGGTTTAGGTTACGTGTTTTATTTTCATCGGCCCATAAATGATAAAGTGGCTCTATAAATGTTCACTTTTCGAAAGGTGATTTTAGTCAAATTTGCACGGAAGATATAGATTACGCTAAGAAAAGTATGGGAAATATTGAGTTTATAAATTAAACGAACCGTTAAGTGCAAATGTAAATTTGGCAACGCAGATTTTTATCACATAATTAATAAAGAGAGAAACACGTTTCATTCCAATTTATTTTTAATGTAACGATGAGAGTTTCGCCATATTAAAGATGCCTTTGTAAGGCGCAAACCTAGTCCGTACTTTTTAAATAAACCGTGAAGTGTTACACCGCAATTTTTGCCTTTCTTTTTTGTCGTGGATAACTTCCACGCAGTTACGTTCTTAATGGTCGATTATACGTATTTTTAATTGCTTTTGTTTTCGTGAGTAAACTCGATATACCTTTGTTTTTTTTTTAGGTCGATGATCAATCATCTTGAGTTATCTACAGCTAAAGCCTTTCGTGGTAGTAAACAACATCCCCTTACTTCAAGCTATTTAAGTCCCTATTGCCTTGCTGACTTTTATGCCTTTTCTCCCGGCGTCTCCTCGTCGATAACCTTATTCAACACTCCTTAAGAAGAAGAAAAAAAAGACTATCCCAATCACTTCACCTGTCTACCACCTTCAATCACGTTGATTAAACTCATCTCTTCCCTAGCTACTTTCAAGTCGCCATTATCTGCCTTCCCATTCCTCTGGGTTGTTTCCCACGTTTTATTAAACGCAGGCTTAACCCAAGCGCGGTGACCACGTCTTCTTTCGTACAAGTTCAAATTGATTGTTTTATATTTAAGTTAATTATTAAATCTTATCCTTCGAGGTATCTTCCTTAAAACGATACTTTTATATTTGTCAATTCGATGTTATTTCATTTATAAAACCGAAGTTCTGCAGTTGAGATTGGCATTTAAAATTCAAACTAATCCGTTATATTTCACTTTCATGATCGTTTGGCGTTCTATTTATCAAATGAAAGCTCCATTTTCATCATATAACAATAAAACATTATCAATAAATCAGATAGTGCAGTATAAAAACATAAAAAATGATAAAATGCATCACTCCATCTTTAACTTGAATGTTATCGAACATTTTCTCGTGACGTATTCTATCTCATTCACCGAAAAGATCTTTATTTTTAGCATTTGCATCATCATTAATGGTCGGACTGTAAATATTGTGAAGTTATTGAAAAAAGAAACGTACTTTTATTAAGATTTAAGGAATAATGTAGTGGTATATGATACTTACTTATAATTAACTTCGAAAATACGTGCTAAAATGTTAACATAGGTTTAGTCGATTCAAGGAAGGAATAATTAACAAAATCTGGAAAGGCATGAAAATGTTACTAATAAAAAAAACATATTATGGCTTTTGAAATGCGTCTAGAGTAAAATTATTTTTATTTCCAGATTCATAAAATAAGTTTGAATTACACATTAAGTTTTGATCGTAAACGCGTGCAGAATTTCTAAAATTCGCTCACTTAGGTACGAGAGTTTTGTCCGCACAATTAAAACTTATCGGTTCAAGTTAAAGAGTTTTTAATGAAAATGTCGGAGATTAAAATCGTGTAGCTATCAAACCCATTTCAAAGAATATTAATAATAAGTACATTCAAAACACGAAATAAAAAAAAACGAAATATCTTTTTCAAAAACAATACAAAAAAACGAGAGAGAGAGAGAAAGAGAGAGAGAGGTAGAGAGAACCGCCTCTTCTTTTCTCGCAATTTGTCCGACAGATTTCGAAACAAAAGAAGTGATCTGAGCGGAGCGGAGTCTGCAAAGAGCGATTTGAGATGGGGAAAGAGAAAAAGAGGGGAAAATGTAACAAAGGAAAGCGAAGAATGAGAGGAGGAGATAGGGAGGAATCGGCGAGGGAGAGAGAAAGGGCGACTGAAGTGGAACGTGGGGGAATCGAGGGGAGAAAATTAAAAAAAAAAGAAGCTTTGGAAATAATGGAGAAAGAGGATAAAAATTAAGAGGAGAGACGAGAAAGAAAGGGGGAAGTGGGAGAGGGGAGTTAAAGGAGAATGTGTTTCGAAGATGAAGGATAAAAAAAGAAAAGGGAAGGAACGAGTTTGGCAAGAGGGGGGGGGGGGGAGAGAGAGAGAGATCTGTGTAAAGTAGGAGGGTGGATTTAAAAGGGGTAGAAGATGAAAGAGCCCATGGGAAAGTTGAAGGAAGAGGATAAGAAGGTTGAATGCTACGACAGTAAGAGACAAATTCAGGGTGTAGACACGCAAAATGTGCTCCGAGAGTCAAATTACATTGCTATTTTACCGTTTACTTCATTTTTAATTAAAACATATTCAACAGAGTACATACTGTCATTGGAACACGAAGTTAAGCTTTAAAATATTTATTTTCGAGAATGTGTCGACTCTGGTTGATATGACGTGTTTCGTTATTTTAGTGATATAAGTGGAATTGGCGGTTCTGATTCAGTGATATGATATGCCGTTTTTTTTTGCCTTGCATCTACACGAAATATGATTCTGAAGAGGGCGTGTCCGCACGATGTAGACACGGTAATTTTTATCGCGATTTTCTCAAAACTATATAAATGTATCAATACGTCATCATCATTTGTTTTGATCTGTCACTTAGAGCAGTGGTGCCCAACCTTTCCTGCATGGCGGGGGCACATGGGTGGTTGGAAGTTGCTAATTCTTCTGCGTGCCGGATTACGTTTTCAATCGGACGTTATCTGTATGTTCTTAGGTGTAATTTTAGTGATAACAAAATCTAAACGAGGTTTTTATGCTAAAATATTCCAATATTAAAAGTTTTAATATCAAAATTTTCATAAAAATGTACGAATTTGTGTGTTACATTTTTCGGATTGCTTCGCGGGCAGTAGGTTGGGCGCCACTAACTTAGAAGACCGTTGTTTTCTAGAACTGATATTTTACAAAATGCAGACAAAAATTTAAATTTGTGTTTCTCTCTTTATGAGGCAGACCCTATCAAGGTGATTGGACCACGTCATATCACTTTCATCTTCTGCATCCATTGAAATCGTAGGCGACAAATTTCACTGAAAAAGAGACTCGCGTAAGAGACAATAAGGCGAACAAAACCTAGTATAATATGCGAAATTTTTTTTGCGTGAGAAACGCAAATAAAACTGAAGTGCGACGCGGAGAACGTGACGCTTTAGAAAGCCATGAGAGGATTGATCGTCGGCAAAGAAACAGTCTCTCGGTATGCGGAGGAGGAATCACCAAGACTTAAGTCCCTCTTGTGGGGCTCGCGATGCCCCAGAAAGCATTTCATCACACACACACACATCTCCTCGCGCTCCAGTAATAAGGGGCTCGCATTCTCCTCGGAGGTATAGCATGTACATGCATTTAGTCTCGTCTCTGTCACGGCGTCACCATTGAATGCGGAAGCATGTGTATGAAGGGGAGGGGGGGTAAGCATTTTGTATGCAAGAAGCGTGAATCATATACCTTCCCAGAGGGCTGTGCGAAGGAGCTATAGGTTTAAACGGAACTGTTTGAGGATGTGGAATTTTCCTATCTGTTGATGTTTTCGGGACGTGAATTCGAGAATTCTCCGGGTTTCGGTGTTTACTTTGAATCTCGCGTTGCTGTCCATGTTTGTGTGTTTATGGAATGCCGCAAAATCACATATCTGATGCGCGAGACAGACGTGTTTCACGGGAATTCGCTTTATGGATTTTAATAAACGATTGACAATTAATTTGGGTGTTACGCTATGCTCAGAATATAACACGGCCATTACGATTATTAATTTTCTGTATATTCTTTGGATTAGTTGACGTGAAATTCAAAATTGTATTGAGCAAGAGCAGGAAAAATGGATAGGTGATTCTCGGAAAGGATGCTATACCGTATGTTTACCGCTAATGAAGTGTTTCCCTTGGTTACAGTTTTGTAACGATTAAAAAATATAAAATTGTAACAATAAAGGAAAGCACAACACATTGAAAGCAGAAGACAGTGAATCTTATAATTGCTAAGTTATTATGATTCCCTCTCTGACTTTATAATGGATCATCAAGAACTTAAGAGCTCCTGTGGAGGAATTTACGTTAATGCTCAAGTGTAATGCTCATTGCTTTGCTGCTTGTCATTATTTAATATCCAAATATATTCAATTTTAACGGAGAATGGTTATTTTTTTGGGACTGAAGAAAAAATAAATAGAATTTTGGTTATTGGCATCCAAATGCCGAAATTTGCTATTTTTGCCAAAATTATTGCATGCAATTTTTGGGATATTATTCATTGGATTTTTATAGAGGAAAATAAATGACAAATTGGAACGATTACCGGCAAGGGACAAACGGAATAAACGTGCTTAAAAAACGGTTATAATTTAAAAAAGAACTTAAAAGTTCGTCGCGATTCAATATTTTTTAGTTTTTTAATAAAATGAAATCTCCTTCTCTGCTTCTGTCATTTGAGGGACGGATTAATAAATTTGTGCATCGATGCACTATTTCAGGTAATAAGAACAATGAAAGTAAATTTTAACTAATCCGGGTGAGAGGAGACGATTTTAACGATAATATACAGATATCTTCAACTTTTAAAATAATGTTATGAAGGAACATTTTTATCAGAACCAAAAACTCATGAAAGTCAAGGTATGTTTAGGCAATAAACGGTTACCTCCTCGGCAAATGTCTTAAGTTCGATTGAAGGTAACTCAGAGAGCAATCATTTTCTTCCATCTTGATTACGTTTCCGGAGGGAATAACCTTAATAGTACTCAATCAGCCTCCAAAGGAAGCCGCAGAGTAAGTTTTAATGATATCCGACAGTTTGAATTTCGGCATAACGCAAAAAATAAAGAATTCTGGCCGAGATTTCTGCTCGAATGTTGGAATATATAATAAGCGGATAAGTAATGCGCCATCTGATAGTCACGATTCGCTTAACAAATTTAAATGAAAAAATCACGCCGAATTCGGGTCGACCAAGAAATGAAAGTTAGGCGGTAACTGTGATCAAATAGAGGAGTATTTTTCGGCTCCAAATGGTGCGCCAGGTTAAGTCAAGCGAAAGAATTTAATTGCCAATCTTAAGTTTCACTTGGTTGATGTCGTCGTGCTAGATACATCAGAAAACCTAGCCTAAGCTACCTTTTTCTTTTAAAGGCTCTCGTTGCCATGAGGATCTGTTTGTAACTTATATTACTTAATCCGTTGTAATTATAACAAGTTAGGAAAGTGTACAACGTATCACAAATGGGCGCGTTTCGTGCAATGGAGTATTAGAAAGAAATTATATACCTGTACGTGAGGGAAATGGCGTTTTAAAGTTCTTATATTCTTCAAAACTAATCCATTTTCTTCCTATTTAATAATATTGCATGCACGCGTAAGGAAATTAAACGTTTGTTTGTGAGATTGTTTATGATAGCAACAATGAAGAAGTAACCATGCAAGAAATTTTCTGTTCAACTCGATTTAAAACGTTTTTGTTTGATTTTCTCGATAACGGCTACGTCTACGATGAAAATGTATAGGAAAGGAATTATTCATCTTTATCGGTTCTACAACTTTTATTTGAAAAATATTTTGATACGAGCAATACTTTACGAGATATGACGAAAATTTAATTTTTTGTCAACAGTAAAGTGGTACCCCTGATTGGCGTACGTGATTCATTTTTGCGATTTTCTTATTATATTTGATTGAAAGTCCTTAATATCAAATTTCATGAAAATCCGTTCAGTAGAAGCCGAGAACGAACACGCGGACGGACGGACGGACAGACCGACGATAATAGGCGCTCACACTGGAAGCAAAACGCACCTAAAAAGTCCGCTGGTAATATTGCAATTCAGATGGATATTTCAAAAGAGCCTTAGAAATACAATGCGAACTTTTTAGCGTTTTTTTTTTATAAAATAAAGAGTTTATGTATTTGGTTCTTCCGTTTGTCTGTCTGACCGTGTTCAAAATAACTTAAAAATTACGTAAGATACAAACACCAAATTTTCAGGATATAATTATAAATTCTGACTAGATGTGGAAAAAAAATTTGGTCGTTCGTCTGTCCGTTTGACTTTTAACAGGATATTAGAAAATCCCGTACGAAATATCTGTACGGGTCCGTTATGGCGTTCGTATTGTTGGCCGTATTCACAGCAACGAATGTAAATAAACAAGTATGTTATTAAGCGAAATTACACAGTTACAAAATTTTATTCTATTTGCAGTTGTTATTTATTTAATGCCAATTGTTTTTGAAGAAATGTTTACGTGATATGCTGCTTAACATTTTAATACATTGCTGTAAGATTAGTTAATTAATGTTTCGAAACAAAAGTGAAATTACATGGGTCTAAAAAATGTATTTACATAGTTAATGTGTTGAATATTATTAAAGATGCAAAATTTTCAAGATAGGTTGGTCTGCAGGAGAATGATTTTATTTTAGTATTCTTAAAAAAAGCGTCTTATTAATTTTGCTAAATATGTTTTTGGACTTGATACTTTTTTATAAAAATTCTCTTTAAAACAAATATTTTTGAGAGAAGTTAAAAAAAAATCTTGCCCACCCATTGAAAGGGATGAAGACAATATTCCGATCAGGTCAATTAGGTAATATAATAATAATAATAATAATTTTTTAAAGGATTTACGGATCGAAACAGTGCATGCACGAAGAATAACTAACAATAAGTCGAATGTTTTTCTCCTGAGAGAGAGCTCACGTAGGCATTCATGTCGTTATATCTTTTTCTGGAGCAAGATCGAAACGCACGTAGCAAATTATCTTTCGTAGGTAGTGCAATTATTTGTGTATTTGAGGTATTCAGTACAGAACTATCGAGATCGTCTTATAGATGAAAACCTATTAAAAATGAACGCTTAAGTATCAGCAATTGAAAGAATAAGCACTTGTCTTTAGTATCTCCTTTAGCCATAACAAGTTTTTTCATATTTCATACATCATATATTTTCAGTAGGCATAATAACGTGTTTTAGAAGCTTACTATGGGTATTGGAGAGACTTAAGATAAATACTTATATTTTTTTCAATTTTTGATCCTATATTGCTTATTTTTAATGAATAACAGAAAAGCCTTGAGAACGCAGTAAGATATGCCTGCTTGAATTATTAATATAAAACAATACATCCATCATTATTGCATATATATTTATGAAGATTTTTGTTTGTTTATTTGTGCATCTATACATTTCCACACCGTTAAAGCTAGAGTAATCAAACTTTCAACAGATACTTTCTTCACAAATAGGAAGGCCGTAGGATACGTTTTAATCCCAAATGTTTTATATTAATTGTACAAAAAGCAAAATAACTTTGTATGTTAATTTTTTCGCATGGTCAGCTATATGTTGCAGCATCAAGAGTTGGATCCGGAAAAAAACTTATATATGCTTATAAATAATCACAAAACCAAAAACATTGTTTACAACGAAGCACTGAAATAAAACATTAATTTTTGTTAGAACATTTTTTTGTGTTTTTCCCCGGGCAAAGCCGGGTACTGTAGCTAGTTGCATACAAAACTCGGTTGGGAGATGCAAGAGACGCAATAAAAAGAATATAGTGTTCAATATGTTTACATGAAATATTAAATCGTGAGAACTAGGATGAAGAAATCAAACGTAGGATATCCGATGTGCTACAAGAAGATGACTTAAAAGAGTTAGGTGAGAGGTGTCATCGTGTACCAGCTAAGGAATCTTTGATATCTTCTTAAATATGACATCGTGTGCTCATTTAATAGCGTCCAACGAATGAATGATTCCAATGAACCTAAGATATTTTAATGGGTGTTTCAGTTACATATTTTCTATACATGGTTTTACTTTTCTGATCGTTTATTTCAACATTTTTGTTATTAAACTGTCTGCGAAATTTACAGAACGGAAACTCCGTAGTTTGAGCTAGAAGTTCGTTTAATCAAACGCCTGTAGGGAATGCGAATAGTTTGACTAACTTCTCCAAGTTTTGAACCCTATATATATCATCATTATTAACATATGACAGATTATTATGTTATAATAATGACTTTCATTGATGAATACAAATAAAAAACTGATTTCAGTGTAATTTTCATGAAAGTTTGTAAGTTTTTTATATAGAATTTTTCACTTGAAAACATATTCGGTGTGTGTTCTGTACATTTCAATGACTTGATGCAAACGTCTGAAGAAATATTAGTCTGTCATATATGAAACGTTTATAACTACATTCTCTGTAACAGTGTATATTTCAAGTGTCAGATCGTAAATGGTGTTCAAGTACGGTTTACATAGATTCTGTAAAAGTAATTACCCTTTGATTGTAAATAGGAAAATTTACTTGTAAGGAAGTAGGTGGGATGGTGTATGGTGGGGAATATGTGGGCTCTGGGACTGCATCAACACCCGTGAAGTCCTTCCAGAAACCCTGAAACGCCCTCCATTACATCTAAAATTTATTTATTTTATGTATAAGCAGATGTAGGAAGGGAAATTCTAATCAGAGTCGGTTTAGCGGTTTCTTCAGTATTCATTTACATTATTGTAAATTAATCTAAATCTAGAAACGTACATATACCTATATTTCTCTAACGTTAATTATTAAAATTTCAGTTTCCATCCATATGTCGTAATTTTACGATAAAATCGGATAATTTAAGAAGGATGTAATTATTATTTCGCCATGAAAGAATCGTTTCCTTTTATTTGTTTATTTGAAAGCGTATTATATACAAATTCGTTGTATCTTTCTTGTAATCTAATATACGTGTTAGAGTAAAAGATGATAAAACTCCTACTGGCAAAATACTAGCTTTACGTGAACAAAACGGTGAACTTATTAAAAATAAAACACGAAGAACTGGGAATAAATGATCCCTCACTCTTTTATGTGATAGTCACGTGATATTAATATCAGGTCGATTTCGAAACTCGAAAGTCATTGGACAGAAATCGTTTTTCGAGCTACCTTCGCTCGTTGTTGATGCTTTTGCGACGCCTTTGAAATAGATTGATACAGAAAATAACTGGAAAGAGATACGAAAAGCAGGTGGCGCTTTAAGCTAGAAGCGGGTCAAGGTCAAATTGACCGGGACATATCGATTTGACGCTTTAGCATAGGAACCTTGCGTAGGAATGCGTGCATACAGATGGGACGCCATTTTATAACTGTGAATGAGGTAAATGTGTAGACTACGCTTTTCAGAATATTGTAAAGTTATTAATATTACGTGTTTAGATAAAAAATTTGACCTCCCAGAAGATCGTTCTTTCTATAAGGTCTTATAATAATTACATGAAATGAAAACATTTTTACACTGAGATTTTGCTGCACTAAAACGCCGTTTCTATGTAATGCAATTGTTTTTAAGAATAAAATTTTAAATACCTCAAGAGGTTTCAAGTAACTTTTCTAAATGACACTCAATAAACAATTTAATTTTGCCGCGTTTTACCAAGGATCAATTGCGCAGAGTTACGTCTATAAAAGCTAATGTTACTACCAAGTTTTAGTTTTTCTTTAGGATTTATCACAAAATATTCGCGGTTGCATTATTGAAACAAGATAAGAAATGCGCATTTATAGTTCGTTAATTAATATGATTTCGTCCTCGTTCCGTTAGCCGAATAAATCGATAAGCCAAAAATCAGATCCGTTCACGATCACCCTGGTTGAATTGACGCTCTGCAGTATTCTTCGTCATAAACTAAGGTGCATATAGCCAGTTTCAATGATTTCAAATTACAGTTTTCACAAATAGGAGTAAAAAAAAACTAATATTACTTTTAAACATCGCTCGATTTCAAAATCAAGAAAAAAAACCTCCTTAACCGTACAAAGCGAATATTTAGAGATTTAAATATTCGCTTTGTACGGCTAAGAAGTTTTTTCTTGATTTTGAAACATCCATCTCGCCGTTGTCTCCAAACCCTTTTTAATTATCGCTCATAGTGATCATGACATCGCATTGTCAAGTATCACGTTCGTTATTTACTATCGGATTATTTTTCCTTCCGCAATTCCTGCATTTTAAATCACAAATAAAAGTTATAATAAGTTAGATAATTGATTTCTTAGTTTCTTTTATAGTTTCGATGGCGTGATACTCCCTGCAGATCGCTGTTCCTCTCAGAACTACTCCGATTCTCGATCCATTGAAGCATGCCGCAATACATACTCGCAAAACATATTAAAAAGACATTTGTGCACCCTTCATTTCAATCTCTAAAGCGTATCCTTTCGCCTGGCCAACTTCTTTTTTTTTCGTGCGCTGCCTATTTCTACGAAACTCCACCGGCGGCGCACCTAGTCTTTTCCCACCGTTCCCTCGGGGCGGCGCGTTCCCCAGACGACGACGACGGATCTCGCTGCTTGCGTCAGACCTCCTCACACGAGAGATCTTCGGGATTGTCACCAACTGCGCCTCCAGTCCCTCAGAAATTGCATCCCAGACAATCCGTTATTTATTTTTCCCGATAGGCTGAGGTGCGACTAGCAGATGATTGAACTGACTTCTGCGGCTGCTCCTTTTATTTTATTTTTGTTAGATAAACAAGCCGGAAGGTGGATGTAGACTTTGCGTCGAATAGAATAGATGGGAAAGCATTTTAGCGGAAATACTTCCATGATGAAAAAGGCATTGTAAGGGTAAGTTGAAGAGATGAAATTAAAAACGGCTCTAGATTTTGCGAAGGGCGATTACGTCGCAATATCTTTTTATCCCCTTCTCTTATTACTAACACTAGGAATATTTTCTACGAATCTATATCTTAAGATCTATAAATGCTTATTGTGCGGAGTTTGAAAAAATACTAAAATATCCAAGAGTAATTCTTAAGCTAAATAGAGTATCATTGCTTCCTTTCCAGCACTTCCATTTTGATGTATCTATTTCTTAATTAGGGGGGCAAACGTGACTTTTACCATAGGAACCGCTGACGAAGGCCGCAAAAAAACTCCCTAAAACGATGCCAAGAGTATATTTTCGTTTAAATAAATTCATACTTAATATTAACGTATTAATATAGTTTAGCTATTACGGAAGTCTTCCCTATTACAACGCAGGAAAAATTATATTCTTCGGAAACTGCATTACAGATGTGCTTCTTAAAACTATGACGTAGGCACTTTATATTCCAGCCAAGGCTCTGAATTGCAGGGTATTGCGGTAGACAGGAAGAATTGATTTCCTAAGGATTGCTTCCCGAAGAAGTTTTCGCAAACCAATATATTGAACGATGAAAAGTGTATAACACTACCTAGAGTTATTCCTGCATTTAATGAGAGGCGAAGAAAATTGTTTCACATGAAAAGTAATGGCTATACCATCGATACTTTATGGGTTGCTTATTAAAGGGTATTATCGTTTTCATGGAAATAATTTATTCATTTGTTCTTAGTAGCTCATATGAGTATCAATTAAAATGAGCGAAAATGAGTTTATAAAGATTAAAACTTGAGAACATATCTCGGCAAAATTGGAACCCACGACCCTCTTAGGCATTCGGGGCAAGATAGATGGATAAGCGTCTTTATTCGGGCGAAATTTAAACCATAAGGTCCATTCTTACATTTACCTCATCGTCAATATTACAATAGTAGAGAACAGTAAACAATTCGAACATAATGAGAAGTGGTAAGTACAAGCAGGGCCGGCCCAAGGTACGGTCGAGCAGGGCGGCTGCCCGGGGCGCCTAATTGTTTGGGGCGCTAACCCGATTATCTATCTATGCATTACTTGCAAGTGAATAAATATTGGATACCAATTTATATCGTGGAACAGGTTATTATCACGATGAAATTCCTTTTACTTATTCATTATCAGTAAGTTTTAGAAAGCGATGAATAAATTAACCTATATTCTGTAAATATCTCAACAAACATTTACGGAGGAGGGCGCTGGAGTGCTATCTCGCCCGGGGGGCCAAAATTCTTCGGACCGCCCCTGTTATAAGACAGATTTAAATTTATGGGGAAAACCTAGATAAGAACATATTACTTGTCCTAAATAGTAAAACCCACGCAGGAAAACACTCAATGAGAAGGGGAGTGTGAAAAACCTGCGAAACCCCTAGATAGTAAATATAAAAGTAAAACATTAAATAGTATGTGCGTTAGAAGAAAACTTGAATACAATCACACTGTAAACCGTCATCACAATACATCTAAAGATATAGACATAATATTTACCAGATATATACAAAAATCTGGCAGGATAAAAGGAAATATACATGAAACACATAAAATGGGACAGAGGAGGGAAAAAATAAAATAACATACATAGTACAAAATAAAAGACGCGCTAACCATCCCTCTACCAATTCCAGCATAAACGTATGATATCGTTAAAAATCTGATGTGGCCAACACGTGACTTTCTCCATACAGAGCAATGAACATATATGATTGCTCTCAGCAACAGAGTCCCCATTAATAATTATCGGCAATGATACTCGTGGATAATTTAAAACATCTCAATAGTCTTTATAAAAGTAAGTAAAGAAAATTCTTAGCTGTTTCTATGGATAACAGAGTATCGATGCGCAATTAGAACTACCCTTGGTAGCGTAAGCAACGCTATCAACAATGTTTGTTCTCGGCCTCTACTGAACGGATTTTTATGAAATTTGATATTAAGGACTTACAATCAAATATAATAAGAAAATCGCAAAAAGGAATCACGTACGCCAATCAAGGGTACCACTTTACTAGCGACAAAAAATTTTATTTTCGTCATATCTAGTAAACTATTGCTCATATCAAAATATTTTTCAAATAAAACTTGTAGAACTGGCAAAGAAGAGTATTCTTTCTCCTGCACATGTCTATCGTAGGAGTAGCCGTTATTGAGAAAATCAAACAAAAATATCTCAATTCGAGTTGAGTTTCTTGCATGGTTACTTCTTCATTGTTGCTAACATGAACAATCTCACAAACAAACGTTTAATTTCCTTAGGTGTGCATGTAATATGATTAAATAGGAAGAAAATGGATTATTTATGAAGAAGAAAAGAACTTTAAAACGCTATTTCTTACTCCATTGCACGAAACGCGCCCATTTATGATACGTTGTACACTTTCCTACCTTGTTATACTAGCGATTTATACCTACCTTTGGGGTAGTTTATCGCAGCTTTCGCAAAAAAGGCCGCCGTGGATGGAGTACTAGAAATTTAAAAAATAAAGAATTTTTCTCTCAAACGCAGAAGATATATATGTAAATGTATTTTTTCCACGAATTAACTTTTTAAAAAATAAATAAATAGTACGTTTCGTCTGTAATGCCGTCAAGGATAACAAGCACGCTGATTCCGAGGAATATTTCAAGAGCCATAAAGCCTCACTCTTTCTTATTATCCTCAGGGATTTGCTGCCTCCGTTTCCATTAAGAGAGGCATGCGTATCTTCTCTATTGAATTCGAGACAGACGACTGCGTAGGTATTTCTCTCTCTCTCTCTCTCTCCCTTTCTCTTCCTCTCTTTCACATATATAATATGTACACACAGACAGACAGGCACACACACAGAGGAGGTTCTCTAAAAAATATTACACAACCTACCCTCTCTTTTTGCTCTTTGTCTCCATGACGACGAGGTAACGCAATAAAGACGCATTACGTGTGTCTCCCTCTCTCTCTTGTTCCGTAGCCTCTCAGTCCACTCGATATTTCCCAAGAGACAGAAAGAGAGAGAGAGAGAGAGAGAGAGAGAGAGAGAGAGAGAGAAAGAGCGAAAGAGTAATGCCGTAGGCCTTCTGTATTTCCTCTCACTCTTATTCCCTCGGAACAAAGGAGAGAGAGAGGTTTATTATTGTCGTGAATCAATAAGGAAATTCGTATGATCCAGAGGTTTCAATATTCCCCTTAAGACGGGGAAAGGATTATTTATTTTTTTCGCATCGTGGCTGTATTGCGATAAATGGTTTTTTTTTGTTTATAATTTTCTTGTCGCCAAAATTTTGTTTGGAAAGTTTAGCGTTCTAATTTTTATTTTTAAGGTTTGTGCGTGAAATGTAAAGGTGTTTGTGAAGTCAAAACTGTACCGTTAGAAACGTACCCGATGGCTGTGTATTGTTCGGTATATGTTTACCTAGTATAATGCGCGTTTTATTGTTTTTGTTATTTTTTCTGATTGCAGACGAGTTTTCGCTTATTTAAAGCGTCTGAAATAAGGATTTAATTTCTTAGTTAAATGTTATAAATACGCGGTTTTAGTCTCCATTAATTAGATTTAAAAGCAACACATCAGTACTCTGAAATTACTTACATTTCGCCTCAAATACCCAAAGAAGTAATTTAAGTTCGTAGCGCTAGTACATACTTCAAAAAGACGGAATATTTCCCATGAGAATATGAATTGAGAGATATTTCATTTTGAAGTAAATGTCAATGATAAGTAATTTAAGGGAAAAAATCCCTTTTATACAAAAGGAGCTACTCATGATCCTCATTTTTATTTAAAAAAAAAGCTTCAAATTCCATTTGTAAATTTTGTATTTTTACGTGCAGCACACTTTGGAGAATTATTTTCAAATTCTGTTTTGTTGAAACTTTTAATGTCACATTACATTTAGTTATTCAGAGAAAATATGTAACCCACTATTATGACTTTCAAAAACATATGATATTACGCAACTTGTAGCTACCAATGTGTTACCATATATAATATGAAAAAAACTATCGCACTTTTCGATTACATATTTAATATTATGTTGGAAGAGGAAAATATATTTATACTGGAATTTGGTAAGAGGTATATTTTGAGAAATTAAAGGTGCAATGTATACATATAATTCCATTATTTTTAATTATAAACAATATTTTAAACTTTTAAATGCACTTATCGATATCATTTATGGTATATATATATATGTATGTATATTTATATATGTGTGTGTGTGTAGTATGTATATATATATACACACACACACATGTATATGTAGTATGTATATATATGTATATATATATATATACACACACACACATATATATATACAGTGCGGTAGTGAACACTTTTGGCGCCCTGGGCAGAGGATTTTTTGTCGCCCCAAAATGATCCAATACAACGATAACTGCATATCTTTAAAGGGGTATTTAACTAAAGATTTATATTTTGAGATTTACTTGCAGCAAATGTATTGATTATATTATTGAAATTTATATTTTTAGCAGTGTCATATTCAATAGATGAGATGGCTAGACCAGAAAGTCTCTCTTGGTTCACTGACCGTAGGTAATCTTTGATCAATTTCAGTTTACTCAAAGAACGCTGTCCACTTTAAATTGATGTGGTGAATGCCAAGAAAACTCTCAGCAAAATTTCCACATTGGGAAATGAACTTAAAAGTTCATATTCGTGAAGAAATTCCAAAATTTCTTTCTAGGTCATTTTTACGCTTTTTATCAAAGGCAGATGGTGTTTGAAACTGCGAACTTCTTCGATTAACTCTCGTTCATCCGTATCGTTTTTATACATACTAGCAGAAATTTTACAGGAAGTTATCATTTCATCTTCAATAATCTATAATACATTATTTTATAAAAAGCACAATTTAAAAATTTAACATCTTTATCAATTTCGTATAGGGATGTAAATTTACCTTGGAAGAGAATTTATTGACTGATATACTTTATCGTAGACAGTATTTTCCGTTGTTTCAGGTATTTAGGGTGCTTCAGTTTCCATCGTGTCATGAAATTTCCTTTTTCTTCCTCTTATTTTCGGGAGCACAGCAGGTATTGCTTTTTCATCACAAAATTCATTTGCTTCTTTGATATATTCTTCCAGTAGTGAAATTTTTATGTTTGGTACCATTTTGCGGATCATGCGAAGGGCTCTATCTACAATTAAATCGGCACCCTGAATAGATTTAGCGACACTGTTGATCCTTTGGAGGCAATCGTCCCAAAATAATAATCAAAATATAAATTGCACATCCATTTGTTTTAGCAAACCTTCAGCATCTGTGCGTTCATGTTCGTTCTTTAATTTTATTAACACCCTATAAACTTGCTTCAATTGTAACCTCAATGAATTCACAGCATTTGCTCTCGATGACCATCGTGTTGTGCCATGTTTTTTCAACGTCACCTTAAGGACCACCATGAGTGAAAACTATCTCGATGTGGAACAAGCGAAATAAAAGAGGTTTCTCTACCTTTGCAAAAAATTCCTATTTTGACGGTTAGTTTTTTCAGTGGAATGATAAAACTAAATTAAGCGATCGCTCTGTACATTGTATGAAACGTGCAAGAGGGTTAAGTTTTAAAATTATTTTCTTGCAGCCGTTTAATTTACCGGTCATAATAGTAGCATTTTCATAAGATTGAACTCTTTGTTTTGTAAATCTAGTCCATCCTGTTCCAATTTTTTGATTATATCTGGCGCGATTTCGTCTCCCTTTTTCGATTAAAATCAATAAAGGCCTCCTCAGCCATTACTTTTTTATCGACGACTTGGATAAAAATTCTGCTCGACTAATGCAATGCAATAGGGCGGTCACATTTTTGGGGACGAGTTTAAATAAAAGAAATTACGTAAAGAGTAGAGTCGAAAAGTCGCCAATTAAGTTTGTACATGTTAACCTATGGCTTGGTACAGTCATTGCCCTTCAGATGAAGGCTGGCCTTTATAAGCTGCGTAAAGATCGAAAAAACAAAACTGTACATACATTTTATCTAGTGTATAAGACTTTTATTTGGCGCCCCATTACGAAGCTGCGCCCTGGGCACCTGCCCTGGTTGCCCCGCCCTCACTACGGGGGTATATATATATATATATATATATACACACACACACACACACACACACACATATATATATATATATATATATATATATACACATACCTATATATGGGCATAATTTATGCATTTTCGAAGAATTTAACCTAGATAAACTCGTCTTTAAAATATGAATCGTCCGCGTACACACGGGCCTAAACGCCGCACTTAATTATCAGTTGACGCCAAGAGGGATGAATTAAGGTGTCCGGCATTTAAGACCACGCTGTAATATATGCATAAAAGCGGCAGGAATATTATTTGAAAGCTACGGGTGACGTTTACGCCGAAATGGACGGAATGGGAGGAGGGGGTGTAAGAGAAAAGGAGAGACAGATATTTTTGGACAAGAGGTCTAATCGAGACTCCGAAGACGTGAGGGTTGAGGGAAGAGGAGGAGTTAGAGAGAGAGAGAGAGAAAAAAAAAGAAGCGAGATGGATTCTGAGAGATAGAGAGAGGGAGGAGAGAGTGAGTTGGTTGGTCTAAAAGCAGAGATGGTTTACACACCCACACACAAACATAGGGAGAAAGGAAAGGAGAAGGGATGCTTGACGGGGTCGGGCAGTGGGCGAGAGGAAGGGAAGGGAGACGTGACCGGAGGGACACAGAGTGGAGGAGAGAGAGAGAGAGAGGGAGAGAGAGAGGGAGAGTGTGCGGAATTAATGGAGGGGTTAGCCAAGCGGAATCGTATGGGGTTGAATGTGATGCATGCGTCGAGTGGTCGAAACTGAAGCTGAAATATGGGACCGGGAGAGATGTCTGTTGTTTTTATTTTCTTCTTTTCGAGAGAGAATTATAAATTTTCGATTACGTTTCTCCTCTCTTAGCCAGAAGCTTTTTTTTCTCTCTCTCTCTCTCTGGTTACGGGCGTTATCTATTTGCGTGAATTGTGAAGTAAACGCGGTTTATTGTAAAGCGAACATTTTTTCGGGACGAAACTAGTATAAGGGGAGTTTTTTTGCTCACGAAATCCGAATAAATTCAGGATCAGTTTTAGAATTCATGAGATAAAACAGTACCCAGTTATTTAGCTAAAACTTAGAATAACATCTTCACAATTTTGATAGAATATTTTCATTAGAACTTATATCTATTGGTAAAGTTTAACATATCAATTAACATTGCAGTTTAATTAATACGAAAACAGTGTTTAAATTAAAGTTGACAGTAAACGAGCTATCAACGTACCAATAAATGAACTACTTCAATAAACGATATTCATTCATTCGTAGTTTTTCAATCCTAAGATTCGTTAGAAATGACTAGAGAATAAACACATATGATGTGGTTGTTTCCCGTTGCCTTCCACATCAGACACACACACATGATAGACGAAATATGAAATTATGACAACGACACAAACATCCATGCCCTTTGGCGGGATTCGAACCCGCGACCTTAGTGATAGTAGGCCAACACGCTAGCCCTTCCATCACCGCGGCCGGCAATAAACGATATAAAAATCTAATATAGCAGAGCATACGAAGCCCAAAACTATCATTATCAGTGCAGAATTACGTTTGTACACTTAAATTCACTCTCATCTATAAAGCAACGGTATATCCACCGAAATCAATGTATATATGTTTTGAGTTTCTTTTACGTGTTTATATTGTGTAACATCAGCGTGTGCGTAAGATCCAAAGCACGACTTGAAAAAAAATTGGAAGTTAATGAAGTTTTAATAAGACCGCTTTGGCTACTGCTGGAAGTATACGCCACGCTGCTTCGGAATGCCTCCCGGCATGTAACATACCTCGCGCCCAAAATGCTTGGACTGATACTTTTGATTCGGTGGAAAGGCAAAATAAAAAAGCTCCTTACAAGGCGGCATAATTGCCAGCGGTGCAAAAGTTTTGCTTTAAGTTTTCTCAATGTACGATGACGTGGAGTTAATTAATTACGGGAAGGGGAAACTAGGTCGCTCATTCCTCGTGTCCAGGAGCCCGACTCTCAGTGGCCAAGGTAGCGAGGAGAGCTGTTTCACACGCGCTTGCTTCTCCATACCGGTTTTTGGGGTGTAAGGGGTTTTCAAGTTTATGCGGACAAGGGAGATGCGAATTCGTGTTACAAGTTTTTGTTTCGCGAGGGAAACACACGGGAAGAATACGGTTAAAATTTCTCTGTCTCTCTTTTCGTCGATGAGATACACGAAAACTTTCGTCCCTGCTATCTATTTGCTTTCTTTATTTACTAAGCCTGGGAATTTTTAAATTTACAAGATGCTTTTTTATGCGTTCGGGTTTCTTTTCGTGCTTTCATCGCCATCGCTGTTTCAAGAGAATACTTTATAGTGCCGATAAAAATAAATAAATTTTTTAATTCTCTCTCTCTCTCTCTACAGGATGTGAGGATGTTTGCTCTAAATATTGAATTCCATCTGTTCGAGGATTCGTTTGAACCTGATGAAAATTTCGTCGTTGAAGCATTGGTAAATTTTCCTTGTAAGACTTTATGTCGATTCTTAATGAGGCGGACAATTGCTCGATCCATAAGGACAGTGTGTGTGTATACATACAGTTCCGTAACTAGGAAATGGCGAAGGTGGTATTTGCCATAGGCGCCGCTTGCAAAAGGCGTCAAACGTTCCCGAAGTGTTAACAGATCATTTCCCCATAAATATTATTTTACTACCCAAACATTAATTTATACGTAATAAAACCGGTATTTTTCTTTATTCAAACGCAGAAAAAATTATATCCTACATAACCAAGGTGTTTCCTAAATTTTTGCCATAGGCGCCATATCGCCTAGGTATCACTCTCTCTCTCTCTCTGTGTGTGTGTGTATATATATATATATATATATATATATATATATATGCATTAATATAGTATATTCTAACAACAAAAATCTGTGATGTAGTTTTTAGGATTCCATGTCCCGAACTGAAATTCCTTGCGCACGATTTCTTTCTGCTATCGATCCATTCCGCATTCTAGTTTGAATTGACGGCCTTTGATGACAAATGGCATTCGTCGAAGTTTTGGTGTAGCGGTTGTTTTAAAGTTTTCAGCGTGCATGACAAAAGGAATCTTGCGCAATGGAAAATAGGTCGTATAATGCATTCATTACTGTTTCGCTAAGCCAAAAAAAAGCCTTGCCTTGCTGGTCTTAACTTTTCAAACATTCCTCGTCGATGCTCCGATGGAGCCATGCGTATATTTAATGCCGACCAAAATTAATATTTCTTGTGGCGTGGAGGGAAATTTTGCGACTGAAACTTTTGCTTGTTTAGTGCGGCATAATAGGATACGGGACAAGTCTTATAATGTAGGTAATTCATCCAGTAACTGATATGTAAAATTAATTAATGTGGTAATAGTAATAAAACGTTTTGGCGAAATTTACCGTTTCAATCATGAACATTTCTGAAATATAACAAAGATTGATAAATTAAAAATAATTATAAAAATTTTATTTTCATAGGATTAATCTTGATGCCGTATGTTAAGAACGTGAGATTAAGGTAAAGTTATTCTGAAATAGTTTTTCGAAAGAAAAAATTAACTAGATTTTGTTGGAAGTGGAAATAGAGGTTTGGGAAAATTAGTTTAATAATAGGAACTGCTTTAATAATTAGTAAACAATAAATTTTAAAATTGTATATTACAATAATATAATTTTTTTAAATCATAAATTCATTGCTATAAAAGATATTCGATAAAAAATAAAAGCGTCAGATTAATATAGTTTTCAAATTGGGAAAGCACCCAAGGAAACCCTATGTTAAGCTGGGCTGAAGCTATTTTAAATACAGTATTTGGGCGGAAGTATTAAATTCCGAGGTTTCTGATACCATTGAAACTCCAACCTTTCTTTTTCCCTTTGATTCATATTACATTAGAAAGGCATAAGCCTCTACCGGACTATTTTTTGGGAGGGCTGTAACACGATGTATTGCAACACATTCCAGCCAATAACTTTGTGAATTGCGGTTTTAATACAAATTCTAGCTCTCCAAAAACTTATAAATGCACGTGTAACTTCGGTATCATGAATTATAGGACCTCATTGTGATAGATAAATAAATTAATCCTAAAAGTATTTTTATTATAAAAAGTCCGCCAGAAATACATATATAAATGCGTACAGAGATAATAAAAGGCGACTATGAATATAATTAGGATAGTGAAACAGTCTTAAAAGCAAAATTAGCGTGAGCGGAGTGCTTCTCAAATTTTATCAAAGAAAATTTTCAACGATTAAAAGAAAAAAAGGCGTTATTTTAAAAAAGGCCTTATTGCTGAAATTCAATAGCGTCTTACGAAGTGCTATCCCCGAGCTCCATCGCGATGAGACGCTAATAAAAAATAAAAAGGGGAAGAGAAATTCTTAGTCTAAAATTATAGAACGGAAAAAGGATAAAAGTAAGAGAATGGGAAAGCCTTATTGCCGAAATTCAATAGCGTCCTTCGAAGTGCTATCCCGGAGCTCCATGGCGATGACACGCCAATAAAAAAGAACAAGTTAGGAAAGTGTACAACGTATCACAAATTTTCGTGTAATGGAGTATTAGAAAGAAATTATACATCTGTACGTAAGGGAAATAGCGTTTTAAAGTTCTTTTCTTCATCATAAATAATCAATTTTCTTCCTATTTTAAAATATAGCATGCACACGTAAGGAAATTAAACGTTTGTATGTGAGATTATGTTAGCAACAATGAAGAAGTAACCATGCAAGAAATTTTCTGTTCAACTCGATTTAAGACGTTTTTGTTTGATTTGCTCGATAACGGCTACTTCTACGATAAAAATGTATAGGAAAGGAAATACTCACCTTTACCGGTTCTGCAACTTTTATTTGAAAAATATTTTGATATGAGCAATATTTTACGAGATATGACGAAAATTTAATTTTTTGTCACCAGTAAAGGGGTATCCCTGATTGGCGTAC